>OX439036.1:6671266-7871266 GCA_949317995.1 Acholoe squamosa | reverse complement strand
TGTTGTATACCGTTAAATATTTACAGGCTGCTAATGCTAAATTGCGTCCTGCCCAAGTGGCTTAACCTCCTATATATAAGACCATTACCTGTTGGAAATTAAGAAAATAAGGATGATTTCTGAATTTTCAGGGACCAGTGAGTGGTATCTCTGATCTATGACTGTGTAAGCGTCTAGGTAAATGGTACCTACACCAGTCACTAGGTGGCAGATCTGTGCCATACCTGGGGTATGTGGAGCATGTGTATTTCCAGTACGGAGACTCAGATCTTTCAGAAGGAGTTCAGTGGTGACACCTTTTCAATTAGGTATAGCATGGGTTGTAATAAGTGTACCAACTTGACACAACATGTTTATCAAATGTCAATATTTATGAGGCCTATAGGTAGGTGCATAATAATTGTTAATCAAATAATTTAAAAGAAATATCCCGGCCACCCTACTGTTTGGCAGCATTTCACGGGAACTTCATGCTGAATCTTAGAATACACCGCAGAGCCTTAGACATGCATCTTGATGATCAATTATGTTGATACATTTATGCATCATCAGCTTAATCAGGTAAAACAAATGTTGATGATGCTTTATGCTGCATTATGCTGCCTAATAGGACTAATACAGATAGGGGCAGATACACCCTAGGACACCCCAATGATCCATATCATTGTCTGCTAGAACAGAACTAAGAACATTAATTGTATAGGATTGTGTAAATATTTGCCTTAAGGCCAAATCCCGCAACGCGAAAATAGCCAGACAATCCTTGTAATATAGGGTATGTGGTTACTTAGCCAATATTTGGGTGGCAATATCATCTAAGGAGGGCCCATAACAGCTAAGAAACCTTGCCAAAGTGTTGTTATTTCAGGAGTGAAATACATCAAAAGTTTATGATATTTTGCTCACAAAAGGCCAGAAATCTCTGTGATATACACAAATTCTATGTGATTTAGAGGAAAACAAGAATCTCTAGTAAATCACAAGAGGTGTGTATTTTTTTTTTAATAAATCAGGACCCAAGTCCCATACAAGTCATAAGAATGTTGTATTTGTGAATCAAAGTTGCAACTAGTCCATACAGTGATCAATTTCACAGACATTTCCCCTCCATTATTGGCTAGTAGTGGGGTTTGATAAGGTAGGGGTGGTATGGGAACCCTTGTGAATTTTGTTATTGACAGGACTCTGAGGCTGCCGATATCCAGAATCACAGGTGTTTTAGACCCATTTTTCATGTAGTGGGTTTTGGCCTTTACAGTGGCTATCAACACATTAATCATATATGTGATTGACTGATGCCTTTGGAGATTAACTTCATTTAGCCTCTATACAAAACTCTTATCTATAAGCTACTTGCCAGAGGTACATATACCCAGCAAATTGTCGTGAGTCCTTGTCAATCTGTGTGAAGTGGCTCACACATGTCGCTAGATGGAACACGACGTCATTATAGCACAAGATCACCAGGAATAGCAATTGCTGTGCCACATGAGTCTAACACACAGTGGCAAAAGATGACGGAATGAGTTATCACTCAAAAAGGAGTCACCATTGATGACCAATCATGGCGACAGATGGCGACAATTTGCTGGGTATGCTTCAATACGACCAATGGGCATGATTGCTGGTTCCAATGGCATTAAAGCAGTATGAATAGCCCCAATCTAACAATTTATGATACATCAAAAGTATAGAAAATAAAAGGTTGGAATACTGCTAATGCGACTGATTTACGCTTGTTGAACCAGTGCTTTAGCAGCTGTTAAAGAATTAAACAGTCAGAGTTATTGTTAGTGAATTAGCACTTCCCACAGAATGAGAACAAAAATGTGATTAGCCAATCAGCTAGTTTCAGCACCACAGTGATTAACCTACAATAGGTTTTGTTTGTACCATGTGAACGGGTGATTAGTAAGTGCCAAGTCTGTTCGGGTCAATGCTCTAAATACGAGGATTCAGTATGTGGAAAGGTTATTAAACAGTGGATTCTTTTTACATGTTCATATCCATTTTGATTAGTAGCTAATTAATAATCAGGTATTTATCTTTCAAAAATTAAACGATGCCTGCAGAACAGACACTCTACAAGACACCATGACCTACATGGTAGAACAGCTTGTTTTAATTGTGTTGTCACTGCTCCTATTCCTTCCCAAAAGGCATTTTCTAGGGTTATACGACCCCTTCCAAGGCGTAGCGGCATATCTCACATTAATGTCATTACAGCCATGGTTATAGTGGCCACTAATGATTGCACTGATACACAGCACTATCATACACTATCATACAGAGTAGTCATATATAGACTCATGATCCCCTGCTCTAGTTCTGAGGGTTTCAAATCTGTGCACAATCATAGCATAACCAGAAAAACCTTCCTCTACAAATGTAGTCATATAGGTAACCATATAGTGTGATTTGAACAGCTCAAGCCGTGTCTCCACATGGCGATGGAATAAGGTGTAGACAAAATTGCTGATGACAAATACAAATTTATCATCCATTTTCGACGATAATATGTAACACGTTTGATTTTTGTCGTCGAGAATAGATGACAAAAGCCGTTTTGTCATCAGGTATGGATGACAAAAGTAGTTTTGTTGTTGGGAATGGACTACAAAAGTCATTTTGTCATTGGGATTTCTGTCACTCACCAATTGTGTCGCCCGTGGACACAAGGCTTTAGATGCCATCCTATTGAGAAAAGCCATGCAGGCTGTTGTTTAATGTCTCGTGCAGAACTGCCGGTCCATGAAAAGCAGAATCAGGTCATGGGATGCCACATAAAAGGCGTGGGTGGTATGGTTGTAGTTAAGTTGTTGTTGTTGAATAGCTCTTCATAAATTATGAATAGACGTCCCACAATCTAGTGGGGCCTAGAGGAGGAAACTGCACCTTCTTTCACCTGCTCCTGCCCAATCGCCTGATAGGTTTGCTGAGGCAAATCTTTGCACCTTAAGTCGACCCTTTTCCTTCGTTTGAGATGAACCTACAAGCATTACCTCAAAGGAGCCAGCCTCTCCTTTACCACTCACTGTATGTAGCAATCCTTCGTTGACATGGAAGTGAGGATAAATGTCCTAGCCCTGGTCCCAGTACTAATATAGTTGTATTATTGGTAATTTAATTACTGGTAATCAGAATTAGGCCGTATTAGCACTGTATTGCACCGTGTTGTCATATCTTAACTTTAAGAAAAGCTCATTATTTCCTCTGTCAGTCCATGCAATATCATCATGATAATAGACCCATTAACTCAATAGATACTGCAGGTAATGCTTATGGTTGCTTGGGGAAATATGGTGGATGCTCCTGAAACAGGTATTCATATGAATGGTGCATTTAAATCAGCCGAGCTGAAGCTATGCAGACATATCTGCCTAGGCTCTCGTACATTCTCTGAACATGTAAGTCCCCTCAGTATAATGCTAATCATACCTCAACTTACAGGTAAGTCTTCAGGTATTTGTTTTTTTTTTTTTCAGAAATCACACTGGGCCTGTAGAATAAACAACCTACAGGACATAATGATCTGCATGGTGAATACGTCTTGTTTAAACAGTGATGTCACTACCCCTACTCCTTCCCATACTAGACCTCTGCAAAGGCCAAATCCCACTAGATGAAAGATGAGTCTAAAATCTATGTGAATTGAGAAATCAGCAAACCTAAGGTACTGTCATTATTGTAAATCGCAAGGTTATCCTACCGTCCTTTACCATATTCAAATATCACTAATAGCGGATATTGGAAGATACATCTCTGTGATTTTGATTCTCTTGTCGATATTGGACAGTAGATCTCTGTGATTTTCATGCTATTGCCAACATTGGGTACTGAAACCTTGTGAATATGATTTTATTGCTATTGTTTAGCAGTAAATCACTGTGAATTCTACACTTTGGCTGAGAAACCCAGAGAAGCAAGTGATTCACAGAGATTTCAAGAGTCTGTGACAAAAAATATCTAAATGTCTTGATGTGTACCATAGCACAAAAGGCATCCTTTTGACAAGACTCCTTAGCCGCTATAGGCTTCCTTAGACAATGTTAACACTCCAGTATCGGCTAAGGATCACTGCAATCTTAAATCACAAGGATATTAGGCCATTTTTCGTGTTGTCGGATTCGGCCTCAAATGGTATATGGATTCCTCACACTTATATCATTACAGGCCTGAATCTATTGGCCTCTAATGATTCTACTGCTAAAACCGCCCTACCGCACACTTTGTTGATTGAGAGGAGCAGTCATATAGAGCATTATTTACAACCCCCTGGTTGAATTCAGAAAGTTTCAAATCATAGTGGCTGGATGTAGTCCATACCATTAACAGAAATAGCTTCATGTACATATTTAGTATGATTTGAGCAGCTCAGATCACAAACTATTGGGAAACGCCATGCAGGCAGTTGTTTAATGTCTCATACAGAACTGCAGCTGTCTGAGAGGCAGAATTGGGTTATTGCATGACACATGAGGCGTGTGGGTGGTAGGGCTGGTTTTAACATTGTTGTTACATGGATCTTGACAAAAAAATCATGAATAGAAGTCACAAAACCCAGCGGAACCTGTGAATATTAATATATCAAGGCGGATACTGCCCTTGATTCTTCGGTACCACATGCCGGAAATGCCGGAAATTCCTAAATCCTCTATCATTGAAATAAAAGATCAATGTTTTTTTGTGTAAACTTAATCCTCAATCTTTACTTCTTTCGCCTGCTCCTGCCCGATTCCCTAATACTTGGACTGAACATCGTCGTAAAGCTAAGTTCCACTACCACTGAATATTTATAGTATTTTTTAAGTCAAACCTTTTAGCTTCCTAAGATCGCTGAAGCAAAAATTCACGGTAGCAATCTAAGTTGACCATTTTCCTATCTTCATTTGAGATGATCTCACAAGAAGGCATTTCTCAAGATGCTACGATTAGGCCCCTTCAAATTGTAGTGGGATCCCTCATTCTAATGCAATTATGGCCCTGCGCCTAGTTGTCGGTAATTATTACACTGGTACAATGACACACTGAACCCTATGTATTTACTACATTAAGTGCTGAGTGTACAGTGCAGTCATAGTGCATCACCTACGATCACCCACTCTAGTTTTGCGCGTCTCAAATCGTACCATGTGCATTCGTACCATCTTGAAAAATGCCCTCCAGTACATGTATATATGCATTACCTCAGATAAGCCAACCTCTCCTTTGCTACTCACCCTGTAGATGCATCAACCCTTTGTGGAAAGTGAAATTTTGAGGATGAATTCTTTTTCATTAAGTTCAAATTCAGTAATTAATAATTCTTTTGAGAAAAAAAGACAATTTTTATTTCTTAGGTCAGTATACAAGTTTGGCAATGAGTATTAGCGGTATAACAGTTTGTAAATCAGTCCTAAAATTAGGATAGCAATGTATAGCTATTTTCCACTATTCACTAGGGAAGGAATGCCTTGTACAAATGACACCCAAGAATATTATTCTGTAAAGATGCAACTTAACATTGATAGGAGTATCGCAAACAACGCTTCATAGCAATGCTTTACTTAGCCTCTTCATTATGGTAGGATGCAAACAAAACTATTGATATATAACATTACTGTCTCTTTTTTAAAGCTACTTCTGGTCCTCTACTTTAATTGGTCTGCGCTGGTCCTCTCTCTCCCTCCTATATCAACTTGCTGCTTTTTGCTTCTCAACTGTGTTCTTTTTACATGGTTGCTCAATATATATACTCATTCCCATTTTTTTTGGGAACAGTAATGTTTCTTTCTTGTAGGATGGGGAGGTGATTGCTTTAGGGGAGGTGTTGGTCTGGAAATTGCAGACTTTCTCCAGGCAAAGAGGTAAAAAGGTTCACACTTCAGACAAGAGGGACGTGAAATATTTTCAGTTGTCTGTGCTGGACTATAACGCACAATGGTCGAGGGCCTTCATAAGACATGAAGAATGAGTTGTCTATTGTCTTTATAAAATGTGTTAGCATTTTCATCACATTGATTAAAAGTCTAAAGCCTCTGATATCCCACTGGAAGGATAGACAAGCTGTGACCTTGCCCAGGCGTGCACTGTACTCCTATAATGCACTCAAGGTCACTTCTCTCGTGCAGAAGTGAATGGGCTGCCGTTTTATAATTAGAGAATAGACAATGATCTTCTTCACATCAAGACTGTCTGTTGTCCTATAATGCACAAATGCATCTATCGTGCAGCAGAGCACTGCCAATCCTTTTATAAAATCTAACAAGGCATTGAACTGGCACCAATTGGGATATAAGAGATGTCGATAGAACATCCATCTTCCTTTAGTCAGCACTGTGTGGTGATTTTATATATGTGAGTTTGAGTAATGGTTGTGATAACAACATGAATTGATTACACCAATACAATAGTTACACTATAAGTCGAATAAATCAATGTTTAACTACCGAGCATGGACTGTGTACATATTAACTCTGGAGAACAGTCGTCATCAACCAATGCATAATCTACCATATATCCGCCAATGCACATCATAGACAAGGACTTTTATTCTGATATACAGAATACAACTTTACTGCCTGGTGGTCATTTACAGCTCTTCTGTTCACTTAAAGTATGCTTTATATGCAATATGTGCTTCATACACATGTTACAGCCCCATTCGTACATCAACCCTGCAGCTTGGAGACACACCTGGATGCTTCCGGATGCACCAATGAAGTGCTGGCGAGCAACGGGCATGATGCACTCCTGCGTTAGTGGCTCTTAAAGGGTAAACGATTAATTAGAAAAATATTGGCTGCTCATCAGGTGATCATGATTATATTTCATTTTCTCAATTTGATTGGAAATTTGACACACAAATAATACATCATATTGCTTGATGCTTCATCTATGCTCATGTGTCAAAAACACCAAATCATCCAGTAGTTATCAGATATAGATACCACATGAATCAGAAATAACTGCTGGGAATGTATGAAAGGGTTCAAAATACAAAGTAAGTATTGATTATACAGCGGATGCTACTAAAATAGGTTTTACACATTCAACAGTTCATTTTGTTGCTGTCATGCATTAAGGAGAGGAGGGACGAGCCCAAACCATGTATTCAGTGTTTATAGTCGATGTTTATTACAATGACTCATTTGCATGTTAGAATTAGAAGTAGATGACATTGTGAAAAAAACACACAGAAAATACATGGCGTACATTGTCCCTGGTCCACCCTGATGGGTCGGTCAGACCTCCAAGAGGTGGATCAGGGACAATGTACGCCTGTGAGTACATCTCTGTAATTATGTCATGTTATTTTGATCTAAAAATGCTTAAAATTCCCCTAATTTAGCATGCACATAAGTCACGTGACCAGGAATGTGAATCGAGACATGTTATGCCACTGGGGGTGTGACGATCGGCCCTTCAATGCTATATC
Organism: Acholoe squamosa; assembly: GCA_949317995.1. Lineage (NCBI taxonomy): Eukaryota > Metazoa > Annelida > Polychaeta > Phyllodocida > Polynoidae > Acholoe > Acholoe squamosa. The sequence goes on along the minus strand of OX439036.1, from coordinate 7,863,849 downwards.
TATGGGATGTTGTTATTTGCATAAAATAACACATAATTATTTGGCTATTTCTGACACAGCCCGTTTGACAGTGATCTGCCTATTTGCCAATACAATTAATCGTCCATTTTAGATTGCAATAGTTATGAAATTATGCATTAGTCTGGGGGGTGTTGCTCCTATTGTAAAAAGAGCCGTGAGGATGTGCCCTCTTTTCTAAACAAGTTGTGCACTGCTTCACCAAAGTACTTGCACTCACCACATCAGTCTGAAAAGTCACCTGCCTTGTTTAAAACAGAGAGAGCTGCACTACCAGGTACCTGCTCATGTCACACGCTCTATAGTATATTATACTGACTGACTTCTCCCAACTAGGTACCTACTCAAATCCCCCTTTTTTAGCACCATGCTTGAATGACCACTTGTTAGCAACAAAAGGGACAAGTAATAGCTACAAGAAAAGAAAGAACTGGGAATGAGGGCATTTTTAGCCAGCTCTTCCTTTTACTATAGGAGCAACACCCTCCTGTGCTCCCAGAGATGCTAATGTGAACGGGGGTAACATGAATGTATATCAATGGTGGAATCTTATACATTTAGATCAGTGGAGCTGAGACTATACATATCCTTAGCTGTAGACGGGCAGCTGGAATTAAGAGGTTTGGGTACAAATCTGCTCGTTAAATTTGTTTATTTTACTTTGTAGGTATAATAGAAAAAAATCAAAATAACATTTCCTTCGTTCTAATTGATGGATTCTCAAAATTCGAAATTCTATATGAGCATATTGTTCCCTCCAAAGCCCCCTATATCGCTGTATAGGGTCAGGATTCTTAGGAAGACTTCAGGAAAAAATATTCCACCACCTGTAAGCTACACCAGGGCCCATCCTCGCATATATAAAGTGTGTTATACGCAGGTATCAAGGTACGTCTATGGATATATGTCATCAATCCTGAATTAGTGCCTCATACTTACCGTTTCACCCGTTTCACCCGTTTTACCGTACATTGGCATAATACATGTAATGAAGTACCTTGGAAATGTTGAAACCTAGTTTTCCCTGACAATGCGAGGTGCGTTAGAAATCCTGCCACCATTGAGGCACTGATGATGGCAGTTAACAGTGATGGAACCACATGGTTGGTACGCGGACTGAATTGCAAATTCCATGTGAGACGCAGCATATTTATCATCAAGCAATAAAACTGCACATTACATGTTTAATCGCCTACTGGTATTTAAGCACCCCCTCCCCTCCCCTAGATACACTGAATACAACACAATAAATCCCTGTTATATTCTTCTGTCAGACCACTTTCTGTACATGTAAACATACTGTGAAATTGCATATATGGCTTATCAGCCTTTAGCATCCAGAGGCCTTTCAAAATCTTTTAGGAGTTATAATATGGCTTGTGACTTATGAGCATGGTTTCATATTAATTGCATTAATTACAGAGTATAGACGTCTAAACAATTGAAATTTGTTTGTATGGAATAACTATGCTTATTTGAAAATATCTGTGTATGACCTGACATGGATCAACTTGTGTCATGATTGTCTTCTTGGATCATAAGATTGTACTTTGGGACTGGTTATCCGAATCCCACTTTACAGGGAGGCCACCCATTTTATGAGATATTGGGCAATAAAACTTTTTCAAACCTCAGATTGATACGGCCACAGATTGATGATCTAGCCTTTTCCTTACACTTATTCTATATTTTTACAGAGGGCCATATTAGATTTGTAGCCAGTTTGGATATTACAAACGTATAGCACTGTTACAGGAGTGATGGATATTGCTATTATAAGAAAAGACATTATACTCTAGAACTATTGGAGAGGTGACACACATAGTAAAAATGTAATTGTATACATGTGAAAATTTATTATGTCTTCCAACTTACCCCATCATTCAGATAAGTCTAACCCCTAACTTTGCGACGGCTACGACAGGCCGTAGTGGTTTTAATAAATTCTGGAGGCTCTTGGAGAACAGGGTAATTGCTGCATATAAAATGCAGTTTGCACTGGATTGATGGTGGCTTTGATATTGGCACTATGCAAAACGCCATCACTCTCAAATGCGATAGGCAGTAAAATTAAACCAGGGTTGCCTTTGGGGGGAGGAAGCAATATTTCACCGCATTTTCAGTGAGACATTTATACACTGATCTTTTTAGAGGCTCTAATCACAGTAATCTCCAACAACCTAAGCAAGGCAATTATTTCCTACAAAAATATGCAATTATTGACAATAGCGGTTGTCAGTTTTTATCCACTTTAGACCGTAAAGCTCATACTGGCATGGAATACAGGCAATGAGGCATAAATCAACTGTGTGTACCATGCGATTATGTTGCTAGAAGAAAAGGCTTGTAATTTTGTAGACATTTTGTAGACAGTAGAAATGCAATTGTAAGAGCTATACTTGTGAAAATGTACCATCCCTACCACCTTACTTCAGCCAGGTCTAACTTGGCAGGACTAGGACAGGGCTTAGTGGTTTTCATAAATCCTGGAGAAATATCTCTCGAAGAACAGAATATTTCTGCATAAGATACTATTTAAAGTGGACTGATCGTGGCTTTGCTATTTGAACAATGCAAAAAGCCGACACTTTATAACCTTTTAAAGGCCTCTTAAGCAGGAGAGCAGCATGACCATTAGTCATCATGATGCACCATAAAAGTGCTGGCAAGACAGCTTGCCAGCACTTCTTGCCAGCACTATTAGGGGGCAGGTGTTTGATAATACACAACTGTTATGCAATTAATAGCTACACTAATGCAACTGGTGAGGCAGTAAGTTGTTGGTAGCTGAGTGGAAGAGCGGTGTTGTAATTAGGAGGTGGTGGGTCTGGGTGACATAGCTTAGCATGCTGTACCGATATTCTTACTGACTGCACACCACTCCTGGAGCGTGTTGCTTCTATGGTAAAAAGAGCTGTCAGTAGGTACCCTCTTTTCAAAAGAAGTCACGCTCTGCTTCACCATTCAACTTGCACTCACCACATTAGTCTGAAAAGTCACCTGCCTTGTTTAAAACAGAGAGAGCTGCACTATCAGGTACCTATTCATGTCACATACTCTATAGTATATTATACTGATTGACGTCTCCCAACTAGGTACCTACTCAAGTCCCCCTTTTTTAGCACCATACTTGAATGACCACTTGTGAGCAACATAAGGGACAAGTTATATCTACATGAAAAGAAAGGACTGGAAACAAGGGCATTTTTAGCCAGCTCTTCCTTTTACTATAGGAGCAACACCCTCCTGGTCCATGCTGCATTATACAAGGCATATTTGTCATTCCTTACCAGTGTAGCAGCTCCCCCTTCTATTGGATGTTGTATACTGAGTGAACCAGCATCCTTCCATTGGCCTGATACTTAGTCAGTTTGTGGGTGGCAGGCCTTGGAGGCATAAATCAACCATGTGTTCCATTGTTCTTACTGAATGCACACAACTCCCATGCTATGCTGCATTAGCTGCCGGTAACATTCATCAACTCGGGCCAGTGTAGCAGCTTCTCCTCTCTTGGAGTATCTATTACACCGGGAAAAGCTTGCTGCCAACTTTCTCTTATAGACTCCAAGCCTCTACAGTCATGTTGAATCTAAATCCTGTCCTATATCATTGTGCCTGAAGGATGTTTTTTTTAAGAACAGGGTCTGAATTAAAGTTCATTTTTTAAGGAAATACATGTTGACGTTTTTTTGCCTTAGAGAAATATCTCGAAATTACCAGTAAGCAATAAGGCTAAACTAGATATTGCACTGGGAGGAGTAAATTATAAGATATGTTTTGGAGTTGCTTGCCGCATAGCGGCTGGGAGCGCAGCGACCGTAGCAACTCCATTATGTTTTCGGTTTGTCAGTGACGTCACGGTCACCCTGTGACGCAATTTGTGACGTCATACGTTGGCCGTGACGTCACATGTCGGCCGCAGAGTGGCAACTCCTAGCCGTGGTCCTTGCAACATTTTTCTTGTTTAATCATAGTTTCCCCCTGACATTCAGGTGGTTCGACTTTTTATTCAGGTTTTGTCGTGGTGCTGTTATCTTGCATGATTATCACTTGCTACATAAAGAGACCACCCTCTGGCAGTTTAGATATGATTAGTATGATCCATAGTTATAGTCCTCCATAAGCAGCCATAATAGTTGTGTACAGTCATGTTACTGTGTGTGTTTTCTAATATGTTGCTGCCAAGGCTATTGTTTTATCTGATGCTATTTTGATGAATACATGTAGGGATGACATGAATAGTGATATGAAGATAAACCTAGAGCCTCTAAATCATTACAATAATCCCTATCTTCCTATTTACCATGAGGAATAGACATTTAAGCTACAATATTTCAAAAGGTCACACTTTGTCAAACACCTTCTTTATACTGCCTTGTCTTTATATATTAGAACATCAACTACTTTGGTAATATATAGTTTCTTCTTAACATTTCACTCGCCTGATAGTCATGTGAATAGTGAATGGTCAAATCAATAGAAATAGATGGGAAGGTATATTGGATTCAGAGCTCTGATTTGCAACTTGTTAGCGGACAATGTTTGACCTGCCGTCTAAAGGTTAGAGGAGAAATCTATTGTTGAACAAGCTATTCTATTGGTGAAAAAGGCTTTGTTGTCTGATCTTTCATTCTGGTTAGCACTCGTCCTTCTATGAATAGGTGCACTGATGCAGATGGTGGGGAATCAGCATGGTGGTTGACAGTAAACCAGACTAGATGGGAGTGGCTGAATGGACCCAGCACTGCATTAGTGAGTCCCCAGTCAGCGCAATCTTTCTGCTTGAGGGAATAGCTCTCTTGCATTAAGGTATTATAGGAGGTGAGCTGCTCCAGGGACTGATCCAGGATTTTGAAAAGGGGGGGGCACACCCCTCATTTAGCTCCTAATTTTGGCTAAATTCTAGGGTAAAAAGAAATAGGTAAACTCTAAAGTACAGGGAAAGGGGGGGCGCCCCTGCATCCCCCCTCTAAATCAGCCACTGAGCCCATGGTGCATGGGACACCTCCTCCTGGAATGGGACTCAGGGAGTTTGTATGGAGATTCTCCACATCGAGTGTCAATCCACAGCTTTAGGTCTACCCATATACAAGTATAAATTGCCCTGGGTATAGCTGAGCTGCTTCTGTCAGCTTTGACACTAACCAGAAACTGTTAGACAGCATAAGGCGAGCCGCTCATGGTGCGTGGAACACCTCTCCTGATATGGGACTCTAGAAATCGGAGTTTGAATTCACGACATGGAAGCCTATGCGATTTCACTGAATAAGGTATCACCATATAAATCCACCATCTACCAGCCTAGCTGCACACTAGTATCAAGTGACCGAAGCAAAGCTGAGCTGCTCCTGTCAGGTCTAACACTAACCAGACACTCTAAGAGAGCAGAATGTGAGCAACTCAGGCTGAAATATACTCCTCCACCTGATATGGGACTCCTTCTCAGTCTGCCTACACCCAAGTATCCTTTTGACTTGTACATAAGTGAGCTACTCCTATCAGCTTTGACAAACCAAACACCATCAGACAGTGAATGACAAGCTACATTTGGACTAATGAACTCATCCCTTGTATTGGGCTTCATAGGGCTCCATAAATCATTATAGGATTGAGTGTGTCTGCTGGGCACAAAGGCCAACCAAAGTGGGTAAATCCTGTGTCCTAGAACTTTGACTCTAGATATAGAACTGGTCTTGTAGTTGTGTCTACTGGGCACAACTTTGAAAAAAGTTGTGTCCAAAGAAATATATTTGTGTCTCGGGCACTGGACACTGGGATTTGTCGAGCCCTGCTGTCAAAAAGAGAGTTTCAGTTGTACAGAATGGCATGGGCATTATCAAAGCATACATGAGCTATTGCCGTCAATCTTGAAACAAACTGAACATCGCTAGACAGCAGCTCATTGCGCAGGGGACAGCTTTCTATATACATTGTCCTCTTTCATGACTTCAACATGATTTATCATTTGTGATGATGTAATATCACAGTGCCATTGGTCACCTCAGTCATTCCTAAGTCTCCCATTTGCTGATGGTAAGGCAAAAAAAAAAGGTTTCTGATGACCTGACCGACCTCAGCTTAAAGGAGCTGACGTCAGCATTTTTGTGGGATTTTTTCGATTTCTTTGAATTTTCTTCAAGATTTTTTTTTCAATTTTTCCCACTTTCTAAAGTTTTCATCTCAAATTTATATTAAAATAAAAGTTCATAATTTCCTGGAATTCTATGCATTTTTTTTAAAATAACCAGTAAGATTATATAGGAAAATATGAGGCCTTCGATACTAAAAGAAAAAGAAAAAAAGAAAACCCCAACCTACCATAACTTGTTTTTACCATGTTACTGGAAACATACGTGTTTCTTTTTGCCTAAACTCATAGGTAGAGTCGTATTCTAAGCACTATACATATGTCCATGGTGAAATAAGCTCTTATTCATATAGACCACCTGCTAACCAGCTATCTAAAGGAACAGTATCTCATACTCTGAGGTGCTAAGTGCTGGCCTGACACCAGCACCTAATTGTAGCATCATGCCAACCCACCAGGGGTTTTTAAACCTACAAGATAAGTATGATGGTTAAATGTAGCCCTGGTGAGTTACTCACCAGGGCTATAATTATGCATCATCACAAAGAACGGGAATGATGCATGATTGCATCAGTGGCCCTCAATATGTAAAACCACTGAGCCTGAGGGATTTCCCTAAGGACATGGTCTGAATAAAAAGTCCACATTATAGAAGAAAAATGACCACCTCAATTATCGGTAATCCACCAGTCTAAATAACAAGCAGGCAATAAAGCTAAACCCTAAACTGCTGGTGGGGGAAACTATTAAGATATATAGTCCTAGTTTCCCTCTGATATTTATGTGTATCCACTTTTTAGTCAGTTTTTTTTTCTTGCTGTGTTGCTCTTATCTCACAGTTATCCCTTGCTAGATTACAACACATAAACAGCTATAAGAGCTGTCAACATTTATATCACTACATTATTTTTGTCTGTGCATAATCTAAGGTCTGTTATTTTCTGTAACGCTGATGTAATGGAAACTGGTAATAATTCTATATATTAACACCCATAGACCTTAAAGAAAAAGACGGCCAAGCATCTATGGCTATGGCTGTGTATTGTATAAACATTACATTACCCATTTTCAACAGAGGAATGTTTAGAATCAGTGCCAGTAATTCACAAAATGAGAAATAACATGCTGCAGTAGACCTTCAGTGGGCGATGCCATTTCTATGGATCTGTGACATCACGATAAACCATGCCATAACCTTCCCTGGAGGGTCTTGCCAAAAGAAGACGAGGAAGAACATCTTTAAATCTTTTTAGAGAGTACTGGGGACAACTTGTATGGCCTAACTCGTTTTTATAGTGTTGTAAAAAAATTACAGGAGAATGCATGGAAAAATCGTTTTGAAAAGTGATAAAACGTGCACGTTTTATCTAAACGATTATCCAAACAATCTTTTAGCAATACAAAAATGTAGCACATTTTCTTTTGGGGTTCAGGTTTCCTTTTTGGCAAGACCCTCCTGGCTATATATATTTAACCCATGTAGTAAGTAGGTTTAGACACAGTGATACTTGCCCACTTGTTCATTTCACCTCCCCCAGACAATGTTCGCACAGTTTGTTAATTGGTCTAGCCTCAAGTGTAACTACCATGATTGGCACCAGAATTTTCTTATTCAACTGTTAGGTTATATAGTAGAAAAAAAAATGGCAGCACCCTTGAAATTAACATTTCATGGAAATCATTCGCTTAAAATGTGGAAATGTATATGGGAGAGCATTGTCTTTCTGATAAATATCAGAATACCGATCCTGAATAGACATACTAACGATACACTGCAAAAACAGTGGTTAGGGATTAAACACTAGTGTTTAGAACTTAAACACTTGGTTAAACACTTATTTGACCCACTTTTCTCAACGTTTCTTAAGTGCTAAACATGTTGAGTTTTAAAAGCGTTTAACAAGGAAGTGTTTAACCAAGTGTTTAAATGCTAAACAATTAAACACTTCAGTGTTTAGGGGTTTGAAAATAAGTGTTTAAAAGCTAAACTTGTAAACACTTCAAATGTTAAGGTGTTTGAATGGAGGTGTTGAGAAAATCTGGTGTGTATTTTTAAACACTTTATTTCCAGTGTAGGAATGCATGTCCTCTGTTGCTGTTTACATTAGAGGTTACAGTATCGGATAGGATCATGTTTATAGGATCATGTTGACCAAAGGTCAGAGGACAAGTGAACAGGTGAATACCATGTTTTGCTGCTGTAGGAGTAGGAGGATGGTATTTGGAACAGTACAATACATAACCCTTTAAATTCATGCAGTTCTTATGAAAGAAAATACCCTGTCCAATGTAGCAAACATGTCAATGTATACATGTCATAAGAAAATCTATGACGTGGCTAGAAAGTTGAATATAATGTATAATTATCTAAAAGAATATTAGAGATCTAGTAAATACTTTCCTGGATAACAGAGACGGTAACATAAACCACAAGGAAACCCATGACATGACTTTGCATGCTGAAGGGGTGGAGGCAGTAGACTTGGGTTGGCAGTTGTTGAATACGTCTTGTTCCTGCTTCAGTGCATTCTTCCAGTGAGTGTTTACCACATAAATCAGCCTTCTGTACCAATGTTCTTGGTTCACCGCCCCTTGCCTCAGACCACCTTGTGTGTGCCATGGATCATCTCTGACATTCCCAAGCCAAGTATTTGCTGAGGGCTAAACTTAGGAGGCCATTTCTTAACACACTACGACTGCTGTCCAGTACCACTGCCCTATTATGTAACTACTGCATAGCTGCTAATCGTAGTGAGCAGTCGTAGGGCAGTTCCTGCGATAGCCTGGCTTATTCTTGGCATTTTTAAATCATAGTAGCTGCGTGAAGTCGTAGTACATTGAGAAATGGCCTCCAGAGCTATGTTTCTATTCTCAGGACCAGAGATGTCTCTAAATTGAATAAAGCTAGGCCTGATAAGACCACCTGCTACCTGGAGGAGGGTTGCCAGGAGCTAAGCCAGGAAGCATTCACCGAGTCAGGAAGGCTTCTCCAAATAAAGGGTGTTTATTTTCAAGACAGAAAATGTCAACACATAAGAAAACGCCATGGCTGTAAATTACAGGATGACAGTTTAAGCTCTACCTACCCTTCCACCCCTTGAATGTTGTCCCTGAAGGATGTGCAAGTTATATTGATGTTCTCACTTTTTTATCAGGGTACCCTCATTTCCTTAAAAAAAAAGACAATGTCGCATGGTTTTGAGGAGCACCTTACAATAGACTGTAGTGATGACCTTTTGTCCTCTCTGTCATTGTCTTTTCAAATTACAACAGGCCCAGCCAAGTGGTACCTTTTGATGTTATGTTTTAGAAGTTGATGTAATCAATAAATTTGGAAAGACCACACAACAGAAATTCAACCATAACACCCTATAAGATCATAATAAATTGGCTTTTCAACTTGTTATGATAAAGAAATTATGTTCTACAATATTGTCACAATCATTTTTGCACCAAATTCCCCTCAAAATATTGATGACATTGTTGATCATTTTGCTGCCTGCTTAATAGAACTTCCTTGTGACATTTAGATCGCTCAATGATCCCGTGAATAGCGACTAGTCTAATAGATGGATGAGAGGGTGCATTTAGCATCAAAGCAGTGGTTTTCAGCTTGATTCTCACCACAAGCAAACCATGTAATGCTGATTGAAACATTTTCACTAAAGGTTAAAGGTAAACAGTTAACAAGGTGGTTTATTGTTATATAAGTGCTGGAACGATTGTATTTTCAGCACGATATCATGATAAATTGTTCACAATGGACCCATCATGCTATAAATAGGTGCAGTGATACAGATGGTGCTATATAAATGTTTTGTCTAGTGGAAGAGCAGGTTGCAGCTATTGAATGGGGGAAGTAACTGCTCCCTGACTCCACCCGCTCAATATGATCTTGCTGGCATAAATCAACTAATGTTCTCACTGACTGCACACTACTTCCAAAATAGGAATAGACAAAATAGGAGACGTCTGACTTGCGAAATCATGTGAGGTGACCTTCCTCTAAGCTTTATATACACTGTCAGCCAAGCACAAGGGCTTCACAGTGGATTGCTTCTTATTCTGACTATAGGGTAGCTGCTGTTAGTAACACACTGGCTAACTCTGGATAGATAGGGCAGTTCTTTAATTTGACACCTGGTGGCAGGTAGCGGTTGACTCTCCCCCTGCGTCACACTGTCAGCCCAGCGTACCAGTTTTAAAGTGGATTGCTTATTATTCGGACTAGAGGATAGTTGCTGTTAGTACTAACCCGATGACCTGATTTGGATCCTGGTATATGTACTACAGCGGTATGTATAGCCCATTTACAATCGGGCTGAGAGTGTAAAGGGTCTAGGTTAAGGTCTATATCAGTGTGCATACAATCCTGGAACAATCAGACAGATACCCATTTACTAGTGACAGGTCCCTACTTCAGCCCTACTTGCAGAAAGATGAAAGCTGTTTGGGTCCTATGCCAAATAGCGTCCCAAAAGGAAGGCATACATTTTGATACAGTTAGACAATGTTTTCACATGGTTAGCCGAATTAATTATGAATATTGAAATTATATGCATTTACCTGAATTCATATTTAGGTTAAAGGTAAACAGTTAAAAGTGTTGCTTATTTACCATTGCCAAGGAAACTACGAACAGTAACAAGCTTTGGCTGCCAAAGTAATACTAACAACGAGCACCAGTTTGATTACCAAACTAAAGCTTCTGCTTATCGAACCAAATTCACCAGCCAACACTTAAAATGGCACTTTTATTGCAGGAGAAATGCTTTATCTGTCTAAAGCAAATACCTTTTGGGGCCCACGCCCAATCAATTTTCCAACTGAAAATTCTGTAATGTGCCATGATTGATGACTATTTCTTTCTGGATGAAGACAGACTCCGGCCCAGAGTTAAGCAAGCAATTTGCACAGCCGGCAGAAAACCCGTGCAATTACGGCAGCTGGATTGTGGACACTTAATCCTTGAGGCAGAAAGAGAGCTGCAGCAAGCGAGGGGGTGGTTGAGGATCTGGGGCTGCTTAAACTTTTAAAGACAGCAGAGAGCCTTAACACAATGTCACTCTGCATGACTTGCCAATGAATCGCTGGTGAATCCTTTCTTTATTAATGCATCATTCTGACCTTTCCCTTGAACAAGAGGTAGTACAGGACTGTACCATGTACGACTGCATCATTTTTTGGCATGATGCTTCAATAAAGTTTTTGCAAGATTGCTTGCCCTAATTTCTTTGGTGACTCTTCTAAGCACAGCTTTATCCGCTTATGATGCCTCAATCTTCTTTGATAATTTGCAAGTAGTCATGATGCACCAGCAGTCTTAATGAGTAACTCTTCAGCTCTTCATCAGTGCAGCATACCATTGTGTATACATGATACATCAGGAATGGGATAGCATGGTAGGGCCGGCATAAACTATAAATGCCATGTGACCCTGAATGGGTTAAATCCGGAATTTTCGGAGAAAAGCGCAGCTTGAAGTGAGAGTGTGAGGGAAACAAATGACGGTTTCTCTGTGAAACCTAGATTACTCAAGTGACTAATGATGTAATGAGAATAATTCCCTCTTGAGATAAAATATTGAACTTCATCTTAGACTCATTTAAATGATTTTTTTTTTTTTCATTTAAATGATGCTGACCCTCCGGGAGTTTATGGATCAACCCAGTAGGGTTGGCATGATGCTCTAGTGAAGTGCTGGTGAGTAGTCTCAGCAGCACTTCATTGGTTCATCACGATGACTGATGGGCATGATGCACTCCTGCATCAGTGGCCTTTAAAGGGATAAGCTTGGCTCCTTGTCAGTCTACCTACACCCGAGTATCATGTTGACTTGTACATACCTGAGCAACTCCTATTGGCTTGGACACAAACCAGACACCATCAGACAGTGGAAGCTACATTTCAACTAATGAACTTCTCTCCTATTTTGGACTGCATAGGGCTCGATAAATCATAATAGGATTGAGTGTGTCTGCTGGGCACAAAGGCCAAACAAAGTTGTGTCCAGTGGGTACATCCTGTGTTCTAGCCCTTTAACTCTAGATGTAGAACTTGTGTCCACTAGGCACAACATCAGAAAAGAAGTTGTGTCCAGAAATATATATATTTGTGTCCCAGGCACTGGACACAGAGATTTGTTGAGCCCTGCTCTAAAAGTGGGTTTGCATTGTATAGAATGGTATGGGTATTCTCAATACATAGGTAAGCTTTTGCCGTCAATCTTGAAACAAATCAGACGATGTTGGATTGCAGCTCATTGTGTAGGGGACAGCTTTATATTGTCCACTTACATGACTTCAAAATGGTTTATCATTTGAGATGATCTGATATCACAGTGTAATTGGTCATCTCTGTAATTCCTAAGCCTCCCTTTTGCTGATGGTAAACTCGTAGGTAGCCTCTTATTTTTAGGACATCCATGGCTAATAAAGCTCTCTGCAGGAACACTGTATCATACTCTGCCTGTCATAACTGCTGGTGAGGCTGTTCACACACACCTCATCATGCCAACCAACCTGGAGTTTTAAACCCCCTGGTTAAATGTAGCCCTCCACCAGGGCTGCAATTATGCATTATGACAACCAATGAGAATTCATCATTAATGGATCTGCAGCCCTCAAAGTGTCAAATCACTAATCTCCTCATAATAATCACAACTTTAAAAGAGAAATGACCACCATAATTATTGGTACATATAAAAACAACCACCAGTCTGAATGACAAGCAGGCAATAAAGCTAAATCCTAAATTTCTGGTGGGGAATAAGTAAGATATATTTTTAGTTTCCCTCTGACATTTATGTGTATCCCCTTTGTATTCAGGGTTTCTTGTTGTGTTGCTCTCATCTCACACATTTATCCTTTGCTAGATTACAACACATAGACAGCTATAAGAGCTGTCAACATTTATATCACTACATTATTTTTGTCTGCGAAAATTGATCATAGGACTGTTATTTACTGTAATGCTGATGTAATAGAAACTGGTCATGATTACATGAATAACTAACACCCATAAACCTTAAGTATATATAAACCATCAGCACAAGTCCTCCGTTGCTGGTTATATTAGAGGTTACATTATTGTGGAGGTCTGCGAGAACATACTTGGAAATACAACGGGGTTTCAAACCCGGGACCTCTCAACTTGCAAGCGAGTGCTCTACCACTGAACTACATCCCCAGACTTGCTTTTTCCTACCTTCCACCTATGCCTGGATTGGTGAGATACTGATAGGGGACATGTGATTGCCCAGTGACCCACCCCTGCGGGTCAGCCAAGCACACATGGGGATTCATGTTTCCCTACAGTATCATAAAACAAATCCATTTTTCTTTAAATATCCTTCCTCCCATTGTTCCAAGGGTGAGGGAATTTTTTTAACCCCCTTTGGGTCAAAATGTCTAAGTGTTGCCGGAGATCCATCAGTATTTTCACATAGATTTCTTACTGCCACATTGGTTCACTGCAATGCAATTATGGTGGTTCTCTGTTCAGTTTTACGTGGATCCCTGGCTGACTTGAGAGATGGGGGGGTGTGTGCTAGGAGACAAACATTGATTTACAACTTCTATCACAAAATAGGCAACCGCAGCTCATTACGTTCAGTTGTGCTTTCTAAAGTTTAGAGGTAAACTGAACAGCCGAATAACTTGTTTTATAGCTGAACAATGACTAGTAGGATGGTATATGATGTGGGATAACTGATTCACTTGCCATCCTATAAATAGGCGCATTGATGCAGCTGGTGGTGAACTAAGTTGCTGGTTTCCAGCGAGTGGAAGAATGCCAATATATGAGACTGATACTATTCAGTAACCAAGTCACCTTGTGGGTGGCAGGGTCTTGGTGGCATAGATCAACCTTCTGTACCAATGTTTTCACTGACTGCACATTATTTCTGTATACACCATGCTGCATTGGATATGGGAAACATTTGTCATCCCAAACCTTTGTAGCAGGCCTCCCTCCCCACAGCCGGTGACTGGCCTGTTCATTTGGGAGACTTTCCTGTCAGACATTCTATTGAATTATTGAGTTATTAGCTCAATTTCTATTATATTCGAAAAAATATAAAAGGCTGTTTTGGCCAAATTGCCATGAAATTGAATTGAAATCTCTAAAACATGTTTTATTCGGGGTATCATTAATCTGGACAAAAGTAATACTTCCTCCTTGTAGGTCTTGATATTCATTGATGCCTAATTCTTACTGAACGAAGTAATGTATCAAGTACATCGGTGAAGAACTAGTCTCAACCACATGCTCAGTGTAGTCCTCTCTAGTAGTATAGACAGGGTCCGACAGTCAGTAAAGTCCCCGGCCTACCCTGTGTTTAAAAAAATAGGCCTTATGATCCTATTTATCATGTGTATATGAAAAGCAAGAGAGTGAGATATTGTCACCTTACCCAACATATACCCAGAGGGCAATGTAGTTAATTGGATTGTTTGCCTGAATTGACCTATACAGAACCAATCATTAAGTGTGCCCTATCACCTAGTAAGAGTGCCATGGTCAGATGTTGGATACCTAGGGATAATGCATATTCAAAGTAGCAATGTGGATTGGGTGGGTTGTGTAAACGCAGGGGAGACTGGCGACTTTGCTGTCTTATAAATTTTAAATGTACATGATAATAGAATCTAAGAATCAGACTGTCTCAGGATCACGCCCAAAGTGAACCTTCTGTACCATTTCATCCAACCTTGACTGCACCACATATTTGAGGTAAAACAACACCTTCTACCCCGTTAGTATATCTGTTTTTTTTTCTGTTTTGAACACGATTATTGTCAGCATTATTGCAAAGAAAAGGTTTTTCTATTTTGATTATCGTATCAAGATGGGGATTATTTATAATCGTTATATTGATAATGTGGAAAATCTCCTAATAATCTCCAAACTGAAAGACCAAATCATTTCAAAAGTGGATTTGATGATAATATTATGAGTTTGAAAGATTTCGATTTCTTTACATGTTTTTACCCTTTTGAACACTTGAGAGTATATGCTAATCATCATAAAACAGGCAATATTTGGATTTATTGGGATTATTTGAAGATTATCTGATGAGTATCTTCAAACCTCCACCACAAGGCATAAGTAAAAGGAAAATCGTGAGATTTGGTTTCAATGTTCCTCTGAGAAAATCTAATGATTTTCCCTTTAGAAATGGCTTCTAAAAGAAGAATCATGAGATTTGAAAATAATAACCATATAATCGTCAAATAATCCCAATCAATCTGAATAATAGTTGCAAAAAGGGAAAAAGGACCAAGACATGGTAACATATATTCAGCAGCACTGTAACATAGTCCTGCATGCTGAAGTGAGAGTGAGCAGTAGGCTGTGCATGGTTGGCAGTCATTGAATGTGTCTTGCTGCTGCTTCAGTGCATTCGTCCAGTGAGTGGGTACAACATAAATCAGCCTTCTCAGTTCACCACCCCCTGCCTAAGACCACGTTGTGGGTGCCATTGGTCATACATGACCTTCGCAAGCTAAGTAATTGCTGAGGGTAAACCTAGAGCCAGGGTTGTGTTCTCAGGACCAGAGGTGCCTCTAAATTGAATAAGGCTGGGCCTGATAAGACCACCTGCTAGTTGGAGAAGGGTTGTCTTCAGCTCATTTATGAGCTGAGATAACAGCAGCTTTCCGCTTTGAATTCTTAGGGGCTTTTACATATCATCTTGGCATTAATGTTCTCACTTTTTAGCAGGCGTCCTGTGGAGCTGTAATCTTTGATGGCAAACATTTCCTTCAAAAGAAATAAAATGGGCATTTCTTTTGTTGAGCACAATACAATAAGTTGCCGTAACATTCGAAGTTCACCGTCCTGTGGCGTAGACCAACTTTTGGGTGCCGTTGATCATACATGACATATATATGAACCCCTATATTTAACTAATGAGATAGAAACAATATTAATTTGTCACATTTGGAGCTCTCAACGCCCTTAATTTATTAAGGAAACACAAAAGAAAAAAATTGGTACTATCTAAACAATATGGTGGTTCTTCTATTTGTGTGTAATGTGACTACCTGGGACAGATCACCTTACATGTGACACATGAGCTACAAGAAAACCATGCATGGTGGAGCGTTTGGGGACAGTTGCTTGGGGTTGTCAGTTGTCTCAGACAACCTTGTGGGTGCCATTGGTCATCTCTGACATCCCTAAGCCGACTCTTTGCTGAGGGTAAACCCAGAGCCAGGGTTGTATTCTCAAGACCAGAGGTGCCTCTAAATTGAATAATGCAAGACCTGATAAGACCACCTGCTAACCGATAGAAGGCTGCCTTAGCCTGGGATGTTATGTTTTCCTTGAGGCAGGTATAAAGTTTAGTTTAGTACCTTCTTCCACTGAATGTACACAACATAATTCAGCCTTTTGTAGCAATATTCTCAGTTCACTGCTCTCAGCCTCAGAGGCCATTTCCTTTTACGACTGCAACCTACAAGTCATACCAAAATTCCCATAGGAATGGCATTGCGATTTCAAGTCATAGTGCTTGGTGTAATCGTAGTACCTTGAGAAATGACCTCAAGACAACCTTGTGGCTGCCATTGGTCCTCTCTGACATTCCTAAGCCAAGTACTAGCTGAGGGCTAAACCCAGGGCCAGGGTCGTCTTCTCAGGACGAGAGGTGTCTCCAAATTGAATAAAGCTAGCTCTGGTAAGACCACCTGCTAACTGGAGGAGGGCTGCCTACAGCTGAGCCAGGATTAATTCACGGAGCCAGGAAGGCTTCTCCAATTTGAGGGTTTTTATTTTTGAGAGAAAATGTCAACACACAGGAAAACGCCATGGCTATAAATTACAGGATGACAGCTAAATCATAAAAGGCAATGTGGCATGGTTTTGAGGAGCACTTTATAGTAAACTGTAGTCATGACACATCAACATCTGGAGGCCATTTCTCAATGTACTACGACTACACACAGCAACTCCGATTTAAAAATTCAATGAATAAGCCAGGCTATCGTAGGAACTGCCCTACGACTGCTCACTACGATCAGCAGCTATGCAGTAATTACGTAAGGTTGTACTGGTGCAGACATTGGGGACTAATAGTGCATGGTATTGTTAAGGCCAAATTGTTAGGTTATCAGTATGATTTAAAGGACAGCAGTCGTAGTGTGTTAAGAAATGGCCTCCTGAAGGAGTAGTCAGGAGTTGGTCCTCTCTGTCATTTTCCTTCCAGTGGGTAATAAGCCCAGCCAATTGATACGTTTCAATGTTCTATTTTAGAAGTTGATGTAATCAATGAATGAAGAAAAAACACAACTGAAATCTAACCATAACATCTAAAGATCATAATTAATCGGCTTTTTAACTTATAAAGAAATTATGTTCTACAATATTGGTGCAATCATTTTTGCACTGAATTTCCCCCAAAAACGTTGACCACATTGTTGATCATTTTGCTGCCTGATCAATAGAACTTCCTTATGACATTTAGATCACTCAATAATCTTGTGACTGTGACTAGTCTAGTTAATAGGTGGGGGGGGGGTGCATTTGGCATTCAAAGCATTGATTTTCAGCTTGCCTCTCGCCAAAAGCAGACCATGTAATGCTGACTGAAACATGTTTTCTAAATGTCAGAGGTAAACTGAACAGGTTAACAAGCTGGTTTTTTTTTTTGTTATAGAAGTGTTTAACGATTGTATTTTCAGCACAATATCATTATAAATTGTTCACAATGGGCCAATCATGCGATAAAAATTGCAGTAATGAAGCTGATGCTATAGAAACCTTTTGGTTAGTGGAAGAAAGAGAGTGGGTTGCAGCTATTGAATGGAGAAGATAACTGCTCCCTTACTCCACACGCTCAACGTGTGGGTGGTAGGTATTTCCAGCATAGATCAACCTTCTGTACCAATGTTCTCACTGACTGCACTAGACCTGGAAGCATCCGTCATTCTAGGACAATGTATCGGGTCACCCTGCTAGACAAGCCTGTACTCTATGTTAAGGCATGTGATTGTCAGTACTCGCCTCAGAAGAAATCTAAATAAATAGCCCCATAAACAGTTGTCACATGATTCAAGCCTCCACAATGCCTTGAAATTCCTTCCTTAACACTATGAGATTTTTCGTTAGTTGGGAGGCTTCAGGGTCTAGACAAATCACAACGGGCATTTGACTTCCATACATTGTCAAATAACATTGAAACAAATCAACAGGTTACAACATCACACACAATGATGGCAGCTGCCCATCAGTTTCGCATCAGCTGTTCGTGTGCAGTGATAAGGGAATTTAAAAGATTTGGGCTGAATTAGGAACCGATATATAAGACACTCCAAGATCTAATAGAACTAGAAAGCTGATGACCCTAAGGCTACTGTCCCTATGCCGTCAGTTGGCCAACAGTTTATTTAGTTTTTGTACCAAAAGATGTGTCTAGCTCCTGAAGCCTCCCCCTTAAAATATAATTAATACAAGGGAATAAGATAAAAAGTTGGGATATACTTAGTTCTGCCTAGATGGCTTTACAATCTTTTTGAATTGACTTCCCTTCAAAATAATGACCACATTCAAAACACAATGTTGATCATTTTGCTGCTTGCTTAACACAATTCCCTTATGACATTTAGATTGCTCAATAGTCTTTTGAATAGGGAATGTTCCAATCAATAGATGTGAGGGTGCACACACTGTCAAATCATCGATTTCCAGCTTGCCTCTCACCAATAGCAGGCCATGTTTTGCTGATTGGACCATGTTTACTAAAGGTTAGAGGTATACTGAACAGTTTAACATGCTGCTTAGTTGCTATGGGAGTGCTTGCAGGATTGTATTAATTTTGGAGAATTATATAACCCTATTTGCAACAGACAACTAAATGTATTAAAATAGATGCACTGATTTAGCTGAAGCAACATAAATCTTTTAGTTGCCAGAAAAGCAGAGTGGGTTGTAGCTATCGAATGGGGCAAGTAGCTGCTTTGCTGAATTCCCCCGGTCAGTGCACGGGTGGCGAGTCTTGGTGGCATAGATCAGCCTTCTATACCCAAGTTTTCAGTGAATGCACACCGCTCCCAAACCATGCTGCATTAGCTGTGTAAAACATTTGTCATCCCGAAGCAGAGTAGTAGGCCTCCCTCCTCATTAGCTATATTGGATATGCCTTCATACAGAAACCACGGGGTCCAATTCCGTGGGGACAAATAATTATCCTAGAGTGCGACAATTTCTTCACAACAGGAGAAACAGTTGTCACATTGCAAATAATTATATGCAACCTACTGAATTCACAATGCTATATTTTTAATTGTCATTGCCCAGCAAACTAGGAACAGAAACAAGCATTAGGCTGACAAAGTTATACTGAAAACCAGCACCAGTTGGATTACCAAACAAACGCATCTGCATATCGAACCAAATTCAACAGCCTGCACTTAAAATGCTTTATCACCTTTAGTACTTTATTGCAGGAGAAATGCTTTATCATCTATCCAAAGCAAACACCTTTTGGGGCCACGCCCAATCAATTTTTTCTACTGAAAATGCTGTGATATGCCACGATTGATGACTATTTCTTATTGCATGAAGACAGACTCCGGCTCAGAGTTAAGGAAGCAATTTGCACAGCCATCAGACAACCCATGCAATTACCGCAGCTGGATTGTGGACACTTAATCCTTGAGGCAGTAAGCGAGCTGCAGCAAGGGAGGGGGTGGTGGAGGATCTGGGGCTCCTTAAACTTTAAAGACAGAAGGGAGCCTTAACACAATGTCACTCTGCATGACTTGCCAATGAATCGCTGGTGAATCCTCTCTTTATTAATGCATCATTCTGACCTTTCCCTTGAAAAAGAGGTAGTACAGGATGGCACCATGTACGACTGCATCATTTTTTGGCATGATGCTTCAATAAAGTATTGGCAAGATTGTTTGCCAGAATTTCATTGGTGTATCATGCTGAACCTCTTGGAGTGAATAGGCCCCATGTGGTCTGCATGATGCATAAATGTAGCCCTGGAAAGTAACTCACCAAGTCTGTATTATTGCATAATCCCGAGCAATGTGTATGGTGGACTAATGCATTAGGGATACCGAGAAAGTGACTCTTCTAATCACAGCTTGATCAACTCATGATGCCTTAATCCTCTTTGATAATTTGCTAGTAGTTATGATGTACCAATGAAGTCTTAATGAGTAACTATTCGGATATTTATCAGTGCAACATGTCATTGTGTATGGTGCATCAGGGCTGGGCTGGCATGGTAGGGCTGGCATGATGCATAAATGCCATGCAACCCTGCATGGGTTAAATCCATGTGAAATCCAATAACAGTTTTTGGGAAAAGCTCTGCGCCGAGCAAGATTGTGAGGAAAACCTAGATTACTCAATTGACTAATGATGTAATGAGAATAACTCCCTCTTGAGACAAAATAGCAAACTTCATTTTAGGTTTATTTAAAGTATGTGATTTCAAGGGTAAATCCTCAGGCAGTTCCCTTTCGTTCAATTAGATTTGACTGAAAAACATAATGCCATTATGACCAAAGGCATTCAAGCAGATACTGAATTTTCCATTTCTAAGGCCATAAGGAGCAGCATAGCATTTCAATTCCCTCTCGATACCATGATACTTCATTATTGTACTACAGAGTAAATAATCGGTGATATTGCCACTCATCGCTTATGAGAGGCTGTAATGCCCCCAAATATCTTGGAAATAGGAGGTTGAGTTTATGATATAAAGTATCACCATATAATCCCATTGTCTATCAGCCTACCTGTACACTAGTATCAAGTGACCTAAGCAAAGCTTAGCTACTCTTGTCAGGAGGGTGTTGCTCCTATTGTAAAAAGAGCTGTGAGTATGTGCCCTCTTTTCTAAACAAGTCGTGCACTGGTCTTCACCTAAGTACTTACCATCCCCACATTACTCTGAAAAGTCACCGGCCTTGTTTAAAATAGAGAGAGCTGCACTACCAGGTACCTACTCATGTCACACGCTCTATAGTTTTTTTATACTGACTGACTTCTCCCAACTAGGTACCTACTCAAATCCCCCTTTTTAGCTACGTACTTGAATGACCACTTGTGAGCAACAAAAGGGACAAGTTATAGCTACATGAAAAGAAAGGACTGGAAACAAGGGCATTTTTAGCCAGCTCTTCTTTTACTATAGGAGCAACACCCTCCAGGTCTAACACTAACCAGATACTGTCAGGCAGGAGAAGGTGAGCAACCCATGTTGAAATAGACTCCTCCACCTGATATGGGACTCATTTAAAGTTTGGCTCCTTCTTAGTCTGCCTACACCTAAGTATCCTTTTGAGTTGTACATATGCGAGCTACTCCGATTGGCTTTGATACAAACCAGACAGTAAAAGACAAGCTGCATTTGGACCAATGAACTCCTCCCTTATATTAGGCGCGATAAATAATAAAGGATTGAGGAAGAAATGGGAATGGTGCATGATTGCATCATGGGCCTTAAAATGTTAAATCACTGAGGCTGAAGGATCTTCTCAATTACATTGACTGAACAAAAAGTCTGAATTATAGAAGAAAAATGACCACCTTAGTTATTGGTAAAAAAGCCACCAGTGTAAATGACAAGCAGACAATAAACCCTGCTAGCACTACTCATCCAAATGATGTCTTTTTTACATAAATAACATGAGTTTTCACATAAGAATGACGTAAATCACACGAGTTGTGCTAGCTGGGAACGCTTAGCCCTAAATTGCTGGTGGGGGAAATAAGTAAGACATAATCCTACTTTCCCTCTGACAATTATGTGTTCAGACCTTTTATTAAGGTTTTTGTTGTGGTGCTCTTATCTCACATAGTTATACTTAGCAATGTAAATATGCCCTCCTCTGGCATTTTACTGGCTGTTATAAATGATTTTTTTTTTCAATAGCGACACATACACAGCTGTAAGAGCTGTCGACTTTAATTAATCTCATTATAGAGCTGATTAATAAGTTGCAATATAAATTCTCTATGGCATTTGCATGGCTGCTATAGCATCTAATGGATCACCGAATTGATAGATCGAAGTGTGCCAGGAGTCAAACATTGATTTACAACTTTACTATTACAAAGCAACCACAATGTATCTTGCTTGATCTTTCTAAAGGTTGAAGATAAACAGAACAGCTGGACGAGTAGTTTTATTGCTGCATTTTATTCGGTAGGATGGTGTTTTAGATTCAATAACTGATTCACTCGCCATCCTATCAATAGGTGCACTGATGCAGCTGGTAGGGAAATAAGTTGCTGGTTGCCAGCGAGTGAAAGAAGCCAATATATGAGACTGATACTATTCAGTAACCAAGTCACATTGTGGGTGGCGGGGTCTTGGCGGCATAGATCAACCTTCTGTACCAATGTTTTCACTGACTGCACATTATTTCTGTATACACCATGCTGCATTAGATATGGGAAACATTTGTCATCCCAAACAACTGTAGCATGCCCCCTCCCTTCAACATGTGACTGGACTATTCATTTGGGAGACTTTCCTGTAAGACATCCAATTGAATTCTTGAGGTATTAGTTCAAACTCTGTTATATTTGTAAAACACAAAATGCTGTTTTGGCCAAATTGCCATTAAATTGAGTTGAAATCTTTAAAGCATTTTTTATTCAGGTTATACTTCATCTGGACAAATGTAATACTTTTTTTTAGTCCAAATATGATCTAGGCTCCTCTTTGTAGGTCTTGATGATATTCACTGATCCCTAATTCTTATTGAAGTGGACCATCCAAGCTTGAATTAAATGAAGTAATGTATAAAGTACACATGCCATCCCGCACCAATGAGATGTACAGTTTATCATAATTATGTTTGCCGATAAGCTGCTTTCAACATCTACAATTGCATGAAGCATAAATAAAATGATTTAGAACCTGATATTCAAGGCAAGATTTCTCATCAAAATGAATTCCTGGGGCATCTTATAAATATTAAATAAACATCAGAATAGAATCAAATCAAGATCAACCCTAAGGTGAACCTAAAGTATCATGTCATTCAACTTTGGGTGCACCTTATGTGGGAGGCACACCCTGTATGCAAGGTAAAATAATACCCTCTACCCCGTTCACTTCATTCATCCGGTGAGTTGGTACGACATAAATCAACCTTCTGTACCAGCATTCTCAGTTCACTGCCCTCTGCTTCAGACCACATTGTGGGTGCCATTGGTCATCTCGGACATTCCTGAGCCGAGGCTGTGCTGAGGGTAAGCCTACAGCTAGGGTTTTATCCTGAGAATGAGGTGCCTCTAAATTGAATAAGGCTAGGTCTTATAAGACCACCTGCTAACTAAAGCAGGGTTCCCTGCAGCTGATCCAGGATACATTCACTGAGCCAGGGAATCTCCAAGACAGAGTCTCCTTAACTCCAAGACAAAAAACACTTTCCTCTCCGCTTTGAATTCTACTTGGGTTTGAAATTTTGGTTTCCAGTTGGCATTTGACTTTTCACAGGTTCTTTTGGTGCTGCAATTTTTCATGGAGATCCCTTAATCCATAACAAGGCAATGTCTCTCCAATTTAAGATGTTTAATTTTGCCAAAATTGGTTGTACCCTTTTAGAGCTGGATTCCCCTCAGCACATCAACTACAGTCATATATATCAACTATAGTCAAATTGGTGATCATTTTGCCGATGACTCTATGTATTTCCCCATGACATTTAGATCACTCAATAGTCATTAAAATTGGGAATAGTCTAATCAATAGGTGGGAAGGTTCACTTGGTTTCAGAGCATTGCCATTTTAGATACGGTGCTCACAGGATTGTGTTTAGTAAAGTGAAAAGGGAATACCATGTCCTGTTGCTGTAAAGGTGGGAGGTTGTTATTTAGAGCACATAATTAGTTTGGTCATGACAGAACCATCAATATCTAAATGCATGCAGTTATATATTAAAAGAAAATACTTAGCCCTATTTATATACATGTCAAAAGAAAGAAGACACTCCATGACCCAACCTTGCTCTAGGGGACAAGGCTATTGTAGAATGCATCTTGTTGCTGCTTCAATGCTTTTTTCCACTGAGTGCGCATAATACAGCCTTCTGTACCAATGTTCTTAGTTTACTACAGGAGGCTATTCTTAACAGGCTACGACTTCACCCTACAAGTCATACCAAAATTCCCATGGGAATGACATTAACATTTCAAGTCGTAGTGCTGTGTGTGATCATAGTACCTTAAGAAATGACCTCAAGACCACCTTGCGGCTTGGTAATCTCTGACATTTCTTAGCCAAGTACTAGCTGAGGGCTAAACCCAAAGCTATGGTTGTATTCTCAGGACCAGAGATGTATTCACAGAGCGATTCCAAGAGTCTTCTTTTTTTTTTCAAAACAGAAAATGTCAACACACAGGAAAAGGCCATGGCTGTAAGTTACAGGATGACAGTTAAAGGTCTCCCTACCCTCATTTCCTTCTCAAAAAAGGCAATGTGACATGGTTTTGAGGAGCAGGTTACAATAAAATGTAGTCATGACCATTTGGTTCAAGAGCTCTATGAGTAGTCAGGAGTTGTGTCGTCTCTGTAATTGTCTTTTCAATGGGTATACGACCAACTGATGAATGTGGAAAAAAACACTAATGAAATTTAACCTTAACACATTAAGATCTTGCTAAATGGGCTTTTCAATATATTAAGAAATAAAGAAATTACGTTTTACAATATTGTTGCAGTCTTTTTTGCACTGAATTCCCCTAAAACATGACATCATTGTTGACCATTTTGCTGCCTGCTCAATAGAACTTCTTTATGACATTTAGATCACTCAATAGTCTTGTGAATAATGACTCATCTAATTAATAGGTGGGAGGGTGAACGTGGTGTCAAAGCATTGATGTTTAGCTTGCCTCTCACCAATAGCAGACCATGTAATGCTGTTTGAAACTAAAGGTTAGAGGTAAACTGAATAGTCAACAAGGTGGTTTATTGTTATAGAAGTGCTGGAAGGATTGTAATTTCATGACAATATCATTATAAAGTGTTCACAATGGACCAATCATGCTATAAATAGATGCAGTGATGAAGCTGATGCCATAGAAACCTTTTGGTTAGTGGAAGAAATAAACGAGGTTGCAGCTATTGAATGGGGGAAAGTAACTGCTCCCTGACTCCACTCCCTCAATGTGCGTGTGGCAGATCTTGCTGTCATAGATCAACCTTCTGTACCAATGTTCGCACTGACTGCACACTACTCCCACCTCATACTGCATTTGACATCAACGCATCCATCATTCTAGGGTGATGTATCAGGTTGCCCTGCTTTAAAAGCCTGTACTACACATTATGGCATGTGACAGTCAATATAGACTCGCCACAGAACAAATCAACAATTAAATATAACCTTTATTTAGCCCTGTTTGATATATGAAAAATGGGAACATAAGCTACAAGGGAAAACATGACATGACCTTTTATGCTGAAGTGGGAGTGAGCAGTAGGCTTGGCCTGGCTAGCAATTGCTGAATGTGTCTCTTTTCTACTTCAGTGAGTTCTTCCAGTGAGTGCATACAACATAATCAGCCTCTCAGTTCCTTGAACTCTGCTTCAGACGTTGTGAGTGCCATTGGTGATACATGACATTCCGAAGCCGAGTCTTTGCTGAGAGTAAACCTAGTGTTAGGGTTGTCTCAAGACCAGGGCTGCCTCTAAATTGAATTATGCTAGGCCTAATCAGACCACCTACTAACTAGAGAAGGGATGCTTACAGCTCTTGATATATCAAACATGGTAACATACATTCAACAGGGAAAACTTAAACATTGTCTTGCATGTTGAAGGGGGTGCAAACCTGGTTTGGCAATTGTTGAATATGTCTAGTCGCTGCTTCAGTGCATTCTTCCAATTAGTGTGTACAACATAAATCAGCCTTCTGTACCAATGTTTTCAGTTCACTGCCTACTGCCTCCGACCACCTTGTGGGTGCCTTTGGTCATACATGACATTCATAAGGTGAGGTTTTGCTTAGGCCAAACATTGAGCCAGGGTTGTATTCTTAGGATCAGAGCCGCCTGCAAATTGAATGATGCTCTGTCCAATTCAAACCACCTGCTAACTGGAGGAGGGTTGCCTAAGAGTGAGCCAGAATGGATTCACTGAGCTAGGAAAGCCTTGATAAGTACAGAACCTTCATGAAGTTCAATTTCCAGAAAGCATAACTCTTAGCAACCACAAAAAAAGCCATGGCTATGAATTACCAACCCATGCTGTAGATGACTCAATATGAAAACTCGCTGGACACCGGCTTTTGCCAGCAAAAAAGCTGCCATGCCCGCAGAAATCGCCAGAATGTAAATTGCAAATTTGGCCATTATTTAGGTTTTTACAGCCTAAAATAAAAGGCATTACTATGTGTTAAGGTTTGAAGAGTCGAATGATTACAACAATAAGTCAATTCTTGTTATCTTTCCTGAAAATACTAATCTTAAGGTGTTTGGTCCCGCCAAGATCAATCCAGGCATACAGAATGATGAAATCTGCTGGACAGATAGGCCTGCGAAGGAAAAACGTTTTTGTATATACCAATAGTATTATACTATGAATGCTATCTAGGAACAAATGGTCAAATTGCAAAAAAAAAGAAGAAAATACAGACCAGTAGGTTTTGTATTCCAGGTAGCTACCAGCTACCAGAATTCATAATGATAAAACGCGACAATTTCTTCACAACGGGAGAAACATTTGGTCATGTTGCAAATAATTACATGCAACTTACTGAATTTATCATGCCATATTGTTTACTTGCTGTTGCCCAGGAAACTATGAAGAGAAACAAACTTTGAGCCGACAAAATAATACTGACATTCACCACAAGTTGGATTACCAAACTAAAGCTTTTGTGGCTCGAACCACATTTACCACCCAGTACTAAAAATGCTTTTTCGTCTTTAGCACTTTTATTGTAGGAGAAATACTTTATCATCTGAACAAAGCAAACACCTTTCCAGGCCCATGCCCAATCAATTTGACTGCTGAAAATGCTGTGATGTGTCCCGATTGATAATTATTTAATATTGGATGGAGACAGACTCTGGCTCAGAGTTAAGGAAGCAATTTGCACAGCAGACAGACAACCCGTGCAATTATGGTAGCTGGATTGTGGACACTTAATCCTTGAGGCAGTAAGAAAGCTGCAGCAAGGGAGGGGGTGGTTGAGGATCTGGGACTCCTTAAACTTTAAAGACAGCAGGGAGCCTTAACACAATGTCACTCTGCATGACTTGCCAATGAATTGCTGGTGAATCCTTTCTTTATTAATGCATCATTCTAACCTTTCCCTTGAAAAAGAGGTAGTACAGGACGGCACCATGTACGACTGCATCATTTTCTGGCATGATGCTTCAATAAAGTATTGGCAAGATTGTTTGCCAGAATTTCATTGGTGTATCATACTGAACCTCTTGGAGTGTATAGGCCCCATGTGGTCTGCATGATGCATAAATGTAGCCTTGGAAAGTAACTCACCAAGTCTGTATTATTGCATAATGCCAAGCAATGTGTATGGTGGACTAATGCATTAAGGATACTGAGAAAGTGACTCTTCTAATCACAGCTCGATTGACTCATGATGCCTGAATCTTCTTTGATAATTTGCTAGTAGTCATGATGTACCAATGAAGTCTTAATGAGTAACTATTCGGATCTTTATCAGTGCAACATGTCAATGTGTATGGTGCATCAGGGCTTAGCTGGCATGGTAGGGCTGGCATGATGCATAAATGCCATGTGACCCTGCATTGGTTAAATCCGTGTGAAATCCAATTACAGTTTTCGGGAAAAGCTCAGCGCCGAGCGAGATTCTGAGGGAACCTAGATTATTCAAGTGACTAATGATGTAACAAGAATAACTCCCTCTAGAAACAAAATAGCGAATTTCATTTCAAGTTGATTTAAAGGATGTTATTTCAAGGTTTATTCTCAGGCTGTTCCCTTTCGTTCAATTAGATCTGACTGAAAACATGGTGCCATTATAACTGAAGGTGTTGATGCAGAGACTAATTCATGAATTTCTAAAGCCATAAGGAGCGGCATAGTGTTTCAGTCACACTTTTAGTGACATCATACTTGGGTGTTGCACTACAGAGTAATAATCATTGATATTTACACTTGTTCAAGGAGATAGTCTTTGTCTTTGATATATGACACCTCCATCTTTTTTATATGTGTTGATAAAGTGCAAATCCAACCTTGCTATAGAATCAGGTCTACATTTGAATAGTTTTGGATATTAAGCAATTGATCTCTGGAATGAAGATAGTATATTGGGAACACACACAAATAAATCATGACAAAAATAAACATCTTCTTTTCCACTCACCTTTGCCCAGTTTGAGGGTGTAGCTCTCATCATGGTACATATGTGTCACATGCAGCACCCCCTTTTTCAGCGTCACCCACAGATTAGCGCTGTACCCCTCCATACTTCCCCTCACAAATGAAGAATGCAGCAAAAATGTACTTGTCTTATGTGTCCGGAAACTAAACTCCAGCCCCCATCTCTCCAGGGGTACCTCCCAT
The DNA here is from genome assembly GCA_949317995.1 of Acholoe squamosa. Lineage (NCBI taxonomy): Eukaryota > Metazoa > Annelida > Polychaeta > Phyllodocida > Polynoidae > Acholoe > Acholoe squamosa. The sequence goes on along the minus strand of OX439036.1, from coordinate 7,835,206 downwards.
TGAGGTCTATACTCAACATAGGACATCCCAGGTTGTAGGAAGGAATAAGTGTCCTCCATGGATATCTCAGGTTTGGTGCTGGTAGGGGGTAGATCCTCCAGAGGGTTAAGATTGTGGTACAAGGGTGGCTGGGGTGTAGTAGCAGGGTAAATAGGCTCCAGGACCTTGGTAGATGTTGCAGTGGTAGATGTAGTGGTACTAGGGGCATTAGTAGTAGTGGTATCAATAGTAGTAGTAGTAGTAGTAGTAGTAGGAGTAGTAGTAGTAGTTGAATTAGTAGTCTGACTTAGGGTGAAGGTAGGGATGTAGAGTAGTACCAGTAGTAACAGATAAGGTAGGTAAATCCTAGCTGAGGGTAATAATCCAGGGGTTGTACAGGGAGCCATGGTTCTGGGTATGTGGTGTTGGTTGTTAGGTTGATGATGCTTCATGTTTTTTTGGTTATAGGTCATATCATCTGCAAAGAGAAAAAATAACACAAAATCAATATCTCCCAACATATACGGTATCATTGTACATAAAGAAGTGATTGTTAAGTCAGGTTGCTTAATCGCTCGGCTTAATACTGCACCTGGTGCTAGGATTGGGACGTTGCGGAGCCATTGTTTGGCCACACAATTCAATTTGATTAAGTAAGAGGGTTTTACAAGGTTGGAAATAAACAAAGGTGCACGAGAATTGAGGACTGAGGGTTATTACACGATATTGTAGCAGCAGACAGCACCAACAGCAAACTGTAACCACAGACATGTTTATCTATCTGTCCTCCACACACGCCCCACACACTCTACGTCCCCAATGATCAAATGACTGGTACCCACTTTGATCTCATGCTCTAGGTTTGTCTTGCATCCAATATGATAATGTTTCACTATCTTTTGCTCAGGACAAAACGATGCAATATTGAGAACTAGTATCATTGCATTGCATTCTTGAGGACCACATGTATTTAGCTTAGTGCCTGGACTCAAGCTGGCCCCATCTCGACTAGTAGGGTGACTCGTCACTGGCACTAGTTGCTGTAGTGGTAGAATGTCACTAGTTGCTGTAGTGGTAGAATGTCGGCCGGTACTCTGCATAGTAATATTCCCCACTAAATTGGGACATACAAGAGAATTATTCCCTAGAATGCTGACCAGGCGAGATTGGCCTGTATAGAAAGATTTATATTGAATAGAATTAAAATTCTGTATTCTTTATACATGTTTTCTCATTTTAGAATCAAAACAGTGCATGGGGAAATGCAGCTCTCCTCTGAGCATTCACCACTCTAAACCAATTAATGGCCAGTAATGTGCCTGTCTGCCAGATTAAGCTGCCACTATTACAGTACAGTCCTTTCAATTATAACCAACTGAGGCGTGTGTCCTACAGCTGTGCAGCCAAAGTGAGTGACACACTGGGACTGTACACATGCATCCTCCATGATAAGAAAATGTGTATTTATAAAAGGTTAAAAGATACTAAGTAACCTGCTCATGCTGATATCAGGTAGTAAAACCTCATTACTGTACACTACGAGGCCTTCACCCTACTGGAGTAATAAATTAAATTACCCTAGATAACTGAAGTGTGGGGTCTGAGGTGTTTAATAAAGGCTGGTTCAGATGGGTCCCTGATGATACCACCCTGAGCAGTCAGCACCTTATTGCTTCTTCCTAATTTATCCTCTTACACAGGCACCATACATACCTGGTCAATGTTATATATGTTGTAGAGACAACGTGAGTAAATCGCCTCTGCTTTCTAAATATCAAAGTGACCATTATGGGCTGTCTGCAGTTCTATTGAAGGTCTAACTAGCCATTTGTACTTACACTGGTCATACAATACATGTGTGGTGGTGTTTGCAAGGAAAGTAGATTTAATTAAACCCTAAACTCAGCGGAAGATGATGCAAGTTCAGATGGATGCCCCCTGACGTTTTCCCTTAATCATGCAAAGTCAACACTTAATAGTTATAAACGTACAGGCCTCTCAGTCTTGCTCCTGGCATATTTTACCTACTCTGCAAAAACTCTCTTAGATATTAACGCATTATTGACCATCTACTGATTTTGTATTCTGATACACAATTATATTGCTTGAATGATATGGCCATATTTCTTTAATGTTAGCTAAGGTCATAAATATCCACTCGATGTAGCAATGCCTATTAGTTCCATAACCTTGCATTAAATAGTAAAGAAAAAGAAGCTAAAGGGCATAATGTGATTCCTGATGGACTAATGGCTGAGGTTCAATCTGCGAATTAATCATGAACCAATAAAGTCCTTAATCACTTAAAAACCTCCTGAGTTCCATTAGCAAAAGAGTTAATAGCACGGAACTAACTTTAGATAGGGAGTTAGTTACTATTGGATGAATGGTTGGATGATGCGAAAACATTTTGTAATTAGGAAGGCTGGGAAGGTTGACTTCAACAAATGTGCATACTATTATTGTCTAAAAGCATTATGTTGGAAGATTTTCGGTTGGCTTCGAGTTTGCAATGGATAATAAAAGAAGTAGCCATATAGAAAATCTGTCCCTATATAAGATTGACCTAACATATCTATAATAAAGAAGACAACATACAAACTATCTCCCTTCAGACTCCCTTCTGCCCCCCCCTCATACACGCAATCTGTACAATAGTACCAAAGATGACCCTTATATAAAAATGATGTATGGTGAAAATTCACAATAATATATTTGCCCACCAGTGATAAGAGCCAGGTGTTTGAAGCACTGCCTCTTAATCTAAGCCTGTCTGAAAGTACTGTTGGAGAAATAGTAACACCATTTGAAATCGTGAGTAGCTCCACTTTTCAATTGACTTTTAAAACTTCCAACACTCTGTACACAAAAATACACTGTATTTCTTTGACACAAGATAATCCTCATTTTTAAGGAGATCTGCAGGAATTCTTTTTTTCAGGAGCATTCAGGGAGTAGAGACCGATGAAGAAACATGCACAAAGATTAAAATGAATTTATTAACCAATATTTATATTTATATTTAGGTGACCTGGTGAAATTAGTTTATAAACTAATTTCACCAGGTCACCTAAGTAGATAAATCCGTACTAGCAGCGCCCTCCTCCAGACTTTTTGCTGAATCGTAAACTGTGAGTTCCTGTCTTATTCCAATACCATATCCTTGGTTATCTAAGTGAGCACAATATCTCGGTAGGTTTAGGGGTATCAGGGTCGTAAGCCTGGAGGGAAGGCAATGAGATAGAGATTGGAGTCAATGATAAGGACAAGGTTCTATCGACTAACTCTCGAGAGACTTCAGTTGGCTGACTTGCCCCATAGGTCTATTTCTACTAGCCGTCACTCTGATCCCCTCACTTTTTGCCTATCTGTAAGTACCCAGGAAATGTATAGGATATGTTCCCAATACCCAGATTCCCACATTGTTAGAAAGTTTAACTCCAATGTGTAGAAGAAAAATTCTGCTCAAGACTTACTTCAAAAATGAGGTGGGCACTAGTTGACTCTTGACATGAGATATGTACAGCCAAACTGAAGTACCTTTAACAGTCCTCTCAAACAGTGGCCATACATGGGGAATTTGGCACAGCCCCCCTCTCTACTTGCTGTGGAATTATACGAAGGCCTCAATGGAAGGTGCAGACACAAAAGTCCGTTTGGACCCGAGGTGATTGTGAGGAGGTGGATGGTGTTGAGTTATTGCCTGAGGTGTTTGTGGAGAGGAAGTAAAGGAGTAGATATAAGAAGAAGGCAGTGGTTATAGGCTCAATACTACCTAATAAATTATGCACAGAAAAGATGAACACAAAAACACATCAGTCTCTTTATTGAGAGATACAATGGGTAATTGATGTTGTCTACTTGAATGTTTGTTTGTTCAAGGGTTCCCTCCCCTTTATTTCAAGCTGCCAAATGAGTATTCCCCTATTACTAATAAAGACTAAACTTTATATGAGATTTACAGGCTTACAATAATAGGCATATCATTCAAAACAAATATGTGTCATCTAGGAATGGTCATTCAATGGCTTCCAAAATGTAGAATTAAAGGCGTCTGGTAAATAAACGAGTAGATCTTCAGTAAACACTTTTGCAGCAGATGGCACCTAGAGCCAACTGTAACCACAGACCATTGGACAGTTGGCATGTTCAAGGTTCATCTAAATTGCTAGTTTGTCTATCTGTCCTACACACACCTAACATACCCTCTAAATGGCACAGACACTCTATGTGCCCATGATCAAAGGTGAATGGACGGTGAACAAAGTGATACAATATTGACAACTAGTATTCTCTCACTGTAGATATTAGTGTAAAGACTCCCAGAATAAAGAAAATACTTCTAAATTCTAAAATTTTACATACACTGTCAGCCCGCTCACTTTGTATTGTGCCTTACAGTATTACCTTGTACAGGCATGAAGGCCTATACTGGATGTATATTGCAATATAGTTACCTGTGGTTCGACTGCCTACTTACAGGGGTAGTTAGCATCGATCAACAGTTGGGGGCTGAGAGTGTACATCTTTACATGTGCATCCCACTGCTATGAATGTCTAAACAATGATCACTTTAATTGAGATCAAATGTTCATACATATATCCTTATTTTAGTGCCTGAGGAAATTTGAGCACCTCTCCACCAAGCCTGAGAGCTTCCCAGTATCTAGACCTCCCCATACCTTTCAATAGCCAAGGGCATCATCAGCTAGAATAAGTGGTCACTAGTGTCTTTACGTGCCACAGTCCCTCTTGTTGTAAACATATGTGGTCAGTATACAACATTCATGGTTAGTTATTCACCATGACACCAAACATGCTCCATGATGGAAAATTGCCTTCTTTTATCAATGCACTGCGCATTCATAAAACAGGTTAAAGGTGTGTTGTAACCTGCTCACGCCGATATTAGGTAATAAAACGATATCACTATATAATGTAAGGCTATAACCCTATTGGGGGTAGAGTAATAAATTCAATTACCCCACACAGCTGACATATGAGGTGATAGGTGATTAACTGGTTGAGATGATACCAACCTGAGTGGGGGGGATCACTAAACTTTTACAGTCAGCAATTCATAGCTTCCTCTTATAATACTTATATTATTACCCTCTTAGACTGACACCACACACACCTGTCAGTTAAAAGCCACACTGAAAGCCCTAAGGTCGTCAGACTGACGATACCCAAATCTACAACCTTAGGTCATGAGATTGAGCACACAGGGTAGTCAACATGATGGGTTTAGGTCAACATACTCAACCAATGTAGTCAAACTGATTACATAAGGTTGTTAAAGTGGCAACGTTTTTGCTGACTACCTTGGGTCCTCAATCTGACTACCCAAAGCAGTAGATTTGGGTATCATCAACTTGAGCACCTAAAGCCCTCAGCGGGGAAGACCTTCAGTTGAAAATTGAAGGCCTGATCACCAAACATGAGTGGCAAATACCTGCCACCTTGTGAGTTTGTTACATATTGTCAACATAATGCCATATACTCATACTGGGGAGAGGTAGACTAAGGGATTTCACTCCCTGTAAGGTGCTGCCCCCTGCGTATACCTCTTCGGACGACTATAGGTCCTCAATCTGACGAGTTTAAAAATCAGAAGGGTTTTCAGTGCAATATGGTTTATGTCATACATTTTGTACAGCCAAAGTGAGTAACCCACCGTAGCTTTCTGTATTTATTGTGATGAGAAATGGGCATACACAGTAAATCATATATATCAACCCAAACACCTTGACATAAATGGGGTGATTCAGTGAAGGATATTCACCAGCCTGAGAACCAATAATTCCTGCCCACTCCGCACTCGGCCTATCGGCCTCATGTGGAACGGGCAGAAAGCGCTCGTGAAGAAACGGTCAGCTCAAACTGCTCATCGTTCACCTTTACCATTATTGCATCCGCTTTTACTATCCTCTTAGTCAGGCCCTGTGCACAATTTAACCTTCTCTTCTACAACTGTCTCATATGTCAATCTATGTTTAATTGGGCATCTTCTGATTTTGTGAACTTTCAGCATCTAGATGTAATACATAAATTGAGCATTGCTTGTATGGCAATAATGCACTATTGTCAGGAACAACTGAAAGTCTGTGGATGGTTAAAATCAGATACTCAGCCTTGCTACAAAGGTTAAAGAAACAAAAACTATGGGGCAGTATTTGACTCCTAATGGACTAGTGGCTCAGGTTCAATTTGATACTCATCCATGTAGAAACTAAGAGTGCAATCATTATATATTTGAAAGCTTATTTAGATGCTGCAAACGGTAAATTCCATGACACAAACAAATGTTATGCTTATAAAACTGGCCTGCCATAGAATAATGCACTGCTAAAGAGGTATTTCAATTAGGAAGGTGGAGTTTAATAAATTGGCATACTATTATTAATCTCTGAAAGTAATCTTGTCACTGTTAGAGGATTCTCAATAAGCTGTCGGCCTCCAATGGCAAATAAGGAAGTTGTCATATAGCAAGGAAGTGTCTGGTGTATTTGGCCATAAACGGGACTGACCTTACATAACTATAAAGAGAACAAAAAAACATTCAAACTGTCTCCACCCTGAATTGCTTTATCATAAACTGTGAGCTCCTGTCTGATTCCCATTCCATATCCTTGGTTATCCAAGTGAGCAGGATGTCTGGGTGGGTTAGGGGTATCTGGGCTGTAAGCCCTGTGGGAGGCAGTAAGATAGAGATTGGAGTCGATGATAAAGGACAAGGTCCTATTGACTGACTCTCAGGAGACTACAGCAGTTGGCCAACTTTACCCCAATAGGTCTATTACCACTAGCCGTCACTCCAATTTCTACTCTCCTCACTTTCTGCTTATCTGTAGGTACCCAGGACATGTATAGGATATATGTTCACAATACCTAGATTTCCTACACTGCTAGAAAACTCCAATGTATAGAATGAGAATTCAGCTCAAGACTAAGTTTAGTTCAGAAATGAGGCGGGCGCTAGTCATTAATGACTCTTGAAATGAGATACAGCCAAACTGAAGTAGCTCTAACAGGTCTTCTAGACAGTAGATGTACATGGGGGATTTTAATAGCCCCTCCTCTCTACCTGGTGTGGAATATAGACAAATGCTCAAGTGAAAGGTCAAGGCACCAAAGTCTCCTTGGACCGAGAGGTGATTGTGAGGGGATGGATGCTTGAGCTGATATTAGGTAGTAAAACCTCATTACTATACTCTATTGAGGTGAAAAAGTGAATCTAGTCATTATTCCCTTTCATGAGTGGTACAATGGGTTACTGTTCTTTTTCTACTTGAATGTTTGTTTGCTCGAGGGTCCCCGCTTCTTTATTTCAAGTGGCATTAATCATTAATCCCTAATAAAGAAGGAAATGTATTGGATTTGTAGGCTTTCGATCATAGACACATCATGTAAAGCAAATAATTATGTGTCACATGAATGTTCATTGAATAGTTTCCCAAATATCCAATGGCATTGGTTACTTAACCAGTAGATCCCCGACATACATCTTTGCACCAGACAGTAACCACAACCTACTGTAACCACATAACAATGCCAGATCCCAATGGCCAGCTAGCGTGTTAAGATCCCGTCTCTTGTTAACCTATCTATCCTCCATTCACCTAACAGACCCTCAAGCCACCAAAAACATCCCTGCACCATCACACCTTATGTACTGGATGATCAAGGTAAATGGATTGTAACCACTCTGATCTTGCTCTCAAGGTATTTGTATTTGCATCCATTTGCTATGTATTAGAGTGGACAGAGTGATGCAATACTGAAACTAGTGTTATTTCATTGTGACATAAATAGAGAGAACTAAACGACCATGGTGTACAGGGTGGCCGATCCACCACGAGGGGGATGTCTCCACTGACACCCCCGAGGGGTGGATCAGTACGAGCGCCGGTCCGCCATTTTGAATGTTTACATGCACCCGGAACGAGGCTACGGTACCGGATCGGCCACTGTGGTGGATCGGCACACGTTACACCACTGGGGGTGGGGCGATCAGTCCCGCAATGCTATCTCTACGGGAAGAAGTTATTGACATAAGATAAAGACTGCCATAATGAATAGGACATGTATCATTGATGATACTTTAGGTAATGAAGTTTAAATTTATTTTTTTCCTATCAATATTTTCTTATTTCAGTGAAACAGTGCTAAGAAAAATTGCTTCACCACAAACGCTAAGAGATTTTGAGAAAGAAAATCTAAATCAATTAATGTTAAATAATATCTCCTGCTAGAATAAACTGACATTAGTGTATTTGTGCACCACAACCCTATATATTAACTGCATTTTATATACAGCCATGGTGAGTAACAGGTCATGTATGGATTTTGATAGAAAATGACCACCACTCATCAGTACACTCTGTAGTCATATAAGGTGCATAGTAAACTGGCCAGACTGGTATTAGGTAATAAAACCTTTTGGGATAAGTTAATAAATTCAATTACCCTTAATACCTAGGTGATTCATAATGTGCCTATACATGGGTGCTCAAAATTTTCAGGATGTCACACCGACACTTTTTTGGAAGGATGGAGCTTCACTCCATCACTTTTTATGTATATGACAATGTACTCGGAACCTCTGAAATTACGGCTGTCCATCATCTTCTAAAACCTCTGCATCACAGCCATCACTTTTTAAAACCCCTCCGCCACAAGCGTCACGACCGTCACTTTTTACCCATGTATAGGCACCATAATGGCTGATATGAGTCTCTGATGATACCACCCTGAGTGGGGGGTATCACTAAACCTGCACAGTCAGCACTTTATTGCTTCTTATATCACCCTCTAAGACTGACACCATACAAACACCTATGTCACAACACAGTATGGTCACTATCATATATTTTGCACCTCCATTGTGAGTATCCTACCAGGGCTTTCTTCATAATATATCTCGATGACCAATATGCATCTATGCAACACACTTAACCGAAATAGCATGTTCTATCCTTTAAACATCTACACATGCAGGGCCAATACTTCATTAGGTTTTGTTTTACTACCCTCCTGGTCAGACAATCTGCAAACTTCTAAAGCTGTCTCATATATCAATTGATGCTTTAAATGCTATCTGTTGATTCTGTGTGATATGGGCTTTCAGCATTTTGATACATGAATTAAGCATGGCTTATATGATAATAATGCCAGGAGAGCCCTGACGTATCTGGATGATAAAGCAATGCCTATTAGGTACTTAACCTTGTTAGAAATAGTAAAAACAAAAACAAAAGTGATGAGGCATTAGGTGACTTCTAATGGACCAATGGCCGAGGTTTAATCTAATACTCCAGTAAAACCATTGACTAAGAGCCCACTTACTAATGTAAAAGCCTCTTTACATGCCTGAATTTTAGAGTTTAGAAACAGAACAAAAGTCGAAATTATAAGATATTTTCTGGCAGTAGCAATTGATGATCGTTGGGATGATGATAAAAAGATTCCAACCTAGAGTTTGCCAATTAGCAAGCATTCTATGGCAATAATCTGTGTTCCTGTTGGAAAGTTTCCAGTTGCCTTTAGGTTTGTAATGGCAAATAGGAAAAGGTTGTCATATGGGAGGAAGTAAACCCAAAGTGAACCTGCCCCAATACTTGACTCACCTTACCTATCTATAAGAGAGCCCCCTCCATCTACCTACCCAACCTGTAAAAAAACGACTGTTGAATCTACCAGGGATTCTCATAAAACTGAACAGAGAACCATCGTAATTATACCATAGGCAGCCACTGTAGTTTTACAAGAAACTCCAGGTGGCAGTGCGCTGGTAGATATAATCTCTGTGAAAATCGCGACATCTTTTTGAATATAACGATGGATCTCTAGCAACTTTGGGACGAGAAATGCTTCGTTATTTGATGACATTTCTTTTTACAGTCCAGCCCTCTCTACACTGCTCCCTCTCGTTTATCAAATGCCAGGCACTGGGATAATGTTAGGACTCATATTCTATTAGCCTATTTGGCGATTTTGTCCATATTTTATTTAGCCAAATGCAGAATCGATTACCCAAATAACTTTTGCAACTAATGAATTAGACGTCTGATATAGATAGCTCAACATTTTATTCCCGATATTCCAATGAGTTGGGTAAAAAAAAGTACTTATTGTTTAGAAATCTGTCCTTGCCATGGTTAGCTCAGGCTAACCAAGGTGATTCATGAACTGTTATACTAGCTAGATTTGTATTGTTACGAATCCATTGAACAAAAATTGTCGCAACTTTGGATCTGAAAAATTCTAACAATTGCAATCTTAAGAGTCACTCAGGTTGGCATCGCTATTAGCCAATTTGGCGAATTTTGAGGGCCTGGCATTAGCCAAATTGAGCTTGGGTTTGCCATTGGCGATTTGGCGAGTGGCTAGCATTATCCATGCCAGGTTCAGGTGGTGCAGCTGGTGTACCGGTAATGTAGTTTCAAAGATGACCCCTATGAGGAGCAGGTGCACTGAGCCAAAAGAGACAGAAATATATTTATCTATCATTGGTGAGATAGGAAACTGTCAGAAGCAGGTGGCTGAAGTAGTGCCTTTTAATTTAAGACTGTCTGCAGGACTGTTAGAGGAATGGTATATAATTGTGAGCTGCTAATCTTTTAATTGTCTTTTGAAATTTCCTACTTCCAACACACATATATGTGAAGCCTGTATTTCCTTGACGCATGTTAATCATTTTCTAAGAAGATCCATAGGAAGATAACATCTTCACCTGGTGGACTATAAATTTGAGTAAGTCTAGCAGCTCCCTCCCCGTCCTTCTGGGCCTTTGCTAAAACCTGAAGTGTCAGCAACTGTCTGATCCCCTTCCATATCTAGGTTGATTTGGGTGTGTGCCGCCTTAGGGTAGGTTGAGGGTATAAACCTGAAGCTAAGGCAGTGAGATCGATTGGCAATGATAAGGACAAGGTCTCATTGACCAACTATACAGTTCGCCAACATTCTCAGAAAAGCTCCATTTCTACCACCTGTCAATCCGATTTATACTCCCCTCACTTTCTGCCTATCTCTATGTGTCCAGAGGGATATGGGGTATGCTCTTAATGCCAAATTTCCCGTGCTCCTTTTAGGGCCTCATCATATTGCAGTTTCCCTATGGGAGCTGACTTTGTTGTCCATCTATGCTTCAAGGCTAAGCATATTGACTCAGTGGAGAGCTACATTGCTACTGATACTGTATATTACAAATTTAAGGCACCTTTTTCTATGAACCATGTTAGTGTTTGGATGTTTGTTAACTAGTCCTTTTACTTGACACCAAGTAGAGAGGAAGGTAGAGCCCAATACCCTGTCTGGCTACTGCCTTAGAAGCTTGTTAGATCTAATGCTGTTTGCTCATACCCAGAAACATCAAGGAATAGTGCCTATCTTATATCATCTTAGAAGATTGAAACCTTAAACTAATTTCTTCTATAGGCCAGCATTACCTTTGTAGCAATATAGCAGATATTGGTTCTGAGAGCACAACCTATATCTTTCTGGTCCTCAAGACAGCTAGAGATAGGCATAAAGTACAGGGAGTAGGAATTTGAGTGACGGCTGGTAAAAATGGACCAGTTGGGAGGAGTATTGGCCAACTGTAGAGTCTCGAGAAAGTCTTAGGGCCTTCTTCTAGTAGACCTACTTGTTGAAAATATTGGTCATCATGAATCAAAGCTATAGAGGTTTTTTTTATAGAGGGTTAAGACCAGCCTAAATCATGAAAGTTTTTGAGAAGGCCTGTGAGTAGGTCTAATATGAGTGGAGCCAGCAAGAAAGGTGAATTTAAGACTTTGACCACTTCCCATGTCTGCCAGTGTCCTCTCTCAATTACTGAATATAAATGTGCATTCATCTGAGCCCCACGGGTTCCCTCAGAATAACTGCAATTCTACTTCAACTAATGAACGAGGTAAGTCTCGTATAATTATAAACTCAAACTCAAACTTCAGGATCGTGTTTCAATAGTTTCCACGACAGGTTCAGCCAGCTACGACTGGAGATGGGTCAAATCTTATCAGGTGATCTTAGGATTTTGGCCTTGGTGACTAAATAGCTGGCTACATTACTGGGTGATCATACTGCCTGCTGGCTAAATCCACCTGCCACCACAGCAGTGACTCAATAAGGGATCCTGGTATGACAACCCTCCATGTGAATAATTAGTGCGTAGCCTTAGCTGCAGCCCTCTGCACTCCTTTGCTCAAATGTACCCAATCTGAGCTCTTTACACTACTACCTAAAACCCTCTGGCCAGCGCCTTTGGCTCTGGGATGGAAGTTTTTTTCTTCAAATTTGGAAAAGTGTGGTGTTTCACCTAATTGAGCATAACGGCCACACTATGTAGTTACTAGTATGCAGTGGTGTAGATAGAGAACTAGGCCTTACAAATCAGTCATGCCTGTCATACCCAACCCTCCTCACCCACCATGGCTTTCTAATAAAATTACAAAGGATATCACACCTCAGCCCTACTATTAAGAAAGAATAACAGAGCATACATCATTTGGGCTGGGGGGTCTCAGTTGTCTTCATAAAACCCCCAAAAACTGGCCCCACCAGGCCCCTATTCAAGGCCCGGCCCCTATTGATTTGACAGCCCTCTAACCCCGACCCCTATTCAAGGGAGGTTTCTTTTAAAGGTCCGGCTCCTATATGAGACATTACGGTAGTTACTGCGGTCCTATGCTCATTTGAACACAGGAGTGCATACTAGACCATGAAAGAGGTATGACTGGTCACTATGTAGCCAATAGTGGCCCCTACGACTGGGTGCTATGACTTCATAGTGGTGTGTATTGAGCCAGTAGTTGAATAAATAGCAGCAGTTATTTTGAGGCCTCTACTGGAGCTAACTATGTAGTCACTGGTATGGAGTCATTTCTTACACCTCCCACTACGATTTGAGGGTGTCTAGTTGTGGAAACTATAGAAACACGATCCTGAATTGTCTTATAACTCTGAGAGAGTCTCTATATAAACATTTTTAAAAATAAAAGCATCCCCCAGCTGTTCATAATGGGGGAGTTAGTATGCTATCGGTACCTAATAACCTAAACATGTGTTCTGTTATTTTATGAACTCTACAGTTCAGGATCGTGTTTCAATAGTTTCCACGACAGGTTCAGCCAGCTACGACTGGAGATGGGTCAGATCTTAGCAGGTGATCTTAGGATTTTGGCCTTGGTGACTAAATAGCTGGCTACATTACTGGGTGATCGTACTGCCTGCTGGCTAAATAGCCACCACAGCAGTGACTCAATAGGGGATCCTGGTATGACAACCCTGCATGTGAATAATTAGTGGGTAGCCTTAGCTGCTGCCCTCTGCACTCCTTTGCTCAAATGTACCCAATCTGTGCTCTTTACACTACTACCTAAAACCCTGTGGCCAGCGCCTTTGGCTCTGGAATGGCAGTTTTTTTTCCTAAAGAATAAAATATCATTTGGAAAAGTGTGGTGTTTCACCTAAGAATTGAGCATTATGTCCACACATGGGCCAACTATGTAGTTACTAGTATGCAGTGGTGTAGATAGAGCACTAGGCCTTACAAAGCTGTCATGCCTGTCATACCCAACCCTCACCCACCATGGCTTTCTAATAAAATTACAAAGGATATCACACTTAGCTGACACCTCAGCCCTACTATTAAGAAAGAATAACAGAGCTTTTTTGATACAATTAGGTCATTAGATATAGATCTATCATATGTGATTTGAAAGGGAATTATCTAAAACAATTATACATCATTTGGCCTGGGGGGTCTTGGTTGTCTTCCTAAACCCACCTAAAACTGGCCCACCAGGCCCCTATTCAAGGCCTGGCCCCTATTGATTTGACAGCCCTCCTACCCCAGCCCCTATTCAAGGGAGGCTGCTATTCAAGGCACGGCTCCTATATGAGACATTACGGTAGTTACTGCAGCCCTATGCTTATTTGAACACAGGAGTGCATACTAGACCATGAAGGAGGTATGACTGGTCACTATGTAGCCAATAGTGGCCCCTACGACTGGGTGCTATGACTTCATAGTGGTGTGTATTGAGCCAGTAATTGAATAAATAGCAGCTGCTATTTTGAGGCCTCTACTGGAGCTCACTATGTAGTCACTGGTATGGAGTCATTTCTTACACCTCCTACTACGATTTGAGGGTGTCCAGTCGTGGAAACTATTGAAACACGATCCAGGTATCTAAGGAGGCTTTCGCATTAGTGAACATACTCTTAATAAATGTGGTATTTGTTTATTATTAACTTCTGGTTAAACATCAGCCATTATTCCATTAGGAGTCACATAATACTCTGCAGCTTTTTTCTCTTTTCCATTTGTAGTAAGGCTGACAACCTAAAAGGTATGGTTTCCTCATCCTTTTGGCGTTTGTTCACATTAGTGCAGTATTGCTATTTATATCAATTTAACAATACTTAATTCACGTGTTAAAATGTCTAAAGCTTTTAGTCTAGACAATTTGTAGATATCTCAAATGGTGTATATGTTAAACAATTTTCTCTTTTACATAAGAGGTGCAGAGTGCCTTACTAAGAGGGTAAAACAAGAAGAACCAAAAAAGTGCTGAATGTGCATTTTTAGTGAACCACCTGATCGGAGTGGTGTTGGGAGGTTGTTGCTCCTATAGTAAAAGGAAGAGCTGTCTAAAAATGCCCTCATTTCCAGTCCTTTCTTTTCCTCTAGCTATAACTTGTCCCTTTTGTTGCTCACATGTGGTCATTCCAGTACGGTGCTAAAAAAGGGGGATTTGAGTAGGTACCTAGTTGGGAGAAGTCAGTCAGTATAATAAACTATAGAGCGTGTGACATGAGTAGGTACCTGGTAGTGCAGCTCTCTCTATTTTAAACAAGGCGGGTGACTTTTCAGTCTAATGTGGTGAGTGCAAGTTGAATGTTAAAGCAGTGCACGACTTGTTCAGAAAAGAGAGCACATACTCACAGCTCTTTTTACAATAGGAGCAACACCCTCCAGGGATGGACTCATTTTGGCCAGCATCAACTGCCCCTGAGTCTGCATGCCACCTTTATGGATTTATCTGAATAATAACCATTGCGATATATGCAGTGTATGACCAGGATCAGTACCAACAGACAAGTAGTCTGGATGGTGTTGCTCCTATAGTAAAAGGAAGAGCTGGCTAAAAATGCCCTCATTTCCAGTCCTTTCTTTTCATGTAGCTATAACTTGTCCCTTTTGTTGCTCACAAGTGGTCATTCAAGTATGGTGCTAAAAAGAGGAGATTTGAGTAGGTACCTAGTTTGGAGAAGTCAGTCAGTGTAATATACTATAGAGTGTGTGACATTAGTAGGTACCTGATAGTGCAGCTCTCTCTGTTTTAAACAAGGCAGGTGACTTTTCAGAGTGGTGAGTGCAAGTTGAATGGTGAAGCAGAGTGTGACTTCTTTTGAAAAGAGGGCACTTACTGACAGCTCTTTTTACCATAGGAGCAACATGCTCCTGGTTTAACCTCAAATAGATCTGTAGGCTGTTGCTCCTATTGTAAAAAGAGCTGTGAGTATGTGCCCTCTTTTCTAAACAAGTCGTGCACTGCTTCACCTAAGTACTTGCACTCACCACATTAGTTTGAAAAGTCAACTGCCTTGTTTAAAATAGATAGAGCTGCACTACCAGGTACCTACTCATGTCACATGCTCTATAGTTTATTTATAGTTTATAGTACTGACTGACTTCTCCCAACTAGGTACCTACTCAAATCCCCCTTTTTGAGCACCGTACTTGAATGACCACTTGTGAGCAACAAAAGGGACAAGTTATAGCTACATGAAAAGAAAGGACTGGAAACGAGGGCATTTTTAGCCAGCTCTTCCTTTTACTATAGGAGCAACAGCCTCCTGACCATATTGTGTCGTGATTGTGCATCTACCAAAATGTGATATGAGATATTTAGATAGACTGACTATACAATTTATAACTACTGAACAGGACCTGTGAATGATCTGTATAAGATTTGCTACCCATGAGAATACTTTTCTAATTATGTTTGTCTTCCCTTTTTTACACTTGGCTGACCTGAAAAGCTTACTTGTATGATGTTTTCTGCCAATAAAACTGTTAAACTCAAACTCAAACTCATAGGTGTTTGTGTGGTGCCAGTCTAAGAGGGTAATATGAAAGAAGAAGCAATAAAGTGCTGACTGTCCAGGTTTAGTGATACCTACCCCCTCAAGGTGGTATCACCAGGGACTCATCTCAGCCATTATTAATCACCTCTAACCCAACACGTCAGCTGTGTGGGGTAATTGAATTTATTACTCTAACCCCGGTAAGGCTGGAACCTATAACGAATAGTGATGAAGTTTTATTACCTAATACCAGCATGAGCAGGTTACTACGCATCCTCGGTCCTTTTATGGATACACAGTGTGTTGAGGATTCTGGCCATCTTCTATCATGGGGCCTGCATGACATCCTGGAGGTTAATTCAAAAGGTCCTGCCATCGCTACCCCGTGATGGTAGTGTAGGCAAATCTTATAAGACCTATTCAGTTTCCCGAAATTTTATAGTGGTGGTAGCCCAGTCAGGCATAGCAAGTCCTGTACAGTCATTCACACTTCCTGTTCCAGCCTTACTCTCACCTGATGTTACCAAAAGAATGGAAAAGTGCTTTCCTCTAAGTGCAAGTGCACAGTGGGGGACACTCATCCTCTCAAGGATGAATGTGCCTGCTGAGAGTCCTTGTGGGGTCTTGAGGCTACTCATGTATTAACTGCATTTGAATACTGTACAGGGTTAACTGCACCCTACACTCTATAAGTAGCTCATATGGGGAAGAGGAATGCTTGTGTAATCACTCTTGTGAGAAGGAGTGTTTTCACTGCTATCCTTTCACTGTGGGTCTCTTGCCCCTGTGCATAGTGTGTTCTGCTTGGAATAGTGTATGCAGGGCTGAGGCTAACACCACTGGAAAGATAGGGCTGGCTATGAGAAAGGAAGGGAGTCTCACCTTACCGCTGAAAGGAATAAGGCAGAAAAATCACCGGGGTAGCGATGGCAGGGCCTTTTGAATTAACCTCCGGGTCAGTTACTCACCATGGCTGTATGTAATACACTCAACATAAATTGTAGAGTTGCACGTGAAGGAACATCATATTCTGGCAGGATACATTTCTGGCTATCAATTGTTTAGGGTGGGCTATACTCAGAATCTCCCTGACTTGGTGTTATACACTGGGAGGAAAAGTACATTCCTTTACCAAACCATGTGTTTGAAGTCAATTTAGGTGATCATTGTGTATAATGTTCTAAGAAGGTAATAAGCAGTGAAAATTAAAAATTTTTTTTGGCAGTAGATGCTACGAAGCACCACTAGCTGTCAATATTGCATCACTTTGACCACTGTAACAGGTATTGACGTTTGAGTGAGTGAGTGAGTAATAGATGTTTAACGCCATTTCGACAGCAAAGGTCATATTCATGGCGAGAACTAAATTACACAATTTCACAGAGGAATGTGTCAGTGCCCATGCATATGTGCACCACACACATCCGAGGGGATAGGAAAAAGGAGATATAGACCCTTTTAAGTGGGCTAAGGAAGCCTGGTATTGACGTTTGATCTTAATGGATGCAATAAAAGCAGAAGAACAAGAACAAAGAATGTACCACTAGTTCAGCTTTGATCATTGGGCATGTAGAGTATGTTTGTGATGGGATATATGAGGTGGCTAGAGGGCGTGTTATGTGTGTGGAGTACAGATAGGAAAACAGGTTGTGTGTAAATAAATGGGACCCGAACATGTTAACTGCCCACTGGTCTGTGGTTTTAGTTGGCCGCACTGAAAAACTGAGAGGCATGAAAGTAGTCAGTGCAGACGACTTTAGGTCCTCAGGTTGACGATACCTAAAACTACAGCTTTAGGTCGTCAAAGTGAAGACTTTAGGGCGTCATCCTGACCACCTTAGTCGTCAGTATGACGACTTTCTATTGTCAGTTTGACGAGTTTAGGTGGTCATTTGACCTTGACTACCCTAAACTTGTCTGTATTGACGAGTTTTAGGTGGCGGCATGTTTTCTGTGCGTGGGATCTACTGGTTTATTTTAACAGAGGTTATGGGTGCTTGGATATCTTTGAATGACCATATTGCACATATTTGTTTTGAGGTATTGTGCCTATAATGGTAAGCCTGTGCATCTAATACCTATTTTGTTCTTTATTGGGGAAATTATCATAATGGCAGCTTGGGAAATGACTGGGAAGCCATGCACAAACAAACATTCAAGTAGACAAAGTCAATTTCCTTCAATTTTCCACTTCAATGGGATTTAGTGTTCAGTCTATAAACACTGCCTTCTTCTTACATCTACTCTTGTACTCCCTTTGCAAAAACACCTCAGGCAATAACCCCACAGCATCCACCTCCTCACAATCACCTCCAGGACCCACATGACCTTGGTGCCTTGGTATTTTTGCCTGGACCTTCAATTTAAGCCTTTGTCTATATACTACACCAAGTAGAGAAGAGGGCCGCATCAAACCTCCTATGTACAGTCACTGTCTGGGAAGCCTGTTAAAGCTACCTCAATTTGGTTGTATCTCAAGTCAAGAGTCATTAAAGGCTAGAGCCCACCTCATCTTTGAAGTAGAGTTAACTTGAAGATTACTTCTATAGTTATACGTCAATGTCACTTTTGGTGAAGCTGAGGTGACCGTCTGAGAAGCAACTATGAATAGGAGACTGAATATGTCATTGAAGTCTGTTAAAAAGAGACGTATTGATTAAAAAGAGTTTTGCATTCATAATATCATTAATTCATGGTGAGGGGATATGCTTATCCAGTGCATCCTATGATAGAACAACTGACCAAATACATGAGGTTACTTAAATTTATCTTTGTAAAGTATAGCAGACACAAAAGGGAAAGTATCAAGAGAATGATGCATCCCATAGGGAATTTTTGTTGAGATCGGAGGGGCGTGTTCTAGTGCCATACATAATTCATTAGTATTACCTGATTGCTCTTATTGATCTTGACGTATCTCTACTTAACCCCCATGAGACATGGCCTCTGATTGGTTGTCTGGGTAGATGTCCAGTAGTTCACAGTAGTTTTATACAGAGGGCTTATAGGAGGGAAAGCAGTGACTATGACCCAGGATTGAAGCCTGATGGGTAGAGATTGCGGCTGATTATTAGAGTGGCACTCACTTCAAGTGAAAGATATATGTAGATCAACAAGGTATAAGCTACTCCCGCGAGGGGGTGCACGGGCGTACCTTTTACCATATGTTGATCCACATGTAGTCATTCACACTTTATCCTCATTGTTCAACTATAGATAACGTGGTAACCTCAGATCAATTATATTGTGAGAGTAAGAAGAAATATTTGAAAAAGAAGAAACAGAATGACAATAATAAAAAAAAGTCCTTAAATAGTCCACTGTCCATCTTCAGTTCTAGCTGATCATTCTGTAGCCAGAGCTCTTCACTGCTCTCTACTGTTTGTGTGCTTAAGTCATTCAACTTCTACTAGGACATACTGGGAGGGGGGTGTGGGTTTTTATTTTAGATTATAAAGCATGAGAAACCTGCTTTAAGGCATGAAGCACACATCATGTTTTGCTAGTAAAGTGTACTCACCATGATATCCAATCAGGGAGAGTGTTGACAACTATGCAGCTTGATAATGTATGTGGTTGAGCTGTAATGTTTATTTGGTGCCCTAACATAGGCAATGCTAAAAATGACATGCATGTCTAGCTAGAGGCTTACTCCAATTCTAAGATGAGGTGGACAATAGTCCTAAATGGCCTCAGACATGACATAGCACCAAACTGAAAATGCCTGGACAAAACCGCCGGACAAGAGCTGGCCAAGGGGATTTGGCGGGGGCCAGCCTCTCAACTTGCAGTAGAATAGATGAGGGCTAGAAGTGCAGCCATTCACAATCTGCCACCTTTGAATTATGATTGCAATTTGGAATTGGATTTGATGCCAAAGATGGTATGATATAATATCAAGCCAGTGGCCATTTTGCATGTTATGGTCCCATCTCCTCAGACTTCACTACTGTCTCAGACACCCACTCAACACCCCCTCCTTATGTTGCTATTACTCCATGATTAAAGATGGCCTGATTGTACTTCCTTTGATCTGTGTCAGGAGGCTTTCATCACACCCACTTAGACAGGTTGTATGGATGACAGCAGCTGTCAAAGTGGTATATTATAATACAATAACGATACTTGCTTTGGGTATAGTTGTCACATTTTTATGATGCATGATCTTGTGTTGTGCTTCTGTCAAGATTTCTTTATAAATATATGTCGCATTGTCTTGTTTCTTTCAATTATCAATCTTTTTAGGAATATATTCCCTTTGCTGACTGTCATGGCTTTGTAAACAGTTCCTGAAAGTAATGCAAATCTGCAGATATGACATTACCCAATCAGCCTAATCCACCTTCCCCCCAAACAAAATATACTGATTGCCTCTCCTGCTATGGCATGGGGCATATTCAGTACATAAGCAAATGTCAACGATCAGTGAATAATTTAGGCTCGTATTCCCAGAGGTGCTTCTGCCCGTATTCAACGAGGCCTTATAGGCCGAGTTGAATGCGGGCAGAAGCACCGAGGGGAATACGAGCCTAAATTATTCACTGTGAGTTGACATTTGCATTTATTATATGGCTCACGGGTTTAAATTGCTTTTAAATAAGGGATTTCAACAATTTAAACTGATTTTGAAGCCTTTGTGTTGTCTTGATTTGTTTTGATCCCCCATGACACCTTGCTCGACGAAATTGGTCACGTGATACGGAGCTAGCCACTACTTTTAGTTTCGATATAAATGTTCCTTGCGCAGGACAATATCTTCTTTTTTAACATGGCGCTAATACATAGATATACCTTAAACAATTCATACATATTATTTAACTAGTTCAATCATTTTTTGTGTGTAAAACTTCTAATAACCATACCTAAATACCAAACTAATTAGCTCTGTATAAATTTCAAAATGGCACCGCGGAATATGCGAGGATTGTATTCCACCCCCCCATTGAATACAGCATAAGCAGTACTAATCTATAGTGTCATCGATATTAGCCATATAATAAATGGCTATTTCTGCATACCTGTGCTTAGGTATTAGGTGCAATTTATACCTGAAGTGTATAACAGATGAAGAGAACTATGCACTCCATGGGGAATTTTTAGCGGAATCTGAGGGACGTGATCTGGTGGCATAAATAATTCATCAGTTCCACCTGATTGCTCTTATTGATTCTGCCATATCTCTACTTTACCCCATGAGACATGGTCTCTGATTGGTTGTCTGATAAGATGTCTAAATCCCATTGGCACGTGCCATATAAGGGCAATAGGAGGAAGACACTGGCTCAAACCCAGGATTCAATGTTGAGAGCAATTGATTAGGGACGGTGATAAGAGTGGGGTCCTTATTCAAAATTTGAAATTGTATTACAAGATGTACATACTTCCCTTGCACATAGACCCTCATTGGTTCACTTTAGATAAATTAGAACTTCAGATAAATTCTATAGTGAGGATGAGAGATGCATTATCTGAAAGAAAAAAGAAAACAGTGGAGAAAAAGACACTGAAATTACTTCTATCTGCAGCTTTGCACCAAAATCAAAACCCCTCTAGATAGGCTAATGTCCATACTCCACTTCTAGCTGAATAGGATCTTTTCCATTACTTTCAGAGTTTATTCTGTAGCTAAAACTCTTTACTGCTCTTCTCTTTACTGTCTATGCATATATACAGTAGACTTTCCGTCATTCTATATGCTCCAGCCTCTCCTAGAGTCCCTCAGGGCAGACCCCTGGATGAGAGGCACACTATAGTACTGGAGGTAAACCCAGTATAGTCACACAAGTGTAGTTAGATATTGATTAGTTTGGTCCACTGCTTTTGGAGCATACTGGGTGGGGGATTGGCTATGTCCGTTCTCATTTAAGAATACAAAGCATGAGGAACCTGCTATAGTGGTGTGTCCACAGGATTATATAATGTGTAATTAATATTTTTCGGAAATGAACGTTGGAAATGGCTGCCGATAGAAATTGTATGCCACTATAGATTATTTCACCCTTTGGACACAGGGCTTAAAAGGCATAAAGGGCATTTCCTGTTTTGTTAGTCAAATATATTTACTATGATATCTAATTAGGGACAGTATTTTTACAAACTGTGCAACTTGATTAATGGTTGAGCTATAGCTCTTTATTTCATGTTGATATGCCGGAGATACTGACAGCCCATAGCTCTAGCACTCGATCGGCCGTATCGCACACCCCCCGTGCGATAACCCGCAAAATATCACACGCCGAGGTCACGTGACCATTTAGTGACGTCATAGCTCCAAGATGGCGATGTAAACAATGCGCACTGGGAGTCATTCTGGTAAATTCTATTGTAATTCAGCAGTTTTAGATCAAAATAACATGAAATAAATGCAAATGAACACTCGTGGGGAGAATTTTTGAGGGTTATCTCACTTGCCGATCAGGTGCCGCATCGCACTTCGCCCTGCGGGCGTCGTGCGATGCGGCACCTGATCGGCGCCTGAGATAACCCTCAAAAATTCTCCCAACTCGTGAACATTTGCCTATTTATTTGGCGCCCTAACTTAAGCGATGTTGCAAAAAATCACCTTCGTGTGTAGCCTGAGGCTAAAGTCTACTTCTAGGATGAGGTGCACAATAATGGCCTCGGACATGACATGCCGCCAAACTGATGTAGAAGTAGCCTCGACAAAGCCACATGAGCTGACCAAAGGGATTTGGCTGGGCCTGCCTCTCAACTTGGAGTAGAATAGAGTGGGGCTCAGCTTGTACCAAGCAAAGAAAAGCATAATGGCAAGTGGTAGCTATCTGCCTGCTCTGAATTGTGATTGTGTAGGACAGAGTTTAGAAACAATCTAAGCTGATGTATTATAATATCAACCTATAGTGGTCACTTTCTATGTCATGGTCCCATCTCTGTACACTTCTCCACTGTCTCAGACAACCGCTGTACGCCCCCTCCCTAACTGTCATACTACCAAACGCCCCTCTTCATGTTCCAATTGTTCCTTGATTAAAGACGCCCTTATGGTGCTTTCTTTGATATGTGATGGGAGGCCTTTATCACTTCTACTTAGACAGGTTGTAGTGGATGGCAGCAGCTGTGAAAGTGGTATATAATAATACAATCACTATGAGAATAGTTGTCACATTGGTAAAATGCATGATTGTGTGTCGTGCTTCTGTCAAGATTTCTTCATTTATGAATATATGTTGGTTCTTCTTGTTTCTTTCATTTGTACGCCTTTCTTTATGAACATATTCCCTTTGTTCACTTTCATGACATTGTAAACAGTTCCTAAAAGTACTGCAAGTCTACAGATGTGACGTTACCCAATCAGCCTACCCCCCCCCAATTAAGTCCCTCAGGAGCAAAGGGCAGTGATTGCCTCTCTTGCTATGGCATGGGGAATGTGCAGTACATGACAATGTTTGCATACTTGCATGAGAGGGGACTAGGTGCCATCTATACCTGAAGTGTATAACAGGTACAGAGAAAAGTAACAAGAGAACTATGCATTCCATAGTGAATTCTCAGTGGAATCTGGAGGCCATTTCTTAACAGGCTATGACTGCTTACTTTCAAGTCGTAGTGGTAGCCCTTAATTTAGTGACATTACAGCCCAATAGTATTGGCCATGTAATGCCTGCAGCACTATGACTGCCCTACCAAATGCTATGTGATTACTACATAAGGAGTGATCATACTGAGCAGTCGTAGTGCATTCACTACGATCACGGGTACTAACTTTCAGGTTGTGAAGTCGTAGTAGCTGTATGCAGTCGTGGTGGTTTAAGAAATGGCCTCCTGAGGGGCGTGTTCTAGTGGTATACATAGTACATCAGTACTGCCTGATTGTTCTTATTGATTCTACCATATCTCTACTTAATCCAAAGAGACATGGCCTCTGATTGGATGTCTGATCAGATGTCTACATCCTGGGGGAATGTGGAGGCTCACACAGTTACCACCTAAGCTGAGAGTGTAGAGATCGGGGGTTGATCATAAGGATGATGTCCCATTAGCTAACTCTCAGTCGTCTCCTGCTCACAATATGTGATACTGGAATTCGTGATATTGGAATTTAAGCCAAACTTGCTCAGATAGGGTAGTGCCTTCAAGAACAATCATGATATGTCTCTGCACCATCCCACCAAGCATGAAATAACTCTTTGCCACTGGTCAGTCTTGATCAACAAGTCATCACTGGCAAACTGGATTTGTGACTGCTACATAACCCTTGATGATTTCTTTTCTATGCCCTGTCTGCTACATTAAGATTAGGTGTATACACTGGGTTCCTCTCTCTACTGGTTGTATGTAAACCGTAGTGTTCCTGCCTATCCATATGCTCCACTAGAGTCCCTCAGGGCCGGCCCCTGTATAGGAGGTATGCTAGAGTGTTGGCAAACATAGGATAGGTACACAAGTGGGTATTGATTAGCGCAGGCCACGTCTATACAGGACAATATTCGAGTATTACAGGGCATGCCATCATGGTAGTAACAGAAAACTGACCTCAAATAGAAAAGGAGAGAATGATGGATAATTCCAGGGATAAGTCCATACTATATCATATTACCAAATGTAAATTGTAGAACCAATAAAGCTGCATTAGATTTTTGCTTAGGGTGTTAATTTCCTAACCTTTCCCCCCTTACTTTCTAGATGAATGATGTTGATCAATTACCTTACTGTAAAGCTAGAGGCTATCTTTACTTCGAAGATGAGGTGGATGTTAGCTCCTTAGGCTTAATGACCTTAGACATGAGGAACAGGAAACTGGGGCATAGATCCTAGACAAGGGAATTTTGTTAAGGATTGGACTGGCCCCTCCTCTCAAATTGGAGTAGGATATAGAGTAGTCCTGACTGGACGTTTATAGAAGTTCTTGCCACAAAGTTGCCTGGTATATTGCAAAGTTATTTTCAATTAGAGTGTGGGACAAGAATATTATACCAACCAAGTAGCTACATATCAGAGAAGGGGGGGGGGGCAGTTTGCATGCTGATGTCACATCTCTTAAGCCACCACTACCATATCCAGCCCCCACTCAGGGTCTCATCCCCTCACAATGCCTCACCCCGTCCCAAATTATCCAACATCCACCCGCCCCCCTCCATGTTCCTATTACTCCATGATTAAAGACGCCCTGATGGTGGTTCCTTTGATCTGTGCCGGGAGGCTTTTATCACCTCTACTTAGACAGGGTGTAATGGGTTCAGCAGCTGTGACGTAATATAGTGTAATGCTAACACAAATGGTGTACTTGGCACTTTGGTGTTAGTAGTAAGACACTAGGATTGTCATATTACATTTGAGTGCACACATTGACACACATGTCATATAATTAACTCAATATTAAACATTTAAGGGCTGCTGATGCATTAATGCTTTATAGTCATTGCCTGCCATGATCCATGAATCATGCTGAGTAACTCGCTAACACCGCATTCAGCCATCATGCGGACCTTACAGGTTCGATGCATGAAGACGGGGTCGGCATGGTGCTCCCATGAAGTGCTCCAGAGCAGACCTGGATGCACTTCATTAGTGCATCATGATGACCTGGCACGATGCACTCCTACACTTCATTAGTGCATCATGATGACCTGGCACGATGCACTCCTACACTTCATTAGTGCATCATGATGACCTGGCATGATGCACTCCTGCACTTCATTAGTGCATCATGATGACCTGGCACAATGTACTCCTACACTTCATAAGTGTATCATGATGACCTGGCACGATGCACGATGTCCCTTGAAGTGAGCCCCTCAACAATGGGAAAGAAACTAATCTTTCTCTTGTGGGATATTTTGGCTGATTGCTATATTCGTCTTTATATCACTACTGGGCGAAGTCAGAGTGCATCATCCTGAATGCTGCGTCGGCATGGGGTCGGCATGGTGCTCCCATGAAGTGCTCCAGAGCAGACCTGGATGCACTTCATTAGTGCATCATGATGACCTGGCACGATGCACTCCTACACTTCATTAGTGCATCATGATGACCTGGCACGATGCACTCCTACACTTCATTAGTGCATCATGATGACCTGGCACGATGCACTCCTACACTTCATTAGTGCATCATGATGACCTGGCACGATGCACTCCTGCACTTCATTAGTGCATCATGATGACCTGGCACGTTGCACTCCTGCACTTCATTAGTGCATCATGATGACCTGGCACGATGCACTCCTGCACTTCATTAGTGCATCATGATGACCTGGCACGATGCACTCCTGCACTTCATTAGTGCATCATGATGACCTGGCACGATGCACTCCTGCACTTCATTAGTACATCATGATGACCTGGCACGATGCACTCCTGCACTTCATTAGTGCATCATAATGACCTGGCACGATGCACTCCTACACTTCATTAGTGCATCATGATGACCTGGCACGATGCACTCCTACACTTCATTAGTGCATCATGATGACCTGGCACGATGCACTCCTACACTTCATTAGTGCATCATGATGACCTGGCACGATGCACTCCTGCACTTCATTAGTGCATCATGATGACCGGGCACGATGCACTCCTACACTTCATTAGTGCATCATGATGACCTGGCACGATGCACTCCTACACTTCATTAGTGCCTCATGATGACCTGGCACGATGCACTCCTACACTTCATTAGTGCATCATGATGACCTGGCACGATGCACTCCTACACTTCATTAGTGCATCATGATGACCTGGCATGATGCACGCTACACTTCATTAGTGCATCATGATGACCTGGCATGATGCACTCCTACACTTCATTAGTGCATCATGATGACCTTGCACGATGCACTCCTGTACTTCATTAGTGCATCATGATCACCTGGCACGATGCACTCCTGCATCAGTGTCCCTTGAAGTGAGCCCCTCAACAAGGGGAAAGAAACTAATCTTTCTCTTGTGGGATATTTTGGCTGATTGCTATATTCGTCTTTATATCACTACTGGGCGAAGTCAGAGTGCATCATCCTGAATGCTGCGTTCTGATTGGCTGATTGACCATGCATTATCTAGATGGATAATGCACTCCTGGAAAAGTGGGTTAACTTCATCTCACCTTTAGACTGCACAATTGATATTCATGTGTTGTCAGGTGGCTGATGGGTGATTTTTCTGTGTTGTAACGGGAATAATGGCTGTGGTCTATAAGGCCCCTTGATGTCTCAATACAGTCTAGAGCACTCCCACAGCCATTCCCCGTGCATTATTCCCTAAGCAATCTTTAAATGCTGGGCTGAATGTGTTCTACAAGCCTACTCTATATGAATAGAATAAATCCCCATATAACCTACTTTACTTCATACATTGTGTGAAAATGAACTCGCATCCTGGTGCATTATTGCAACAAGTTCGCTAAAATCATGGGTGTGGACTGGTTACCAGGTTTAGTCTGTGTAGGTGTTATCCATATGCCAGACCTTGATTACGGAGGTGAGGGGTTACTTTGGCAAAGTCACCACTCACCCCCGTAATCAAGGTCTGTGCATAGCAAATAAAGGCACCAGAGGGCAGCACTGTTCGCTTTAGTTTCCCACCCTTCTATAGCATATTGTCAACGGACGGTTACATGTGGTGAAGTGAATGTACACGGAATCCAGGGAAGTTCAGTTGATCCTTTTATTGCATAGCTGACATGAGTGTTTCATAAAGGTGGTAACAATGATAACACTCGCCAAGATCTAAGCTCTGCCTCTGATCCTATAGCTCAACCTGTCATAGATTCTAGGTATAGGTGTAAGGTGTAAGTTGGGAGAGATGACTGGAAGCTGCTCAAGCTGCCTTTTATATAAAAGACTTGAGCAGCTCACAGTGTTGTGAAATATTCTATACACGTGGCTCAATGAAATAGGGACACGTGTCATAGGGAGAGATTGCCACCTGTGTGTTAGTCATGTTGATGAGGATTGAGAGGAGATTGTGAAATATTCTCCCATTCCAAATATGGCACCACAGGTGGATCGCACTTCCTCCAGTTACACTGTGTATGCGTAGATAAGGTTGGAATGTTATTACATCCTTGTGCCTTATGTCACAGAGTGTCATCGAGGAAGTGTGTTTGTGGTGAGTAATGGGTCCTGGTTCCTGTTGGGGAATGCAGGATGTTATTGAGTGTAGATCATGGGCAGAGCTCAGGTTTTTATATGGCGAAGAATTTAGTAAATATGAAAAATAATTATAATACCCAGAATGGTCCATTGACAAATCCCCACATTCCTACTCGTCTCTGCACGAGTGTAAAGGGAGAAAAATAAGCAGAAAAATAAGGCTTTGCCAAGTCCATTGACAATTATGGGTATTATGGTACATATACAAGGTTTTTGTGAAAATCTGACGAGTTTACATAACATGCGGTATAATAAAAACGCTTCTTTCTGGGTTTACAAGAATACGGTTCGCGTGGATCAAGTGACTTAATCTATGTACAGGTTATAAAGGTTACATGTTATATGCTTATAATGTGTGCGTATGCCTGTTATTTTGAAAAGATGGGAATTTTCTTGGTCTGGTGGCAAGTTCTGTTTGGCGCATTGATATGCCAGAACTTGTCCATGTGAGAATTAACTGGGGTCGGTAATTCTTGGTACTGTGGGGTCAAAGATCAGCATAAGGGTGATGAATTTTTGGCTCCACACTACCAAGTTTATCTTGCAAAGTTAGTTACAAGGTGAAAATTAAGGTGGAGTAGTGTATAACAGGGACGCAAAATATTCATCAAATATATATGAAAGGGGTAAATGAATGGGGTGACTAAAACTCATAAATACATTTCATGGTTGAGCTTGAAAAACAATGGTAAAGGTGATGAACTTTATAGCGCCTAGAGTTAAACCAGGAGGCCATTTTGGTTTTTAGTCTCATAATGTTCATCAAAGGAGAGAAATCTTAAGCTAATATATACATTTGGCCTAAACAGAACAGGCTTTTTGAAGAATCCAGTGAAAAGGATTTGACATACTTGGTAGAGAAAAAAAAAAAAAAAACTTTTACATTCACAGAAAACAAATGATACGTATAGGCACGGGGGTTGTTTACAATCGTATCTCAATGGTTGGGTAGTACAAGAATTGATTCTGTGAAATGTCTATTTGTGTGTTCTGAAATGTCGATTAGGGTGTATGCTATTTGGAGGTAGGTTTTGGTGTTCTTTGATGTTGAAGTTCTTAAACCTGCCTTCAGCTTTACGATGGTTCCTGGATCTGATGGGTCTGAATTTTGAGATGGTAATGTCCGAAAAGTCTAGGTATACTGATGCTAAGTCACCAGCAGTGGCCACATCTGATCCGTCCTCTGAGGTTGTGTCTGTCTCTGTGGTGGGGCTAGGTCGAGCTGGCATGGGCTTCCACATGGTTCTGGGTGGGAACTGTTGCCTGTTGCCGCCTGGCTTAGGTTTATTGTCATAAGCGCAAGGGCACAGGAACCCATTTGGCTGATGGTAACACGGTATACAGAGTTTGGCAGCGGATACCTGTCCATTGATGTGGCGGCAGTAATTATTGGCGTGCCTGTAGGTTGGGGGCATGGGTGTCCCAGGCCTACAAGCTGCCGACACATAGGTTCCCCTGGGTGTTAGATGGGGCTTCCTAGCTGGCTCCCTCCACTGGCTGGTGGAAGTTGCTGCTGGGGCTCGGGGTCCGCGGCTGGTGGGGTTGGATTTGGCTTGACCTCTTCCATGCTGCTTCTTCTTCCTGTCGCCTTCCTTGACGATGATAGCCCCGGCTCGTCTTTCTCCAGGGCTGGAGGGCCGACGGATGGTAGGGCTGCCAGGTCTCCAGAGGAGGGGTCTGTAGGGAAGAGAGCCGTGAAAACAAACCATTAACAGAGGTGTGAAATCCTGCTTGGGTCAGCTGGTGGCCTTGTCAATACAGGATAACCAATAGGTGCTATGAATTTCAGCTGTTTGACACATAATATTAACTTGACAGAGCTCAATATGATTGCAAGAATAGAAAGCGGTAAGTGTAACTAAGCAAGCTTAGTTGGTTAATTTGTATCACACTGGGTGGCGGTACCGAGCTGTCGCTTCACCGTGCTGAACCTGATTATTCAGATAAAAATCCTGAAAAATATTTCGAATAGTGGCCTAAAGTTTTATGAAGGTGGTTGAAAAAGGTCTTGGAAAATTTCGAGTTGTGGCATTCTGTTATACGGTATGTTAACTGAATTTGAGGGTGGGGGTCGCGGATTTGAAATAAATTTTGAGTTTTGATGCCTATAGCCTTGGTCCTATATAAGATATGGGTGCCGGCTATCTTATCAGTAGTTACGCAAGATGGAGATCGTCCAAGGCGTTCTCCATTTCCCGGACGGTCGCGCCCTGTTGATCACAGTGTTCATCAACGAGGACGGGACGTAAGTAATTCTGAATTGGTGGTTGGGTGAATTTGTTTTGGAAAATTTTGAATCAGGAATTTGTTACGGGCTTTTTGGTAATTTCAATTTTGGATTTGTTTTTGTAGGATACATCAGGTCACCTACCTACTGCTGGCGCCTCAGGTGCCGGCAGTGAACGGCTTTTAGGAAAGACGTAAGTAATCCCTTTTATCATGAAGCTAGGTTGTTTGCACGTGTTGATGTTGTTGTTTTCAGTCTATGTATCGAGTCACGACGATCATGTGACCGAAACTAATGGACATTTGCATATCACGAAGCTCTTTAAAAATGGCGACGCCGGGTCGCGACTGGCGCGAAAATTTGGTGCAGACGTTATGACTGCGTTTGTGGTTTGTGGAACGGCCTTGCGTCGTCATTGATAAGATCCAGTGATGTGCAAAGTGAAGCAATGGCGGGATATTGCGATTTGTGGGTATGGTTATGTATGGTTGGGATGGGGGCCCTATGGGGGGGTCCTTGGGGGGTCTCGGGGGGATCTCGCCGGATAGGAGGGGGATCCCCACATCAGCGTCTCAGGGCTATCCGGTCTGCTATGTAGCGCTGTTCAGCACCTGCCATCCCCACATAAGGGTGGTGGTACCGTCCAGTGTTGTCACCGGGCCTGTGGGCGCTGGGGACAGTCCATTATGGGAGGAACCTCGGGGGGTGGCCGGTGGAGGTCGATGAGGACGCTGAGCGTACCCAACGATCCCCACATCAGCCGAAACTAATGGTTTAAAGTTTTAAAGAAAACCTACCATCTATGGTGTTAATGGCCCTCTCAGCCAGTGTAGGGTCGAATAGGTATAGATCCTTGGGTGGTTGGGTTTCCCTGAGTTGTAGCAGGGCCATCTCTGCCAGAGTTGTCCCACTGGTGGAGGCTTTAGGGGCTTCCCGCCTGCTTAGGTCTTTTCTCCGTGTCAGAGGTGGCACTGGTTTGCAGCTGGCTGACAGTTCATATTCACTTGGTGTGAGTTGGAAATCGGGCTGGTTTTCCTGTACAATGGCCAGGGTGACCGTGTGGGGTCTCGATCTGAGGATGATTGTGAGGGGGATCCGCCAGAGCAAAGGGCAACTGGGGTATCTCTCCAGCCTCACCGTCCTTAGTCTTCCACCAATGATCATTCCGACGTCCGACTTCCAATGCGCATCAAGATTACGGGCTAGGGGGAAAGTTAACCTGGGTGGTGCTAGTTTGGGTGACAAGATGGATGCTGGCCAAAGGTTCCTTCCATACACCATTAATCCCACTGGAAAGGCATATGTGTGCCCTCCAGAGTGTACCTTCAGCACGAATCTTGGTGTTCCGGGGGCGGGGTCCTGTCTGCCGTAGGGCCAATGCCTAAGACAGCATCTTCCCGCCGCCTTGATGAATAACAGGCTGAGGATGATGCCTAGGAAGGCAATCATGGAATCATACCTTCCTGGCATCTGAATCCAGTCAGGTGTAGTGATCTCCTGGGGTGTGGTCCGTGTGGGCCAATTTTGGTTGGTATTTTTGATCATCTCTTTAAGCTTATTCCAAGATGCTGCGTCAGCCATCGTTGCTCGACTGTGAATGGTCACTAATTGGGCTAAGTATACCACGCGCATGTGTATGCGACACGTGATCAGGCAGCACAAGATGGCGATGGCTGGCGACAACAGGTGTAACCAAGGGGAAAACTCCAGGTGATATCCTAGATGTATGAGTGAGTTGGTGCTCAGGATGGATGATTTGTCATGAATTTTGGTGGCAGCGCCTTTTAAGTCTAAAATGTCCTTGAATAGGGGTAGGAATTTTTGGTTGTGAAGGCGCTTTAGGCGCTGAAAATTTGGTAGGTCTAGGTGGGTCGGAGTGGTTGCTATGGTTACTCCTGATATGTTGTTTGGCGGGTTACCAAAATGCTGCCATAGAGGTAAGTTGAAGGGCACTTTGGCGATAGGTTCTAAAGTAAAGTTTTGGGCGCAGGACAGGTCTGAATTAATCATTATCATGCCTCTGTTTTTAAGTGAGCAGAGGCATGGTACTGAAATAATAGAGTAGGCTGCATTTTTTATCTCAATTTGGCCTGAGTTTGAGCATTGCATTATTGAAGGTGGAAAGCTAGTGATGAGCAAGTAGGAGCTCTGGGAGATGGGCTTAGCAATGTTGGGAATTTGTGCTGTCATGTGGACCCGAAAATTGCAGGTGTTATGTACAGCGTTAGGTAGGTCTAAAAATAAGGATAAGCTGCAGGTGGGGTGCCTAGGAGATAACATGGGCAGGGGCAGGTTGCATGTTATGAAAACATTTACATCACAGAGATCTAAGTCAGAGTGATCCAGTTCAATGTAGTGTGACTGGGACGCAGACATGGCTATATAATTAGGCAATGGCTGTACTCGTGTAAACCCAGTAGTGTTTACATTGGTGGTATCAAATGGGACTGGGAAGGCCTCCGCTCTATATATGGAGTAGATATTGTCTCCCAGTCCTATGGGTATAGGCACCGTGATGTAAAGTTTGTTTTGGTCATGCCAGTGCACATGCA
Source organism: Acholoe squamosa (assembly GCA_949317995.1). Taxonomy (NCBI): domain Eukaryota; kingdom Metazoa; phylum Annelida; class Polychaeta; order Phyllodocida; family Polynoidae; genus Acholoe; species Acholoe squamosa. The sequence goes on along the minus strand of OX439036.1, from coordinate 7,802,244 downwards.
CTCTCCTTTGGTAGTAGAAACCGGTGGGTACGTTTAGAATTTTGATACCATTGTTGGATTCATACAAGGAGCTTGATAGATTATTAAGTCCATCTTCCATGACTTTATGTGGAATTAATTTTGGAGGTAGCTCGCCTTCCATTAGAGTGGTTAGTGAGTCCAGTAGGGTGTCTAAATCATTTTGCAGATTCATTAGCGCTTCAATTTGAGAGTTAGCAGCGGTAAATAACATCGAATGATAGGTGTCCTGTCTGCTCTGTTGTTCCAGGTTGAATAAGATGTTTGATACATTCTTAGTCAACAGTTGGAGGTTGGAGCTGAGCAGAGCCAGGGCGTCGTCCGTATCATTCTGCATGCTGGAGAAAATACTCAAAGATTGATAATGAAATTCAGAAATGTTCAAGAGAAAATGTGTGGCTAATTCTACCACGTGCATTTTGGTGGCTAGAGTTTTCTCTAAGTCGGACATTTCGGAATTCAACAAGTCTACTTCAGGTTGCGTGCTCAAGCCAATTGATGCTCTTAAAATATCACCTATGATTTGTCCTGGGGCGCCTCTGGGTGACCTAGTTTGGGGATGTTCCAAAAATTTTATTAATAGGGCTAAAGATTTTTGAGATTTTTGGTAGAGATTTGCCAAAATTAGGTCTAAAGTTTGGGCGGTTTCCAAGATAAAGTTTGGGGCATTTTTGCTGATTAGGGAGGTTAATTTGTCCGGTCGCTGCAAGGATTGATTGAAGGATAGGTCTAAAGTGAAAACTAATGGGTAATCCATATATCCTGAGATCATTTTCTGGGGTATTTTAGTGAATAAAACACCATAGTTTGGCCTGAAGATGGTTTTTTCATTGGTTACAAAATCCTGTGCTCCTGACTGGTGGGTCTGGGCGCACAAAATTAGGAGGAGTGCTGCCAAGGAGGCTGCTGTCCTAAAAATAGAAATTTAGATAAGCTTGTGAGAGATTGATCATAGAGACTGAGATAGGACTGTTGTCTGGGGTGAGTTGGGTGTTCTAAGGGTGGGTTGGGGGGGGGTTGGCTTTGTGTGAGGTATGTTTGTGTAGATTGGGCGGTGGTCGTCCTATATGTGTTTGGGTGTGTTCTTGGTTAAGTGTAGTGTGAATGTGGCGCTTTTGGACGTGTTTGTTTAAAAGGTTATCAGTTTGCTAGGCTGATGCCTTAACTAGCAGGATGTCTCCATCTTAGTCATGTAAAAAGGTCGTGAGAATTGAAAGGGGAAATGAATTGAAGGGGAGTAATTGATTTTTCACGTCGTAAATGTGTAAAGGGGGGGGGGGTAGAATGGGTCAATTCAGGGTTGATAGGTTTAACTGTATAAGTGGGAGTATCTAGCCATCTCAAACGCTTTGTTGATTGGATAATGACATTGTATCTGCCGATACCTGTTTCATATCTTGGTAGCTCTTTAAGTGGTTTCTCTGTGGTAATCATAGTCCTGGCACATAGGAGTGCTATATAGCTTGATGTTTCCTCACTGAATCTGTCCCACAATGGGACTGTGGGGAAATCTTTGCATAGATCGAATATCATGGCCTTGGTGGCCGACAATACAATTGGGTCTTGTAGGGTGAGCTCTTTTTGAACTGTTTTGTTGTTTAGGTATACACCTAAGTCGTCGCTGGATATACGTTTGATCATGTCTTTGTGCTCCATAATAGTTATTCTGATCTCGAACAGATCCATGGCCTTACTTTTGATGCCGTTTGGGCCTAAAAGACTGTGGATGGTCCACCCTGAGTTGGCTCCATGTCTAATCTCTGGGGCTCTAAGGCTGTTGTGAATAATGAGAGAAAAAAAAATTTGGTAGGTTCGTTGTTAGACTAAGATAGATGAATGGGCTGGTGGGGGGTTTTGTCAAGAGGTTGATAAATAAGGTTGTGAAAAGTCAGACTGCCATACATGGTTTTGAAAAAGGACTGCAAATTCAACTATTGCATTTTACAAAGCACTCTGGGCGCACACTACCATTGGCATGTAATGGGTATCTGGGCAACATGATGGTAGATTCCATCATTGTCATGCTAGAACGATTGATGACGCTACTAATGGACACATAAGACCGATCCTACCTGGGCTTGTTGCATGGCAGTCCCGACACTTGGGTCCTGTGGTCTCCGGATGCTTGCTCCATGGTGGCTGGATGTGGTGAGTTTGGTTATTGTTTTGGAAGTGGATAAGATGGGGGTGGTGTGAGGCTTATAAGCATTTCATGAGGTTGGCTAATTCCTCATTACCTGCCTCCCGATGAGGTATGTCTCACCCATATATGGCACGGGGCCTAGCTATTGGTTGGTTTGCATACACTTGTACATTGTGATATGCAAATTTGATGGGCCTTCTAGGGGGGCGCGGATGATCATTGGGTGATCTGAATATTGTAGTTATAATGGGGGGGTTGATGGTTGTGGAGCTGAGATTAGTCAGCTTGTGGGGGTGCACTTGTTCCTGTTATGATAACACAGCAGGGAACTGTGCTGAATTATTTGATTAAGTGTCTCACCAAACATTCCAGTACCGATGGTAAACAGGGGCATAAACACGGATCAGGATGTCTAGGTGCTGCTCTCCTACAATAGGTGGTAATACTTTAAGGTATAGAGGAGCCCTGAGCTTGTAACAAACCGGCGCATGCGTGTTCCTAAAATTAGGATTCACGAACCAAGAATAGGCTGTGACCTTGGGTAATTTATGTGGCGTGCCAACCTTAATCAATCATTATATGACTGTCTGAGTCTCAAATCCTAGATAAAATTCTTGACAATGTCCCATCAGTAGAAGTAAGCCAGAAGGCTTTTGGGGTATTGTGTAGAAATTGTGACGTTGAAGGTAGTTGGTATGCGGTTTGGATAATAAGATGAAATAAAAAAAAATTGTGGGGGGAAAAACATCACTGCATGAAATAACACGTGGCCAAAATTGCCACCGGTTTGGGTGAAGGTAGAGGGGTATGTATAAATGTGGGGGGGGTTGTGGTGGGTGTTGTGGGGTGAAAAAGGAGGGAAAAAAAAAATTGCGTGTTTTCTGAAAATCTATTTCTTTTTCGTGGACTTTTTCTTTGTTTTCTTCTTTGGGGAAGGGGCAAAGGTGACAAGTCCTTTCTTTGCAGGTCGTCCTCTTTTCTTTTTGACTGCGGGGGATTCTGGTTCACCAATATGGGTGGAATCCAGATCAGGGTCATACAAGGTGTTGATTGGCCCAGACTGCAGTCTTTTGATCACAGCCTTGGCACTAGCCTTGGTGATTGGTCTCCTTAATCTGGATACATGTATTGATTTCTTTAATACTTTACCGTCTTGGAGCCTTTTTAATTTTGCAGTTGCTGGTGAAGTCATTTTCATTATGATGTATGGTCCACTATAGGTGGGCTGCAGATTTTTGCTCGTTTGTTTTACCAACAGGTTAGGTATGTGAAGTACACAAGCTGGCCTGTGTTGTAGGTGCATGGGGAAGCAGTGGCGTCAAATCTGGCTTTCATCTTTTTATGGTGTTTGACCATGCTCTCAGCTGCCTTAAGTTGGATGTCATCTCTTAAGCTGAGTAAGGCGGTGACCAATTTTTCCCTGTCTTTGATCTCTTCAGTTTGTTTGACCAATGACAGGGAGGACTCAGTTGGGAGATGTGTTTGCTTTCCAAACACCAAAAGATTGGGTGAGTATCCTAACACGCTGCATACGGCGTTGTTTATGCTGAAAGCTATAGCCTGTAGGAAGGTTGACCAATGTTTCTGTGATTTGGAGACAAAGGCTCTGAGTGAAGATTCTATTGTTTGATGTTGACGCTCACATAGACCTTGTGATTTTGACCAATGTGCACTCCCTGTCACATGTTTGATGCCGAATTTATCACAAAAAGATGTGAAATATTTGGACACATACTGTTTTGCGTTATCTGTGTTCAGGACTGACGGGGTTCCAAAAACACAGATAACCCTTTGGAAAAATCCTAGCGCTACTTCGGCGCTGGTGTTATCTTTTGTGGACCAAACAGTGATGTGCCTGGTAGCATGATCTGTGACAACATGGATAAATGAGGATCCATCCACAGCAGGTGTGAAAGGACCGATGGTGTCCATGGTGAGGTGAGTGTAGGCTGTTAAAACAGGGTCTCTCAGGGTCATTGGGGTTCTCAGGTGTTTTGGTCTTTTCTTTGTTGTGAGACATGTGTGGCAAGTGCCACAGTAGTCAAAAACATGTTTGAACATGGAGCGCCAATAATACCTGGATCTGATTGCTGCGTACGTTTTAGTAAGACCAAGGTGTCCTCCTAATGGTGAGCAGTGTGTGGCCTCAATTAGCGATTCTGCCCATTTTTCTGGCATCACTATTTGTAGTGTAGGCTCCAAACTGTCTCCATAGGTTGATTTGGTGATTCTGAATAAAACTTCGTCTAAAATCATGAACTGGTCATGGTTTAGCAGTATCTGTTTACTAAGGCTTGGGTCCTCTGGTAATTCACCCTTATTGATGTATGACAGCATGGAGTTTGAGAAAACATCCTCGTGCTGCGCCTGTATCAGTGTCTCCCTGGATGGTGTTAGGGAGTGGTGTTTGCATAGCTGGCTTATCGCTAGTTCAGCCATGGGTAGCACTTTGTGTGATAACTTAGCCCTTCTGGTATTAGCTAATTTCACTGATACTCTGGGTGACCTAGATTTAGGTGGTCTGCCCCTTGATTTGGTCTTGGTGTCCTTGACCTTAGGGGGGCGGGTCTGTTTACTTCTGGTTGATTTGCTGGGCTGAGGGGGTGTGACTGGGTTTGGTAGCTTGGCTTTAGATCGAGTTAGAATGCACAGCTCAGGCACAGTTTGATTGGAGCTGAGTTTTTCTCTTTCAGAGCTACCTTTCTTGGCAATCACACCCTTTGGCTTCTTGGAAGTGCTACCCCAAATCTGTCCTCCTTTTAGTATGGACCTAGGTGGTCCCATGAGGACTGGATTTTTGGGAATTGGGTCGTTTAATTTGAAGACTTTGGTCATGGTAATGTCGGAGAATCTGACTGATTTAGGAGGGAGTATTATTCTACCTTGAGACCTGATGGGAATTGGGTCATCAGAGCTGGGCGGGTATTTCCTTCTGGAAAGGAAGTCTGCCACAATATTAGCTCTGCCTTGCAGGTATCTGACTTCAAAGTCGTAGGACATGACTGTGTCGACCCACCTGGCTAACCTTCCATTGGTTATGTTTTCCTTTTTGTTGAAAAGGGAAACCAGGGCGGTGTGGTCCGAGTATACTTTGAAGTGAGTTCCATCCACATAATGGTGGAACTTTTTGACTGCAAAAACTATTCCTAACAGTTCTTTGTCAGTTATCCCATACCTAGACTCTTGAGGTGTCAAGCCTCTCCCTGCAAATTCAATCGGTCTATAGAAACCGTAGTCGTCTACTTGAGTGATAACAGCTCCTAGGCTGTAGTTGCTCGAGTCAGTAAAAATGACAAAAGGTCTATTATAGTCCGGGAATTTCAGCACAGCTTCAGTACAGATAGCAGTTTTAATTTTCTCAAAGGCTCTCTGACACTCAGTGGTCCATTTGAAGGTGCTTTTTGTCGCCTCATAAAGGGGCTTCATGACATGAGCAAAACCTCTGATGAACCTTTTGTAAAACTGCGCCATACCATTGAAACATCTAAGATCATGGATGTTTCTGGGTGGGGGGAAAGTTTTGACAGGTCCTATTTTGTCCGGGGATGGTGACAAGCCATGCTGGTCTACATTGAAACCCAAAAATTCCATTTTGGTAGTTCCAAATTCGCACTTTTCTGATTTCAGTTTGATGTTACCTCTGATAAAAAGTTTTAAAACCTCGTCTAGATCTTGTAAGTGCCTTTCCCACGTGGGGCTGTAAATGGCTACATCATCTACATATGCTACAGCATTCTTATACTTGCATTTCATGAGAAGTTGCTCCATTACATTCATGAAGGATAGGCCTGAAGTTTTGAGTCCCATAGGGAGAACTTTTGCCATGTATCTCGTGCCATTGGCAGAGAAGGTGGTAAGTGGCCTAGATTCTTCTGCTAGGGGAATCTGGTGGTAGGCGTTGTAGACATCCAATTTGGAAAAATACTTGGCGCCCGTTCTGCCTATCTGCTGCATGAGGTCGTCAGCTCTGGGGAATGAGTAAGAGAAAGTTTTTAAATTCTCATTTACCCATCTGTAGTCAACTACAATTCTCCAACCAGAGGCTACTGACCTGTCACCTTGTGGTTTTGGCACTAAAAAGGCGGGTGAGTTCCACTCACAGGGTTTGGTACACTCTTCTATTATCCCCTGTTCTAAATGTTTTTTCAGGAGTTCCCTTTGAAAAATTTCTTTGTGAGGGGACATCCTATACGACGGTCTGTTGCAGGGTTTGAAGTCTGGCTTTAATTCCAGCTTGACTTCATTTTCTACATTGAGACCTATGGCGCTTTCATTTAGGACAAAGGCTTGCCTATTGGCCTCAACAATGTTTTTGATCTGTTGTCTTTGAATTTCAGAGAGTTTTTCACAGATTTTGTACTTCAAAGGTTCGTTCCCTTTGGGGAGTTGGTCCATAGGATCCTCTCCACAATTGATTGGGAATAAGTCCTTTTCTGTTGTTACACTGTTGAGTGAATGGGCGCCATTGAGTGCACCAATGGGTATGGCCTTTTTGATATTGAAAAGTTTAAATACACCGAGGTTCATGTGTCTTTTTATCTTGATGGGGAAGTCGTTTGGGTTAGCTACCGTTACTGGTACTATCTTAAGGTCTGATCTAGGTTTAACTATGGCGCACTTAATAAGTACCGGTAGGGTAGAACCTGAGTTCTCAGTCAATCCAGTTTTTCCCACAATGTTGCTATGTTTGGTGGAATATAAACATTTTTGTTTGCCCTGATGTAATTGGGCGATGGGGGAGTTGGTCCAAAGGAAATTTTGGCTTTGTATTTGGTCATGAAATTTACTCCTAAGATTAGGGGATGGTTCAGTTCAGGTACCACATGGAATCTGGATCTGAATTCATGGCCACCAATCAGGAAAGTTACAGTCATGGAGTGATTTACTTGGATGGGGGTTTTATCAGCCAATAAAACTGTCAGTCGCGCGCGTCTACCGTGTCTAAAATTTGGTGTGTTCGCGATTTTGTCAGCCATTTTTTGGCTAATAAAAGAAAGTGAGGCGCCTGAGTCAACAAGAGCTCTATACAAGTGGTTATTTATGTCTACAGAGACTGCACCTTTGGTTAATTCTGTATCAACGTAAATGGCCTTACCTTGCTGCCCATACTGCTCAGATTTGATCCTCAGTTTCAGGATTGAGGTCCTTTGGCTCTGGTCCTCGTACTCATCCTCGTCATCACTGGAGTCTGAAGTTTCATTGGTGTTCAAGAAGTTGGTATAATCCGAACTGGATGATTGGGAGTCTACTGAATTCATTTGTGCATCAGCATCTCGAGAAGTGTCCTTGGATAATTCGATGGTCGTGGTCCGGTTGGGGTCGGGGTCACTAGGTGCTTGAGTGCCTTCCCCTGATCCCTATTCATCTTGTGTGTTGTTGGGGCTGTCATTGTCTGCCTCAGACTGAGATCCTGAATGGCTCCTGGAGTAATTCCTGCCTGGGGTTGGATCTCTGGACTTCTTTAATGACTGTTGTACCCAATTGTCTGGGATGGTGAAGTCAGCTGGGACCATGAAGGAGACGTTTTTATTGTTGTTTGGCTGTCCAGCAACTGGTATGAAGACGAAACTTTTGTTGCTATCAGAGGATCTTGATCTTTGCTCTGATCTATCTTTTGACCTATCTCTTCCTGAGGACTTATAGTCGGATCTATTTTTGGAATTAGATCTGTAGTCCTTAGGATTGGATCTGTCTGAAGATTTGGACCTTCCTCTGTAGCTGTTTTTGAATTTATTTTCATACTGTTTGTTGTAATTACTACTGGGCAGTCTGTCTTCTTTCTTGTGGTCTCGCTGATATTTATCCTTTCTGGATCTGTCGTCGTTCTTGTTGTAGCCTACAGCACATAACTCTGCTGAGCTGTTCTGAGTAATTTTTATGGCCTCGAGATTTAGTTCTTGATTTATGGCCAATTGTTCAGCTTCCAGCAAGGTCTTGGGAGATTTGGCTACAACAACATTTTTCAGCTCGGGTCTGAGGCCATTTACAAGGTAGTCCACTTGTGAGGCCTCGTCCAGGCTGCTGTTGGACAACAACATGGTCATGTCTGCTAGGTAGTCCTCAGTGGTTTCGTTTGGCTTTTGTTTCCTGGCTCTATATCCTTTGAGGATGGTGCTGAGGTCGGGAGTGCCAAACCTCGCCAAGAAAGCATCATAGACGGCGTCATTGTTTTGCATGATGGGCTTGTCCATTATATTGCTGAAAAACCACTGAGCTGCCCTTCCTTTGAGAAAGGTGTACAGGCAAGTTGCATGTAGGTCGGGCCTCTTGGCGTGCACATTCCTTATGAAGAATTTAAATTCAGTCAGAAATTTTGCTGCAGACCTGTAGGGCGTTGGCTTGTCAAAGGGTTCAGGTTTATTGAATGATCCTAGCTGGGCAGATGTGAGCTTGTCGCTGTCAATTCTACTAGGGGGAAATCTGGTATACTCAGCGCCATGGTATCCTCCCTGGTGCACTACCGGTGTGGAGTGTGCTATATGATCATACCTAGGAGGATATGGTAGTCCAGAGTGGTTGCTTGTTTGTCCTTGGGGACTGTAAACACCATTAACCACATGGCCACCGTGTTGGTTTGGATTAGGCGCTGTGTTACAAGGCGTTGTCGCCCCCTGGTGGGTGTTCGGTGCACCATTTGTAGGAGATTGGTGCAGTGCATGTGATGCTGTGTATTGATTGTCTTTGAAGGCATGTGGTGGGCTCATACCTGCTCCTGTCATGTCATTGTGGCTGGTACTGTAGTCAGGTGCCGTGGGGTAAGGAGGAGTGGATTGTACCTGCCCTGAATTACCTTGGGCGCTGGTGGCGGTTTGGTTGGAGTTGGTGGCGTCGGCGCCGTTCGAATGGTTTTGAATGGCTCTCATCAGGTCAAGCCTCATTGAGTCCATATTTTTGCTGAGCTGGTCAGTCATTTGATATGTGAAATCCTCGGATCTTCTGAGAACTTCCATATTGCTCTGCTCTGCCTGCCTGAAATTGTGGGCGGTGTTGCTTTCCATATGCTCCTTCCAACGTTCCATGTCATCTAACCTGAGGTGTACTCTGGCCAATTGGTCTGAGTGTTCCTGTCCATGATTTTTAATCTCAGTGGATAGGGTGCCCACGTGCTTGGCCAGTAGCTCAGAGAGAGATTCGCTGACGGCGCTTGTACAGTCTCTGACAAGACTTCTTCTCATGTCCTCCTGGTCATACTGAGGGGGGTGACCTCTGGACATTGCCATGTTGGGTCGGCGGGCAAGGTCACTTCAGTATCTTCTCCAGGTGAATTGATGAGCAGAGGTGAGTTGTAAGGCGTCCTATTGCCTCTGTTGAGTAGCGGGGTTGTAGCTACGAGGTGAGACCTGCTTGTAGCTCCGTCCACACTTCTCAGTAGTCTTTAACCAGTGGGGGTTCTTCTTCTAAGAGGTGAACTTGATTGGGCCCTCCTTCTAAATCTAGAGCCTTGTCTTGGTGGTGAGTCCACTGACCTGGTTCTAAGTGGCTGTGTAGGTGTGTACACAGGTGGGGGGTACAGGTCCTCCTCTTCAGAAGTGGATTGGTATCGGTTTGGCTGGGTAACGGTAGGGTCGAGCCACTCGTCCAATAGTCTATTAATGTTGAGTGAGAAGTTTGGATTGTCTCCTACCGGGTGTCCAGAGTCGTTATTGGAAACCCTGCCTACACCGTTTTCATAGGCTGCTCTCCACCTAGAAACTGCTGATCCGATTCTGTCTCTCCAGTAATCAGCGTCTAGGGAAGCGTCAGAGTCTGTGTCTACAACCACTGGCTCCTCACAAACTGGTGGTTTATGTGAAGTTACACTTGGGTCAGTTTGTGCTGCAGATGCAGCTGCACTAGGTGTTGTGGGTTATGGGGGAGTGATGTCCTGGAGGGCGGCTTGAAGCTCTGGTGTTCTGTCCTCCAGGTGTGGGTCGAGGTACAGGTGGCTTTGTGTATTGTTCACAGGTACTTCAGAGGTTGGGCTAGTTATACCAGAAAGTCTTAGTGGCGGTGAATTTACTTGTGAGTAACCAGGTAAGGTGATGTCTAATCCTGGTGCAGGTAGTGATACTGGGGTACTGGTGTGTGCTCCAGTGTTGTGATCCACTATTGTGGAGGAAAATTGTTCAATACCGGTACTCACAGGTTGTAATACGTGGGCCTGCAGTGCTATAGGTAAAACTGGATCCAATGTCAGTGCGTCTGGAGATGAAGTTTGTCTCTGGAGGGGATGTGTAGTATCACTTGTGAGGTGGTTGGGCGCGTCTAGTCCAGGTGATGTAAAGGTGCGTTGTTCTGAAGCTGGCTCCTTAGGTGATGTCTCACTATTGCTCATGTTTAATGAGAGGTTGGTAGTGGGATATTCTTGGAGGGTTCATCCACCATCGTGTCAACGGACGGTTACATGTGGTGAAGTGAATGTACACGGAATCCAGGGAAGTTCAGTTGATCCTTTTATTGCATAGCTGACATGAGTGTTTCATAAAGGTGGTAACAATGATAACACTCGCCAAGATCTAAGCTCTGCCTCTGATCCTATAGCTCAACCTGTCATAGGTTCTAGGTATAGGTGTAAGGTGTAAGTTGGGAGAGATGACTGGGAGCTGCTCAAGCTGCCTTTTATATAAAAGACTTGAGCAGCTCACAGTGTTGTGAAATATTCTATACACGTGGCTCAATGAAATAGGGACACATGTCATAGGGAGAGATTGCCACCTGTGTGTTAGTCATGTTGATGAGGATTGAGAGGAGATTGTGAAATATTCTCCCATTCCAAATATGGCACCACAGGTGGATCGCACTTCCTCCAGTTACACTGTGTATGCGTAGATAAGGTTGGAATGTTATTACATCCTTGTGCCTTATGTCACAGAGTGTCATCGAGGAAGTGTGTTTGTGGTGAGTAATGGGTCCTGGTTCCTGTTGGGGAATGCAGGATGTTATTGAGTGTAGATCATGGGCAGAGCTCAGGTTTTATATGGCGAAGAATTTAGTAAATATGAAAAATAATTATAATACCCAGAATGGTCCATTGACAATATGGATAACACCTACACAGACTAAACCTGGTAACCAGTCCATGCCTGTGGCTAAAATGGCAGATTGGAGTAACACTGCTGTGCACCGAAAAAGGGTAAAGTACCATTTGAGTCGCGGCATACATATTGCTAGTATTACAAGTGCGATGAGCCAACAGGTGCAAACATCTTAAACATATCCCTTATCTACACTGACATTACTCAAAATAGATACAAAGCCAGTTCTCCAACCACACCAAAGTGTGGTGTATAAAAATGGCTATTTTGTTTCTACTTTCATCTTTTATTATTTGTGGTTCTGTATATATACACACAACCCCAAAAGGGTGGACGTGAATGTAGGCCTGGTGAGTAACTCACCAGGGCTGCATTCATGCATCATGATAACCTATGTGCATGTTGCGTTAATGCATCAGCTGCACCTAAACAGTACACACTGCCTTCGTTCATCCTTTGAGGGCCGCTAATGCAGGTCACATATCTAGACATGCCCATTGGTCATCATGGTTCACCAATAAAGTGCTGGGGAAACTCTTCGTCCGCACTTCATTTTGAGAATGTAACCTTTGCAATTTGCTGCATTTATGTATCGGCTTATAGGCTTGATGCATTAATGCATCAGCGACATAAGATGCTTATAAAAACTGCTGACTGTGCAGGTTTATGTGGTACACCACTCAGGGTGGCATCATCAGAGATTGCGCTCTGTCTTTATTAATGACCCCTGCCCCGGCCTGTCAGCTGCGTGTGGTAATTGTGTTTACTACCCTGGACGTAAAATAAGGAGGGTATGGTGTGCTTGTAAACCCTGAACGGCCAACAGTGTATTAGTGCAACCATATTGGGTTAATACGCTCCCAGAGGGTTAGCATGATACTCCAATGAAGTGCTGGTGAAAAGACTCATTGGTACTCCGTTAGTATATTACTGTATCATCGTGTTTGAGCGCCAGTATTTGAATAACCGCCTGTCTTGCACCAGGCGTAAAGGTGTGCTGAAATATATCTACTAAACCTGAATCTTGAATAACTCCCTGTCTTGTACAGGGTTCTGGGAATTGAGGCTGCCAAATTAGATACCACCGGGGCGCATGAACATGACAGTACGGTGTGCTGACCAATGGGGCATACAAACCTACAGCAGCAAATACTCTACTTCCCATCACCATTCAATTGTGCCTTTAAAGGGTTCAAAGACCATTCCTAACAGCGGACTATACAGTATGGTTCATGCTGCCTTGGATAATACACACAGAAATCCCAATTGTGCCTTTAAGGGGTTCAAACAGTGTTCTCTTCATTGGACTATACTGTATGGTCCACGGTGCCTTAGATATTACACAAAGAGGCCCCAAACTCATTCTCAGCCCAATGGCTAATACCTGTAAGCAGTGGTTTGTAGACTATTTCATATGCATACTGCCGCTTATGGAGTCTTCCTAAAGTGAAGGTGCAGCATATATGAGGGGTTTTGCATTATATTCAAGAATGGCAACTTCCTCAAGCTTATAGTATTCTCCTACAGTCACGGTGCACCTTATACACCATGGCTGCCCATGTGCAAGGAATTATGGTGGTAATTCAGCCTGAGTGGTTTCTAAAAGCGACCACAGATGGGGCCAATTTGATCGGTAGTTAAAAAATATGTCAGTCAAATTGATCGGGGACATCAAACATGTTGTTAGACTTGATCGGACATACGCGCAGACCTCCTCGATCATCCCAATTGGCCGACCCAGTCAGGCCTGTCTGTAGTCAGCTTAAAATACACTCACAACTAGAACTACAAAGATTACACTGTAGGTATCACTGTGACCCTGAACCTGTCACTCTCCAAACAGATGTTATATATTGAAATACATCTTTCTCACTCAAAAGACAGATACACTGCTTGAAGAGTGAGGATTATTCCCTCTTCCCGTTGCCTTAAAGCAGGCATGCAAACCCTCTGGAAATAACCAGCTTGCCCTTAGTTTCCTGCTACCTTGTTTCCTTGAGGGTATATAAGAATGTCCTCAGGGAACCAGAGTACTTCTAATAAAAAAAGGCTTGAGAGTGAGATCAAAGATAACATCATCTTGTCATCTTTAATCATGAGATGGTAGGGCTCCAGGACACCTGTTACTTCACATTAACCCTTCAAGGTATGCTGACGCATTGATGCATTGTTTCCATTGGTCGTCATGATGCATGACTGCACCCCTGGTGAGTAACTTGCCGGGCAACATGCTTCGTACCAAGCCTACCAAGTTGAGACACCGCCAGCACTTCAACTGGTGCATCATGGCGACCAAAGGGCATCAGTATCAGCGGCCCTGAAAGGCTTCATTGTTCCAACTGGGGGATAAATACATTTCATAATGGAATTAAAGCGGGTACTTTATTGATTAATGACTAGTCAGTGCTAAGGAATATATTATGCAGATAAAAGGGTACAGTACACTGCAAAAATGGTGTTTAGATCCTAAACACAATTCTAAACATATTATTGCAACGTTTTTGTAATCACATTAATTTCCTAAATATGTTTAGCCAAACAATGTGCTTAGCTCAAGTGTTTAGAAATGTAGGTGTTAAGGTTAAAACTTTGTGTTTAAATATATGAATCTAGTCAATTTTCTATTACGCTTTCTATTTACATGACATATTATGAAATGAAACCATGATAAACATGGGATTTGGGGACATTTTTCACAACAATTGATTATAATTTTGTGCAGATAGTCCAGTCAAAGGTAGTGCTGCTACCTGGTGTGGATTCAACATCCAAGTATCTAAACATATTGATGTTTAAATCTAAACACCTATTATTCAATTTTCTCAACTCTTAACATCTAAACATGTTTAGCGTAAATGTTTATGTAGTTAGAATAAAAGTGTTCATTTCCTAAATGTGTAGTCGATGAGACACCTAACTGACCTATATGTTTAGGTTTTAAACGTGTTTAGACCTAAACATGTTTGAAATCTAAACACCATTTTTGCAGTGTACATGAACGCACCATTCTGTTAGTGAGTTATCAAAGTTGGCAATTGACCCTACAATAATTCCTCAATATTGTCACAACACATGATGGTTGCAAATCTTCCTAGAAGTCATCTAAAGATTACGTGCCAAAGGTATGGGAAACAAGCACATTGTATTCCACAGGGGGATGGAATATGAAGCCTCTAGGTTAGACCTATGGGACTGTCATATTCCCCATAAATTAAAGAGATCTTGGTCTAGTGACTAGTGGTTTTAAAGGATCAACTCCAGTTATCACTGATTTATTCAAGCTTAGGCAGTAGTTATGCATTAATAGTATAATTTCAATACACAAGTGTTCCAAACATAGTAATGGTAATGGTTATGTCCATAAGGAAGGTGTTCCTTGTGGAAATGTCTATATAGTTCCCACACTCCAGCTCTTTTATAGCCTGTTGTTAGTGTATGGTGGTCAGTGGACCGTGACTGCTCATATGGAGTTATATGTATTCATGCCTCATATTATATGTAGTAATATAATCATATGTTACACTTTATGGCAACATCAGGCCACCTTAAATCATTGAAGTAGTAGGTATAGTCTAGTGTTGATGGCTGGGTAGGGTCAAGGGGCTGTTTAGGACAGATAGACACAACTCTGGGCAAGGAGGGTCTTGCAAATCGTAAATGAGAACCAAACACGAAAACATCCATGTACTCGTTTAGACAGTCTCAAATCATTATTGGAGTAGGTAGAAGATGTAAAGGTGATGGCTGGGTAGGGTTAAGTGGAGGTGAAAGAAAGATAGACAAAGTAGTAGGGTATGTTAATGGTGTCTTAACACGCAACCCGCCCACACATTTATAAGACATCAACAGCTGCCTTGGACCAGGAGGGTCTTGCCAGAAGTAAACGAGAAATGAAAACTAAAACTTGAATGTACTCGATTAGATAAACCTGCATTTTGCTTTATGACAACAAAAATGTGATATCTCCATGCCTTCTGCTGTTAAACCATGTGTCAATGCTGTAAAAACAACTCTGTGACAGGAATACAGAGGTTCTTCTTCGTTTTCCTTTGGCAAAACCCTTCCGAGTTGATAGAAGACTCCATATATTTTGCTGACACATTTGTAGATACATGCAATTAGGAAGGGTAGTCGATGGCCAAGGTCCTGTAAGAAGGGTTCTATCATTAACCAGGCCTCCTAAGTAGAGGGCTGCCATGGTGTAAATCCTCTTAGGTAAAGGTCATCTTTGGCCATCCTCTTGGCTTAATCGTTGAATTTTGAAGAAGTTTTTGATGCATTTGTGGATCAACACGGTAATAGGTATGCCCGCGAGGGGGTGTGTGGGCATACCTTTTACGGTGTTGATCCACATTTGTGTTAAACAAATTCTATTGGACCTTCAACAGCAGAGACTATTAATTTGTCGATATATTCCCCAAAAAACAATAGATAAAAAATTGTTTGGTCAAAGTGCCATAGGGAGACATAGTTTTGTATTAAATATCTATTATTTAATTCTATATATCAATCTCCCACAATGCCAATCCTATGTAACACCTAACCCATAGTGGAATATATTGAACAAGGTTGAAACAATCAACAGAGAGCAGTGAATGAGCTGGCCGGAAAATGAACAAAAGAGAAACGTAGATCTTCCTGGGGTAAAATAATACCGATCTATAGAAAGATAATGGCAAGAGCCATTTATTCCTGACAGAAATAGAGAATATTCTTCTGTAAATAATACCAAAAAAAAATATTCCTTTAGTTGATTAAAAGGGAAGGATATAAGGTTAGTAAGGACCGTGCTAGGTAGGATAGGTAGCGGTTAGTGACAGCTACCGCTAACTATGTACATGTATGGTGGGGCTATAGAACCCATCCTGAAGTCGATCGATGTGGGACTTTTTCCTTATCATCATCTCCAATCTCTTCATTCTAAGCCTTTAACCCTTCTGCATGAGAGGAGTAGGAAGCATATCAATTTTTGTAAGGTTATGAAGGCAAACATCCTGGTGTTGAGAGGGGTATACTTTAATATTCACCTATATTTGTAGGGGACCCTTCCACTGATTTTTAACCCAAGCCTTTTCAAATATGAAGTGTTTAAACCTTGATACACAGGCATGTGTATCAAGTGAATGCTGTGAGGGTGTGCAATGTACGAATGTTGCTTTTGGGACTTTTTCACAGGAGGTACAAGAATGCATCATAAAAACTAACAGACATGCT
Source organism: Acholoe squamosa (assembly GCA_949317995.1). Lineage (NCBI taxonomy): Eukaryota > Metazoa > Annelida > Polychaeta > Phyllodocida > Polynoidae > Acholoe > Acholoe squamosa. The sequence goes on along the minus strand of OX439036.1, from coordinate 7,785,855 downwards.
GCATCCGTACACATCCAGACTTAAAAGGGTTGACGTTTTTATAGCCTCAACCATCCTACCTTCTCCCTCATCTCCCTTTTACCATTCTCCAACAAGAGCCTCCTACCTCCTCTGCCCAACCTCTGTGGCTTTTGTGGAAGGGTATGACAAAAACAGTACTACTTTTCTGCTCCTCAATCAGCAACACATTTTTGTACCTACAAGAAATTCTGTTTCCTCAGATTTCAATAGTCAATATATTTGTATCGAAATGCACAATCACCAGAATGTGGTCCTTTCTTGAGTAAGGTTGTTGCAGAGAGTGCCTTGAGTGGAAATTGCAGCCTGGAGATTGCCCATCTACCCCGATCCCTGCGGGTATCGGCATGGAATCAGGAGGCCAATCACTGTGTATCGATGTCTCAGGAGGCTACGTGGAGAGGGTAGGCTATCAATGCTACTGGTCAATATTACTAAATTATATAGCGTACTGGTGCATCCCTTGGCATTTCTGTTCTGAAAACCACAAGGCAGAAATGGCTTGGGGTTGTTCAGTTTCACACTGTATGTGTATGATAGTGTCTCTTGTATGCACCACAGCTTATATCACCGTGATGCAGTGGTTAAACTAAAGGCCCAGTCACAGATGTCTTGAGATCTGGTACAAATTGTTGTAGGATTGTTGTGGGTTTTCAAAACTGTTTTGCTGCAAAACAATTTTGTCTTGGCACAGAATTTTGTTATGTCCCCGGTCACACTTGTCTTGAGAAGCCAAAACAATTGTTAAAAAATGACAAATGTGACAGGGCTTTAACTGCAGATTTGTGACCAACTGTGAGGATCAGGAGTCTGCTAGGTACATCCGATCCGATATAAAAAGTATTAGATCATCCAAATTGGATAAGATTGGATATGCCCTACCTGGTGAACAGATCCCCTACCCTTCAATATGCTCACGGTGCACAGTGGCACAGTACCTGTGCAGTATGGGCCGTCATGAAGGAGCATTCAAGACGGTCTATTGACACGCCCCCGATGGCCCTTTTATTGCCAATAGTGCACTATTGGATGTCCCTATGCAGCCCTGACAAGTAACTATCATGGCTTCATTCACACTTTATTGTAAACCTATGAGCATGATAATACAATGCTGTTTGCAAGCAGTCTCTCCAGCACGTTGTCAATGAAGCAACCCTATAACACTGAAACAATGGAAGATCCGAAACTAGTCAGCAGTGACCACTTTAGGTCCTCAAGTTGACGATACCTAAAACTACAGCTTTAGGTAGTCAAAATGATGACTTTTGGTTGTCATCCTGATGACCTGAGTCATCAATATGACTGCCAATATTGTCATCCTGATGACTCAGGTCACCAGGATGACAACCTAAAGTCGTCATTTTGACTATCTAAAGCTGTAGTTTTAGGTATCATCAACTTGAGGACCTAAAGTGGTCACCGCTGACTAGTTTTGGATCTTCCATGTTTTCAGTGAAGCCTTTAAGGGTCGCTAATGGAGGAGTGCATCATGCCCATTGGTCGTCATTTTACACACAAGTCAGTCTAGCTAGCACTTCATTAGTGCATCATGCTGGCCCTCTGGGAGTGTATCAACACTTTAGGGTCGGCATGATGCATGAATGCAGGCCTGGTGAGTTATTTGCCAGGGATGTATGCATGCATCATGAGGACCAATTGTCATGATGCACCCCTTACACACTGAAAACATGGAAGATCCGAAACTAGTCAGTGGTGTCCTCAGGTTGACGATACCTCAAACTACAACTTAAGTCAGTATTGTCATACTGATGACTCAGGTCGTCAGGATGACGAAATAAAGTCGTCATTTTGACTACCTAAAGTTGTAGTTTTAGGTATCGTCAACTTGAGGACCTAAAGTGGTCACCGCTGACTAGTTTCGAATCTTCCATGTTTTCAGTGCAGGATTATCTCCTCCCATACACACCCACTCCCTCCCTATAGGATGCTGCAGCATCTGGAGGCGTGGGAAAGTTCCCACACAGACATTCATTCAGCTTATAAATAAATCCTACTTCTGACACTTCACCTATTGCTACATAACATGACAGTGTACTTCACTCTGATTGGTAAATACTGCCATAATCCTCTAAGTATGTGATGCGTAGAATTCCATGACGGAATTGCTAAATGCTGGAGTGTTTCATATAACCTATGCTAAAATTTAGATTTATAGAACAGTACTACATGGACTAATTAAGTTAAGCTAGTCAATATCTTTGACATGAACTCAGGTTAAATTAAAGCCCAGGTGCTTCCTAAACGAAAGGTGTGCCTATATATATCAGTTGCTTATTGCTATAGCCTACCAGTTTAGTTAGGGTAAAGGAACTTTGGTATTCAAAACCACAGCATGCTTCTACTATGATTGAGCCAGGTGGAGTCCCATCGGTACTATACGGGACGTGGAGGGATGATAGGATAGGGTAGGACGTCTGCTAGCAGTAATAGCCTGCGGCAAACGTCCAACTCACTATATACCCTATACTACTTACAGAGTGATATACATCCCTCAGGGTGCTTGGTTGTGGCAGAAGGTAGTCAGCCAGTTAAGTGGTTGCGGAAAAGCATGCATATGCGAGTGCCAGGGTGGAAATGAAACCTATCATATTACAAGTATTATGTGGTATGTGGGTGTCTCACCAGTATTTGGAGCCCTCCTGATGTCTTTGGATGAACTTGTAAAGCACGATAAAGGTTACACCTCATTGGAAGGTGTTGCAAATCTTCAAGAGACCATCCTGAATGCATCAGAAGATTTCAAAAGTCGTTGTGCTAAAATCTCATTCAAATCAGCCGGTACCATACAACCTGCTCTTATATGAGCGGATGGTTGGGATAGGATAGGAATTCCCCCAGTAATCGCCTGGGCCATACCACCAACTCTCAGTACCGCCTATACTACTCACTTGGCGATATAGAATGTCTCACAGCCTACCTAGCTGTAGGTATAGATTTAGATATAGCAGAAGCCCTGACCGCTTGGTAAGAAGAACAACATGCTTGGTAAGTGACCATTTCACCAGAGTAGACTGCCCTTCAGATGCCTCTCATTCCAACTAAATAGGGAAACAATGACGTCCCCAGAGAGAAACCACCAATAGCACATTTTTGAAAAGTCATAAAGATATTACCCCTCCCCCCATTTCGATCTAATCTAAGTCGTCTTGATATATTTGGAAATATTTGAATTGGGCCTGGTGGGACAAGGGATAGGGATGGGTAGGTAGTCCACCTGCTACAGGGGGGGGGGGTCTTGGTGTATAGTATGGTAGAGTGGTCCAACAGTGGTAGCCTGTGGCAAACTACCAATGCGCTAGCACTAAATTATTAGCCAGGAGGGTGTTGCTCCTATAGTAAAAGGAAGAGCTGGCTAAAAATGCCCTTGTTTCCAGTCCAGTGTAGCTATAACTTGTCCCTTTTGTTGCTCCCAAGTGGTCATTCAAGTATGGTGCTAAAAAAAGGGGGATTGGCGTAGGTACCTAGTTGGGAAAAGTCAGTCAGTATAATAAACTATAGAGCGTGTGACATGAGTAGGTACCTTGTAGTGCAGCTCTCTCTGGTTTAAACAAGGCAGGTGACTTTTCAGACTAATGTGGTGAGTGCAAGTACTTTGGTGAAGCAGTGCACGACTAGGGTCCGGCTTAAACACGCCGGAAGTCGCATCTACATGCTGGGCAGAGCTAGAGGCTCTGATAATTTTGAAAATAAAGGAACCATGATAACATTCCTCTTTTCTTATAGAATTTTGATGTTTTGATCCTGGCCCTCCTGGTCAGGCCTGCAGGGCCAGGAGAGCAGCCCGTCATCGGCTGTTGTAGCTTAGCTCTTTGACGGCTGCTGATGCATCATGTCCATTAGTCTGCATGATGCACTGATGAAATCGGTCTATTGATGGTGAGCTGCAGTCTGGCCAGGAGAGCACCATGTCTGGCGGGGGGTATGGCTTGAGAGCAGCTTAGGGTAAAGGGTAGGACTCACCAGAACAGCTCTTTGCGAGAGCTGCTGGATTGGGAGAGCAGGGAACATGGCCGGGTGTAGCCTAGCCCTTTGAGAGCTGCTGATGCATTAGTGTATCATGCCCATTAGTCGTCATGATGCACCAATGAAACATTGGCACACTTGCTCCCAAACAGTTCGTTTGAGCATGATCGCCTGGACTCTTCACCTAGACTAGAGAGACTAGTGTTATGTTCGGTCGATTGACAGTGAGCAGTAGCCCTGGTCAGGGAGAGCTCTGGAGTTTGGAGAGCAGCGACCCTGGACGGATGTAGCATAGCCCTGTAAGAGCTGTTGATGCATCAGTGTAACATGAAGATTGGTCATCATGATGCACCAATAAAATGTTGGCGATCTCTCTCGTCATCTGGGTGATTGATGGGCATGATGCATTAATGCATTAGAGATCATTGAAATGGCAGCACAAGATCGAGCAGCTCAGTGTAAGGGAGGACTGACCAAAAGTGCCCCCGGTCATGACTGCAGGGCAGCGGGCTGCTGGAATGTGACGCTTGTAGCATCCAGCAAGCAAGGAGTGGTGTATGGTTAGAATGCTTGGGACATTTTTTAGTATAGGAGCAAAGGTAGTAGGGTTGCAATGGGAGGCAATAGGAACTACCATGGTCACTGCACTGTTTCTCATACGCTCTCAGCCCCAATTGTAAATGGGCTATAAAAACCACTGTACTAGGTACAGCACAACCTACATAGGGCCATTGGATCTGTACTGACAGCAACTACTACTGTTTTCCAAAAATAGAAGCAATCTACTGCAAAACCCTTGCCACGGTCTGACAGTGTTTATATATGTGGCTGCCGCTATCTATCCCTTTTAATTCATCAATTCCTTATACTCATTGGTTGTTGTAAAGACTGGATAAGGCCCTTACAGGTTTTCATACTCAAAGCTGCATTCATGACTGTATTTGAAACACTCCATGGGACTTAGTATGATGCACCAATGGAGTGCTTGCCCTGGACATCAATAGTACATCATGCCGATCAATGAGTTTGGTACAGTTGTGCAGAAGCTCAATCCTTTTTGGGAGAGAAAATCCTAAAATGTCGGTATAATCAGATGGTATTTTACCAATCCCAACAATATGTTACCCACCAAATGGTGGCAAAATATCAAACCATGAAGTAACAACAAGATAATATATTGGGCTACATCAGTGCACAGGCAAATTTACATCATTACTAAGCTACCAATTTGTCCTTATTGTAAATACCAGAGGACTCAAAGAGGGAGAGACAGAGAGAAATGTGTAGCAGATCTGTGCCACAACCTACCTTTTTAGAACAGCTCCAGGTTATATATCCACAGAACATCAACACGAGCAATAATCCGAATATGTCAGTAATCTCCTATAGTGGTAAAAAGCAGTAGTACTATATGGGCTAAGCACAGACCGAATCGCTCTAAATATCACTGAGCATCAGCTTATTACCTGTACGGCAGTACTGGTGTGTATAAATGCCTTTGTATAAATTGTAATAACCCAGGCACAGATCCTCAAAATTCACAGAATTGTAGTAGTAATCCAAAATGCAATCATTTTCTTACACTGCAGTGTATCACCCTGTAAGCGATCTACCTGCTTAGCCATACTGAGCGACTCAGGCTCTCATGCTGGAGAGCAGCTCACCAGAGATGGACGGATCCACCAGATAGTGAGCCACCAGTAGGAAAGAGCAGCAGCATCAAACACAGTTGACGGTATCACTCATTGCTTTCTCTCGCTTGGCCTCTAAAGCACAGATACAGACTTTAGATCTAAGGAGAGCAGCGGGGGATTCTCAGACTCAGACACGGTTCCGCAGGAGTTGGCGAGTTGTCAGATATCACTGGTATCTAGCTTTAATGTACTCCTATGGATGCAGGGTAGGTTGGACACTAGTCCAGTCCCCACTCTGTCTCAAACCAAGCCGGTCGAGTTATAACAAGCAGGGCAGCCTGGCATGCTCAGCACAGGCAGAGGTACAGTACATAGTGGGACCAGTGGCAAAATAGCTTTTAAATAGTCAAATAATATCCTCACTAATGATGTTTGTGATAAAGATACAGACTTCCTAATTGTGTTCACTTCAGGTGCATGGATAAATATATATCTAGGACTTAAGTGAATGCTCAGACCATTCCTATGGATTCACAATTCCAAGTGACTCAGGGTCACAATTCAGAGTGGCCCAGAACACTTAATAGCAGATATGCTCATAAGGCAGATGGTTGGATGCCACGAATGTGAATCATTTATCAAAGTATACCACTTAGGTACCTCCTATGGATATGCCAAATAGCCTGTCCCAATAGTTTCCCAATGGCCTGCCTATTATCAGATATTTCCAAAAATGCAATTGTCTTAAAATGGCCAGTACTGACACATCAGGTAGTAAACCACTGTGAGCCAGAAGAATACAACTGTTAAGGACTCTGTATGGTAATATATTCACCAGTAGTGTTCTGTCCTCTATCCTGGCAGCTTCTGCGGTGGTACTAAGGAGAAGAGAGGCTTAGGAGTCCCAGTTGTGACAGATTCGCTGTCGCATCAGATAAGCCTCCAGGAATCAATTGTCCCGGGACCGCCCTCTACTTCGCCCTGTCTGGGGGTCCTGTGGTGGCTGATTCAGGCCCTACTCTGCATGCCCAGATCTAACTGCCTGGAGAGGATGAGGCTTGTATGGTGATCATGGGCTTAGCTACCATATCCGAAGTGGGCGTGTTGGTAGGGGTAGGGCTATCTGTGCTCATAGACCTTACGGCAGTACTGGTACCCTAGGATGTAGTTGGTAGCAATGACCGAGTGTCCTTAGACCTTACCACACTGGTTCGTAAGCTGTATGGTGGTCTAAGATTATGCTAGTCTGGCTTGCAGCGGCAGAGAATTCAGCAACCTTTTTAAACCTTCGGGGATAACAAACATGACCTATGAGAGCATCAAATCACCAATTATGGGTGTTTTAGGCTGGTTTCTTCTGTGGGTTCCCTTGTGGGTGGGGAGGACAGGAGAGCAGCTCAGGGACAAATCCACTGCCATAGACAATCCTGCCAGGATCAATTTTACTACCTCTTCCTTTATAAATACGTCTGCTATAAATCTGAAAGAGCGACTCTACTCAGACTACTGTGGCTTTTGGTGGGAATCACCAGTGGGAATGTATATATATGCAGTGACTCACATAGGGATCGCTGCAATCAAGGATTTGCCTTTATCAGATGTGGTGGAGACTTGTTCTATCCCATGCATGTGCAATGAGACGGCCCTATCCTAGACTCCTGCCTGTGAGCAGTCCTAGAGCAGTTAGTAGAAGTATGTGTCTGTCAGAACTTAGGGCCTGGTATAAAGGAGAGCACTAAAGTATAAGAGAGAAATCACAAATTAAAAAGTAATCCTCTGATAATACTCATGGAACAGATCCTTTTTTGATACGATGGGTGTCCACTGAGACCCTCCACAAGTAGGTACTGCAATTGGCAATCGGCAGGCTCTTTAAGGCCGCCTCGGAATGGTCTTTCAGAGGGACTTATAAGTGTGCCTTTTTCCACTGACCACTTACCACATAATTTTGTATGTATATCCTATAAAAGCACGTCCTGATCTAGCAGTGATTCCCGATCCTATGAGTAGTGCTGGAAGACTATGAGCTCCTGACAAGAGCCACTGTAGATCTAGCTCATTAGTGACTATGTTATCAACACACCATAAAGAGAGCAACTCATCTCGTCCCAGTTTCAACTGCAATGAGCCGTATCTAAGCAGGAGCAGGAACAGCGTGGCCTAAAAAATGGTTCAACAGAAGCCCATGGATTTTATGGCCAGGTTGATTTAGCAGTTGAAATAATCCTGCAGAAAGTGGTGACATCTATATCAAAAAGGCCAGCTGCCCCCATACAACTTTGACTCTTTAAAACAAGGGCCTTGCTCCACTCAACCCGAGGGTAGCTCGAGGGCAGTTATTGGTATACTTGAGCAGGTGACAGTAGTAAGGAGCAATTTGGACGATCCTATAAATGACTGCATCAACAGGCATCAACCAGGAAGGCGCTTACTCCATGTGCATTCATTTCCCAATATATGACAGCAGCAATTTTAATTGACTGGAAAAGGTCAAAAAGCTAAATTGCCAATGAACCCGTCCAGTAAATAGTCCTAGGTCTCTTACTCCTATTTAATAAGTTGCGTCTTATTGGGGAAAAACTGGTAGCTCCTTTGAGTAATTTAACAATATTGAATTATACTCCAAAAGGTGGTCGGTATACCTATCAGAGGTTCGATCCTTTAGCGAAAGACACAGCCCTATTGCCGTATGGAGTGTATGTTGAGATCTGGTAGACAGCACAGGGTGGGTCGACCATCACACGGTGGTCTGCTGGTACAGACTGACTGATTGTGGGAGTGGGAGGCAATGGTACAGCAGCTGACGCTGCGAGCAGTAGGGGGGCAGCACCAGCAATGGTACCCCAGTATGCACCTCATCTAAGTGAGCAGCTTAGTTGGTATTAGTGGTACACACTGAGCGGGTCCTCACAGGGTGGCCTAGTAAGACCCCTCACTCTGTATGATGGTAGCAGTGGTAATAGTAGTATTCCTCATTATACTCTCCAAGAAATAACTATTGAATCTACCAGAGATCTGTAAAAATAACTCATGCACTAGAGGGACAATGGTGTTAGTTGTACACACTGAGTTGGTCCTCACAGGGTGGCCTAAGTGTAGGGACTGACTCTGTATGATGATAGTATGGTAACTTCTCGGCATGTCACACTCACGACTTTGGAATGAGCTCCACGTGAGGCTTGACAATCGGAGGTTTAGTACTGTTGTATAGTTCAAAATACCCTGATATAACTTGCATCCATTCCTTGGGCTGATCTTATCTATAAGCCAGAGTTCTAGCCATGGCATACACATGAAGGTTTATGGTACTTCCCATTGAACTCTGAGAAATAACTGTTGAATCAACCAGGGATCTTCATTACATTGAACGGTGGACCATCATTTTTGCAGCGGGGTGAAGCAGTGTAGTTTTTACAATAAAACCCCTATGTAGTAAGTATATATAGTAGAGTAAGTGTAATCGCTGTGCAAATAACATTAAAAGCTTTGCCCCAGAAGTTGTGGGGAATAGGGTCTGCTTACTAGCATTAAATTGGAACAACATGCCAACCCTCAGGGAGTGTATCACGCATCATGACGCAGCATGACGCAGCACGATGCAGCATGACTCAGCATGACTCAGCATGATGCAGCATGACGCAGCATGACACAGCATGATGCAGCATGACACATCATGACGCAGCATGACGCAGCATGACGCAGCATTAGTACCCTTTATGACAATAGCACTTGGTTTGTACAAGGACTAGGTGAGTAGGTCGTCACATGCTGTCCTGTTGACCCTGAGAGAGGGTAGACGCAGTGGTAGGCCAGCAGCCCTTGGAGCAGTCAGCCAAGACGAGCAGCTCCATTTACCATGGCACTAGCAGGAGCAGCTCCAGTCTCGGCTAGAGGCTAGTGGCTACCATTTCGGGGTTACATTCAACTACTTGATCCTTAAAGAAAAACACTACCCTATTTTCATGATAGCTTATTTTGATGGAGTGTATATCAAATAAAAGGATTCTGGCAGCAGGTTTATCTGATGTAGCTGATGACGTCACGATTATTGACAAAATGCATCCCAATTGTACATGCAAAGCACTGTAAGGATGCAACCAGATGCCATTTGTAGCTTATTTCCTGAAATCACTTGCTACTTGCCTCGATAAAAATAAGTAAATACCCCACCAGAAGGTGCCTGTGCAGTATCCCTGTACCTTTTATTACTGTAAATATAACACATTTGGAATGCCTTCCATATATAAACAATGCAGCACCTGATGCATTTTGTCAATCGTGACGTCACCAGATGCATCAGACAAACCTGCTGCTCTCCTCTATAGTGACACATATCTCAATAGCCAAGCCAGAGTCTTTTGATTTGCCATGAAGGCCATAAAAAAAACGCTTACATTAAAGTAGGATAGGGGTTCCCTGTCACTAAATCCTCCACCCTTCTTGACACATGCATTAGCTCTTCAGTCTGGGTCCTTGTTGACCCTATCAATACAACTGACTATCTAACTTCGTTATTGACATTTTCAGAAAGATTATGCGCCTTGGCCAAAAGTCAGAGGTCATTGACTTCCAGCCCAGTGTTAGTGTCTACCCCCGGGTTAAGGCATGGCGGAGCACAAGCTGGCCCCACCTTGACCACTACCGTGAGGCATCGCTGGCTTACAGGAATTTTGAGATAAAGAAGTTCTGCCTGCTGTTTTCTGTAGTAATAACATGCACACAGGCACTGTTGGTAGTACTCATCCCCACCAGATAGGGACCCATAATGCCTAAATGTGAGAGAGGTATTCCCTAGAATGTGTCTCACGGCGAGATAGGGTGGAGGGGTGAGCCGGGAGCAGCTCGTACAGCAGTACTTCATTGAGTGATTGACTCAGTGACTGGGAGGACAGGAGAGGTGCTCTGAGCTGCTCATTCTGACACCTAGTGACAGAAATGGGAACTAATCGTATTATTGTTACGGTGGTAGGGATAGTTGCAGGGGTCTGCTGAGGGAGGCAATTTCGCCCTGTAGAGGGGCATAAGTTTATGTGCTGTCTTTCTCTACATTATGCGACACTGTATACAGTGTCCCTATCTCACCATAGGCTGGAGAAATCATCAGCTATCATTCTCCTATAAGCTGATGTATTTATTTACAAACGTTTTGAAAATGCACTGTCACATAACTCAACTCAGTGGTAAGGAAAGGGGGGAGGGCTTTGAGAAAATGTCACTAGCTGACTAGGGTCTAGTTTGTACATTTCTCTTTTGCCTATCATAATAGAAAAAAAAACAGTAATATACCAGGAGTAGAGATGGAGGGGGATGTTGAAAGCTGTTTTCCCCCCTAGAATCCCAAGATCAGCTTATTGCATGCAATACAAGCATGTGCCTCCTGTAGCATTGGTAGGTTGCAGCAGGCAGGCCAAGTCATTCGGCAACATCAGTATAATGCACTAAAAAAGGGGGCCGCGAGACATCATACTGTGATAGGAGTATTTATACCCATGAACCCATGAGGCACACTTGTACAGCCCCTAATGTATCCCATAAACCTCCTACTACAAACTACTACTGCTGAGTACTGGTATAGTTACTCTAAGGTTCATCAGTCTAGAAATGGGTCCCTTGTTTCATGCCTCGCCATGTATCTTTATTCTCCCCGTGTTCCTTTGCCACCCATCATCTACGATTTATGGTTTATCTATTGTATATCAACAAGAAGACATGGCGCCTTATACGGTCTTTGGAATATTACCCCATCAACCCAAAGGGGCACCCTTTTACACCATAATGTAGCCTAATATAGGATGGGGCCTACTCAAGGACTTCCATTATCTTCTAAAGATGGGTGCCTTGATTCATATTGCATGCCTATCCTTTCTTGCACAGTGTTCCCTCTTTGGTCATCTTCTCCATTGTTACAACTGGTGGCATAGGAAAGTCGACCAGACAGGACCCCCCTGGTGACAAACATGGGTTTTCTGATGGTAATATTTAGTCCGTTATTACAGCATTCAGTAGACTGTACCATTTATTGTGATGCTGACATGTTTCATAATTTTATCGAATTTGACTCAGACACAATATCTATAAGGGATACTGTCAATGCCCCTATTTTTTCCCTGCTCTGAATTTTTCCCTCGCTACCAACATGGTTCTTCTTGTGGTTAGTTTTAGCTTAATACATAATCATGAAGACTTCATCATAAATGCCGTAATGATGATTATATTTACTGTTTGTCATGTTATCGATTTTTCAATATTTTAAATCGGTGTCATTGATATCCGAAGTCTGGGGTAAAAAAACACATAAGAATGCAGGAAATAGGAGGATTTTTCTTGTGACTATTGCAGTCTGTAACCTATCAATTTTGTAGATTTGATAGAGTGCCATTTCCACTCCATACTTAATATGGCTTCGCCAACAGAGGGGACGTAGTACATTATAGTGGTGGGCTGATTGAACTGAGGGACGTCACAAGCTACAGTAGTAGCAATTAACACTCTTGGATCTCTTGAGTTTTCGTTCATTTCCTTTGAACCACTGATTGGATCGTAACATTAGGTATACAATTAACGGTCTCAGGGAGCACAGTTGAGATCTGCAATCAGACAGGAATTTATCCATTCTGAGTAACAAATGAGAGGGATCAACATCCAAGATGGGCTTCTTTTTCAGCTGGTTAAATAGGGATTTCTGAGGCTATACAACGTCTTAACATAATATGGATCTTTGTAAACTTCAGGTGTGAAACGGTATGACAAAAAAAAAGAGATATAAGCAAATGTCAACAAGCATGTGATAGTTAGCATTATATTCCCTGAAGTGAGTCTGTCGTATTCAACGAAGCCATGAAATGAGAGGCTAAATTATCACATGCGAGTTGTCATTTGCATTTATGGCATGGTCCTATGGGATGAATTTGCTTTTAAATGAAGAAAAACAACAATATTTACTGATTTTCAATGTGACGAGTTGTCTGCCATGACATCTTGCTGGGCATGGTCAGGAGCTAGCTGCCCTCAGTTTTGTATTAAGTGTCACGCATGGGATTTTTATTTGGTTTTAAACATAGTGTTTCTCTTCTATTTACATCAACAATTCATAACATAAAATCATTTAACTAGTTCAACCATTCTTTTATCATAAAACTTCTAATAACCATACCTAAATACAGACTAACTAGCTCTGTACAAATTTCAAAATGGCACCATTGAATACACAGGCATCATATTACACCGTCCCCCCCATTTAATACAGCGTGAGTAGTTCTAATCTATAGTAATGATCATATCTGCTATGGCATAAAAAACAATACAGGTCTAATATGCTGCAATGTATAACTCATAGATTGAAATAGCTGGTACTTTCGTCACTGCTTCAGAGCCTGGAAATTTTGCTTTATCTGGTACCGCAAGAATACTCAACTTTGAAGCAGTCACAAATTGCACATTTCTAACCCGCGACCAATTCCTATTCTCGCCACTCAAGGCTCCACCTGCACGTGAATTATGTGATGTTGGCACGATTTTGTTGAAACTTTTCTAGATATTTATCAATACAGGACCCTACTACAGTTTTTTATTTCTCCGATATACAGACTACATTTAACAAAATGTCCTTTAGATATCAACCCACATTTCCCCATTATGTATTCCTGTCAAGTCTGACCCACAATGTACCACATAAATCTACTTCTAGGAACTACTTATATCCATACAAGATCCTGGCCCTACTCTAAACACTCTACCACCCGCATTAACTGTAACGGAGGGGTTTCTTTTTTTATGCCTTGCCCCTATCTTTACTACCACACCTTACCCTCTGGAAGGCATTTCTCAAGATGGTATGACTAGGCCCCCTTAAAATCATACTGGGATCCCTCACTCTAATACCATCACAGCCCTGCATCTAGTGGTTACTAATAATTGCACTGGTACGACTGCTCTACCAAACCCTATATAATAACTACATTAAGTGCTGATCATACAGAGCAGTTGTGAGGCATTACCTACAATCACCTATTTTGAGGATTTGAAATCGTAGTGGCTGTGCAAAGTCGTACCATCTTGAAAAATGCCTTCCTGTGCACATTTTCTCTGATATCGGGTATAACCATGTACGTTAATGTGACAGAATACCCCTGCCTCCCAACATTGATTTTGTGTTTTTAATATGTTACAAATCACATGTCACATAAGGACTCGCACACTGCACCATACCCCTTTAATTGCCGCTGATGCATTAATGCATCATGTCCATTGGTTGTCATGATGCACCAATAAAGTGCTGGTATGACTGCTCGCTAGTACTTCATTGAAGCATCATGCCGACCCTACAGGGTCAATATAAAATCCTGGAGGGTTGGCATGATGCTCCAATGAAGCGCTGCTGAGTAGTCTCGCGAGCACTTCATTGGTGCATCATGATGACCAATGTGCATGATGCATTAATGCATTAGTGGCACTTAAAGGAATATACTATGGTGATGTTATGTCCCGTCATGTTATAGATTTTTGTGACAATCAATATCAACAAAAGATATCATAAATGCACATTTTCACCTATGGCTAAACGAACATGATTGCCTGCTTCACTTCACCCTCCATCATTTAGTTTGCAATACCCATGGAGAAGAAAAACATCATCATGTCACTGATCAATCGTGACAGTAACAGTGACAGACTATCATAGCATGTGACTTATCTGTCCTCCAGATCTGTACAGTGAACCACCATACGTATACATCAGGCAGCCAGTGTAGTTTTAACAAGAAGCTCCAGGTGGCCGTGCATTGGTAAAAGGAATCTCTGTGAAAATATTGACATCTCTGTTAAAATAATGACCGATTTCTGGCAACTTCGGGACGAGGTATCCTACAGTGTAGGCAAGGTAATGAGACTCGCTTTATTCAGTGCGTCTATATCAGCCATCTATATCTGATAGATCATGTTAAGGGTAAGTTGCTAAGAAGGTATTTCTCGTTTGTCCTCTCCCTCCCTAGAGTCATATTTTCATTAACCCACTGGCCATTAGATATGACCTTTCCACAACTAAGTAGATAAGAATGTCCTGAAACGGTTTTTTGGATTGCATCATTTTCTGTCCACTACAAACTCAAAACACATGCCTCTGCCTCGCAAAACTGATCATATTTGGACCTTAACGTTATGGGATTTAGATCACTGTGCAGGCCACAGGCAGGTGATTTCATCTTTTATACACAACAAAACTGCCAACTGACGGCCATCAGTCACTGACGGATGGCTTAGGGACAGTATTCTTAGCCCTCCCCAGCTTTCTAGTTCTATTAGAGTTTGGGGTTTGATTATTTGGTTCACTATTAATCCCAAATGTTTTTAATTTCACAATCACTGCTGATGGGCGGGCAACCGGGCACCCGCCATTGCTGCATGTGAGGTCATGATCTCATGACCTAGTTGGACCTGAAAACGAGGCTCCTTGCCGTTACCTGCCTGTAGCTGCAGCCTGATCACAATCACCTACCTCTGCCCTGCACAGTGATCTCAAGTCCCATAGCGTTAAGGTCCAAACGTAATCAGTGGTGCGAGCCGGAGGCACAGGATTTCTGTTCAAAACGCTGATTTTCTGGTACATTTACACAACCAAGACATAATGGAAGGTCCTAGAACTGTATGTACTACATTGACTTTTCAAAACCTGAGCAAAATGACCATGTATTGCCTTTACTCGTCTCTATAGGAAACTGGCCCACTACTCATACAGTATGGTATTTTACTGAAGTCCCATATAGTTTAACCTTGGAGCCCCATATTGCACACCGAATGCAGAAACCGTACCTTGTATTTCATGGCTATTTAGTGTCAAATAAATGAAAATTGCAACATTACTCACTCACACAACATTAATTACATGTGAAGGTTCACAAGAATTTCTGCTTGAATGCCTGTTTACCCAATGCTGTGCTCAGGCCAGCTAGAGTCAGTGTACTCCGGCTTGAATAACCTGGGGCAATGTCATCCTGTGGATGTGTCCTATATGTTCCAAATCCAACATGTTGATCATCGCATCAAAACAACATCAAAGAACTTTAATAAATCGAGTTGTTGTGTAACTAATATGGTTAAAACATTGACATAAATGTGAACTCTGACCAGTCTTTGGCTTCTGGTTTATGATGTCAGAGGTTTGGGCTGTAGATTTAGGTTCAAACAAACTTTGGTTAAAACCGGCCCATGATGAAACCATCGCCCAAGACTTATTGACCTTAACCAACATCCCCTGCCTCACAGCAAACACGATTGCCCTTATTGACCAAGGATGGGTGATCCATGATTTGTGAATTGTCCAGGCTAACCAATCCAAAATGTGAGGCTTCTGGTGCAGGCTGATCTAGTTACCGTAGTGAGTCACTATGGTCTAGCCTAAATCAGGCTGTCGTTTGAACCCCTGCTGCCTGGATGGTTTAGAGCCCCTGTGTGTTAGACTTGCCCCTATCCCTGACCCCAAATAAAGATCTCACTCCTTGCTTTTAGGCACATTTTTTTTTTGCAGAAAAATGCATGCACATTGCAATACAACGTTTTGCATGCTTTTACAAAGATTTTACAATGAACAGAGGAAGATACAGTTATAGAAATCACCTCGAAGAATGATCTTCTCTGTTTTTTACGGCAGTTTATGTGTAATAATAATGGTTTCACAGTGTAGGGGTATTAATGGGGTAGTTATCACTCTCTTTCTGTTCAGACTCTGTCTGTTCTTAGTCTAGTTCCTATTCCCACCACAGGGGGCTCCACCTGCATGTGAGTTGACACTATTTTGTTTGAATTTTCTGCTTTGAACAATGCAATTTAAGTACAAGTTATTTACCAAGTTTTGCTCCTCAATTAGATCAAATGATACAGGACAATCTGCTTCAATTTGAGTTACTCGTCAGGGTTGCATTCAAGAATCATGACAACTGGTAAAGGGTTGACCATTTGAAGGCCGCTAATGCAGGAGTGCATCATGCCCATCAGTTGTAATGAAGCACCAATGAAGTGCTTCAGAGACTGCTCACGAGCACTTGATTGCAACATCATGCCGACCCTATGGGGTTGAAACAACCTCACAGAGAGTTAGCATGATGTTGCAATGAATTGCTTGCAAGCAGTTTTGCCAGCACTTCATTGGTGCATCTTGACAACCAATGGGCATGATGCATTAATGCATCAATGACCTTTAAAGGTTTTAATCTCATGCTAAATAATCAGAATTCCCAGTGCCTTCTGCACTGACCATTATCAAGTCAGTCTCCCCTCCCCCCTCATTTCATTCTCAGTCCTTATCTTTATGTTAGCAGTGTTCCCATACATATATCCATCCCATACAATCTCTGCCATAACTTGTGCCATAAGAAGAGGTAATGGGACATCATCCCCCTTCTTCAGCAAATGTTGCCTTTCTTTGGTTACCTTTTTCATGCCATAAACCATAATGCAAACAGCAGCTGCAGAGAGTGGTCCTTAAACTACCACGTTGATGATATGTCCTAGAGCATCAAGGATAATGTGACAATTAAAATTCCAATAGTTAATGTTCTGAGTGTAAAATTGCTATATTTCTGTGTGCTACCTTTTTTCTGACTTATCCCTCAAAACCTGAAGTGGGTCATGAAATAATCGAAACCATTTAGGTGGGGCGCTGATAAATAGAATTGTAGAGGTAACAAAGTAATAGATTTTAGTGTTCAATATTTAACATACGCCCACACCAACTTTCACTAAGAATGTTTAGAAGTTGGAGGTGCATGATATACTGCAATATTGGCTTCTATGCATGACTAGGCAGTGGTACAGGCTCTGTTGGATATGGCGTCAACCGAGAATATAATTGGAGGTATTCTGTATGAGTGAGTGATATTGCACTTCTTTTCCTTTTGCTGCAACCTGCTCCTGAATATAACTACTCCTCCTGTCCCCATTTTATATTAGTTAGGTCATTGCTCACAAAGAATGCGTGACAATAAACATTGTGTGGAAATTTATAGTAGGCAGTCACCAGACTGTCTGCGCACGATGCGGTTTTGCTGTCAGAGTACACGCTTTATAGAAACTCAACTTCAGCATGTCATGCAAACATCTAAAATATTTTTTTCATCATCTACTACATGCTGATGTGAGATGGAGAGGGTATTGAAAGCTTCGTCCCTTATGAAATATATAGACTTATTGTATCCTCCATTCATGTTATGACCATATAATTCATAATACACATCCCGGTGTCATTTCATTCTACTTCATGAGCTTCAGGAACACTGTAAAAAATACTGTTGAATCTACAAGCGATTTTCATAGAACTGAATGGTAAACCACTATAATTGTATTGTAGTGATCCCGAGTAGTTTTTACAAGAAGACCTAGGTAGCAGTAGAAGGATTCTCTGTGAATATAACAACAGATTTTTGACAACTTTAGAACAAGGATTCTGTTGTTATTTTACAGAGCAGTTTCAAACATTAGGTAGGAAAATCTTTAACAAGCCCCACATAATGACATAATATGAGCATGCGAGACAGAATGTACATTGTTTATGATGCCATTTTTGAGTCAGGGATCCTGAGTGTGAAATATAGCTCTTGTGACAAAAGTTGCCATGAGGGTAAGCCTAAGAGACCAGATTATTGCAACATGTTTATGCCTACCATTAAATAAACAGCGATAATATTTGTGTCTACATAGTGCATAGATTGTCACACAACAGCTAGGGTAACAAAATAAACTATATTAGACCTCTAGAAGCACTGCAAACTCTGAATGCCAGATGCATCCAGATGTGGTATATCTTAGTTATAGGCCAACCTTTGCAGTACACGGATACAGAAAGGACAGCCATACTGTTTCTGTGCATGTACACAGTCATAAATTGGCTTTACCACACCCACTGCCTTTGTCCAACTCTCTTCCTAGCAATCAGAGTAATTTGGCTTTGTGAACATTAACGTCGAGCGCCTGTCATGTATGCATGGGTTGAAAACCGTTTTTCATTTGACTGTATTCAATCAATACAAAACAGATCAATGTATCCCCATACTTCAACAGCAATGATCCCATGACCATGACAAAACAAACCATCCCTTTTTGTACCCCTGGATAGCAAAGGCCTCTTTACAAGTATGGGAAAATACATGGTGTAATACAAATTGGATGAATACAAATTGAAGGCATTCACAGATAAGAATCTTTCAGGCATAGTTCTTTTATTCTTAAAGCAAACTAAATAAATGGTGACACAGTGCATAAAAATGGGATATAGAAGGATGGCATGAGAGGAGGGGAGGAACCTAGGAGTAACAGTAATCATTGATAGCCCTAAAATATTCTGCTGCACATTACTTTGGATTAAGCAGTTCTAATCATTCAATCAGTCACTTAGCTCTTAGTCTAGTCATACTCCTTTAATCCTCAGTACCTCCCTTTGGTCATCATGATGCATGGACATTGATGCATCATACACTTACCGGACCTGGATACTGAATAAAATGGACGCAATGATATTGATGGGGATGGGATGAGTGGAGCAGAGGAACCCAACAATAAACAGTGTGACCCCTACAATGTTCATTTCTACTCCATATTACTTGTGCTTGAATGGTACTCTTTTTCATTCATCAAAGTGCCTTAATGCTTTAGGGGTAGTCATACCCATTTAATCCACAGTGTGCTTTGGTCATCATGATTCTAGACCATCGATACATCATAATTACCAGGCCTGTATTATTACATCATCATAATTATTCTATACCTGTTTTGCGCTGTCATGATGCATGCGTGTATCATGCTGCATCATGCGTGTATCATGCTGCATCTGTGCATCATGAAATGAATGGGCATATGTGATACATGGAGTGGCTGCCAAAGGGTTAAGAGCCCCGGGGCTGACCCATTCCCACAGGACAGTGGAGAGAGGGATCAAATGATGACCCCATATAGGATTTACCAAAGTGACTCAGCACAATAATAGGTTTGGCGTGCCTTTGACACCTCCCATATATTGGATCGGGTGCTCTGTGCAGCTCCCGAATTGCAAATAATCCATCTCTGGTTGATGACCAAAATCTTATCTGCAGACAAGCAAGGATCAGGAAGTATGAGATTATTGATTGTGGGTGAGATTTATGTGGCGGGTAGCAGAAGGTAAATTTTGTCCATCAAGGAAATATGGAACCTGTAAAAGGGAAACAGTGCAATATATTCAAGCTCCCTCTATCGCGGTAGTGTTGGTTTTTTGGTAGTTAAATACCCCTCCTTAACTGACCTCAGTCACAAGCAATAAAAAGAATGAAAGAAATATCATATATATTATTTTGCAAGTGTTTGGGTCTTCCGATACTTTTATATGATTCTTCTTTTAAATAGCATCTAGCTTAAGAAATGGCACAAAATCGTCAACAAAAAAACTCTATATTATTCATTGTACTGCTAATCATATCCAGAATCTGGTCAATTTTTCAAAACAGTAAAAGGCCTCATCTAATATCTGACTATACATTTGGAAGAAAAAACAAGATTGTGGAGAAAGCAAAACTTTACAAAAGATCAAAAGGGCGAGGAGGTTTAGAGTTCCACAAAAACAATATTTGTTACTATATCCCTGACAGCTCTATCAGATGCAGTTAGTCTGCTTGCTGACACATTGCAATGAGGTGAGTGTCAAAACCTTGGCTAGCATGACTTCCTAAATATCATGATGGATCACGTTCCGGTCGAACACTTCCCTCACGACCCATTGGCGAAATGGAGAAAAAGGGAGTGAGCATTTAAGCTTCATGTACTGCTGTATGGTGACCAATAACTGCTCTAAATATTGATTGTCTAAAAATCAATTATGTTCTGTCACATAGCTTTTGACATTTGCGTGAGAAATGATGCTTTCCCACTGCTATTTCAACATATTTACCTCACTTGAATAATAAAAGACAGTTATAAATACTGTATGTGTACATGTATTATATAGACATAGATTGCTTTTTCCTTGCCCACTCCCCTTGTCTAACTCACTCCGGAGCAATCAAAGTTATTTGCTTTGTGCACTTTGCCCCGGGGGCCAGGAAGTATGCATGGATTGAAATCTGGTTTGCATTTGATCAATACTGATTCCAATATGACCCCACATAGTTGCACAACAATTGGACTGGGGTACCATTTTGTCCTATGGTAATGACAAACAAACCATGCATTTTGTATAGGAATGTGGCTGTGTTATGGCAAAGGCCTCTTTATCGTGCAATACAAATTGAATGAATGAAGATATGATTTTATACATGTGCAGATGTAGAGACATAAAATGTATCTCCACCTCCCCAACCACCTCCGTACCACGCTGCAAATAAGGTGTTTAAATTTTAAACATGTTTATGTCTAAACACTTTTAAAACCTAAACATATAGGTCACTTAGGTGTCTCATCGACTACACATTTAGGAAATGAACACTTTTATTCAAACTACACAAACATTTTTGCTAAACATGTTTAGATGTTTAGAGTTTAAACAGTTGAATAATAGGTGTTTAGATTTAAACATCATTATGTTTAGATACTTGGATGTTGAATCCACACCAGGTAGCAGCACTACCTTTGAATGGACTATTTTTACACAATTATAATTATTATTTTTGTGACAAACCCAAACCGCATGTTTATTATAGTTTCTATTCATTAAATGTCATGAGAATAGAAAGGAAAATAGAAAATTGACTAGATTCACCTTACCTCACCATCATTAGCATGAAATAATAAATAAGCTCAATGACTGACACCTATTTCATGTTATTCTGGAATAGACAAAGCAATTCCCTTCCTGCCAAGCTGTTGTACTTTCTCAAGTCTCTCATTCTGATGCAGTGTGTACATACATGCACATGTAGATATGTGTGGCTGACATCTTTGGGACTTTGACATGTAAATACCCCAGTAGGCTGTTGCTCCTATTGTAAAAAGAGCTGTGAGTATATGCCCTCTTTTCTAAACAAGTCGTGCACTGCTTCACCTAAGTACTTGCACTCACCACATTAGTCTGAAAAGTCAACTGCCTTGTTTAAAATAGATAGAGCTGCACTACCAGGTACCTACTCATGTCACACGCTCTATAGTTTATTTATAGTTTATAGTACTGACTGACTTCTCCCAACTAGGCACCTACTCAAATCCCCCTTTTTGAGCACCGTACTTGAATGACCACTTGTGAGCAACAAAAGGGACAAGTTATAGCTACATAAAAAGAAAGGACTGGAAATGAGGGCATTTTTAGCCAGCTCTTCCATTTACTATAGGAGCAACAGCCTCCTGCCCCAGTAAATGAGAAAACAAACAAAAGACATCTTTTATTTAATGTATACATGTCTGCACACCCTAACTCTCCGTCAAAGGATTTAGACATCTAAACATAAAAATTCATAAACATCTAAACACAAAAATTCATAGATATCCAAACACAAACTTTAAACCTAAACACCTAGATTTCTAAACAGTTGTTTGGCTAAACATGTATAGGAAATTAATGTGATTACAAAAACGTTGCAGGAATATGTTTAGAATTGTGTTTATGATCTAAACACCATTTTTGCAGTGCAGGAATCAGTGTTATTTAGATTTTTCCCTTAGAAGTGGGGGCCAGAGCTATGATTTGCAATATTTTGTTACAATTGATTGCGTTTAAACAATATAAACACAGCATAAAGACAGTGGAAACGGATAGAAAATCCCTTTGCCTTTAACAATTAATGCCTTGTTGGTATGGCAATCAGTCTTTTGATAGTAATAGGCTTTTTTTGTATAGGTAGGAGATCCTTTGGTACAAGCTGTATGATTGTAAAATCATTTTTCTCCAGAAAAAAATTTTGCAAAGAGCTGTAATACTTTCACAGTTACAATATACAAAATGATCAATGATGCAGTGAATAAAAAAGGGATGCAGGGAGATTGAGGGGGATGGGGTGGGTGGAGTAGAGGAATAGTTATCAGTGTGACCCCTACAATGTTCATTTCTACTCCATATTACTTCAGCTTGAGCTGTTCTTTTTTTTTATACAATGAAGTGTCTCAACCCTTTAGACATGGGAATAAATGTTATGGTTGTCACAGGGTTAACATACCCAGGACTAACTCACTCCCACTGGACAGCATGAATCACTTGATAGCCATACAGGCTTCACCAAAGTGACTCAGCACAATAATAGGTTCAGCATGCCTCTAACACCTCCCATATTGGATCCAATGCTCTGTGCAGCTCCAGAATTGCCTCTGGTCAATAACAGAATCCTTATCTTCTGTCAGGCAGGGATAAGGTATTATGAGATTATAGATTGCGGGTAAGATATGTGATTGGGAGCTGTCAAAGATTACAACAAGAGGGAACAGTGAGTTTGTGTATAACACAAATTAACTTTGAAAATATCATGTTTATAATGATGTGTGGATAAAAATGTAAACAAAACTCCATTGATAGCCTGGCCCCAGTCATAATCTTAGAGTAGGTATTTGACAGAATGTTGTAAGCTGATTTTGCAAGCTCAGTTGCAAGCTCAGTTGCATTTCATTATACTTCAATGATATATGACCTTTTTTTACAACACGGGGCTGACATAAACAGTAATTCATAATATTGACATTGAAATTGAATTTTCTAGTATGTATCTAACAAAGTTGTAAAGATGTTTATAAACGGATGATTAGTCCCTTAGATCCGGATTCCTCCTCTAACTTTCAAGCCAAAGTACCCATTAAACAGTATAAACAACACTGAGACTGAGTGGTCGAAGGGAAGCATAAAGCTCCAGAAAACCAATATTTGTGACAACTCCTCTGGAAGTAGCTGGTTCGTTCACTGACACAGTGCAATGAGGCAAGTGTCAGAACCTTGTCTACCGTGATTTTCCAAACATCATGATGCATCACTCTGCTGTTGGAACACTTGCCCTCAGGGCCCGTGGCAAAATAGAGAAAAAGGGAAGGGAGACAGGCATTTAGCATTTTTAAAATTCATCTCCTGTTTTTTGACAATGCATTACCAATAACTACTGTGAAAATTGATTTTTGAAAAAAAACAATGATTTCATGTCACTGATCATCGTTTAGATGGCAACTTTTTGGAGAAATGATGCTGTTTTGCAACTATTTCAACATATTTTCAATGCTGTATACTTACTTGTACACAGTCTTTATGTTTGACACATGGCAGTCAATTTGACCATTGACATATTAGGATAGTCTAATTGTCAGTAGAACATGCATGACATTGATGACATGCAATTAGATGTTGTTTGTAGCTTTTCTTCTGGAAGGGTTTATCTATTCCCTTTACAACATAACTTAATGACCCTACAAACGTTTCCTATACAATATCATGATAGTGGACACTTCAGTATTTTAACTAAAACACATTTTGAAAAAACCCTTATATATATCATAAAAAATAGGGTACTATTTCCTCTTAAGCTTTGTCCCTATCTTTATTTGCACAGTGTTCGTTCTACACCCAGCTTCTTTGATCTCTGGTATAAATTGTGGTATGAGAAAGATAACGGGGATTTTTACCTGAATGGCTGCATGTATTGGCTAAAGCTTGGTTATTGTAAGTTTGCTATAAATGGCACATCATATGACAGCTCTATAAACTTTACCAGAAATACCAGTAACATCGATTTAAACTTACAATCAATATCCACGGGGATTTCATCAATGCACTCTTTATTTCCCAGTAGGTTATGTTTTAAAAAAAAGGACCTAACTGCCTGTGTATCTCCACATTCTGTTATGACTGTAGTCAATCACAGCTTTTGTGGTGTGACAGGCCATATAAAATGATCCCACAAATAACCTTAGAAATAACCTAATCTATCCAGTATGCTCATAAAATTGAACAGTCCGCCATCATACACAGAAAAAATAATGATACTCACCGGGAGCCTAATGTTAGCCTCAGGCAAATGTCGCCAAAATGAGTATATTTTGATACTCAAGGTGAGCCTAGGGTGTATGCATACTCCAGCAATACCTGACACTCTACTCTAGATTGTTTATGGCCTAGCTGTACCCTCTCTACTGCCCTACTTTCACAGTGCAGGAGTCAACTAGAGTAACATAATAGAAGAGACAGGCTCAGGGTCAACTAGAGTAACATAATAGAAGAGAATAGGACATTGCCTGAGTATCTCTATGAAGAGGGTCAGGCAATGCTGGGTCCTACCTGAACAGGCTCCACCATTGCAGGAGTCTTTCTTACCTATGGTGTAATGCACTGCCAGAGTATCCCAATACATAGGATCACACTTTACTGGAATCTATCTTCAGAGTGAGTCCAGCAATACTACCCAGTGGGCACAACCCCACTTAAAGAGTTACTAATCAGCACTGCATTGTAGGGCTTACAGACAGTCTAAATTGTAATGATTATGTAGCCCTGCATTTGTAGCCCGTTTGACAAAAGCCCATAATTTCATACACACAAGGATTTCAGATGGTCGAACATTCAACTTCCTAAGGCAGTCTAATTAATCAATACCTCCTTATTGTGACTCCTTTGTGCTCCTATATATGCTAGCGGGTCAGGTGTTGAAAGTGGCACTATCAATATGATATTTCTACCATAGACCTACTACAGTGAGATGCCATTGGTCATATGAGGCCCAGTAGACTAATAGGGAACACAGACTGGAGTGACCATAGTAAGGACAAATGCCCATAGTAAGGACAAATGTCCACAATGTCCTCAGTAAGTATTGCACAGTCCTACTTATATGCCTATTGCAACCTGGCTCACCAGTTGTAGAGGTGGCACAGCGTTAGGATTCTCGCTTTGCATGTGAGGGGTCTCAGGTTCAAGTCTAGGTGGTGCTGAGAAACATTTTTCTTTTTTTCAGTTTAATAGAAAACATCTCATCTATTACAGTGTATTTTTCTAAGACCTAACTTTGTAACTAATTGAAATAGATGCTTGCTTGAAAACTGACAGAATCTTCAACATCTGCCAAGTCAGAAAATAGCAAGAAGATGAATCGTTTGCATAACAAAATATTTCGGGTTGAAAACTTTTGAATAGCATCCCTGGGCTGGAATCGAACTGAGGACCTTCTCATATGAAGGTAAACATGTTACCACTACACCATCTTGACTGTGCTGAAAGACCTCCACTTGAAATCTCATATGATCTGCTCCCTCTGTGTGTTGAAATCTGGTATTCTACATTTTTCCAAGCCCCAAAACATTAGATATATGCCTGGGACCATATGTTACTTTTACATTTAGTGCAAAGATATGATCATACTCTAAATGTTTTAGTGATTAATTCCTATTATATTCCTAAATAGATAAGATTATATTCTTAGATGTCATGGTTATAAGGACTAGAGGATAATAGAAAGGATATTGAGTATGTGCAAGAATGGGTGAGGGGGGCTTAATAGGGAAAATCTTCTCACAACCCCATTATGAATGTATATTCATGCTCACATTGTAGCAATAAGATTGAATTACCAAGAATGACTTTACAAAAAATCTCAATGGGGCTTGAACTCACCACCTTCAGATGCAGAGTTCAGTGCCATATCAACTGAGCTAATGAGGCACATGGTGTGGTGGGTGCTAGGATATGATATAATCTCAGACATCAGTGTAAGGGCTAGACCCCTGCTTTGCTGGAGTATTCAGTTAGATTCAGACTGAGTATTGCACCATGCCTGAGCCTTGTGCCATACTCATGCTGATCCTTTTTCCCAATGTGTGGCATTGAAGCAGGCTCAGCATGAGTATGGCATGTCAGGGGAGAGCCTCTAGCAGAGGCTCTCTTGATACTCAGACAGCACAAGAGATAGGTAAAACTCAGGCTGATCCTCTTTTTTCTGTCAGTGTAATTATACAGTGAAGTATTGTAGTTTTACAGTGAATCCCCAGATGTCAGCTTTACCTATGGACACAGTGTAACAGACCCCCCCCCCCATTCTACCCCCCCCCTTAAAAGTAGCCTCTCTTTTGTGTTCAGTATTGAGTCCTATGTAGGATAAGGGGGTTTATAGAGATGTCAGGAATCTTTATCAGAGTGATATCAAATGGAAACAAGGGGCCACCTATACCAAAAAATCCTGCTGAATCCAAAATTTGTGATCTTGATTCTCAAAATTTGACCAAAAGTACCATGAAGGAGGTTTGATTATGAGAATATTTTAAAAATGTACAAAAGTTATATTGAAAATGATCGGAACTTTTTATAGATGCAACATGCTAATCAAAGTCAATACCTCAATCTACATATCCCAATGTCTGCCTATCTCAACCTGACAAGTACTCTGCCTGTGTATGGCTCTGCCTCTCCCACATCCTGCCTATCCCTTAGTCTACCACTCATACTACCTATCCCTTGAAACATCTAGAGTTTAATTAGGTTTTCCCTCAAATGGCTTAAAGGATTAAAGTTTACCCCTCACCTTTGTACCTACTTTTCTCTGTACATTCTTACCATTAGTCTACCTATCCTCAATCTGCCTATCCCTCATGGTGACTATCCCCCAATCCTTCACATCCCACATGTTTGACTGGCACATCTGTGATATTACCTAGCACCAACATATCTTTTGAATATACTCACTTCACAAGGTACTCTCTATGCCTGTCTCTTAAACTGTTTATTACATATGCCTCAAGGATATATAGCATGAGTGATCAGTAGATGTATACTTGAGGTAGACTGTTGGATTTGTTTTTTAGGAGATAGGTTGACTAAGAGATCATAATGAAGGTTGGATGTGAGCTAACCCAACTGACCAAGCTGTGATAGGTAGGAAAGCTATAAAGTGAGCTTGGGGAATAGGTATTGAAGAGGATGGGTAGCAAGGAGGATAGGTAATAAACATTTTAAGAGATAGGCACAGAGGGTACCTTGTCGTGAATTTCAAGTTTAGACCAGTCTTTGGCTCGTGGTTAATTTCACTCAGAGCTCATGAAGAAACCATTCCCTAAGATCATCGTTCACGTTTACTTTTATCCTCTGCCTGAAAGCACATACAATTGTCCTTATTGATCGAGGAAGGATGATCCATGATTTGTGGATTGTCCAGGCTAACCAATCTTATAAATGAGGCTTGTGATGCAGACTGATCCACTTACTGTAGTGAGTCACTATGGTTAAGCCTAAATTAGGCTGTCATTTGACCTCTACTGCCTGACTGGTTGGGTTAGGGCCTCTGTTAGGCTTGCTCCTATCCCTAAATCCAGATCCCCATGTAAGATACTGCCTCCTGCTTTTGGGTAGAAATTAATTGCTGAAAAAGTTTTTGCACGCATCTACAAGTATTGTGCAATAAACTGAGGAAGATAGAGCTATAGAAATCACCTCTGTACAGTTTATGATCTTGTCTCTACTATTGTGGCAGTTTATGTGCCATATAAAATGTTTATGTGGGTATCAATGGGGTAG
Source organism: Acholoe squamosa (assembly GCA_949317995.1). Classification (NCBI taxonomy): domain Eukaryota; kingdom Metazoa; phylum Annelida; class Polychaeta; order Phyllodocida; family Polynoidae; genus Acholoe; species Acholoe squamosa. The sequence goes on along the minus strand of OX439036.1, from coordinate 7,757,802 downwards.
TCACTATACTATGTTTCTGTTCAGACTCTGTTCTCTTCTCACCACTGTGGGCTCCATCTGCATGTAAGTTGTCACCATTTTGTAGGAATCTTCTGCTTTGAGCAATGCATTCTAGGTTCAAGTTATGTACCAAGTACTTATCTTCAATTTGATGAAATGATACTGAACAAGCTGCTTCAAGTTGGTGATTTAGTTGGTGGGCTTCAATCAAGAATCATGACAACCACAATAAGGTCTGTCCACAATGAAGGGTTTAAATTTTCTAAAGGCAGCTGATGCATCAATGCATCATGCCCATTGGTTGTCATGATGCATGAATGAGAAACTTGGCAGGGCTGCATTCAAGCACCATGCCGACCCTATTGGGCTGATACAAAACCTCGTGGAGGGTCGGCTTGATGAACCAATGAAGTGCTGGTGAGCAGTCCTGCCAGCATTTCATTGGGCATGATGCATTAATGCCACAGCGGCCCTTAAAGGATTAATCTCATACTAAATAATCACCATTCCCAGTGCCTTCTGCACCGACCATTATCAAGTCAGTTCCCCCCTCTTATTTCATTCTCAGTCCTCATCTTTATGTAAATGGTTTTTCTCATACATTTCCAACCTACACAATCTCTGCCATAACTTGTGCCATAAGAAGAAGAAATAGCACATCATCCCCAGCAAATTGTTGTGACTCCTCGTCAACCTGTGTGAAGTGGCTCACACATGTCGCTAGATGGAACATGACGTCGCTATAGCACAAGATCACCAGGAATAGCAATGGTGGTGATCACATGGCCTCACCTCAGATGGCGAGGATGGTGATCACTCAGACTCACCAGGGATGGCGACGCGGGTGATCACCTCGCTAGACGAAACACGCACCTCGTCATAGCACATGTTCACCAGGGATGGCGAGGATCGTGATCACTCATCCTCACCAGGGATAGCGACATGAGTGATCACTCATCCTCACCAGGGATGGCGACATGAGTGATCACTCACTTCGCTAGATGAGACGCACACCACGTCATAATGCACATTCACCACGGATGGCAAGGATTGTGATCAGTCACCTCGCTGGATAAAACGCGTACCTCATGATAGCACAGGTTCACCACAGATGGTGAGGATCTTGATCACCCACACTCACCAGGGATGGCGACATGAGTGATCACTCACCTCGCTAGATGAAACGCACACCATGCCATAGAGCATGTTCACCACGGTTGGCGAGGATCATGATGACTCACACTCACCAGGGATGGCAAGGCGGTTGATCACTCACCTTGTTAGATGAAAAGCTCATGATCATCGACATTGGTAATCATGCAGCCTCACATCTGCCAGATCAAAGTATGTTTTGCCAGAGAAGGTATTGCCATATGTATCTTCCCTCTAACCACAGACAAGGTGTTCATGTTGATATTTCCCTATGTATTTTTCCTGTAACCAGAGAAAAGGTGTTTATGGATAGTTGCTTTCATTTTAGAGATACCTCTATCTAAATTCAATTGATATTCTCTCTATATAATCTTGTTTGATTCAACTCTGAAGTATTACATGGAAATCAGTGTGAAACAAAGCACATTTGATACATATGGGACTTATACTTCATGCCCACACTTCCTAGATAGGCTACATGTTGAACAGTGGTGCTGTCTCAACAACTTTGGCAATGGTGGTGATAAGTTGCCACTGTGAGTGAGAGTGAGTGACGGATGATGCAATCCTCAGAGAGCATTGACTTGGAGTGACACAAATTCACGCATTGAGTGAGACAAAGGCTGGCAATGGAGGTGATAAGTTGCCATTCTGAGTGAGAGTGAGTGACAGATGATGCAATCCTTAGAGATCATTGACATGGAGTGACACAAGTTCACGCATTGAGTGAGACCAATGTTGGCAATGGTAGTGATAAGTCGCCATTTTGTGTGAGAGTTGATGCCAGTGGCACGGGAGTGGTACATAATCACACAGTGAGTCAGATCCATGTTGGCGATGCTTGTGATAAGCCGCCATTCTGAGTGAGAGTTGACAGGCAGTGGCACATACTCACGCAGTGAGTTAGATCCATTTTGGCGATGGTGGTGATAAGTCACCATGCTTTGTGAGGGATGACAAGGGGTGGCACATACTCACGCAGTGAGTGAGATCATGTTGGTGACTGTTGTGATAAATTGTCATGCCATGTGAGACTGACACACAGTGGCGAAAGATGACGCAGTGAGTTATCACTCAGAAAGGAGTCACCATTGATGACCAATCATGGCGACAGATAACGACAATTTGCTGGATCCCCTTCTTCAGCAAATGCTGCCTTTCTTTGGTTATTTTATTATGCAATAAACCATAACCAATGTAGCAGCCACATAAACTGATTCCTCAATTACCAAGCTAGTGATATATGTCCTAGAGGGGTAAAGGTAATGTGTTAATATCTCCAACAAATATTATTTTTGTTAAAATTGGTGTCCGCTACCCTTTTATTCTGAAGAGGGTCATATGAAATACTCCGAGCCCATTAGGTGGGGCGCTGATAAATGAAGTTGTGGGTGGTAAGTATTGCATTCAAAAGAACGGGCTCTGGTAGATCTATACATTTAATGGTTAAATAACAAAGACAAATAATGTAAAAAGCAGAAACAAGGAGAATAGATTTTAGTGATCAAATGTAATTCTCATCTAGTATATTTTACATACGTCTACACTATCACTAAATATATTTAAAAGGTGCATGACATAATACAATTAGCACAGCGAGTGACTCTAGAATGTGAACATATTAGCATGGTTCAGGGTCTGCCTATGGCTGACTCTGTATTGCCTATGGTGTCAACTGGCAATTTGATATGTGGTATTCTGTAAATACCTCACCTCATGGGTGGGAGATGTTGCACCTTTTTTTTCCTTTTTGCTGCTTCTAACTATGTGACTACATGCCATGTCCCTGTTTCAATAGAGGTTTTATGCAATAGATAGGTCATTGCCCACAAAGAATGATTCTACTAACAATAAATGAGGTGTGGGAATTTATAACAGGCAGTCACCAGATTGTCTGCACACAATCAGGTTTTGTTGTCGGAGTAGACATTTTATGGAGGCTCAACTTAAGCAAATCATGCAAACATCTAAAACACTGTTTTATCATCTGGTATATGCTGATGTGAGGTGGAAAGGACATTGAAAGCTAATTAGCTTTGAAATATATACACTTGATGTGTTCTCTATTTTTATTACGACCCTATAAGCTAGAATACATGTCCTTGTAACATCTCATTTTACTTCGTGAGCGTCAGGCACATTGTAAGAAAACTACTGTTGAATCTACAAAGGATCTTGATAAAACAGAACAGTCATCCAAAATAATTGTATTACATAGTGAGCCTGTGTAGTTTTTACAAGAAGTACCAGTGGTTTTACAGTGCAGATTCCAGCATTAGGAAAATCTTTAACAATCCCCATGTAATGACATAACATAAGCGTGCAAAAAGAAACAAAATAATAGATTAATTAGAGATTAAATGTAATTCTCATCTGGTATATTTAACATACGCCCACACAAACTTTCACTAAGTATGTTTAGTAGTTGGAGGCACATGATCTAGTGCAGTACAGGCTTCTATGCATGAACAACCATCGAATTGGTAGAGCAAGTGGCACCAGAATGTGAACACATTAAACATAGTCCATGTCTGCCTGTGGTAAGGCCTTTATTTGATATGGCATCAACTGAGAATATAATTTGAGGTTTTCTGTATGAGTGGGTGATATTGCACCATTTCTCCTTTTGCTGCATCCTGCTACTCCTGAATATGTATGACTACGCATCCTGTTCCTGTTTCAATACAGGTTTTAGTTAGGTCATCAGTCACAAAAAATGGCTGTACCTAACAATAAACATTGTGTGGGAATTTATAGCAGGCAGTCCCCTGACTGTCTGCACACAATCAGGCTTGTTGTCAGAATGCATGTTTTATATAAAAACGGATTTTCGACAAGTTTAAAACAAGGATTCAGTCATCGTTTTGACAAAAGATTTTTACAGTGCAGATTCAAGCATTATCTTTATCAAGCCGCATGTAATGACATAATATTGTTTATGATGCCATTTTGAGTCAGGGGAACCTACTTGTGAAATATAGCTCTTGTGAAATAAGTCATTAGGAGGGTAAGCAACAATGGTACTGCCTGTGTGTACATAGGGCATAGACTATCACACACCAGCTAGGGGTAAGAAATAAAGTGTATTGTCCCTTTAGAAGCACTGCAAAGGTTAAGTGTCAGATGCACCAAGAGGTGGTGTATCTCATAGGGCAGCCTTTGCAGTACACAAATACAGAAAAGACAGCCATACTGTTTGTTTGTGTGAATGCACACAGTCATAATTTCCCTTTACCTCGGCCACTGCCTTTGGCTAACTCCCTCCTGAGTAATCTGTGTAATTTGGCTTTGTGCACTTTGCCCTGGGGGCCGGAAGTATGCTTGAATTGAAATTTGTTTTGCATTTGATTGCATTCAATCAATACAAAACATATTATAATGGACCCTAGTGGCACAACAATGGAGGACGGTGGGTAATGCTTTGTCCCATGGCCTTTTGTAGGAAGTGTAGCTATTTCATGGGAAATGAATCTTTGTATGGGAACTTACAATAATTTAATTAAAGTTGGAATAATATTAATCTTCTATAAAGGGGAAAACAGGTATGGGGTTTGTGAGGGGCATGATGCATGAAGGCAGCCCTGGTGAGTAACCAGCCAGGACTGCATTCAAGCATCATGCCAAACCAATGGGATTGTTACACTCCCAGAGTGTCAGTATGAATCATATGTTTGTGAGTGCTTGTGAGTCAATCCGCAGGTACTTCATTATTGCATCATGAGTATTGACTTCTCTTAAAAGGTAAACCTTTCAAGCCAGCCATACTCATAAAATCCACACTGCACTTTGGTTGCCATAGTGCATTAATGGAGCATTGATAATCAAGACTTTCCAGGGTTGTATCAATACATAATTTGCACCCTGTGATACTTGTTATTCTTGTCATGATACAAAAAATGCACTTTGAGATGCAACGGTTCATCATAGAGGCAAACAGTCATAATCCATTTTTAAGGAAAGGGTTAAGGGCCCCAGGGCTAACCCACTCCCACTGGATAGTAGGGATCACATGATGACCATATAGGCGTTACCAAAGTGACTTAGCACAAAAATAGGTTCAGCGTGCCTTTGACACCTCCCATATTGGATTGGGTGCTCTGTGCAGCTCCAGAATTGCCAATAATCCATCTCTGGTCAATAACAGAAATCTTATGTGCAGTCAGGCAGGATCGGGAAATATGATTTTATTGATTGTGGGTGAGATATATGATGGGGAGCAGAAGGTGCTGTCAAAGAGTGAACAGAGAATTAGTGTATAACACAAAATAACTTTAAAAACGTCATGTTTATAATGTGATATGGTAAGAAATGTACTAAAAAAACACCATTGACAGGCAGAAAGTTGAATGCTGATTTCACAAGCTCAGTTGTATTGTTTTATTTCATTGTACTTTGAAAAATGACCTTTTTTCCTCAACACAAGGCTGACATAAGCAGTAATTCATAATATATATGCATGATATTGACTTTATCCTAGTAAGTATTGAACAAAGTTTTAAAGATGTTCATTAACAAATGTTTAGTTCCTTTTTCCACAACAGCATAGATCAGCCTTCCTTGTCTGACTTTCAACCTAACATAGCCATCAAAAAGTTATAAGATAGGCCCTGAAACTGCAAGAGCAAAGGGAAGCGTAGAGCTCCACAAAACCAATATTTGTGACAGTTCTATTAGATGTAGATCTTTTACTCACTGATACAGTGCAATAAAGCAAGTGTCAGAACTGTGACGTCTCAAACATCATGATGGATCACTGTTCTGTTGGAACACTTACCCTCATTGCCCAATGACCATATGGAGATAAAAGGCAGTGAGACAGGCATTTAGCGTTTTTAAACAGCATCTCTTCTCGCGTGGCAGTGCATTACCAATCATTGCTGATTTCCTAAAAGATATCATCATCAGGGAACTTCCCATGAATATAATTTTAATGACAGGTTTTTACATTTGCTGGAGAATTGATGCTGTTCTAACGCTAATTAAACATAATTATTCACCGTGATGTCACTGTACTTGTATCCAGTCATATCCAGCCTGGAAGTAAGCATTAATTTTAAGCTGTTTTTCGTTTGATTGCATTCAATCAATACAAAACAAATCAAAGTATCCCCATTCTTCCACAACAATGATCCCATGACCATGACAAAACAAACCATCCCTTTTTGTACCCCTGGAAAGCAAAGGCCTCTTTACAAGTATGGGGAAATACATGATGTAATACAAATAGGATGAATACAAATTGATTTTCTTTCTAGAAAACAGCGTTCACAGAAAAGAATCTTTGAGGCGTAGTTCTTTTATTCTTACAACGAACAATATAGACCATGCCACAGTGAATAAAACAGAATAACCGAGGATGGCATGAGTGGAGAGGAGGAACATATAACGATAACCAGTGTGATCCCAACAATATTCATTTCCATTTCATATTAATTGAGCTTCAGCAGTTCATTCAACAAAGTGTGTTGGCCCTTTCAGCTAGTCATATGCGTTTAATCCGCATTGCGTTTAAGTTGTCATGATACATGACCACAGATCTGAAAGTCAATACTTCCCAGGGCTACATCCATACATCATTTTCACCCTATGAGTTAGTTTTGTAATGATGAAAAAAATGTACGGTTTCATTTAGACACAGTGAAAACAAATGGACATGTACGGTTTGTGGAATTCAAAGGGTTAACAGCCCTAGGACGAACTCACTCCTACTGGACAACACACATGATATAGGCCAAAGTGACTCAATACGATAATAGGTCCAGCGTGCCTTTGACACCTCCCATATTGAATTGGGTGCTCTGAGCAGCTCCAGAATTGCCAATAATCCATCTCTGGTCAATAACAGTAATCCTATCTGCAGTCAATCAGGGATTAAGAAGTATGAAATTATAGATTATGGGTTAGATATATATATGAAGGGTAGCAGAATGTGAATTGGGGCTGTCAAAAAAAATATGGAACCAGTATAATTAATGAGTCATCTTTTTAATAGCGTCTGGCTTTAGAAATGGCACGTAACCCCCAGCAGAAATTCTCTTTATTTTTCATTGTAGTACTAATCATATCTAGAATTTGGCTATTTTTTCAAAAGATGTATAGGCCTCATGTAATTTCTGACAATAAAGAGTATACAGATTTGTACAAGGCATAACAACTAAAAGATCCAAAAGCTCCACAAAACCTATATTTGTGTTGTTCTCCCTGTAGTCAACCGAGTGTCAGAACCTTGCCTTCTGTGATGTAACAAACGTCATGATGGATCACTTTGCTAGTGAAACACTTGCCTTCAGGGCCCAATGGCGAAATGGGGGAAAAGGAAAAGAGATAGGCATTTAGGTTTTTTAAACTCCGTCTCTTCTCGTCTGGTGGTACATTATCAATGATGGCGGGAAATATTTATTGTTGAAAAAGCAATAATACCCTGCACCATATCATGATCTATGTACTCTCCTTTTTAACAACATGTAAATAGTAACTTTTAACATTTTCAGAATAATTGATGTTGTTACACTAGGTGTTCTAGCATGCAGGATAAGAAGAAAGGTTCCTATATCTACTCCTGCAGTACTCACATATTTAGTCCAAACTGCGGCCCCCTCTGCTGAAAATGTGGCTTTTTTTGGCCATTCAGTTCAGACAGCAGTGGGGATAGTGCACCACAAAATGACAGGATGATGATATATGTGTTGTCAGGACTCATGTTGTTTCAAAAGTTGGCTAGTAGTACTTTGCCCTAATGGTGAGCGTTCCACCCGCACAGTGATCCATCACATCATTTGGGACGTCAAGTTAGGCATGGTTCTGATACTAGGATCATTGAAGTGTGTCAGTGTTCCTGTCCTTACATCTAATAAAGCTGTCAAGGCATGAGTCACAAGTTTATCTTCTTCCTGGGTGACAGACAGGTCCCAACTTGAGTATTTCCATTCCAAGAACGTCAGGAAAGAAATCAGAAAATGGGGGGTATCCTTTCTGTCTGTTTGTTCACAAATAGGTATGGACTCTACATTGTCCCCAAGTAAATCCTGCAATTTTGTTAGCCTATATCAGTAGGAGAATTCTCATGATATTAATAGGATTACTAGAGTTCTCAACAAGAAGGCAAAAAGGTACACTTGCATACTTATTTTCATTCCCTTTTCACGTTAGAAAAATCTTTTAAAATTTTGCAAATAGACCTACAGAGGTATAGATGCATTATACAATAAGGTGTGTGATACTAGCCAAAATTTCTCTCAGGCACACTTGCATACTTATTTTTATTCCCTGCTCACTAAATGTTGCACCCTAAGCCATAGTTCAATGTCAGCCACCATTTACCGTCACTATCCTTTGTGGGCGCCAGGTCATCTCACAGACAATCTACAAGTTCACGGTCTCCACTCTCCTGCCTGACTGCAGATTGGATTTCTGTTATTGACCAGATGTGGATTACTGGCAATTCCACAACTGGAAAGCAAGCCCTATCCAATATGAAAGGTGTCAAAGGATGACTGAACCTATTATTGTGCTGAGTCACTTTGGTAAAGGCCATATGGCGTTATTATGTGATCCCTACTGTCCAGTGCATGGAGTGTGTTAGGGCAGGGGCTCTTAACCCTCCAAGGGCAGTGTAGTCCATTTTTGTTGTTGTTGGCATGATGCAGTGATTCAGTTCTAGCAAATTTGCAATCACTGAATGGTCACATCCTGTTCTGTTTTTTTTATGGGTAGCTGAGCTCCAGGCAATAGCTCCAGAAGATATATAAAATGCAGTCATGGATATTTAGGGACTGAATCCAATGGATCAAAATAACAAAACGACCTTGAGAATCACAATATGGTGCAGTCCGTGTGCATGTGACATGTTACATGGTTACCGTCCGAACAAATCGACCCCTGCCAATTGATAGAGCTATTCAACGTCATAATACTAAAATTCATTGCAAATCAGAATGTGTGCTTGAATTTGGGCGCCATGGGTGTATTTGTAGACATGTAATAGATAACATGCCTAAAACTCTGAGGGAATAGGTCCAATGTAAAGCTATAGATGGCTCTTTACATTAGAATATAGAGGACCAGTCCCCAGGTGAGAAGAGCACAGGTGAGTTTAGTTCGGGTTTTTAAAACATGGAGCAGTAGTGCATTGCATGGAGTCCATGTAACTCTAATAATCCCCTCTAGGGTAAGTGATAAAGACTTTTTCTTGGTGAGATATTTTTGGGGAGTGATAGCAGGTCAACTATTTAAGATACAAATAAGCAGTTTGCAGATATGGATCACACTTGGTTGGCCCTACCCTAGGCTTGGAATACACAATATTCTGTAGATTATTTAAAAACTCGTTGGCCTAGCTAATATAACCATTTGATTGTAAGAGCAGCCAGGTTTTAGAAACAATTAATCCAAAGGTACTGGTGTGTTATATTTCTGTGAAGCAAAAGTTTATAACAAAAATAATACTTCAGATGTTAATACAATAGATTCTTGACAGAAAAAGCTTTTGACTATAATGAGATATAAGTGATAAAATATAAATGTTTGCATGACAAGATTAACTGGAGTACCTATAAAACATGTACTCTGACAACAAAACTTCATTGTGTGCAGACAGTCTGGTGACTGCCTGTCGTAAATCGACGGACAATGTCTATTGTAACTACAATCATTCTTTATGGCTAACCACTCAGCTACACCCTGCACAATATTGCATTCTTTCACTCTTTTCTAAATGGCATACCCAAACTTTGAAGCTGATGACACTGACTTCCATTGCACGGCATAACATTGTAAAATTAAACTTTTCTCACTTTGACTAACACTAGTCCTCGAGAGCAGCTTACTAGCACTCATTCACATACTTTAATGTTTTTTATTCATAAACGAAGGTAAACAACTATACATTTTCTTCTCCTGGTATGATGGTGAAACTCCCAAGGGGCAAGTCCAGCTAGCTCATCTCTGAATTTGTTTTATATCAGACTAATCTCTAAAGAAGAATTTCTTTATTAAACATAAGAGACTGTCTTATTCACATTATAAACTAAATCAATTAAGTTTTCAGTGGCACATAACCCCTCCCCCTGTTGTCTAGTGTCTGAATAGTTTCTCTAGGCCACGGTGTGGGGGTGTATGGCATGCTTGGGTTTTTAAAATGACTACCTTTTAAACAGATTGATAACCTAACATAATCAGCAGCGACCAGCTTATTTGATTTCCTGAGTTTTCAGTCTGTATGGGGTAGAGCTGTTTAGCAGCCACACAGTCGGCAGTCACATATAGCGATTGATAATATTGATATTGGACTGTACATTCAGACTCAAGGTAGATCAGATGCAGGCAGATACAGAAATCGTGCCGAGAGTGCGCCATGACGAAACATTGACTTATATGGCAATACATCATTCTTCTAAAGGCATCCAATATGAAATGCCAATCCCATTATGATTCAACCTTCCCTGATCCTTTTGGTGCCTAGGACAGTTTATAATAGGCACTATTCTGGTTTCATCCCACCCTGACTTATCTTTATATATGTGTGTGTGACCTTCATTCAGCCGGACACAATTCAAGGATATTTGCCATTTCATTCGCCCCATCTTTCCACTCATTTATTGTGTGCCTCAGCTCTCTGCACCCATTGTCAACTTGTTCTAACATAAGCCTCTTACCATTCTCTGTCCCAATTTTATTTTCGCTGATAATTCCTCAGAAGACAAGCCTCTAATTTTCAGTCGTCAAATGAAAGATAACCTTGCCCCTCCACCTTGACTTATTTGATCCAAGTATATGCATTGTTGTTCTGCCATCTTCTCCAGAACCAAAATGCTGTACTAATTCATATGTTCCCCTCAATCTATCAACTACTCCTTTCCTGATGTATGCCTCAGTTCAGGATACCAGCTGTCTTTCATGGAGGTGATCAATCTATTCTCCCTATAGAAGTAGTAATCCTAGCCGCCGCCCCCTTATCTTATCACCTGTATCAGGTTCAGGACTAACCTGTTTCTTAGTACACCCTAAGATTAAATGATAGTCCCTGGATCATGGTGTGTACTACAAACTTGTTTATCTTCAGATTTCTCTTACTTTCTTATCAGAGTACATGATTTTGACGTCACCATAGGTAGAAAAGGTCTTTATTTTACATATACACCTCTTTACAGAACTAAAATCGGAATATTTTCTGAGAAATGGCTATATTTACAATCTTCCCCCCAATAATGTATGCACAGGTAGGTGTCATGGTCCAGTGACCAGGGCTCTGATTGGCCCATACACCTGTGGAGGTGAGTGCCATGGTCCAGTGCAAACACAAGGGTACTAAGATACCAGTACATCCTAAGACTGCATGGTATCAGAATCCTAGTACAGACTAAAATCAGACTGTTGTAACATGATCCTGGTGTGTCCCAACAAGATAGGCCGGTTCCCAACCTGTGTATGGCGAGGTTTCCTGTATTAATCATATGCCCCTGTATTAATCATATGGGATTGAAGAAAGATAGGGGAACATGCCTCACTGCCCGTGATTTGGTTTTCAATAAGATCTGCTATTATTATTCACAGGGATTCCATACGGCCACTTAGGGCGTCTTGCAAAAATACACTGACGAAAAAAAGAGCATCAGCCTGAGTTTCACCTAGTCTCTGGTGCTGCCTGAGTATCATGAGAGCCTCTGCTACAGGCTTTCCCCTGACACGCCATACTCATGCTGAGCCTGCTTCAATGCCAGACATTGGGAAAAAGGATCAGCATGAGTATGGCAAAAGGCTCAGGCATGGTGCCATACTCAGTCTGAATCTAACTGAATACTCCAGCAAAGCAGGGGTCTAGCTCCTACACTGATGTCTGAGATTATATCATATCCTAGCACCAACCAAGCCATGTGCCTCATTGGCTCAGTTCATATGGCACTGAACTTTGCTTCTGAAGGTGGCAAGTTCAAGCCCCATTGAGATTTTTTGTAAAGATTAATTATTTCAACACACAGAGGGAGCAGATAATATGAGATTTCCAGTGAAGATCTTTCAGCACAGTCAAGATGGTGTAGTAGTAACACGTTTACCTTCATATGAGAAGATCCTGAGTTCAATTCCAGCCCAGGGATGCTCTTCAAAAGCTGCAAGTTTTCAACCAGAACTTTTTTGTTATGCAAAGAATTTGAGATGAGATATTTCCTATTAAACTGAAAAAATGTAAAATTTTTCTCAGCACCACTGAGACTTGAACCTGAGACCCCTCACATGCAAAGTGAGAATCCTACCGCTGTGCCACCGCTACAACTGTTGAGCCAGGTTGCAATAGGCATATAAGTAGGACTGTGCCATACTTACTGAAGATGTTGTGGACATTTGTCCTTACTATGAGCATTAGGGAGGTTTAGCGCCCAGTGCTTAGGCAATAAAACGCAGACCTGCAGTATACCTACAGCACTGGTACGTCTGCGTTAATTGAGCTATGTCCGATGTACGTCATGGTTGCTAAACCTCCCTATTTTTCCTTACTATGGTCACTCCAGTCTGTGTTTCCTATTAGTCTAATCAGCCTCATATGACCAATGACATCTCACTGTAGTAGGTTTATGGTTGAAATATCATATTTATAGTATCACTTTCAACACCTGTCCCGCTAGCACAGATAGGAGCACAAAGGAGTCACAATAAGGAGGTACCCGGTTCAAGTCCCACCAAGGAGAAATGAGGACACTGAAACCAGGAATGCACAAACTATTCATCAATTAATTAGGACATTCATCTTGCCTTAGGACGATGTATATTCAACCATCTGAAATCCTTGTGTGTATGAAATAATGGGCTTTTTTTTATATGGTGACCTTAATTTCTATATTTCTTGAGTGTTTACCAAACAACTCATGTGTTGGGCTCAAAACACCCTACAGCTGAGTAGTTTACTAAGGGCTACAAATGCAGGACTACATAACCATCACAATTTAGACTGTCTGTAGGCCCTATGTAAGCCCTACAAAGCAGTGCTGATTAGTAACTCATTAAGTGGGGTTGTGCCCACTGGGTGGTGTTGCTGGACTCACTCTAAAGGTAGAATCCAGCAAAGTGTGATCCTACGTATTGGGATACTCTGGCAGTGTTTGACACCATTGGTAAGAAGGACTCCTGCAATGTTGGAGCCTGTTCAGGTAGGATCCGGCATTGCCTGACCCTCTTCATAGATATACTTAGACAATGTCCTATTCTCTTCTATTATGTTACTCCAGTTGACCCTGAGTCTGTCTCCAAAGAGACTCCTACACTGTGAGAATATGGCAGTAGAGAGGGTACTGATAACTTGAACTTCCGGTTCTTTTTAGCACCTTTAGTGTCCACCTCAATAGAAGCACATCCCATCCCATCTGGGACGTCATCCTCATGGCACCGCCCTGGTGGCAGGCGGTGGAGTTGGGCATTTGCCGTCGGCTCACAAGCCTTACTGTCAAGCTTCTTTTGTTTCACCTTTGGCCGACCGAAGAAGTTAGTGACCGGCATTTTATCTAGTCTGACATGTAGTATGAGGGAATAATGCATAGCAAATGATTCTATTTTCATATTTTGTTGTGATTTTTGAGATAGAATCATACACAAGACTTGTCTTCTGCAGCATATGCAAAAATGTCCCTTGAATAAAGGCATTTTACATGCACAGCTGCCTCAAAAACTGGAAAAACATTCAGGTTCCAAACTTGGTGCATCAAGCTATATTTTATATAGGCCATAAACAATCTAGAGTAGAGTATCAGGTATTGCTGGAGTATGCCTACACCCTAGGCTTACCCTGAGTATCAAAATACATACTCATTTGGCGACATTTACCTAAGGCTAACATCAGGCTCACTGTGAGTATCAAATGTTTCTCTGTGTACTACACTTTTAATGCCATCAACATCAGTGCATTTCAGCTCAACCATTTTGACATTTTGAGGTGTGATTTTCAGCAAAAATTCTCCTTGGTTTTTGATGTGGGACCACATAGATCACCATAATTATATGGACGTGTAATCACCCACTGATACCAGAATTATCCATTTTTATGTTTTACTTGATCATCTGTAAATGCATATGAAATATCTAAGTTATAGAATAATTGTGAGAAGAATTAGGCACATCTTATGATTCTAGTCTTTGGTACCGACAATGCCTTTGTTGCTATTTACAGCTAATTAGCTCAATAGTAGGCCTCACATGCCTAATATGGGATTCTAATTGCATTTCAATATGGTATTCAATGGATCATCAGGTCAAAACAACATTTGATGATGGAATTTAATAGAAACAAAAGGGTTTTTACCATGGAGCTGTTCAGGTCTTCAGATATTCTTATCTTGAAAATGATGAAGACATTTACGAGCATGGTGCTTTTCCAGCCCGTACGGGACCTACAGAGGGCATTTTATCTAGTCTGACATGTAGTATGAGGGAATAATGCATAGCAAATGATTCTATTTTCATATTTTGTTGTGATCTTTGAAATAGAATCATACACAAGACTTGTCTTCTGCAGCATATGCAAAAATTTCCCTTGAATAAAGGCATTTTACATGCACAGCTGCCTCCAAAACTGGAAAACATTTAGGTTCCAAACTTGGTGCATCGAGCTATATTTTTATAGGCCATAAACAATCTAGAGTAGAGTATCAGGTATTGCTGGAGTATGCCTACACCCTAGGCTTACCCTGAGTATCAAAATATACTCATTTTGGCGACATTTACCTGAGGCTAACATCAGGCTCACTGTGAGTATCAAATGTTTCTCTGTGTACTACATTTTTAATGCCATCAACATCAGTGCATTTCAGCTCAACCATTTTAACATTTTGAGATATTTGTGTATATTTATAATATTATTTACAGTTTTGCCGCCCGCCTCATGAAGTTATTTGAAAAACAATAATCATGCCTTCATTGATTAAGGAGATGGGACTAAAGGTAGTTCTATGCAAAGGTGTTGCAGTCGATGGTGCAAAAGTGTGATCCTACGAATTGGGATACTTGTCTATAACAGAGAAGGGGTATGTCTGTACGTCACAGAAAACAAGAATGACAGGCCTCACGCTAAGAAAAATAGTGCAGGCTCCCTCCATCAATATAACTGTTCTGGTTTCCAATGGTGAGCAGTTTCATTACATATAAGAAGAACGTGTTTCCCCTCTCACACTGACCCAGACAGCCATCTAGCATGCTGACACCTACCAACCTACCATTGGACCCCAAAATGAATTCCATTCTCCATCCCCATCTCCAAGCTGCACCCTTCTAAACACATGCCTGGTGAGATCTGGTGCCCAGGAAATAAATGACATTGGGGAATAACTACATGTATATGTTTAAGTACCTGTACATCACTTCACACTGACATACTCTAAGACTCATTTACACTCTTCCTACCTGCTACTAGCTAAACCCACTCAGGGGACCTGTAGGAGCATCTTGTCCATATACTACACACTCTCCCTCAGCGGTTCGTTTCTTTCCTGCTACAGCTCCTCAGGGGCCTGTTGTTTCTGCTCACAGCCCATCAGGGCCTCACCTGGAGTTGGTTTCCATGTAGGGGAGCTCAGAATTATTGTACCCTCCTACACATGGGACCAGCCTGAATTCAACCACAGCCGTAAGGCATTTCTAAAAATGGTACGACTAGACCTCTTCCAAATTGTAGCGGGATCCCTCACTCTAATGCGGTTATTGACTGCACTGGTACAAATGCCCTAACAAACCCTATGTAATTGTTTCATTAAGTTCTTATCATACAAATATAATTTTTGAGGGTTTCAAATCGTACTGGTTGCCTTCCTGAGCATTCTGTTGGAATGCGAAGATCATGATTAATTGTGCATCCCCTGTATGAAGTATTGTTATCCTGTGCACTTATTAGTATGGATACATAGATAGAACTAAATGACCGTGGTGTATGAGGTGGTCGATCCACCACGAGGGAGTAGTCTCCCCCGAGGGTGATTTACATTTTTAAGCCTCTAATAACCTGAAATTTCTCTGTTATATCTAAGTATTTTAAATTCTAATATGATTATGTGTTGAGGGAGGGTTTTAGTTCACATGTCGTGTCATCTTGTTACGGGACTATGTTTTTACCGGTAGATGCTACGTGTTCGGGTTTTTCAGTTTCGTAATTTTTCTTTATTTTTTTTTTATTATATTTTATATATAGAATTTAATCATCTTATTTATGACTTATACAATTCTCATTTAATTCAAATAGAAGAAACACAAATACAGCTTTTTTTTTAATGAATTCGAACGTCTTAATCTTTATTTTGGAACCGAGGCCGTTGACCCATTTAGAAATTGAAAGTGAACATGACAAGATGGCGACGCCCTGTCGCACACATGAGACTGTTATTAATCTTCATTCATCGGCGGGATTTTTGGAGAAACATTTACATTGGACTGCCTGTTGGAACTAACATTATAATTCACATTCAAATGGATATTTCCTGTAATGCTCGCCCCAGCAAACATGCCGGTAGTCGCAGCAGCAAATCGATCAAAAGAGACCGCTGGGCCCGAAGCACCTTCCCTGGCCTCCCCCCTTCCTCGTCCCAGCTGCAGCACCACGGGGTCGGCCGGTCTCCTCATCGCCATGGCTTTTGTCGATGGTGGAGCTTGGATCATTCCAAACATGGTGGAAGGATTTTCTTCATGGGTGGAGGATGTCAGGATAGAACTCATGGCTCGCTGCTGGGTGTGTGATGCAGTGGAATAATTGTTCAGAGACTGTACATTTTTGTGGCCACTGAGCTGCTGCACAAGGGTTGGAGGTATGTTGCTTTGGATCAGCTTCTCACAGGATGTCTTACATATGGAGTGATTCGTCTTCTTGCCAGGTATGTTAGCCATTTTACAGGAATCATTTACAATTTTTCTCATGGTGTTGATCCCCATAGGGACTGCTGCATAACATATTGCATCAGTCATCTTAGCATTATTTTTCACCGTCAGGTAGAAGGGGGCGGGGTCTTCCAACATGCTGGCTGGCAGACGTGCTGCAAAAAGCTTGTATAGCTGCACTGGACATTTTTGGGGGAAAAGGTCTGGGCTGCATACCAATGGCTCCATATTTGGTCTTTGTGCATCTTTCTGTGAACTCTAAATAACAGGTTCCATCAGCCTCAGTTGACATCTCTACGTCTCCCCAAAGCATTTGTTTACTTTCGTGTGATCCTTAGTCCAAATCGAACACCCAAAATCCAATAGGGCGGCGAAGTCACGTCACATGACTTACGAAGGATCGGTGCACTGGGGTTATTCCATTATCGCTCAGTGGCGTCCGTCAGCGCTGAGTGAATCAGGGGCTTTGTTGTCACTCAGAATAACACTGAATACTCATGATTTATGTGGAATATAGGCATGAATCTAGGTGTAGGCCACCATGGGGCTTTGAGGAAGATTTCAGCACAATAAGAACCATGAATATTCTCTATTTTTCTTGGCAGCTATGTACCCAAGTGAAGTCTGTCGCTCCAAATTCTGGGCTTTCCAACAATGAAAGAATTTTACAATCTATTCCCAATAGAACGAAAGTTATGAAGTGATGTCACCCTGCCTCACCCACAGTCCCACCATTCCACCACCCTCAGTCTCACCCTATCTCACCCACAGTCCCACCATTCCATATTGACAGTGGAATTAGAACCCACGTACCGCGGCCCTGCCATTTCCTACTATCCAGGTACGGCCTATTACGGGTAGTATAGTAATAGTGCTAGCCCCTATAAACTTGGCCTCAGGGCATGTTTTTTTTTTACAACAGGGGGTGGGGGTGGTTAGCTACTTTTGTATTTCTACTCTACTCCCGTTCCCCTCCCGTACTAAGGGAGTGGTCATTTATTATCAACAGGGGGGGTGGTAGGTTTGAAGGGGGGGCGTAAAAAATTCTGACCCCTCTCGAGGGGGGGGCTAAAAAAAATTTTGACCCCTCTTGAGGGGGGGGGCTAAAAAAATTTACCCTCTTTTTAGCAAAAAAGCCTGCGCGCTACTATAGATCAAAGAGGGGGCGCGGAAACTCTCCGCGCCTCTGGCGCGGGGGGCGCAAAATTTTTTACGGCCATCGAGGAGGGGCGTAAAAAATTTTCACGCATCCGCGCAAAAAGCCACCACCCCCCCCTGTTGATAAATAATGACCACTCCCTAAGGTAGGGGATGGGGGGGTCCCTCTCCCCGAATTCACTCGATCCTCCCTGGCCCCAACCAATTTTAGGGAGTGATCATTATTTTTCATCAGGGGGGGTGGTAGGTTTGAGGGGGGGGCGTCAAAATTTCAGACCCCTCAGAGGGGAGGGGGGGCTAAAACAGTTTTGACCCCTCCTGGGCTAGGGGGGATCTTTTTCAAAGAAACCTGCAAAAGTAAAAGGGCACATTCCCCCACAATTTTCAGCCCTTCAAGAGGGGGCAAAAAAATTTAAATTTAAATTTCCTTGCTTGTGCCTAATCCTAGGTGTACACTAATGTACACGGACAATTGCCTACTGCAGCTTGTCACTGCTGGCGACCTTTCTAATATGAGTTGGGCGGAACTAAGGGAATGATCATTTTTTAACAGTGGGGGGGGGGGGCAGTGGGTTTGAGGGGGGGGCAGAATTTTTTCAATCCTTCAGATGGGGGGGCGGGGTCAAAATAATTTCACCTGTTTTCATTGGAAAACCCAGCACATTACTATTCCGAGGTAGCAGGTTGTCCCATGGGCGCGGCCATTGCTGGAGCTTGTTACCAGCGAGTTCTACTGATAAGACCTATCAGATGGGTACCAGTTGGCTCCCGAAGGACCGCAGTGAATAGATTGGGGTTCTCTCATTGGCTAATAAATAAACCTGTTAAGTCCGTATAGGTTAAAAAGGCACTTTCCTGCACGATTTTCACCCCTTATGGAGGGGGTCAAAAAAATTTTCCATCCTTGAGAGGGGGGTCAATTTTTTTCCACACGTCCGTGTGCAAACCCATAAGCCCCCCTTCCCCATGTGTTGTTAAAAAATGATCACTCCCGAACTGCAGTAGAACATTTTAACCCTTGGCCCTCTCCGAAAGGGCCTAGGCTAGGCCTACCTTTTAAATAGGCCTAGAAATAAGTCAATAGAGTAAAAAATATGGTTTCAATGTCATAGGATTAAGGGAATATGGCGTAAAATGCTGTCAAGAAGTCACGGAAATGGATTTTTGTTTGCTCTGGCCATAACTTTGGCAGTATAGGGTGGCGAAGTCACGCGAGATGCCTGGGGTTATTCCATTATTGCCCCGCGAAGTTAGTTGCAACGTTGAGTGAATGGCCGTTTCAATGTCGTTGATGAGGGAAATTTACTTGTTTGTTTCAAGTGTATTTTAACAGTAGGGATGGGCACCAGAAAAGGGGCCTAGGGGGTTATTTTGCCTTTAAATAAAGAAAAACAGCTCAGATCTGTTCAAAATACAAGATGGCGGACACCCATTGAATACAGACATATTGTATTCAATGCCCCCCATTGAATACGTCGGTTCTAGTACTAATCTATAGTGACGGTCGTATCAGCCATGACATAAAGTAGTTTATTTCTTTAAGCAGGGGTTGCAGTTGATACTGATAGTTATATCACATTTTTCGGTGAATGTCCTCATAACATTGTTTTATCATAACTACAATTTTGTCTCGATATTCACAAATTATGTGGCAACTAAAGTTTGTCATTGGATTTTAATGGCCACCAGAGGGCTGTAATTGGAAACTCTAGGCAGGTGCGGCAGTCGATATTGCTAATCATATCAGGTGTGTAGGTGAATGTCATCATAAACTTGTTGTATTACCAGCGTGTGGCAGCTGTGAGTTATATATGGTGATGGATGACGAAGATATTGGAGTGTACATCCAGACTCAATACAGATCCAGAGGCATACAGATGCAGAAATTGTGCTGAGATTGTGCCATGAACAAACAATACATTATATCACAATATATCATCTTTACAAAGGAATTCAATATAAAATGTCATATCATAATTCAACCTCCTTTTGGTATCTAGGATATATTATCAAAGAAACCTTGTTCTGATTCCATCTCATCCTGATTTATTTTCCTTTTCACATCAACCTCCTTCTTCCAGCCTAGCATAATTCAAATAAATTGGCCTTGCCTTTCCCCCCTAACTTATTGTATAGATAATCTCTGCCCATCAACTGTCCTACCTTCTAACTTCAGCCCTTCACCAATATCTGTATCCATTCCTTGGTACATACATTTCTTAAGGAATAACATTGAAACTATAAACACTATTACATTTCAACATATAAAAACCCACTATGCTGGGCACCGTTCTGTGGATATGGTCAACTTCATGGCTGGTTGTTAAAAGATAACCTTGCTCATCATCCTTGACTAATTTATTCCATGTTTCCAGTCTTATTTTTCTCAAGAGTCAGATTCAAACTCATGCCCCTCCCCCTATCTATCAACTACTCCCTTACTGATTCATACCTTGGTTCATAATACCAGCTGTCTTTCACAGAGGTGATCAATCTATTCTCTCAAGAAGCAGTAATCCTAGCCTCTCTAAGGTTGTCACCTGCATGGTCGGGTTTCCTCAGCCCCTGTATAAAGCAGTCTGCTGTAATCAAAGTAAGATGAAAAATGACCAACTTAACTTGCTGCACATAATGTACTTATCTATTAGTCAATCCTAATGGAAAGTAAATTATTAATAATCATGTATTGCCCAAAATAAAGGAATGCACTTATTAAAGCAGGTGTGCTTATTGGACTTTAGATATTGGGAAATGTAAGGGAAAAGGCAAAAAATCTGTTTTTAGGGGTAGAAGCTAATGTGTTCGCACGGCTGCTTTATATGACATATACTGGAGCCATACTGTATTTACAACATAACTTTTCATTGTATTCATGGTCGGGGAATATATATATATATATGTACACACTGCATTAGAATAGGAGACTTAAGAAATTACAACAGGTTGGCAGGAAGGACATTGCTTTATACTTTACAAAATAACATGAGATAGGTGTAAGTCATTGAGCTCATTGAATATTTTATGGTAATGATGGTGGTGTAAGTTGAATTTGGTAAATTTTCTATTGTTGTGTCTATTTTCATAACATTTAATGAAATGACACTATGATAAACAAGGAGTTTGGGGATATTTGTCACAAAAATTGATTATAACTGTGTGCAGATAGTCCATTCAGAGGTAGTGCTGCTACCTGGTGTGGATTTGACATCCAAGTATCTAAACATATTGATGTTTAAATCTAGACACATAAATTCAACTGTTTAAACTCTAAACATCTGAACATGTTTAGCAAAAATGTTTATGTATTTAGAATAAAAGTGCTTTTTTCCTAAATGTGTAGTCGATGATACACCTAACTGACGTATATGTTTAGGTTTTAAACATGTTTAGACCTAAATATGTTTAAAATCTAAACACCATTTTTGCAGTGTATCTAGACCAATCACCTTATGTAGTCTATTTTGGTATTTGTAGGTTAAATGCGTCAATCCTGACTAGTTTGAGGTCTTTGTTAGTTTTCAGTGTTTCTGCTGAGTGGTCGGCTATTGGTTGGTTATACATGGTTCTAGATGCCTGACCTTTAAAGGTCAGTGCAATTTCCAGGTGCAGGTACTTTGTCACCTAGAGTGAGTTAATAATGACAGTATGGGGAGACAGAATTTACCTTTGTAGACATAGCCAATGGACCCAATACCCTAGAAAGAACCCTCACTCACCCCATGACTGCTTTAAATAAATCTAATTTACTAATGGCAAGTCTCAGCACTGCCTCAACACAGATCCATCACTTGTGGAATCAAAGCTAATCATTAACCTGAGCTTTGTCAGTGTAAACCAAAGATAAACAGAAAAAGGTAACATAATGCCATCAGTCAACTGGAAAAAGCGTTGGTCAAGTCCCCACTGTTGGACACTGGCCACAGTTGACCACTGTTGGAAAACTCCCCACTGTTGGACACTGACCCCAGTTGACCACTGTTGGACAACTCCTCACTGATGGACACTGGCCCCCAGTGAGTATTCCTATCTCCTGGCTGCCATAGTGATAAGAGATTAATGAAGGTGTTGGACCATCCCCCAACAGTGGGATTAATGCAGGTTGGAAGGTGAGAGACAGGGTACAAGACTACAGAAAATGTTTAATTTAAAATCCTTTTGGTAGAGGGAATGCAGCATATCTCATTTTGTATTGAATGTGTTCATACATATACCTGGATGATCTCCCACTCTACAGGTCAATCTCTTGTCACAAATCTTAATTGCCTTGCAGAAATTGCCTTTTCTATTCTTAACCTTTACATCATATAAAATTCAACCAGAAAAGGAAAGTTACCTGGCGGAAATTGCCTACATCCGGGAACTACTGGAAGTCGTCAGACTTGTTTGGGAGGAATAGGCTTGTTCTCACTAATGTGATGCAACTACGTTTGGGGAGGTTTCTGACCGCTTCTGATCGAGGTTTCTGACCGGCAGTTGCAGAGAGTTAAATTAGCCTGCAGTTTGAAATTGGTCACAGAAAGGTACTGTTTTTTCACTTTCCCCATGTGCCTTATGGTCCAGGGTCCCTGTGTTTTTTATTCCTTTCCAGACTCAGGAAAAAAACGAGAAGGAACATTTTCTTGACGTCGTCCTCTCTTTGGTTGAGTATTTAGCTTACCAACTGACACTAGCACTGATTTGTAATGAAACATGTAACATAGTCTCTACAACATTCTTTCAGACTAGAATCTAATTTACTGCACTTAATAGGTTTTGTGCAAGGTCTGTAACAGATCCATGATCATGTTTGTAAAGATGCAGTCTCGTGTAAGATTAATTCAGCTTAGACCAGCGGGGGAACTATCATAGGATAGCAGATAAACATTAGAATGTTCCACTCTTCTTTTTATTTTCTGAAAAATGGACAAATTATTGTCCAATTTCACTAAATGTAAATCTATCAACAACTATATATCATATCTTTGTCTCACTCAGTGTATATATGGTGTCTCACTCAGTCACCGGTCCTCTGCTCACCTACCATTCATTTACATATTGACTACCTACCCTTCTACATGCCTCCTTAGGGCCCTATTCAGCCTCCCAGTCCATTCCCCTGGACCTAGTCCAAGTCCCATTGATGTCACGTGAGAGGGGATAGAGCAGTTACAATCTGTGCCTAATAGTAGCAGAGTAATCCAGCCTGGAGATAAAATTAGCTAGAGGAACAAGCAATAGTACAGGCTGCATGAGCTTATGGGGACTTTACACACAAAAATTACACACTGTTAATAGAATGACCCTACAAAGATGGCAGGTTTGCTCAAGACCTCAACAAATCAGTGTTTATGCTTCAGGGTTAAAATGCACACACACCTTTTTTGATGCATGGATATTCTTAACTTGGGAAGTCATACAGCGAAGCATTATGACAACACTATTCTATCAATCTGAAACAATAAAACAAAACAAAACATGAAGTGACAACAAGGTATATCAAGAACCACCCTCAAGGATATCGATGGAGGTGCTTGAAATAATGTTTTTTTTTGTTTTAAAGATCTTTATTGCCAGTAAATTGATTCATTATATTGATGTCATAATTTCTAGGACTCAAACAGTATTTATAACGTTTCTAGTAGAGAATATGGAAAAGATATATATATATATATATATAT
This sequence comes from Acholoe squamosa, assembly GCA_949317995.1. Lineage (NCBI taxonomy): Eukaryota > Metazoa > Annelida > Polychaeta > Phyllodocida > Polynoidae > Acholoe > Acholoe squamosa. The sequence goes on along the minus strand of OX439036.1, from coordinate 7,733,992 downwards.
ATATATATATATATATATATATATATATATATATACATTCACAGTAGTAAAGTAACAAGGTGTCAAACAGGAGCTTCATCAAGTCTTCTGTTTGAAATCACGTAATATTTAATATCAAGGAAAAGAATGAAAGATTAGATAATTTCATGTGGCAAAAAGTAAGCTATGGACCTCATCCCCACTAGTAAAGTGTTATGGGTTGATCCTTCTGGTCCTAGCTAATTGATCATTTTACTTAAGTAGGAAACTAGACACTCAGTGAACATATAATGATAATTTATAGGGTAGGGGAGAGAATTTATGGAAAAACGAGTAAGGTATGCAATAATCTGTTATACGTTAAGTATAGGGTAGAAGGGATTTGAGATATATTCTAGTGTCTTTTTTAAATATTTCCAAAGTTTCAGCGTTCCTTCTACCACATGTTAGAGCATTCCATGTTATGGCACCATGAAACTCCACACTTCTTATATAAGACAAACAGTTTGGAGTAATTGTTTTACATAGGGGAGCATCATGTTGCCTAGTTTGGAGCCTTTGTATAATTTTTTAATCTATAGATCTCGAACGGCTATACATGTAGTTTACAGTGTGAGCAAATCTTCTGTCCTTTGATTTATTACAACCAGTAATATTATGTATAAAGTTTGTGTTTGTAATATGGGGTACTTTCAGACATATTTTCAAGCATCTATTTTGAGCATATTGTAGTGGATCCAAATATTTACCATAAGTGGTTGAGAAACAAGTATCTGCGTAGTCCATATAAGGAAGTATCGTGGTTTTGTAAATTTTCACTGATAATTTGACATCTAGATATTTTCTTAGCAGACACAGTTTATATGTTTTATAGGCGATGGTTTTGATCTGATTTTTTAGATGATATTTGTACGAGAGGATGGGGTCAAGGGTCACACCGAGATACTTATAACTGGGGACAATTTGTAATAATTGGTTATTCATGGAGATATTAGCTTCCAAGGTTTTTAATTTCTGATTTGTTGAAGTAAATAACATGATTTTGGTTTTAGTGATGTTATTCGACAGTTTGTTTTGAATACACCAGGTATAATAATTTTCTAGGTCACATTGTAATTCACTCTTAGCTTGTTTAAAGCTATTGTGTGAGGAATAAATCACTGTGTCATCTGCATAAAGTCTAATGTTACATGTCTTGATACATTTAATTACATCGTTTACATATATTAAAAATAATAAAGGACCCAAAATTGAACCTTGGGGTACTCCACAGATTATATTTTCCAGATCAGAACTCAAACCATTTGCAAATACCACTTGATGTCTGTTTGATAGATAGTTTTTAAACCAGTGATAGTTATCCGAGCGAATACCGTAGTGGTGTAGTTTAATTAATAGGACTGAATGGTCTACTGTATCAAAAGCCTTTCTGAGATCAATGAAGGCAGAAATAGTAGAATTTCCAACATTTAGTTCCCTTTTAATATCATCAGTAAATTTCGATAGAGTATCTACTGTGCTAAAACCTGCACGAAAGCCACCCTGTTTAGGGGTCAAGATATTTTCTTTAACCAAGAATCCATATACTCTATTATGTACAATTTTTTCTAATAATTTACATGGTAGCAGTAAAAGGGAAATGGGTCTATAATTATTCACAAGTTTTGTATCGCCTGATTTAGGGATGGGGGTTACTCTGGATATTTTCCATGAATCTGGTACAGTATTGGTCCTAAAAGATAGGTTAAAAATTTTTACGAGTTTTTCAGGTGAATGTTTGAACACTGTTTTTAGTACCTTGGTAGATATATTTTCAATTGCTGAGGATTTTATATGTTTACTGTGTTTGTGCAATGGATTACCAAGTTTGTTTCCTCAAACAGTTTTGTTATTTTGCATGTTTTACCTTTTGCAAGCAAGCAGTTTGACAATGTCGTTTTTTTGTTGTTGTGCATTTGTCTACTTGTTCAGAAATCTGAAGTTTCTTTGACTTTGAAGACCTCATGACCTGTATTTTCTACAATGTAATATCAATTAGCAGCATATACACCATGTCATAAGATAAGTATGTCACTGCGTCTGACCTCTGTGACAATAGGGGTCATGACCTACATGACCTGGAAACAGAAGCTCTGTCGAGGCATTTGTGGATCGACCAAGGGATCAATGCTGGTTTGAAAGGCCATCCCCTATTGGTCCTCCCCATGTGGGTCAATGTTGATCCCCAGGTAAACTTACTACACTCCCAAGCATAGTTAAGGACTGGTACCTAGCCAGACCTGGCTGGGTTGGAAGGGGGTGGAGGGAACCAGCTGAGGTGGGGTAGTTAGCGTTCGAGGTCACCCCGACCCATAATGCAATAGATATCATTAGAAAACCACTGCCAGAACGACTCGAGTGTGTATGCACAAAGTTGCAGGCAGCAGCATTATCATGGACACATGGTGTGTCTGCAGGCCAATCAGAGTAAGGGCTATCTATCAATCAGGACTTGCTCTCCCTGCATCTGCTTGATATGAACACTGTATATATCTTAAAGTGGATGGCTACCATGCCAAACACATCCTCTGAACATCTTTCTGTGCATATGCATTTCTATAGGGGTGCATCCACTGCCGACGGATGTTCCATCCGTCTGTTTCATCCGTTGATTTTATCATTGTTTTCTATGGAGCAAAACACGGATGAAGGGTGACGGATGGTCTATCCGTCACAGTGGACGCAGCCCTTATGGTTAGTTACAGTCCAACAAAATCAAAGTGACAGGATCCCATGAGTCAGGATTGAACTTTAAACCTTCTGATTATAGGTCCACTGCAAAAACTATTGCATGCATATTGTGGTAAAATGTCATACAACCCTATGACAGCTGCATGGATAGGTATCTTATAAACAAACCGGAAACCCCTGTGTTTTATGAGTACTATTAGGAAGACTATGTAATGTGAATCTTATGACTAAAATTTGGGGAACATTAAGCTACTCTTAGGCTATGGGCGCCATCCACCTTAATTCATGCACAACCTGGGTCTGACAGTAAGCTTTTCCTATCCAACTTTCTATGAAGCTACAAAGCTCCCTCCCTCCCAACCAGTAAGTCCACACCTCAGCCTCTGCCTGAATGAGGGTGCCCTTAATGTGTGTCATAAATCCGACTTACAGATGTATAGGGGAACACCCTGACCACAAAAAGAGCCATATTGCAGATACAAACAATGATATACCTAAATCACGCTACATGGTTCTGATTATAAGCTTTATTCCGGCTTATATTCCAACTTTCTGAGCCCCCTCCTCCCCTCCCTCCTTGCCTACCAACTTGCCTCCCTCTTTCTCTCTGTCCCTCCCTCCACGTCCCTCCATCCCTCCCTCCCTCTCAATCTCAGCTGCTGCCTCACCAAGATCATATATCAGACTTACAGATGCGGTTTTAGCTCTAACCGTCAGAATGATAAATCAGTGGTTCTAATGAATTATTGTCAATAAGGGAGTAGCTCAGGGAGGCTCTAATATCTGAACCTAATATGCAGGGAGAGCTCTAGAGAGAGAGGGAGAGGAAGGCAGACATAGACAGACGGCACAGAGATACACAGAGCGGCAGATAGTCTCCATGAATGGACTTGTTTCCACTTAAAGAATGTGGGCGTCAACAGACTGCAGCAAACATATTCTAGACTCTAGGCTTTATAATCAAGTTCCTATATAACTATAGTAGGAATGTAATACATGATGATTATGCTTGCACTAGTGCCTTTTAGTTACTGATAGAGGCATGCATGCAAGCATAATCATTACACATTGCGTTTATGGGTCAGATCTTTCATTATTGTACAATTGGCTATTTTTCAGGTTTTTCAGGTTCTGAGATCTATATAGTCGGCCCTACTCCAAGAATCAATACAATCCTGGTCCCAGTCAATGCACAAGAGTCTGGGCTATCCAAAAAGTGCTGGTTTGTTTCAGTGGGACCAGAATATCTGGAGATATACATGTCGAAAGTCCCAAAAACCTCTGAAAGCCCATTATTTTTAATAATTTTCTTATTTATAATCATCATTTCTTTACAAATCAGCAGTCTCAAGGACACCAATTTCATTCCTCATGACCCCAGCGGTGTTACCTGGCATATTCAGCTCGATTTGTGGGTATCTGACACTTGCATGTCATATGCCATCATGTTCATCAACCTTAAGTACTCGTTGTAACGTCTGACACCTCTATTTCAGTGCATCAAATTCTGTACAACCAATCCCTCCTTATTTAAACCTTTACCCTCTGTTTGAAGGGTATATGACCCTTGTCTCCTGGTGTGAAGATGGAGTGTGTCCTCCTTTTCACTAGGATACTACACATCAAAACGTTATTTTCAACTGGATAAAGGTGTCGAACGTTACATCGATACTTTGTCTTCTGCTGTCTATTTAATACACTGTTTCATTCTTTTTTTCTCTCAGCATTGTATTATAATGTATTTCCAACTAACTTGACCAGTTATTGCATAGTTTTGCCTTCTGCTATGTTCCCTGTAGAGGTGTTTCGATATATGTAACGTCCGACACCTTTATACTCCAAATCAAGGCGCCAAACTTTGAGACGCTTCACGTTATCCGGGCGGAAGTAGGCTCGAGGCTCGCGCATGCGCAGTCATCAAAACAGCGGTCACTGTCAAATGGAGTAGTTTAAGATAACTTTCACCATCAAAACAGGCTCATTTCGACCAAAAAGGTGAGTAATCGATCGAAAATCGTAAGAATTGATGAATCTAGACATGTCAGGGATCATAATTATACCAAAATTGTGTAGCGACATTAGTTATTTTGCCTTTTAGAGGCTGTTTTCTGTCGATTCACGTCGGTTCAGAGTACTACCCGCCATATTTGGACTAGCCAGCAGCCAGGAAAGTATTCTGCACCGATCGTGTAGTTGACAAGTAACGTCCGACACTTTTATTCCGCTATCCACTCTATGGCCCCTTGTGACCCTCCTGCTGTTCTATCATGGCAAAACGATGCTTCTATGGACTGAATACACCTTCCTTTATGCATTTTTAAATGTTTGTGTACAGTGTTTACAAAATTTGACACTCCCTAACCCCAAAAAAGTGATCGTAATATCAACAAATTGTCCTCCTCCATGATTCTCCACCCTATTTCTAACTCAAAACAAGAAAAATGATGTTGTCTTAGGGTTAAAAAGTAACGTCCAACACCTTTTTATTGATTGTATAGCAGTAAACTGCCTTATTGTACCGTTAAACACCCTTATTCTTCATTCTAGAGCGTTGTATTATAAAAGTGTCGGACGTTACAACGACTTTTGATATTCTTCGTTTTACCCTGTATGGTGGTCCAAGTTCAACATTTCTCTATTCCATTGTATCCATTAGTTAAATATACATATAAAGATTAATTCTAGTTCTTATAGAGGCATTTTTCCAGCCAAGTACAGTGGTTTTGGCTATAAATAATAAAAGTGTCGGACGTTACATTATATATTTTCCTTCTAGAAATACCGGTTACGGTGGGCGCAGGTCCTCCATATTTTGACACAAGATGCCCCTCTGGTACTATTATCAAATTAAACAGTCATTTCCCAAATACAAGATACTTAATTTCACCCCATTTCTTAAGGGGGATATATTTTGGTGTTTTCCTGATGTTCACTCATTTGTATTACAGTATGGGTCGCAAGAAGCTACCTCCGGGGGAAAAAATGACGAACGCCGAGAAGTGTGCGAAGTATCGCCTAAAAAGAAGAGAGCGGCTTGGTGATGTGGCTTTTAAAGCTCAACAAGTGGAAGCAGGGAAAAAGGCACGAGACAAACTAAAGGAGATAGGTGACACTGACAAACAGGAGCTTATACGCGAACAAACACGCGCACGTGTGGCGCTGTGCCGTGAACGTCAAAGAAATGGGGAGGAGGCCCCTCCAAGAGTTGCCACTCAGCCAGCCGCTCCACCGGTTCCTGAAGTTCCCATAGCACCTCCTGCAAATCCAGAGGTTAATGCTTCGACTCCCACAGGCCGGCAAAGTCGGTCAAAGATGCCCATTGTCCTCTTCGGGAATAAAAAGCGGAGTCGTTCTGCACCAACGCCTCGCTCTAAAAGCTCTACATTGACTGACACACCGGCAGTGGCAGCGGTAACGCCCAAGACGCCCCGCACTAAAAGCTCTACCCGTTCTACTCGGACTGACACACTGGCAGCAGCAGCAGCATCGCCCAAGACATCTACGCCACCAGCAGTGCCCAAGCCGCCCCGCACTAAAAGCTCTACCCGTTCTACTCGGACTGACACACTGGCAGCAGCAGCAGCATCGCCCAAGACATCTACGCCACCAGCAGTGCCCAAGACGCCCCGCACTAACAGCTCTAGGCAGAATGACACACCGACAGCGGCATTGCCCTCTACGCCACCAGCAGCGGTATCTGTAATGCCGAAGAAGAGGAAATCACCGGTAATAATGAATTTCATCTATTAATTTAAATTATTCCTAATATTTCTAGTAAGATGTGCCATGTCTAGATTTTAAATTGAATTTTCGTAAACAAAATGCACAATAATATATCAATCATTCATTTATTTTCTGAATTTGTATTTCAGGGTGATGGAGAAAAAGGGGATACAGTTATTCAGACCAGCCCGAAACGACCCCGTCGAGCGGCAGCAGTGGCCGCCTCCGCCAAAGATACACGCCAGTCACCTCGCCTCCAGGGCAACTCGCCTTCTGTGTCTGATCAAATGGCAAAAGACATGCGGTAAGTATTATGAAATATCTTAAAGATGCATCGATTTAGATAAATAATTTTTATATCTATGAGCTTCCATAATATCTATTAGATAAATGTAGAGGATGTTATGACACTTGAATAAAGTAGGGCCTGTTGAATATAGATCTGTTGTTAAATGTTAATTAATTATATTGAACTTGTACTTAAAATTGTTAAAACTATTAAATCATGATTTACAGTGATGTCGCCCTGCGTTCAGCGAGCAAGGTTTTGAATACCTGAGGGGAAGTGTTTGTAATATGTAATATAGTGTAGTTGGGTTCATAGTTAAATTGCTTCTTGGTTGACTGGTTACTTTACTTTCAATGCTTACATTGGCCTTCCTGGTTTCCGAGTTACAGGAATTTCTGCTTTCCTGCTCACTGTAGTTTTTGCTGTGTTGGCTTTACTGTTATCTTAACTTCTGCTTACATTCCATTTGTTATGTTACATTCCATGTGTTAATCGGTGCTTCCCTTGAAATAAATGCTATGGTGATTTGAATTTGAAGAGAGCGGCTTGGTGATGTGGTTTTTTGAATTTATGGTACATTTCCCTGAAAACATAATTTGATCAGGTGTCTTATAGATGAAACCTCTTCTTTGTAGAACCGGACCCCGTACACCTCGAAAAAACCGGCTGCTCTACAAAAACCGCATTCAAAAGGGCCAAATAGAAAAGCTTCAAAAGCAGATTGAGGAGTTAAGTGCGAGTGTGACTGTCGAAGAGGCCCCTGATAACCCTGATGCAAACAGTGATGCGCCTCCCCAGGCTGATGCTATGGCAGGCTTCTCAAGTGCTGAGCAGAAGGCTTACCAACTCCTCACCGAGGGGTTGAAAAAATTGCCAGTCCGTAAGCGCATTACAGTGTTTCGCCAGCTTGCATCTGTTGAAGATGTAAAGCAGCAGAGGTTGGCAAGTCGCCTTGCTCAGGCTATGGGGGTGGACCGACGCACTCTGACTGCTCCACCGCCGAAGCCTCATAAAAATCAGGCGTATGACGACGAACGCCGGCGGCGCGTCTTGGCCTTCCTCATTGACCCAGAGAATTCCACCACTCTCGCGGGCAAGAAGGAGACCAAGACGATAGCTAAGGTTAAGCACCAGCGCATCATCCTCAACGAGTTCCTCTATGTGCTGCGACTCCGTTACAATGAGATTAACCCAGGGTACACATGTTCAAAGACATTCTTTAACGATGTACGCCGGGCACATCCATACATTCAAACGGTGTCGCACACAAGCACCTCTGAATGCCTCTGTAAGATCCATCAAAATTTTGCACTGAGGCTACGTGCAGTCGGTATTAAGGCCCTTCCTGATACCGTCGTGCGCCAGAGTACCGTGGAGGAGTTTAAGGCCAGATTGACCAACACGGTTGTAGAGGAACAAATTACGTGCGAGACTTGGAAAATGGTAAGTGTTGAGTACGGACCGCCTGGTTGTGGAAAAACTACGATGAAACTCCGTCTCAGACCCTCTACCATGGACAAGGCTGCTTTCATAGAAAGCCTTGGAGACGAGTTTCTGACTATATTGGACCACTCCGAGCGTGCCCATACTCAACATCGTGTGGTGAGGGAGTTGCGTGCAACGATGTCAGTCCAGGAGGTGAGCATCCAAATGGATTTCGCCGAAAACTGGATGATAACCTACCCTGAGGGCCCGCAGAGCGTTTACTTTGCTAAGGAGCCGGTGACCCTCCACCCTGTGGTAATACACTTCAGGGAGGAGGGCACCGGTGATTCCAAGCATCGCTCGCTGGCCCTTGTGACTGACGATCGGAAGCATGATGCAGGTGCCATTCTTTCATTTCTGGTCACAATAGTAAGGTATATCAAGCAGAACCTTCCAGAGACGGTAAGAATGTTGCACTATGTGTCTGATTCTCCCTCATCGCAATATCGAAACATTTCGATATTTTCGATCCTGTCTCGGCACGAGGAGCTGCTCGAGGGGTTCAGGGCAACCTGGACATACTTTGAAGCAGGCCACGGGAAGGGGCCGTGTGATGGAGTGGGTGCAGCCGCCAAGCGTAACGCGGATTACGCTGTCCAGCGTCGGTATCTCATCAAAGATGCAGCGGACTTTGCCAGGATTGGGAACAATCCCAATAACTTGGCAAACCGTGAAGTACCGACGAAGGTGTATTATGAGTGCATCCCGTTGGAGGATGTCCACGCTGCCCGTGAAATGGTTAAGAAGATTAAAGCTGATGATAGCTTGGAGGGAACCATGGGGTTGCACGCAGCGGTTCCTATTGTGCAGGGACACTCACTAGCTGTCCGTGCAACCTCATGTTTCAAGGAGTGCTGTTGGAAAGACCTTGAGTTGCAGAGGGGTTGTGAAGGGTGGGAGGTACGCAACCTGCGATTTACCTACCGCGAACCACCACAACCCCGACGCACTCGGTCCGTCCAAGAAGCACCCACTCCTGAAGAACAGCCGGTTCAAGTACAGGTTAGGGATGTAGAGGGTGCGGACATAGATACACCAGAACAACCAGAACAACCACCAGAGCAACCACCAGAACAACAACCAGAGCAACCACCAGAACAACAACCAGAGGCTACTGAGGCTTGCCCAGAACCATTCAGGAAGCTGAAACGGTATGCGGTTGGAACATACGTGGCCTGTGTGTATGACAACCAGTGGTACCTTGGCCAAGTTTTGCAACATGAAGACCGTGAGTATGAAGTTTCCTTTCTTACCCAGGAGCAGGAGGACTCAAATGAGTTCCGTTGGCCACGCCGCAAAGATGAACTGTGGGTGCGCCATGTTGATATTCTCGGCTCTACTCCTCAACCAGATGAGGGCTTCATACGGCGGAAGATAAGATATTACACCCTTCCCAGGCACCTCATCAAAAGTATTGACAAGGCTTTTGATGAGTTATAACCAAATTCAGATGACTCACTATAACCTACTTCAGGACCTTGGGATTATCTATTACTATTACAGAAGCGTAACATCCGACACTTTTATTTTGTAAACCTTTGCCCCCCCCTAGATCTACAGCTCCATGTTCGATGATTGTACTTGGTATGTATGAGCCTGTTAATAGACATGTTAAGATGCATGTTAGATGCTATTTTGATCCTCCAGTATAAATTTACCAGTGTTTGTAAAGGGGTGGAAAGTCTAAAGAGGTCTAAACTGAGATTGTCATCAATTTTCAAAGGCATGGTTGATACACTTACACAGACAATAGTGATTGTTTTAGAGTTTAAATGTATAATATGATATGTTGTTGATAGGTGTGTGGAGCTAGAAGTTCTTTGGTATACTTTTGGAACAGATAGTATGTACACAACTAAACCATACCATCGTTGTAACGTCTGACACTTTTATTAAAGTGATTCAACCTGGAGGCCTGATGTGTGAAAGAGAATTGTTGTCAGGTGGTTGCTATGGTTCATATTGTTAATAGACATATGTGCCTTATGATTTGGGAGGATTTGGGCGTTCCATGGGTCTTTTGAGTTTGGGCATGATACACTCGCAGGGTAAAAAGAACTAAAAAATATTGTTTTTCAATTTTCAAAGTCATGTAGGAGACACTTACATAGGTTAAACTGAGTGTTTTAGAGTTCAAATGTGTAGTATAAAAGTTTTTGTAAGCATGTATGTAGCTAGAAGTGGTTTGTAACATGTTTGGTGCTCATATGTTGCATGTTCCTAGGTGCTATCGACGCTGTAACGTCCGACACTTTTATACCAATTTTTGTAGTGCCTACTATAAGGCCTATTCTGGATAATAGGGTTATGGCATGGTGGTTGCTATGGTTTATATTGTTAATAGACATATGTGCCTTATGATTTGGGAGGATTTGGGCGTTCCATGGGTCTTTTGAGTTTGGGCATGATACACTCGCAGGGTAAAAAGAACTGAAAAATATTGTTTTTCAATTTTCAAAGTCATGTAGGAGACACTTACATAGGTTAAACTGAGTGTTTTAGAGTTCAAATGTGTAGTATAAAAGGTTTTGTAAGCATGTATGTAGCTAGAAGTGGTTTGTAACATGTTTGGTGCTCATATGTTGCATGTTCCTAGGTGCTATCGACGCTGTAACGTCCGACACTTTTATACCAATTTTTGTAGTGCCTACTATAAGGCCTATTCTGGATAATAGGGTTATGGCATGGTGGTTGCTATGGTTTATATTGTTAATAGACATATGTGCCTTATGATTTGGGAGGATTTGGGCGTTCCATGGGTCTTTTGAGTTTGGGCATGATACACTCGCAGGGTAAAAAGAACTGAAAAATATTGTTTTTCAATTTTCAAAGTCATGTAGGAGACACTTACATAGGTTAAACTGAGTGTTTTAGAGTTCAAATGTGTAGTATAAAAGGTTTTGTAAGCATGTATGTAGCTAGAAGTGGTTTGGAACATGTTTGGTGCTCATATGATGCATGTTCCTAGGTGCTATCGACGCTGTAACGTCCGACACTTTTATACCAATTTTTGTAGTGCCTACTATAAGGCCTATTCTGGATAATAGGGTTATGGCATGGTGGTTGCTATGGTTTATATTGTTAATAGACATATGTGCCTTATGATTTGGGAGGATTTGGGCATTCCATGGGTCTTTTGAGTTTGGGCATGATACACTCGCAGGGTAAAAAGAACTGAAAAATATTGTTTTTCAATTTTCAAAGTCATGTAGGAGACACTTACATAGGTTAAACTGAGTGTTTTAGAGTTCAAATGTGTAGTATAAAAGGTTTTGTAAGCATGTATGTAGCTAGAAGTGGTTTGGAACATGTTTGGTGCTCATATGTTGCATGTTCCTAGGTGCTATCGACGCTGTAACGTCCGACACTTTTATACCAATTTTTGTAGTGCCTACTATAAGGCCTATTCTGGATAATAGGGTTATGGCATGGTGGTTGCTATGGTTTATATTGTTAATAGACATATGTGCCTTATAATTTGGGAGGATTTGGGCATTCCATGGGTCTTTTGAGTTTGGGCATGATACACTCGCAGGGTAAAAAGAACTGAAAAATATTGTTTTTCAATTTTCAAAGTCATGTAGGAGACACTTACATAGGTTAAACTGAGTGTTTTAGAGTTCAAATGTGTAGTATAAAAGTTTTTGTAAGCATGTATGTAGCTAGAAGTGGTTTGGAACATGTTTGGTGCTCATATGATGCATGTTCCTAGGTGCTATCGACGCTGTAACGTCCGACACTTTTATACCAATTTTTGTAGTGCCTACTATAAGGCCTATTCTGGATAATAGGGTTATGGCATGGTGGTTGCTATGGTTTATATTGTTAATAGACATATGTGCCTTATGATTTGGGAGGATTTGGGCGTTCCATGGGTCTTTTGAGTTTGGGCATGATACACTCGCAGGGTAAAAAGAACTGAAAAATATTGTTTTTCAATTTTCAAAGTCATGTAGGAGACACTTACATAGGTTAAACTGAGTGTTTTAGAGTTCAAATGTGTAGTATAAAAGGTTTTGTAAGCATGTATGTAGCTAGAAGTGGTTTGGAACATGTTTGGTGCTCATATGATGCATGTTCCTAGGTGCTATCGACGCTGTAACGTCTGACACTTTTATCAATTTTTGATACCCATACTTCGTGGTGTACAGTCCTCTTCAGGTGATGAATGGGAGTGAACCAATGGTTCTGTGTGAAAGTATACATTCTAAAGGACATGTGGAGCTGATTTGAAGAGGTTATGATGAAAATTAAATGAGGTACAAAATTATAAAAAAAGGGATCATGACAAAAACAAAAAACCTGAATTTTTAAAAATTTCATTCACCCACCTTTCCGGTAATATTTCACCAATCAAGTTGATTTCCAGTATACATCATGTCCTCCTTTGTAATAGTCTGCACAAGTCATTTAGAGAATATCCAATCATTTTAAATACTGTTTTCACCATGATTGGAAATAAAAGTGTCGGACGTTACACGATAAGATTTCATTATTGTTGGAGGGCTACCAAAACTGACATGGTAGGAGCACAAGGTGTGAATCACGTTTTCCAGGGAGTAAATATATTGGTCTTTCACTTTAATAAAGACTTTTAACCGGATTTTGACTTTTGCCATCTTTCTGTCCTGGGGGGTAATTGTGCGTTAAATGAAGATCTGACCCTTATACGACAGTCTGCACCTTTAGGATGCATTAGAATGCATCAGAATGCATTCTGTATTCACTGACATACAAACATATATATATTTGTTATTCATAGGGTCCCGGACATAAGACTCATCCAACCCAGCACCATTGTCCATGGCCTAATGGCTAGCATGAAGCACTTTGGATCAGAAGACCCCTGGTTCTAGTCCCACCCATACAGACCTTTTCCTGTATGAACCACTGTCAAAGCTAAACCTAAGCTGCTGTCACATATAAGAATAGTAAAAAAAAACACTGTCAATATTCAAGTGTCAACTCTCAATGCTTCTATCCTGTGATAAAAACACTCATATTATCCAGTTTGGGCACCCAAAATCGTTCTGAAATGTGATTACCGTCGTATACTGTAGGTTATAGCATATGTTGTATACTGTAGTTTATAGCATATGGGACAATGCACCTACTAAAGCTATCAGATATCCCTGGAAGCTGCCAGCTGCATTCAAATCACATACCTCAATTATTCATCCCTGCTTATTTTTTTTTATGTAAGATTTTCGATACGATTTCTCAGAGAAAATCTTGTAACCAGAGATTTCCCAGCTAGCAGTATATATACTTCATGTAAGATATTCTGTTAGATGTTTCATGTTGAGATCACCTGCTTGATATTCAAAATGAGAAAAGGTTATTTGATGTTACCGGCCTCCAGCCAGCTATAATCTAATACATTAGACAGGTGAGGCAGGCTGTATTTTGATACTTTAAGCAGTTGATATTGCTGGTTATATTATCGGGTTTTTCGATCAATGTCTTCATAAAACCTTTATATTACCACCATCCTGTACCTGTAGTTGGTATACATTATAATATTATCCACAAATCTGTATTGGTAGTTGTTAATGTGTCATCTAGTACTTTATTTCATTTAGTCATCCATCTAAGTTACACACTGACACTGACTTAACAAAACATGTAACATAGTCTCTACAACATTCTGTCAGACTAGAACCCATGTAGGAAGAGTCCATCTTTCAGATTTGGTCAGTGATGACCAGCCTGAATCTTACTGAAAACAGTATATTTATTATCCACATTCAGGCAAGATACTAAACGTATAATGAGTAAGTGCTAATCAGCTATAGGAATGCCCCCAACTGGATGGGAGAAGGGAGTGCGGGGATTGTAGGTAATAATTATGTGAATTGGAAATGGGCCATAGCGGCAAGCATCATAGATTTCAATCATTGGAGCTAGGGAGGCTGGAAAGTTACAGGGGTTATGGTGAGCTAAACAAAAATCATATTCATAAACTTGAAAATGTTGCCCCCCTTTAAATGGTCACAAGGAACTTAAGCTTAAGGAACTAAGTGCACATCTGTGTGGAGGGGTTATAGTGAGTCTGGGTCCTTCCTGTTGGTAACCATATTCTGAGCACGGGAGCGTGTTGCTCCTATGGTAAAAAGAGCTGTCAGTAGGTACCCTCTTTTCAATACAAGTCATGCACTGCTTCACCATTCAACTTGCTCTCACCAAATTAGTCTGAAAAGTCACCTGCCTTGTTTAAAACAGAGAGAGCTGCACTATCAGGTACCTACTCATGTCACACACTCTATAGTATATTATACTGACAGACTTCTCCTGACTAGGTACCTACTCAAATCCCCCTTTTTTAGCACCGTACTTGAATGATCACTTGTGAGCAACAAAAGGGACAGGTTATAGCTACATGAAAAGAAAGGACTGGAAACGAGGGCATTTTTAGCCAGCTCTTCCTTTTACTATAGGAGCAACACCCTCCGGATGTTGTTAACTGCCTCAATTCAGCACAGAATTGACTGCCACAGTGGTAGCTGGATTGTGCACCCTGATGGTTTTAAATTACTGCCTTATCTCCCTTGTACAGCTGAGTATACATAGAGTATTTGGAGGTAAATTCCTGCTTCTGTAATTCATGTATCACAAACGTAAATTGATTATATGGGGATGATAATGACCCAAGTCAATTCAAGATCTCAAAACTTCTAAATCCTCTGCCATTAGAAACCCTTTGCAAATGACCCCAAAAATTACTATTCATATTTCTTTGCCAAGCCTGTGGTCTCACTCATGTCCTGGGCTCCAAACCAGCCATTTGCATATTCACTATACTTGCCTCGCCTCTCTACATTCCTCCTGAGGGCCCTATTCAGCCTCCAGCATATTCCCCGGGTCCCATTCTAAGTCCCATTAATGCCAGACGAGAGGGGGGTAGAGCACCTACAATCTGTGTCTAATAGTCTGGGGGCATTAGTGAGAGGCGCTAGTACAGGGAGTGCCCAAATGGGGATTCTGAGGAAAAAAAGACAGTTTACGGCTATTCTACGCTACAGATATTGTACAGCAACGTGCTCACTATGGAAATCTTCTATCTTCTTTATAAATATGAAAACTAACTGTCCTTCACTATATATCTGAAGTAGTTATCTATGTGGAAACTGCAAGGACGCTTCGTTATTTTTTACATAATTTATGAGGTCAACTTTCTATGAAGCAACAATGCAAGTCCATACCTCAGGTGGTGCCTGAGTCAGGACAAGATTTAATCCCAGCGTGTCATAAATCAGACTTACCTTACAGATGTGGATAGCCCTCAGAGTGATAACTCAGTGGTTCTAATGACTGAGCAGCTCACAGTCAATAAGGGAGTAGCTCAGGCACATCTAATGCCCAAATGCAATGGGGAAGGAGACAGAGAGTCAGAGAGAAAAACAGTAAGAGAGAGAGAGAGAGAGAGAGAGAGAGAGAGAGATAGCAAGACAGACAGGCAGAGAGACAGACAGACAGAGAGGTATTAATTGGCGTGGGAGTTGACAGATTGTAGTAAACATTTTCTAAATTCTACAACTCCTACATAATGTTTCGCCAAAACACTTTCATAACTGGGGTGACGATAGATGTTCAGAAAGTGAAAAATCAATGTATTTCAGCTCTTACCCAAACTTTAAACTGTGGACTGTTGAAAGAACACTCGGCTAGATAGGGCAATTTCAGAAACACAAATGCAACGATGCCATCAAAATCATTGCATTTCAGCTCATCCAGCAGCAAATGAGTCCTTTTGAGGTTTTTGTGTGTATTTATCTTATTTCTACTTTTGCCTTCCTCATATGAGGGTGGGCAGTAATGTAATTTGAAAAACAATAATTCTGGCTTTATTGATAAAGCAGATGGAAGTAAAGCTATTTGTATCCAAAGGGTTAAAAAAAGGGGTCACCTCTTGCCTAAGCAGTTGGCTAAAATGTCCCAAAATAGAAATCGACCTAAGCTTTTTTTTGAGGGAGTAATTCAGGAAACACTTATGCAAATGGCCCTATCTAAACCGACTGTAGAAATAGGACTGATGTATTGCAAGATGAGAAAAAAACACATGACAGGATCAGGAGAGTAGTTCTAACTCAGGTTAAGAAAGGCCTATATACAAACAGGGCCAGATATCATTAACATTTAGCATACATTCCATTGAATTTATTCTCCAGATGCAGACTAAGCTAATAAAGGTAGCTCTCTAAAATATGTAAGGCAAAGAGCACCCATCTGTTGTGCGCTGATTGTTCTGGCCTAGCTCATTAAAGTGTGCAACAATTTGACAAAATTAATTGTAACATGGGATACTGAGAGAAAAAAGGTCAAACATTAATATGAACTGATAACTGCAATGATAAGATTCCTGATTGTAACATAAATACAATTGGAAATTAACTGTGGAAGGATTCCTGACTACAACGTAAATGGATTTGAAGATAAACTGTTGATGCAGGGGGTTAATTCAAAAGGTCCTGGGATTTCTACCCCTATGATCTTAGCGTAGGCACATCTCACAAGACCTAGCGAGTCTACCCTATCTAATACAGTGGTTTCAGGCCAGTCAGGCACAGCAAGTCCTGAGATCCCTTCACTATTCCTTTTCCAGCCGTGAGATCACTGCAATCTTAGTGAAATAATTGCATAGTGGTTTCACCTGAGTACAAGAGCACTCACAGGGAACACTCCTGCTCCCAACAGTGAATGTCCCTGCTGTATACATATAGAGGGGAGGGAGGATGTTTGCTGGGTGTCCTTCAGGGCTCTTCAGGCTACTCAGGCATGAAGTGCACTACTCTACAAGGGAATGCTTGTATGAGGGAACACTTGTGTAATGTGAGAAGGAGTGTTTCCATTGCTATTCTTTCACTATGGGCCTCTTGCCCCTGTGCACAGTGTCTTTTACTTGGAATGGTGTAGGAGGGCCGAGGCTAAGATCACTGCGATCTTAGTGCTGGTTGTGTAAAGGCAAGACAGTCTAATCATAAGATCACTTAATTGGATAAGGCAGAATATATCCTAAGATCGCTGAGGTAGTGATCCCAGGACCTTTTGAATTTACCTCCTGGAGTGGTTCCCATGTGAGCTATCTGTTTTATTTGGATCTCTCTAATTGCAATTAGAAGTCACTCTAGATTGTAGAGGATGGGACTAATTGTATCTCATTGAAAAATGTTCATGGTCCATTTTCTAGCTTCAGATTGACTCAGATGTGTACATTTCCTTTATCAAAGACAAGGGATACCCAGTACACAGACGCCTACTGGTGGCAGAAATCAGAAATCATCAGTTATACTGGGAGTTTTCTCACCCCAACTGGATCAATTTACCTGTAGATATGTTTCCAGTACATTTCTGATCACTTGAGATACATTAAAGATATGTCTTTTGAATTCCCATAGGGCCCTATAGGGAAAATAAATATCTTTGAAAAATTCACAACTTGTTCATTTGAACTGTGACCTCCCATTTTTCTTCTTTTATAGTGTCTGTAAATATATCCTTTATATATTGAGAGAGTCTCGTAGATGGATCAATAGAAGATCATTCATCAATGTTTTCCCCATTCATTTATATAGTTTTTTCAATTAAGTGGTCGTAAAATGAAAATTAGCACTGTGACAAGGGGAGTTCTTTGCATTTCCCTGTTCTGTATATAACATCAAACAAATACTATCCAGAGTTATTTGAGATTATCAATAGAAGATTTACATTGGTCAGCCTGTAGTGTTTGTCTTTAATGCAGCTATCACATGTCCACTAGGACAGTGATCTAATTCCCAAAGTAAGGATTATTAAAACTGATTTCATCTATACTCACATCTCACTGAGGCATTGTAGTTATTCCTGACCAGCATTGGATGCCACAAACGGAAAGCATGTTTTCTCTATTTGCAGCAGTCAATATGAAAACCTATCAGACATTAGCTTTTACCGGAAAAATTCTACTGGGCTGGTGGAATTTGGCAGTCTGCCGGACCAAATATCTGACTGTAATTTTGGAACCTTGGGCTACATTTTCATTCTAGGGCTTGCAAAGCAAACTGAGAGGCATTACTGTTTGTTAAGGCCAAAAATCAATCGACACTGCAAAAATGGTGTTTAGATCCTAAACACAATGCTAATCATATTCTTGCAACGTTTTTGTAATCACATTGATTTCATACACATGTTTAGCCAAACAATGTGCTTAGCTCAAGTATTTAGAAATCTAGGTGTTTAGGTTTAAACTTTGTGTTTAGATATCTATGAATTTTTGTGTTTAGATGTTTATGAATCTTTGTGTTTAGGTGTCTAAATGCTTTGACGGAGAGTTAGGGTGTGCAGACATGTATACATTGAAAAAAAAGATGTCTTTTGTTTGTTTTCTCATTTACTGGGGGGGGGGTATTTACATGCCAAAGTCTCCAAAGATGTCAGCCACACCTATTTACGTGTGCGTGTACACTGCATCAGAATGAGAGACTTGAGAAAATACAAGAGCCTGATAGGAAGAAAATCCCACAGGGCCCTCCCTGTGGGATTTTTAGTACTGTGTTTGGCCACTGGGGGACTACAAAGGCCATAAATGTGAAAAATAGGCCAAAATCTATTATTATGTACTTTTTTACATAGAAAAAGATGGTTTTCCCAAAAACGTTTTATTTTCTGACACTTCCTGTCTATTTGGAATGTAAATTGAACATTTTGAATCCAAAAAAAAAGAGGCTAAAATAGGAGTTCTCAGGTAAATGTGTTACCATGGCAACCAAAATAAATGTTCCAAATAGAAAAAAAATGTCAATTGATAGAATGATTCATCATGAGTCATATGCTGAAAAAAGCATATAGATACCATTTCTAGATCCAAAACTGTGCCCAAAAGTGTGAAAATGTTTGGTCATTTTTGATATATCATTGAAATCATTATGTTAATTAGATGCCAAATTTAATGCAAACAACGAATAATATAGCTTATTGCCTATATTGATACAGTTATGTCATTCCATTTTTGTGAAGCAATATCTCCAAGACCAAAAGGGCTATCTGCAAGGGTGATACCTCATTTTAAAGCTGATAACTTCAATTTTAAAACTCAAATTTCATCTCGGAGGACCCTTTCCCCTCATCTGTCCACAGCTGCTATAGGAATACCCCCAACTGGGTGGAAGAAGGGAGTGGGGGGATTGTAGGAAATAACCTATGTGAATTGGAAATGGGCCATAGCGGCAAGGATCATAGATTTCAATCATTGGAGCTAGGGAAGCTGGAAAGTTACAGGGGTTATGGTGAGCTAAACAAAAATCATATCCATAAACTTAAAAATGTTGCCCCCCTTTAAATGGTCACAAGCTTAAGGAACTAAGTGCACACCTGTGTGGAGGGGTTATAGTGAGTCTGGGTCCTTCCTGTTAGTTACCATATTCTGAGCATGGATGTTGTTAACTGTCTCAATTCAGCACAGAATTGACTGCCACAGTGGTAGTTGGATTGTGCACCCTGATGGTTTTAAATTATTGCCTCATCTCCCTTGTACAGCTGAGTATACATAGAGTATTTGGAGGTAAATTCCTGCTTCTGTTATTCATGAATGACAAAAGTAAATTGATTATATGGGGATGATAATGACCCAAGTCAATTCAAGATCTCAAAACTTCTAAATCCTCTGCCATTAGAAACCCTTTGCAAATGACCCCAAAAATTACTATTCATATTTCTTTGACAAGCCTGTGGTCTCACTCATGTCCTGGGCTCCAAACCAGCCATTTACATATTCACTATACTTGCCTCGCCTCTCTACATTCCTCCTGAGGACCCTATTCAGCCTCCAGCATATTCCCTGGGTCCCATTCTAAGCCCCATTAATGCCAGACGAGGGAGGGTAGAGCACCTACAATCTGTGTCTAATAGTCTGGGGAGCATGAGTGAGAGGCGCTAGTACAGGGAGTGCCCATATGGGGATTATGAGGAAAAAAGACAGTTTACAGCTATTCTGCATACAACTTCACACTCCAATTGGAGTGACGCTACAGATATTGTACAGCAACTTGCTCACTATGGAAATCTTCTATCTACTTTATAAATATGAAAACTAACTGTCCTTCACTATATATATCTGAAGTGGTTATGTGGAAACTGCAAGGACGCTTCGTTATTTTTTACATAATTTATGAGGTCCAACTTTTTATGAAGCAACAAAGCTCCCTCCCACCCATATTTCTAAGTCCATACCTCAGCTGGTGCCTGAGTCAGGACAAGATTTAATCCCAGCGTGTCATAAATCAGACTTACCTTACAGATGTGGGTAAACCTTAGAGTGATAACTCAGTGGTTCTAATGAATGAGCAGCTCACAGTCAATAAGGGAGTAGCTCAGGCACATCTAATGCCCAAATGCAATGGAGAAGGAGACAGAGAGTCAGATAGAAAATTAGTAAGAGATAGAGAGAGAGAGAGAGAGAGAGAGAGAGAGAGAGAGATAGCGAGACAGACAGGCAGAGAGACAGACAGACAGAGAGGTATTAATGGGCGTGGGAGTTGACAGATTGTAGTAAACATTTTCTAAATTCTACAACTCCTACATAATGTTTCGCCAAAACACTTTCACAACTGGGGTGACGATAGATGTGCAGAAAGTGAAAAATCAATGTATTTCAGCTCTTACCCAAACTTTAAACTGTGGACTGTTGAAAGAACATTCAGCTAGATAGGGCAATTTTAGAAACACAAATGCAACGATGCCATCAAAACCATTGCATTTCAGCTCATCCAGCAGCAAATGAGTCCTTTTGAGGTTGTTGTGTATATTTATCTTATTTCTAGTTATGCCTTCCTCATATGAGGGTGGGCAGCAATGTTATTTGAAAAACAATAATTCTGGCTTTATTGATAAAGCAGATGTAAGTAAAGCTATTTGTATCCAAAGGGTTAAAAAAAAGGGGTCACCTCTTGCCTAAGCAGTTGGCTAAAATGTCCCAAAATAGAAATCGACCTAAGCTTTTTTTGAGGGAGTAATTCAGGAAACATTTATGCAAATGGACCTATCTAAACCCACTGTAGAAATAGGATTGATGTATTGCAAGATGAGAAAAAAAACACATGACAGTGAATAGGCCGAAAGCCCTAAGGATATATCTTTTAGTCTAATAAGGGTGGTTGGTACCAATGGATTACTGATTCTTAATAAGTCCTATCTCTAGCCAATAGATCAGGAGAGTAGTTCTAACTCAGGTTAAGAAAGGCCTATATACAAACAGGGCCAGATATCATTAACATTTAGCATACATTCCATTGAATTTATTCTCCAGATGCAGACTAAGTTATTAAAGGTAGCTCTCTAAAATATGTAAGGCAAAGAGCACCCATCTGTTGTGCGCTGATTGTTCTGGCCTAGCTCATTAAAGCGTGCAACAATTTGACAGTGCGAAATTAATTGTAATATGGGATACTAAGAGAAAAAAGGTCAAACATTAATATGAACTGATTACTGCAATGAAAAGATTCCTGATTGTAACATAAATACAATTGGAAATAAACTGTGGAAGGATTCCTGACTACAATGTAAATGGATTTGAAGATTAACTGTTGATGCAGGGGGTTAATTCAAAAGGTCCTGGGATTTCTACCCCTACGATCTTTGCGTAGGCACATCTCACAAGACCTAGCGAGTCTACCCTAACTAATACAGTGGTTTCAGGCCAGTCAGGCACAGCAAGTCCTGAGATCCCTTCACTATTCCTTTTCCAGCCGTGAGATCACTGCAATCTTAGTGAAATAATTGCATAGTGGTTTCACCTGAGTACAAGAGCACTCACAGGGAACACTCCTGCTCCCAACAGTGAATGTCCCTGCTGTATACATATAGAGGGGAGGGAGGACGTTTGCTGAGAGTCCTTCAGGGCTCTTCAGGCTACTCAGGCATGAAGTGCACTTAACTACTGTACAAGGGAACGCTTGTATGAGGAAACACTTGTGTAATGTGAGAAGGAGTGTTTCCACTGCTATTCTTTCACTATGGGCCTCTTGCCCCTGTGCACAGTGTCTTTTACTTGGAATGGTGTAGGAGGGCTGAGGCTAAGATCACTGCGATCTTAGTGCTGGCTGTGTAAAGGCAACACAGTCTAATCATAAGATCGCTTAATTAGATAAGGCAGAATATATCCTAAGATCGCTGAGGTAGCGATCCCAGGACCTTTTGAATTTACCTCCTGGAGTGGTTCCCATGTGAGCTTTCTGTTTTATTTGGATCTCTCTAATTGCAATTAGAAGCCACTCTAGATTGTAGAGGATGGGACTAATTGTATCTCATTGAAAAATGTTCATGGTCCATTTTCTAGCTTCAGATTGACTCAGATGTGTACATTTCCTTTATCTAAGACAAGGGATACCCAGTACACAGAAGCCTACTGGTGGCAGAAATCAGAACTCAGCAGTTATACTGGGAGTTTATTCACCCCAACTGGATCAATTTACCTGTAGATATGTTTCCAGTACATTTCTGATCACTTGAGATACATTAAAGATATGTCTTTTGAATTCCCATAGGGAATCTCGTAGATGGATCAAAAGATATAGTTTTTTCAATTAAGTGGTCGTAAAATGAAAATTAGCACTGTGACATGGGGAGTTCTTTGCATTTCCCTGTTCTTTATATAACATCAAACAAATACTATCCAGAGTTATTTGGGATTATCAATAGAAGATCTACATTGGTCAGCATGTAGTGTTTGTCTTTAATGCAGCTATCACATGTCCACTAGGACAGTGGTCTAATTCCCATAATAAGGATGTATTAAAACTGATTTCATCTATACTCACATCTCACTGAGGTATTGTAGTTATTCTTGACCAGCATTAGATGCCACAAACGGAAAGCATGTTTTCTCTATTTGCCGCAGTCAATATGAAAACCTATCAGACATTCGCTTTTACCTATTCTACTGGGCTGGTGGAATTTAGCAGTCTGCCGGACCAAATATCTGACTGTAATTTTGGAACCTTGGGCTACATTTTTTATTTTAGGGCTTGCAAAGCAAACTGTTATTAGGGTTTTACATCTCAAAATGAGAGGCATTACTGTTTGTTAAGGACAAAAGTCAATCGACACTGCAAAAATGGTGTTTAGATACTAAACACAATGCTAAACATATTCTTGCAACGTTTTTGTAATCACATTAATTTCCTACACATGTTTAGCCAAACAATGTGCTAAGCTCAAGTATTTCGAAATCTAGGTGTTTAGGTTTAAACTTTGTGTTTAGATATCTATGAATTTTTGTGTTTAGATCTTTATGAATCTTTGTGTTTAGGTGTCTAAATGCTTTGACGGAGAGTTAGGGTGTGCAGACATGTATACATTGAAAAAGAAAGATGTCTTTTGTTTGTTTTCTCATTTACTGGGGGGGGGGGGTATTTACATTCCAAAGTCTCCAAAGATGTCAGCCACACCTATTTACGTGTGCGTGTACACTGCATCAGAATGAGAGACTTGAGAAAATACAAGAGCCTGATAGGAAGAAAATTGCTTTGTCTATTCCAGAATAACATGAAATATGTGTCAGTCATTGAGATTATTGATTATTTCATGTTAATGATGGTGGTGTAAGGTGAATCTAGTTAGCTTTCTATGGCCCTTTCTATTCTCATGACATTTAATGAATAGAAACTATAATAAACATGGGGTTTGGGTACATTTGTCACAAAAAGTGATTATAATTGTGTAAAGCTAGTCCATTAAAAGGTAGTGCTGCTACCTGTTGTGGATTCAACATCCAAGTATCTAAACATAAAGATGTTTAAATCTTAACACCTATTATTCAACTGTTTAAACTCTAAACATCTAAACATGTTTAGCAAAAATGTTTATGTAGTTAGAATAAAAGTGTTCATTTCCTAAATGTGTAGTCGATGAGACACCTAACTGACCTATATGTTTAGGTTTTAAACATGTTTAGACCATGAAATCTAAACACCATTTTTGCAGTGCAGGTTTGCAGAACAATGAAATCCACAGAAATGAACGGCCTACAAGGTGAAAATCTTTTGGTATAGACTTCTTGCATGCTGTATAGTACAAAACATTTGTATTACGTTTGATGAATAAATCCACTCAGACATATCCTCTTATTAGTTACTCATTGTCCTTCTTATTTCTCCCCTTTGATCATCTAGTACTGATATATGCTCATTTAGTGCCTAAATGCAGCTGTCCTGATATCACCTTTATCATATTGCCATGGGATGTGGGCCACTTATTCCTCTACTCCTACTTTAATTGGCCTCTTCCCCTGAGAAATTCCACTATGTGCACATCCCCCTAGGCCTGTGCTTCATGATTAATTTCCCACACCTAGATAATCTATGTAAAGCGCCCTGCATGGACGAAGTAAGATGCACACTCTCAAAACCATTCAATCCTGTTACATAAAGGAAAGCGAATTTAACTCTTATGATGTAATTAGCTTGTATGCAGTATCCTTAAAATGTGGGAAAGCCTATAGTACCAAGGATTTAAATGAGCTTTAACATTGGGAATCTTGGGGTCTAATACTTGTGGGTATAGGGCAACCAGATAATGCAATAAAATGACAATAACTCAGGGAAATTGACTAAAATGTAGCCTATTCAATTCCAAGGGTATCATACGAAAGGCTCAGTAGACTCTCAGTTATGCTATTTTCAATTATATAGGCAGTTGTTTTAGGAGAGTGTTAATCCCAAAGGTTTCATATCATATGCATGACACCTGTACCACTGGGTGACCATTCAGTTTTAAAATGTCTAACGGCCTACATAGGATGAAGGGTATCTGTATCTGACAACCAACAAAGTAAAACAGTGTACCGGCTGAGGAGAAACACATGACAAAAGAAGGAATCTAGCTATCATTCTGACATTGGCATGCAGGCGCGAGGCTCAGACATGTGATTTCTCACTTCTATTATTGATATGATTGTTTCCTCCACAAAATATCAGTCTGTACCGGACATGAAAATCAGTGGCCACCATTAAAACTAAAACTTCACACCTCTTCACTGACCAACTTCCCTACCTTCCACTCTCACATCCACTATTAGATCCTTAAATAACTTCCATCCATTCTGTGTAATCTACATACTGCATCTTTTTATAAACATGTCTGGCTAGGTTACGTACACCTGAGAAAATTTGTTCCGTGCTTTTCTAAGAGAAATTGAGAAAAATAGATCAACAAGCAGTTGATGTCCTTTGGGTATTGTAATGCCTTTTTGCCAACTGTACAAGCACTTCTATGGCTGTTTTATCCTGAATAACCAGTAATAGGAGACAGCTTAGAGGAGGAAATGCTGTTTAGAAAGTAAATTCCCAGAGCTACACAGATAGACTCCACATCCAGGAAAGCCACTCTAAGGGCTATTTACTGTCTTCAATCCTGTTACACGCATATCCCACTAAGGGGATCTAAGGAATGATCTTGTCATTGAACTACACACTTTCACTTGGTGGTTTGCGGCATTCCTACAACAACCCATTAGGGGAATCTTGTTTTTTTTCTGTCACAACCCCTCAGTGGCTGCTTGTTCCTCTGCTCACAGCCCCTCATTGCTTTACCTGGAGTTGGTTCTTATGTAGGGAGGGTCTCAATGTCCCAAACAGACAACCTATTCTCCATTGCTGGAGGGGTGCACCATATGTGTCCTTAAAAAACACATTGATGAAAATAGGCAGATTGTAGCAGTTATATATATGTATATATATATATATATGGGTCATTCCAGGTTTTACTGGTCAGGTGGCTTCTTGGGCATATAATAGCAAGGGAAACACTTCTACACCACCAATAATATTTTTATTCCTTAGTGGGGGTTCACAGCTAAGATTTCCATATGGTTTGGGTGGGTCTTGGGGCATAATTTATCTTCTATATGCATTTAATTATAAATTTTCACGTGGGGTACGTTAATGATAGAGCCTATCTAACCTGGTTAGGGAATATAATCAGTGTTCTTATTATATGCAATTAAGAGGTACCCTAGGGGGGAGTCTTCCATAAAAAAATTTTTCATGTACTCCGGGAATTACCCTTGCCAGGCACATATAAGTGATTTTCAATGCACACCGCGATCATTAACGTACCCCGGGCTTTTGCCTCTAAATAGAATAAAATAAACCAAATACATACAATTCCCACAGTCTATGGCCACTTTTAGAGTAAATACATCATGCCTGAACAAGAATTGTGGCCAAATACAGTCTGGTTTGGCTGTATGGGGGGTCTCTTCGTAAGCGGGGTACGTTAATGATCGGCGGCGGGAAAAACAGCACGGGAAGAGAAAAACGACTTCCTGTTGCCCGGCGGAAGTGGCCTGCATCCGGGTACCGTGTTTCAGCTCAGAGGAGGTCACAGCTTGTTTATAGCTACCCCTAGGCAGAGTTCTACTGCAAAAGGAACCCGAAATTCACGAAAAAGGTAAGGAAATTCCACGAAATTCTATGAAATTCCGATGAAATATTGTTGGAGATGTCTGTGGGGGGCCGTAGATCGCTTTTTGTGTACCGAAACGATGTATTTTGGATGCTAGGGGGTAAAATGTGTTGCCGGGGGAGGCCTGCGATGCAGCCTGGGGCCCCAGGGTGAAGCTTTGGCCACCCCGGGCTGTATTTTCAAAATTGGGGTACGTTAATGATTTTTTCTCGGCAAGCAGAATTTGGCCTCTCCTGGCCGAGATGATGTACCCTTGGGTCTAAATTGTTGATAATCCTTTAGAATAGGACCCCCTACGTGTGTAAGATTCATTTTGGGCCATGTTTGGGTGTTTTGAGATGACCCCCCACCCCAATTTGGGCTTGAATGGCCAAATTTCTGCCTCGTCGTGAACTTTTAGGCCCCCTCACAGCCAAAATTGTGCTTTTCCCATGGTTTTTTAGGGTTATATTCCTTCTCCTACCTCTATTCGGGCATTTTGGTGTGTTAATCCTCCTGTGGGATCGAAAGCATAGCCATAGTGGCCAAATTTAGGAAGATAGTGTTCGTCGGTCATTAACGTACCCCGGTGGCAAGATGCCTGCCTACTGGTCGCCATCTTGGATTCAGGGGGATGTTTTATGGTGGGTATGTTAGACATGTCCCCCCTCTGTTGTGTTGACCAGGTAAGCTCACCCTTGCACAAAGCCACCACTGCTGAGTGGTTATAAACCTTTGCGATCATTAACGTACCCCCCCTTCTTATTCTGTATTTTCCACACAAGTGGCACTTCCAGTGCACATAGCTCCATCATATTTCACCATGACATGCCCCTATGGTACCTCTAACTCACACAAGTGTCATTAGTTAGATACTGAATACTTTTTTTCCAAAGAATTTTTGTGGTGGGTATATTTCAGCATTTTCCTTATATTTTGTCAGTATAAATTTCCATATTAGCAATTAATCAGCTGATTGAACTTCCGGGGTTACTGTACATCATTTGTAAGCATATAGGAACATGATGAATATTTTTTTCCTATTTATTTATGTATATCTTATCAGTATTCAAACACTAACAAATTCCTTATTATCTTAAAATCTACTGATTTCCTCACTATGAATTACCATATCAGCATAAAAACCTCTGATAAAATCTTTGGCTTTGTTGTACATCCTTTGTCAGCATATAGGAACTTGTTTAATCACTATTTACCTTTTTATTTAATGTATTTCTTCTCATTTTTGCAGATGGCTGACGTAGCCCCGAGTGGCGGTGGGGGCGACCCCCCCCGTCGCCCTAAGAGGTGTGTGCGGGAGCGCGCTCCCGCTGATCCTCCGGACCTGGAGGAGCAGGAGGACCGGGAGGACCGGGAGAAGGCGGCCCGTCTCCATGCCGCAGCTTCGGCCCGGTACGAGACCAGGCTGCGGCAGGAGATGGGGGCGGCCGCCTATGATGCCCACCGGGCGGAGATCTCGCGTCGCCAGCGAGAAAAAGACAGGGAAAGACTGGCGGGAGACCCTGCTGAGGAGCAGCGGCGGCGCGAGATGCTCCATGCCCGGAAGAAGGCTTACCGGGAGAGACTGAAAGAGAACAAGGTTTGATAATTTTCCGTCCTCTCAGTCTCTGTGGTGCCTCAAAATCTGCTACTCTGGTGGTAACATTTTATTGTGATATGAGATTAAGAATGTTAATAAGTATACAAATTTCAAGGGACAGATACTGTAAATGCTAAGTCAAAACACTGCTGCGAGTAACTCACCAGTGTGACAGTGTCTTTCCATTTCTGAATTCAGAGACGGAAGAAGCTGGGCCTCCCGCCGCTCCCACCCACACCAACAGGGAGACCGAAGGCCAGGGCAGGCACTGGGAGGGGCACCCCAGCTGCGACTGCTGCTGCGGTGTTGGTGCCAGAGCAGGCGGCTCCCGGGGCTGCAGCGGAGCAGGCGGCTCCACGTCCGGCTGCAGCCTCCGCACCGGCACCTGCGGCAGCGGGAAGAGGGACACCCGCAGGGGGCCGGGGCAAGGGGCTCGGGAAGCTGACCGTTCGCCTCCCCTTCGCCCCTCGCCCCAGGTACCAGCGGGTGTCCTTCTCGTCCCCCGACGGGAGTGAGGAGGTAGGTGGATAGTTTATAATGTCACTATAGCATTCAGATACTCTTTTATAGTAAGCCACACATCTCTACTATTGAATAGAATGTTAGAAATACCTTACCAAGTGATTTGTTGACAATATCGAATTTTTACTTTGTTAATGTCAAAATTGCTCGTACCGGTCATTAACGTACCCCAGTCATTAACCTGTCAAAGAATGGCCACAGCTTATCTATACATCATCATATACCATTGGCTTTGCACACACATTGACAAAAGAGATTGTAATACCTATCTAGAGTCATTTGAACATGCATAAGGTTCATCTTGTTTGACCCCTGTAGCTTGACATACACCAAATATTCGATTCTCCAAATGTCTTGCTTAATAAATACTAATGGTTTTGCCCCTTGCTCTACATTCAAGGAGACTCATGCGCCTGTGGCTGGTGTGGACCCTGCCAGAGCCATCCTCATCTCGTCGGGGGATGAAAGCCTGGCCGGGTGCTCCTCCCCAGAGCCCGTCGTGGCCACGGCAACACCACCACTACCCTCGGCAGCACCACCCACAGCACCAGCCGGGAAGGGCAAGGCAGGAGGCCAAGCTGGCAGGGCAAAGACCAGCGCCGCGACGGCCTCACCAGCACCGCCCGTGGAGGAGGCACCGAGGGCAGCGACCACGGAGGCAGGGGGGCGAGGACAGGTTGCCCCGGAGGTGGCAGAGGAGAGCCGGACGACTCGACCGGTCCGTCAGGCTGCGCAGAAAGACTCCCCCAAGAAGAGGCGCAGCCAGCGTTCGACCGGATCGAGGCCGGCCGACTCTTCGCCGCCACCACCGGGCAACCTGGCCCTCGCGGAGGATTATGTGTAAGTATTATGATCACTTTAAAGGTATCAAATCACTTGTGTGCAGATATTGTGTTTTCTGTGGATCCACCCTATGTTAGTAGAATTGTCGTTTTTACCATGCATAAGGCCCATCTTGTCTGGCCACTGTGGCTTTGAAAATTAAAAAATCACAAAATTTCTGCACTTCTCGCAACATCTGCATGTCATGGAGTGCTAAAATGTATCTTTATATACACCAAATAGTATTTTTTGACAAACCACACACCTCTACTATTGAATAGAAATGTTAGAAATACCAGACTAAGTGATAGGTTGAAAATATAGAATTTTAACTTTGTTAATGTCAAAATTGCTCGTACCGATCATTAACGTACCCCAGTCGTTAACCTATCAAAGAATGGCCACAGCTCAACTCTACACCATCATATGCCATTGTTATCACATACACCATCACAAGAGAGGTTGTACTACCTATCTAGAGCCATTTAAACATGCATAAGGCCCATCTTGTCTGGCCACTGTGGCTTTGAAAATTAAATATCACAAAATTTCTACACTTCTCGCAACATCGGCATGTCATGGAGTGCTAAAATGTATCTTTATATACACCAAATAGTATATTTTGACAAACCACACACCTCTACTATTGAATAGAAATGTTAGAAACACCATACTATGTCATAGGTTGACAATATAGAATTTTAACTTTGTTAATGTCAAAATTGCTCGTACCGATCATTAACGTACCCCAGTCGTTAACCTATCAAAGAATGGCCACAGCTCAACTCTACACCATCATATGCCATTGTTATCACATACACCATCACAAGAGAGGTTGTACTACCTATCTAGAGTCATTTAAACATGCATAAGGCCCATCTTGTCTGGCCACTGTGGCTTTGAAAATTAAATATCACAAAATTTCTACACTTCTCGCAACATCGGCATGTCATGGAGTGCTAAAATGTATCTTTATATACACCAAATAGTATATTTTGACAAACCACACACCTCTACTATTGAATAGAAATGTTAGAAACACCATACTATGTCATAGGTTGACAATATAGAATTTTAACTTTGTTAATGTCAAAATTGCTCGTACCGATCATTAACGTACCCCAGTCGTTAACCTATCAAAGAATGGCCACAGCTCAACTCTACACCATCATATGCCATTGTTATCACATACACCATCACAAGAGAGGTTGTACTACCTATCTAGAGTCATTTAAACATGCATAAGGCCCATCTTGTCTGGCCACTGTGGCTTTGAAAATTAAATATCACAAAATTTCTACACTTCTCGCAACATCGGCATGTCATGGAGTGCTAAAATGTATCTTTATATACACCAAATAGTATTTTTTGACAAACCACACACCTCTACTATTGAATAGAAATGTTAGAAATACCAGACTAAGTGATAGGTTGAAAATATAGAATTTTAACTTTGTTAATGTCAAAATTGCTCGTACCGATCATTAACGTACCCCAGTCGTTAACCTATCAAAGAATGGCCACAGCTCAACTCTACACCATCATATGCCATTGTTATCACATACACCATCACAAGAGAGGTTGTAATACCTATCTAGAGTCATTTGAACATGCATAAGGTCCACAATCACAAATTTTTAACCTGGTGGTTTATTAGCCTAACCTATTTATTAGTCCAGATAATTCTTATAATTGCCATTCATTTTCCAGTGCTACCTTGAAGCGCTCCGTTGAGCAGCAGGAGTAGCATAATGTAATTATACAGTAGAATGCTATATTAGAATAGACTAGTTGTGTTGCATGTTGAGATGTTGCTTGTTTAATGTTAGTTGTTGCTGCTTATTTGACTATACTTGTATTGCCACCTTTTTAGAATTAGCTCATGTACATGACATCGTATTGTTATTACAATTACTGGTTAAACAATCTCAGTAACTGTCATTATAATTGCTTGTGTAGTGACATTAATATTATCACCATGACATAATATCACAAGTAAAGCATAAATGATTAACAATTTAATTTAGCTCATGTAGTGAAATTAGCTCATGTAGTGACATAATATTCGCTTTGCTGACTAATGCCTCAAATGAATTTCTAAATACCAATTTGTTAATGCTTTCTCATTTCCAATTTACAGCACCTCCCCGCCTACCGGTCAGATGAAAATGATGACGACCCCTGCAAACCGACCCCTGACAACGACACCGAACCAGACAAGGAAGACCACAACACCTAAAACTAACCGCATCAAGTACCTCGAGAGGACACTGGCTGCAACGCGAGAGTCGGTGTCCTCTATGCAGGCGCGTCTACAATCGGATTTGGCACAGGCGGCCGGTCCAGCTGCTACACCACAGAAGCAGCAACAGTGTAAAGATCTTATCTACGATGGGGTGGCGGCTCTCAACAGCAAAGACACACTAGACTTCATGCGGAAGGCCTTCCCTGAAACCAACCTTCAAGCAAAGGGTCTCACCACCCAGATGGCTAAGGACATTAAGGTCAACCGCAAGTCTCTGGCGTCACCCCCTTCAGATCAGCCCCATAAAAGCACTGTCAATGCAAAGGCACGTGAGGCAGCAGTCGTTGAGTTCCTGTGCCTACCGGAAAACTCCACCATGATGCCAGGCAAAGGTGACTCCATCATTGTTAACTTGGATGGTGTCAAGGTCAGAGAACAGAAAAGGAACCTGGTGGAGTTTGTGTATGTCCTCCACAAGCGCTACCTTGACACCAACCCTGCCTGGCCTGTGGAGTCCACCACCTTCTACAACATCAGGAGTAAACATAGTTATCTAATTCCGGTAGAGCTGCAGAATGAGAAAATCTGCCTCTGCCAGAAACATCAAAATTTCGTTCTCATGCTGAAGGCAGCTAACATGAAGACTTCAGTGGACACCCTGGTCCAGAACACCACTGCGGACGTGTTCGAGCAACAGCTGACCCAGTCGGTGAAGACGGACCATGTAGACTACCTGATGTGGAAGTACGTTCCGGTTATCTACGGCAAGCCCGAGGAGAAGAAGATGGTGATGAAGCTCCGGCCCACTTGGGTAACCGATAAATCCAAAAAGGAGTTCATCACGTTGGTCAAGGACGAGTTCATGTCCATGGCCGACCACGTCGATCGGGCCCGTAGCCAACACGGGATCGTGCGTGAACTGAGGAGTTCCTTGTCAGTGTACGAGACAGTCATCCAGATGGACTTCGCCGAGAATTGGCTTGTCTCGTATCCTGATGGGCCACAGAGTGTCTATTACGCCAAAGACCCGGTTACGCTCCACCCAGCAGTCCTTCACTACCGGCACGGACCAACTGGGGAGATCAGACATCACTCTGTGGCCCTCGTCACCGACGACAGAAAGCATGACACCGGTGCGATCCTGGCATTCATTCAAGTTCTGGCAGCGTTCCTGCAAGAGAACCTGCCCCAGGTCGCGTGGGTGCACTATGCATCCGACTCCCCATCGAGCCAGTATCGGAACATCTCCATCTTTTCCATACTGGTGCGCCACGCAGAACTTGTCAGTGGTCTACAAGCGACATGGACCTACTTCGAGGCGGGACACGGAAAGGGCCCCTGTGACGGCGTTGGAGCTGCAGCAAAACGCAACGCAGACAACCTCGTCAACAGGGGAACGCTAATCCAGAATGCAGAGTGCTTCGCGGCTGAAGGCAACCTACTCGAAGGCCGCGTCAAGTACATCTGCGTTCCGGTTGCGGATATCGCCACCGCCCGTCTCACAGTCGGCAAAGTAGCAGCGGACGAGTCCATCAAGGGCACCCAGAAAGTTCATGCTGCTGTGCCCGCCGAACCCGGGAAGTCCCTCGCTGTACGCCACAAATCATGCTTCAGCGAGTGCTGCTGGGCCGACCTTAGGTCCATTCGTGGGTGTCCAGACTGGATCACACACCCAATGAAATTCAACAACAAGAAGGCTCCTCCCCCACCACAGCAGACGCGACAGAGGACTGTCCCTGCTGAGGTGGACGGCGATGATGTACCCCCGCCAAAGCAGACTCGAGGTACTTCGGTACGGAACACTCTCCCCGCTCCTGTCGCTAGCACCTCTGCTTGCAAGCGCCAAGGGGGTCCCTCACCCGTCGTGGCTGGCAAGCGCACCCGCAAGAACATGGTTCCTGCCCCAGCCACGGCTAACAAAGAAAATGTGCCTCCGTGTGCCGCACCAAAGCATGCTGCGGAGCGTGCAGTTGAGGCCCCCGTCACAAAGCACATGCGACAGGACGGACCAACCTCACCTCCCGTTTTTGAGGGCGGATCGACAATGGACATTGAGGATACAGCTGTATTCGTGCAGGATGAGTACCAAGAGGGACAGTTTGTCGCCTGCGCATTCCTGCATGAGTCAGACTCCACCAAGGACGCATGGCACATGGGCAAGGTCTTAGCTGTGGACAGTGAGAGTGACATGTATGAGGTCATGTTCCTCATTCATCCGGCGAAAAACCTCACTTGCCACAAGTTCCCAACCAAGCCCAATGTCCAGTTTATATACCATAATACCATCCTTGGCTATGTGAACAAGAAGCGGTATGGGAACTCCACCGTCTGGGGCCACATCCTCCATGATAACACAGTCAAAATGGCCAACATGAAACTAATAAAGCACCGTAAGGAGGAAGACAACAGACTTGCCAATAGTTGCTAAATGGTTCTGTTTGTTTCACACAAGTGTTACATCTCAGTTGCTGGAGTTTAAGCGAGTTTTTAGGGTCAATGGTTAAATGACTGTATATATGTATTATGATCTCATTTACCCTCAGGAAAGAGTATTTAAGGTATATAAGTGTATATTTTTGTACTGTGCTGCAAGTGAAGGCCGCGAGAAGTGTTGAAAAAGTTGTGATATTTAATTTTCAAAGTGATATTGAACACCCAAGATGGGCCTTATGTATGTTTAAATGACTCTAGATAGGTAGTACAACCTCTCTTGTGATGGTGTATGTGATAACAATGGCATATGATGGTGTAGAGTTGAGCTGTGGCCATTCTTTGATAGGTTAACGACTGGGGTACGTTAATGATCGGTATGAGCAATTTTGACATTAACAAAGTTAAAATTCGATATTGTCAACCTATGACATGGTATGGTGTTTCTAACATTTCTATTCAATAGTAGAGGTGTGTGGTTTGTCAAAAAATACTATTTGGTGTATATAAAGATACATTTTAGCACTCCATGACATGCCGATGTTGCGAGAAGTGTAGAAATTTTGTGATATTTAATTCTAAAAGTGATATTGGACACCCAAGATGGGCCTTATGCTGGTTTAAATGACTCTAGATAGGTAGTACAATCTCTTTTGTCAATGTGTGTGCAATGCCAATGGTATATGATGGTGTAGAGTTGAGCTGTGGCCATTCTTTGATAGGTTAACGACTGGGGTACGTTAATGATCGGTACGAGCAATTTTGACATGAACAAAGTTAAAATTCGATATTGTCAACCTATGACATGGTATGGTGTTTCTAACATTTCTATTCAATAGTAGAGGTGTGTGGTTTGTCAAAAAATACTATTTGGTGTATATAAAGATACATTTTAGCACTCCATGACATGCCGATGTTGCGAGAAGTGTAGAAATTTTGTGATATTTAATTCTAAAAGTGATATTGGACACCCAAGATGGGCCTTATGCTGGTTTAAATGACTCTAGATAGGTAGTACAATCTCTTTTGTCAATGTGTGTGCAATGCCAATGGTATATGATGGTGTAGAGTTGAGCTGTGGCCATTCTTTGATAGGTTAACGACTGGGGTACGTTAATGATCGGTACGAGCAATTTTGACATGAACAAAGTTAGAATTCGATATTGTCAACCTATGACATGGTATGGTGTTTCTAACATTTCTATTCAATAGTAAAGGTGTGTGGTTTGTCAAAAAATACTATTTGGTGTATATAAAGATACATTTTAGCACTCCATGACATGCCGATGTTGCGAGAAGTGTAGAAATTTTGTGATTTTTAATTCTAAAAGTGATATTGGACACCCAAGATGGGCCTTATGCATGTTTAAATGACTCTAGATAGGTATTACAATCTCTTTTGTCAATGTTTGTGCAATGCCAATGGTATATGATGGTGTAGAGTTGAGCTGTGGCCATTCTTTGATAGGTTAAAGACCGGGGTACGTTAATGACGGTACGAGGATTGAGAGATGAACAAAGTAAAAATTGGATATTGTCAACCTATGACATGGTATGGTGTTTCTAACATTTCTATTCAATAGTAGAGGTGTGTGACTTATCAAAAAAAACTATTTGGTGTATATAAAGATACATTTTAGCACTCCATGACATGCAGATGTTGCGAGAAGTGTAGAAATTTTGTGATTTTTAATTTCCAAAGTGATATTAAACACCCAAGATGGCCCTTATCAATGGTTAAATGACTGTATATATGTATTATGATCTCATTTACCGTCAGGAAAGAGTATTTAAGGTATATAAGAGTATATTTTTGTACTTTGCTGCAAGCGAAGGCCGCGAGAAGTGTTGAAAAAGTTGTGATTTTAATTTTCAAAGTGATATTGAACACCCAAGATGGGCCTTATGTATGTTTAAATGACTCTAGATAGGTAGTACAACCTCTTTACTCATTATGTGTGTGATGCCAATGGTATATGATAGTGTATAGGTGAGCTGTGGCCATTCTTTGATAGATTAGCAAATGGGGTACGTTAATGACCGGTAGGAGGATTTTGAGATGGTTAAAGTTCTATTGTTATAGTGGCAGCCTATCATCTTGTATGGTGTTTCTATTATTTGTATTCAATCATAGACATGTTTGGCTTATGAGAAAATACTATTTGGTGTATATAAAGATGCATTTTAGCACCCCATGGCATGCATGCTTTGCGAGAAGTGTAGAAATTTTGTGATTTTTAATTTTCAAAGTGATATTAAACACCCAAGATGGGCCTTATGCAGGGTTAAATGACTCTAGATAGGTAGTACAACCTCTCTTGTGATGGTGTATGTGATAAAAATGGCATATGATGATGTATAGATGAGCTGTGGCCATTCTGTGAGAGGTTAACAAATAGGGTACGTTAATGATAATATGTGTAATATAATGGCCTCTACGCAAGCACCAAGTATGAAGTATAGGTATGATATATCAGGCCAATTCTTATTATTATGTACAGTAGGTCTACTAGAGACAATGGACAGTTAATATAGTCATTGTATGAAGGATTTTGAATGAGCTAGGCTAAAGTTAAAAAATGGTAAAATAAATTCACAAATTTTCACATTTTCCAATTTATCCACCTATGCGTAACTTCAAGAGTTTTCGGGTCTCACTTTAGCTTTTTGGTATACATAAAGTCATGTATTGTACCAGTCTGGCCACAATATTTGGTGTTTCCAGGCCTCTTATTAGTGGTGTTATTCATGTTTGTTTGATTACGATCATTAACGTACCCCCTTTTTAGAAGGTTTTACGGCATCTGCGATAAAAACTGACCCCCTAGGAGTTGGATCCTTGAATGAAACTTTTTAATAAGCCAAGATATAGGGCTATCAATAAAATATAATGTTATTAAGAAATACTGAGTTTGTAGATTCTTGATCCAGGCCCCCCCTGACCAGTAAAACCTGGAATGACCCATATATATATATATATATATATATATATATATATATATATATATATATATGATCACTCTTGTACAGTTCTTAAATCATACAGAAAAAAAGTATCCTATTTTCTACATTCAAGAAGAATTCTAAAATCATAGGATGATTACGTTTGTCAAGAGGTGGCAGCACCTCTCTCTTAGCTTCCATACTATACCACCTATAAAGGTTAGAGTCGGACCGTCGAGGGTGTAATAGGGAACTGAATAAACTTGACTCTTTGTTGCCTCTGAACCATAACTATTGTGTTTTCTTGATTTCTAGTCAAAACTAAACCCTCGGGAATACGAACTATTACACAAGAAAGCGATTTTGAGTAAGAGGAAACCTATGTAATATATGAATGTTGGCGTGTAGACTATGGGATACTATGGCTTTAATCTTACAACATGATGCAAGGCATTAGGATGGCACATGGGCACTTTAGGTACACTGTCAGCCCAGCGCACCAGTTTTACAGTGGATAGCTTATTATTCGGGACTACACTGGTAGTTGATGTTAGTACAAACCCATTGACCTGATTTGGGTTCTAGTGTATGTATTACGGTGGTATGTACTGCCCATTTACAATTGGGGCTGAGAGTGTAATTATCCTGCAATATTGATCCCAATAAAACATCTTAAGTCACCACCCTGCCTTGCCTCCAGGCATATATTCTGCTTGGGGTTCTCACCCTCGCTGATGTGCTAACCACAAGGAAAAATAAACCTTTCATAAAAAAAAAGATACTAACCCACAACATGCTTTGATTTGTGTATTGCTTGGAAGGACCTCCTCTGGAATAAGGTGTTCGTTTCTTACATCATTTTGAATTTTTACAATTTGACTTTGGGATATAGCAGGAACTATGGTATTTCAGAAGAATTCAAAATATACCCATATACTGTATGTATGAGGTGTGTTCAGCCATTCAATTTTGCACTAGTATCTTCCCACCCATCCATCAATACCCGTCAGCTTCAGCAGTGAGCACCAATGTAGCTGCAGAAACACCAATCTGTCTATGTTGAGGCAGAGGTGTGTATCTGACGGCTAACACGTGCCATGAAATAGCCATGAAGTAGCCCTCCATGTTACCACTCAGGGATGGTGTTACGTTGGCCATACATCATCATAGAATGACTCCTCTCTCCCTTACCCAGAATCTATTTCAAGAACTGCATAAAGCTATCTATTTTGTTTGCAAACATTCTTCTATCATGTGGGAATAATAGCAAGTACGCTTATTCTAAGATTGGTGGTTTTTAGGACTTGTAATGTAAAGGCAAGGATGTTCTTATCTGTGTTTTTTTTTCTTTCCATGAATATGTGTTACAGTTTACAATGACCATACATCACCTCTTCAGAACTACAGTGTACAATATGTATTGAAATTAGTCCAATGAATCTTCATTTGGTGGCAACAAAATTATAATGCCTGTTGCTCATTTGAGGGTAAGTATAGTCTTTCCAATTATAGAGTCAAACCCTAATTTTCCCCCCTAGAATAGCCTCCTAAGGTGTATAGTTATGAAGGGGCCTCTTTTGGAAAGGTATGAACATAGGCTTGAAGCCATTTCTTAACGGGCTACGACTGCTCACTTACTAATCGTAGTGGGAACTCTTATTTTAGTGTTATTACAGCCCAACAGTATTGGTTATGGAGTACCTGCAGCACTACGACTGCCCTACCACACTCTATGTGATTGCTACATAACTGCTGATCGTACAGAGCAGTCGTAGGGCTTTACCTACGATCATTGGCACTAACTTTTAGGCTGTGCAATCGTAGTGGCTGCATGCAGTCGTAGTACCTTAATAAATGGCCTCCTGAGCTAGTGTGAGAAAAGAGGATATATATGCGGTGGACGTAACACTGCCTTAGTAACTATGGTCGTTATATCGATGCCTGGTGCACAGTTCCTGTCCTGTTTTGTAAGCTGTCAATACAGACATGTCCCTCTCCACATAGACAGAATGGCATTTTACCTACATGGCATCCCAATGTTATGGCCAATAGGCACTGGTGGAATTTGTAGTGGGTATGGGATATGGAATAGGCGTACAGCTTTCAATGTATGCTATTTAACCTTTTGGGCTGGGAATCTCCACTTGGCAAACATTGCATTAGCTTGGGTATATACTTTACTTCATAAACTGATTTAAGTTATTGTGCAGGAGCTCCAAACGTCAGTCCCTGTGGCGCACTGCATAGGGAGTTGGGTTACGGACCTGAGATTGCAGGTTCAACCCTACCATGGCAATGAAATATTCTGTTGGTTTTAACATGTAACATATGACATGGAAGGACATGAGAGGCATGCTGTTATCCACGCCTTACATGGATAACAGCACGCCTTACAAAATTGATCCTAAAGTATACAGCACTGAAAAAAGTCTTCCTGACAAAGTTACATGTATACCCATGTCAACTTGATTTGACACAGAGAGCACATGTCACTGGGACATGTGCATATATGCCACCATGACAACTGTAGCACACAGTAATCCTCATATAATTTGACATGTCTTAAAATGCCACGTCATCTGTGAGTTGACTAGGGTCACGGCCATGTCAAAGGCACTTGACATGTGATGGTTTGACATGCATAATTGTTCTAGGATATTCCACTAAATGGGGAAAACAACTATGTTGGTACCAGGATTAATCACTACCAAGAAGTACTACCAACACTTGAGACATTTGATGTATGTGTGACATTTTGTTTCCATGAAGAGTAGATCACTAAGGTTTGTCAATACTATCAATTGATGGTAGTGAAATTCATTTCATTGTTAAATTTGCATTTTTTATTGAATATCAAAATAGACACCCACAATCCTGAATTCTTCTACTGGAGATGTTAGACACCTTATCTGTGGGTCAGTGAAA
Organism: Acholoe squamosa; assembly: GCA_949317995.1. Classification (NCBI taxonomy): domain Eukaryota; kingdom Metazoa; phylum Annelida; class Polychaeta; order Phyllodocida; family Polynoidae; genus Acholoe; species Acholoe squamosa. The sequence continues at coordinate 7,693,885 of OX439036.1, read as the reverse complement.
ATACCAAAGGACTGCATTCCAACCCACAATCTATAATCTTAGTATCTACAGTACAGAGAGACATATGGCATTGCCATGCACATCCATGCCCTTGTCTTATGGACTGCATAGAGGTCCTCAGTGAAGTAGAAGTTCTGTAGTTAGGAAAAAGTGCCTTAGTGTTGCAGGCCTGTGGGACTATGATATCCCCTGCCTTCTAGTATAGGCCTGCCTTGATTGAACCATTGGTACATAGCTATTGACTGCTCTTGACCCTTACATAATTGTCTTACAGTATTACCTAGCACTCAGGTGAATGGATCAGAAATATGTGACGTGTCTTCATTACGCATGTCAAGTGGAGTTGACAAACCAAATATGAGCGTGTCAACCTCATTCGACATGCCTTCATACATGTCATGTGGGAGACAAATTGTGACCTGTGCAGTATGCGTCAAAGCGATCAGTGTTCTTCTCTCTGTGAGGGTGTGCAATATCGACAGATATGTGTATGGGAATAGCCACAAAAAAGCACTGTGTACCCCAGAAATCGTGGTATAAGTGGGACTATACTGGTAGTTGATGTTAGTACAAACCCATTGACCTGATTTGGGTTCTAGTGTATGTATTACGGCGGTATGTACTGCCCATTTACAATTGGGGTTGAGAGTGTAATTATCCTGCAATATTGATCCCAATAAAGCATCTTCAGTCACCACCCTGCCTTGCCTCCAGGCATATATTCTGCTTGGGGTTCTCACCCTCGCTGATGTGCTAACCACAAGGAAAAATAAACCTTTCATAAAAAAGGATACTAACCTACTTCAATTTATACACAATTATGTATACATGCTTTGATTTGTGTTTTGCTTGGAAGGACCTCCTCTGGAATAAGGTGTTCGTTTCTTACATCACTTTGAATTTTTACAATTTGACTTTGGGATATAGCAGGAACTATGGTATTTCAGAAGAATTCAAAATATACCCATATACTGTATGTATGAGGTGTGTTCAGCCATTCAATTTTGCACTAGTATCTTCCCACCCACCCATCAATACCCGTCAGCTGCAGCAGTGAGCACCAATGTAGCTGCAGAAACACCAATCTGTCTATGTTGAGGCAGAGGTGTGTATCTGACGGCTAACACGTGCCATGAAATAGCCATGAAGTAGCCCTCCATGTTACCACTCAGGGATGGTGTTACGTTGGCCATACATCATCATAGAATGACTCCTCTCTCCCTTACCCAGAATCTATTTCAAGAACTGCATAAAGCTATCTATTTTGTTTGCAAACATTCTTCTATCATGTGGGAATAATAGCAAGTATGCTTATTCTAAGATTGGTGGTTTTTAGGACTTGTAATGTAAAGGCAAGGATGTTCTTATCTGTGTTTTTTTTTCTTTCCATGAATATGTGTTACAGTTTACAATGACTATACATCACCTCTTCAGAACTACAGTGTACAATATGTATTGAAATTAGTCCAATGAATCTTCATTTGGTGGCAACAAAATTATAATGCCTGTTGCTCATTTGAGGGTAAGTATAGTCTTTCCAATTATAGAGTCAAACCCTAATTTTCCCCCCTAGAATAGCCTCCTAAGGTGTATAGTTATGAAGGGGCCTCTTTTGGAAAGGTATGAACATAGGCTTGAAGCCATTTCTTAACGGGCTACGACTGCTCACTTACTAATCGTAGTGGGAACTCTTATTTTAGTGTTATTACAGCCCAACAGTATTGGTTATGGAGTACCTGCAGCACTACGACTGCCCTACCACACTCTATGTGATTGCTACATAACTGCTGATCGTACAGAGCAGTCGTAGGGCTTTACCTACGATCATTGGCACTAACTTTTAGGCTGTGCAATCGTAGTGGCTGCATGCAGTCGTAGTACCTTAATAAATGGCCTCCTGAGCTAGTGTGAGAAAAGAGGATATATATGCGGTGGACGTAACACTGCCTTAGTAACTATGGTCGTTATATCGATGCCTGGTGCACAGTTCCTGTCCTGTTTTGTAAGCTGTCAATACAGACATGTCCCTCTCCACATAGACAGAATGGCATTTTACCTACATGGCATCCCAATGTTATGGCCAATAGGCACTGGTGGAATTTGTAGTGGGTATGGGATATGGAATAGGCGTACAGCTTTCAATGTATGCTATTTAACCTTTTGGGCTGGGAATCTCCACTTGGCAAACATTGCATTAGCTTGGGTATATACTTTACTTCATAAACTGATTTAAGTTATTGTGCAGGAGCTCCAAACGTCAGTCCCTGTGGCGCACTGCATAGGGAGTTGGGTTACGGACCTGAGATTGCAGGTTCAACCCTACCATGGCAATGAAATATTCTGTTGGTTTTAACATGTAACATATGACATGGAAGGACATGAGAGGCATGCTGTTATCCACGCCTTACATGGATAACAGCACGCCTTACAAAATTGATCCTAAAGTATACAGCACTGAAAAAAGTCTTCCTGACAAAGTTACATGTATACCCATGTCAACTTGATTTGACACAGAGAGCACATGTCACTGGGACATGTGCATATATGCCACCATGACAACTGTAGCACACAGTAATCCTCATATAATTTGACATGTCTTAAAATGCCACGTCATCTGTGAGTTGACTAGGGTCACGGCCATGTCAAAGGCACTTGACATGTGATGGTTTGACATGCATAATTGTTCTAGGATATTCCACTAAATGGGGAAAACAACTATGTTGGTACCAGGATTAATCACTACCAAGAAGTACTACCAACACTTGAGACATTTGATGTATGTGTGACATTTTGTTTCCATGAAGAGTAGATCACTAAGGTTTGTCAATACTATCAATTGATGGTAGTGAAATTCATTTCATTGTTAAATTTGCATTTTTTATTGAATATCAAAATAGACACCCACAATCCTGAATTCTTCTACTGGAGATGTTAGACACCTTATCTGTGGGTCAGTGAAAATACCAAAGGACTGCATTCCAACCCACAATCTATAATCTTAGTATCTACAGTACAGAGAGACATATGGCATTGCCATGCACATCCATGCCCTTGTCTTATGGACTGCATAGAGGTCCTCAGTGAAGTAGAAGTTCTGTAGTTAGGAAAAAGTGCCTTAGTGTTGCAGGCCTGTGGGACTATGATATCCCCTGCCTTCTAGTATAGGCCTGCCTTGATTGAACCATTGGTACATAGCTATTGACTGCTCTTGACCCTTACATAATTGTCTTACAGTATTACCTAGCACTCAGGTGAATGGATCAGAAATATGTGACGTGTCTTCATTACGCATGTCAAGTGGAGTTGACAAACCAAATATGAGCGTGTCAACCTCATTCGACATGCCTTCATACATGTCATGTGGGAGACAAATTGTGACCTGTGCAGTATGCGTCAAAGCGATCAGTGTTCTTCTCTCTGTGAGGGTGTGCAATATCGACAGATATGTGTATGGGAATAGCCACAAAAAAGCACTGTGTACCCCAGAAATCGTGGTATAAGTGGGACTATACTGGTAGTTGATGTTAGTACAAACCCATTGACCTGATTTGGGTTCTAGTGTATGTATTACGGCGGTATGTACTGCCCATTTACAATTGGGGTTGAGAGTGTAATTATCCTGCAATATTGATCCCAATAAAGCATCTTCAGTCACCACCCTGCCTTGCCTCCAGGCATATATTCTGCTTGGGGTTCTCACCCTCGCTGATGTGCTAACCACAAGGAAAAATAAACCTTTCATAAAAAAGGATACTAACCTACTTCAATTTATACACAATTATGTATACATGCTTTGATTTGTGTTTTGCTTGGAAGGACCTCCTCTGGAATAAGGTGTTCGTTTCTTACATCACTTTGAATTTTTACAATTTGACTTTGGGATATAGCAGGAACTATGGTATTTCAGAAGAATTCAAAATATACCCATATACTGTATGTATGAGGTGTGTTCAGCCATTCAATTTTGCACTAGTATCTTCCCACCCACCCATCAATACCCGTCAGCTGCAGCAGTGAGCACCAATGTAGCTGCAGAAACACCAATCTGTCTATGTTGAGGCAGAGGTGTGTATCTGACGGCTAACACGTGCCATGAAATAGCCATGAAGTAGCCCTCCATGTTACCACTCAGGGATGGTGTTACGTTGGCCATACATCATCATAGAATGACTCCTCTCTCCCTTACCCAGAATCTATTTCAAGAACTGCATAAAGCTATCTATTTTGTTTGCAAACATTCTTCTATCATGTGGGAATAATAGCAAGTATGCTTATTCTAAGATTGGTGGTTTTTAGGACTTGTAATGTAAAGGCAAGGATGTTCTTATCTGTGTTTTTTTTTCTTTCCATGAATATGTGTTACAGTTTACAATGACTATACATCACCTCTTCAGAACTACAGTGTACAATATGTATTGAAATTAGTCCAATGAATCTTCATTTGGTGGCAACAAAATTATAATGCCTGTTGCTCATTTGAGGGTAAGTATAGTCTTTCCAATTATAGAGTCAAACCCTAATTTTCCCCCCTAGAATAGCCTCCTAAGGTGTATAGTTATGAAGGGGCCTCTTTTGGAAAGGTATGAACATAGGCTTGAAGCCATTTCTTAACGGGCTACGACTGCTCACTTACTAATCGTAGTGGGAACTCTTATTTTAGTGTTATTACAGCCCAACAGTATTGGTTATGGAGTACCTGCAGCACTACGACTGCCCTACCACACTCTATGTGATTGCTACATAACTGCTGATCGTACAGAGCAGTCGTAGGGCTTTACCTACGATCATTGGCACTAACTTTTAGGCTGTGCAATCGTAGTGGCTGCATGCAGTCGTAGTACCTTAATAAATGGCCTCCTGAGCTAGTGTGAGAAAAGAGGATATATATGCGGTGGACGTAACACTGCCTTAGTAACTATGGTCGTTATATCGATGCCTGGTGCACAGTTCCTGTCCTGTTTTGTAAGCTGTCAATACAGACATGTCCCTCTCCACATAGACAGAATGGCATTTTACCTACATGGCATCCCAATGTTATGGCCAATAGGCACTGGTGGAATTTGTAGTGGGTATGGGATATGGAATAGGCGTACAGCTTTCAATGTATGCTATTTAACCTTTTGGGCTGGGAATCTCCACTTGGCAAACATTGCATTAGCTTGGGTATATACTTTACTTCATAAACTGATTTAAGTTATTGTGCAGGAGCTCCAAACGTCAGTCCCTGTGGCGCACTGCATAGGGAGTTGGGTTACGGACCTGAGATTGCAGGTTCAACCCTACCATGGCAATGAAATATTCTGTTGGTTTTAACATGTAACATATGACATGGAAGGACATGAGAGGCATGCTGTTATCCACGCCTTACATGGATAACAGCACGCCTTACAAAATTGATCCTAAAGTATACAGCACTGAAAAAAGTCTTCCTGACAAAGTTACATGTATACCCATGTCAACTTGATTTGACACAGAGAGCACATGTCACTGGGACATGTGCATATATGCCACCATGACAACTGTAGCACACAGTAATCCTCATATAATTTGACATGTCTTAAAATGCCACGTCATCTGTGAGTTGACTAGGGTCACGGCCATGTCAAAGGCACTTGACATGTGATGGTTTGACATGCATAATTGTTCTAGGATATTCCACTAAATGGGGAAAACAACTATGTTGGTACCAGGATTAATCACTACCAAGAAGTACTACCAACACTTGAGACATTTGATGTATGTGTGACATTTTGTTTTCATGAAGAGTAGATCACTAAGGTTTGTCAATACTATCAATTGATGGTAGTGAAATTCATTTCATTGTTAAATTTGCATTTTTTATTGAATATCAAAATAGACACCCACAATCCTGAATTCTTCTACTGGAGATGTTAGACACCTTATCTGTGGGTCAGTGAAAATACCAAAGGACTGCATTCCAACCCACAATCTATAATCTCAGTATCTACAGTACAGAGAGACATATGGCATTGCCATGCACATCCATGCCCTTGTCTTATGGACTGCATAGAGGTCCTCAGTGAAGTAGAAGTTCTGTAGTTAGGAAAAAGTGCCTTAGTGTTGCAGGCCTGTGGGACTATGATATCCCCTGCCTTCTAGTATAGGCCTGCCTTGATTGAACCATTGGTACATAGCTATTGACTGCTCTTGACCCTTACATAATTGTCTTACAGTATTACCTAGCACTCAGGTGAATGGATCAGAAATATGTGACGTGTCTTCATTACGCATGTCAAGTGGAGTTGACAAACCAAATATGAGCGTGTCAACCTCATTCGACATGCCTTCATACATGTCATGTGGGAGACAAATTGTGACCTGTGCAGTATGCGTCAAAGCGATCAGTGTTCTTCTCTCTGTGAGGGTGTGCAATATCGACAGATATGTGTATGGGAATAGCCACAAAAAAGCACTGTGTACCCCAGAAATCGTGGTATAAGTGGGACTATGCTGGTAGTTGATGTTAGTACAAACCCATTGACCTGATTTGGGTTCTAGTGTATGTATTACGGCGGTATGTACTGCCCATTTACAATTGGGGTTGAGAGTGTAATTATCCTGCAATATTGATCCCAATAAAGCATCTTCAGTCACCACCCTGCCTTGCCTCCAGGCATATATTCTGCTTGGGGTTCTCACCCTCGCTGATGTGCTAACTACAAGGAAAAATAAACCTTTCATAAAAAAGGATACTAACCTACTTCAATTTATACACAATTATGTATACATGCTTTGATTTGTGTTTTGCTTGGAAGGACCTCCTCTGGAATAAGGTGTTCGTTTCTTACATCACTTTGAATTTTTACAATTTGACTTTGGGATATAGCAGGAACTATGGTATTTCAGAAGAATTCAAAATATACCCATATACTGTATGTATGAGGTGTGTTCAGCCATTCAATTTTGCACTAGTATCTTCCCACCCACCCATCAATACCCGTCAGCTGCAGCAGTGAGCACCAATGTAGCTGCAGAAACACCAATCTATCTATGTTGAGGCAGAGGTGTGTATATGACGTCTAACATGTGCCATGAAATAGCCATGAAGTAGCCCTCCATGTTACCACTCAGGGATGGTGTTAGGTTGGCCATACATCCTCATAGAATGACTCCTCTCTCCCTAACCCAGAATCTATTTCAAGAACTGCATTAAGCTATCTATTTTGTTTGCAAACATTTTTCTATCATGTGGGAATAATAGCAAGTACGCTTATTCTAAGATTGGTGGTTTTTAGGACTTGTAATGTAAAAGCAAGGATGTTCTTATCTGTGTTTTTTTTTTCTTTCCATGAATATGTGTTACAGTTTACAATGACTATACATCACCTCTTCAGAACTACAGTGTACAATATGTATTGAAATTGGTCCAATGAATCTTCATTTGGTGGCAACAAAATTATAACGCCTGTTGCTCATTTGAGAGTAAGTATAGTCTTTCCACTCATACAGTCAAACCCTAATTTTTCCCCCTAGAATAGCCTCTTATCTAAGGTGTATAGTTATGAAGGGGCCTCTTTTGGAAAGGTTTGAAAGTAGGCTGAGCTAGTATGAGAAAAGAGGATATATATATATATATATATATATATATATATATATATATATATATATACATATATATATATATGTATACATACATATATATATATATATATATATATATATATATATATATATATATATATGCGGTGGACGTAACACTGCCTTAGTAACTATGGTGGTTATATTGATGGCTGGTGCACAGTTCCTGTCCTGTTTTGTAAGCTGTCAATACAGACATGTCCCTCTCCACATAGACAGAATGGCATTTTACCTACATGGCATCCCAATGTTATGGCCAATAGGCACTGGTGGAATTTCTAGTTGGTATGGGATATGGAATAGGCGTACAGCTTTCAATGTATGCTATTTAACATTTTGGGCTGGAAATCTCCACTTGGCAAACATTGCATTAGCTTAGGTATATACTTTACTTCGTAAACTGATTTAAGTTATTGTGCGGGAGCTCCAAAATGATGCTCCATTTCTCAAAGCACCTCATACTAATTCTCACAAACTAAGGAGAAATTAGAAGAGGGAAGCAATAGATATTTATACTGTGTATTTATACTGCATTCTGGAGGCCATTTCTCAATGTACTACGACTGCACACAGCCACTACGATTTAAAATTGCCAAGGATAAGCCAGGCTCTCGTAGGAACTGCCTTCGACTGCTCACTACGATTCTTATCTAAGGTGTATAGCTATGCAGTAATCACAAAAGGTTTAGTAGGGCAGTCATACTGGTGCAGATGTTAGGGACTACTAGTGCATGGTACCGTTATGGCCAAATCATTAGGTTCTCACTACACTTAAAGGAAACCAGTCCTAGTGTGTTAAAAAATGGCCTCCAGGAGACTGTGTATGAGGGCAATCGGTACCAAATTGATTTGGTCTTAATTTCCTACTGTCACATGAAGCTAGTTATTTACCATGATTAAATTGTTGCTGTATTAAATTGACGAGGGAGGGTTAATTGCTTTACAGCAGAAGTGGTTTCTGTCTATCAAACCGAGGAGATGAACTTTACAAAATGCAACACAATGGATAATCAGGCTATCTAATTCGGGTTCAACTTTCTGTAGAGTAAGCTTCTGTCTAGATGGAGATAAACAGGCATTGTATAATTGTGCAAGAGAAGTCCTGAAAAGGAAATTAAGAGAAGTTCTGAAAAGGAAATTAAGAGAAGTGGCTGATAGGAGTGTAGACATTAGAGAAGAATGGAAGGAGGGATCCACAATCAGCCTCAGTCACTAACACTATTAAATTGTAATCCACGTCAGGTGGATTAAGTAGACTACCTCTTACAGGACTTTGGGAGGCATTCAAATTAAATGAGACCAAAGAGAGAAAATTCCAGCTAGAGAGCCTGCTGTGGTTAATGAGAAAACTTTCAGCAATGATGTTGATAATGAAGAAGAAAACATCTGCATGGCTTCTAAAGATATTGCCTTGAGCAGGCCAGTTGGTTCTCTCAATCTCTATTATCTCATGACAATAAGAGGACCAACAGTTGGCAAGTCATCTGTAATCTGTTTTGGCACTTGCACATTTGCTGAATAGTAATGTTATTATTGCTAATGGAATCTCACTGGCAGTCATGATATCCACTCCAAAAGCTATCTTTCAAAAGCACAATAGGATGTGACAGACTGTATTAGCTCAAATTCATATTTCATGATTAAACATGATGTAGCCTTTCATTAAAGGAAGGTTGAAATGGCTAAAATAACCTTGATTGAATACCATACGAAAATTAACAAATGTGTGTTTCTACTTGAGAAAAAAAGCTGGATTCAGCAAATATATCAGAAATGCTAAACAGAAAATGACATAATTAACATCTTTTTAGCTGTATACACCCAAATCTGTCAATGGCCAAGTCCTTATCTGTCTTGATTTCTTTGAAAATAAACAAATTCAGAAGTAATTTAGCGTAATAGTGGTAAGTTAGGAAGAGAATCACTCTGTTCTAGTGAAGCTAGGCCACGAGCTTTGCTCTTAAATGTCTTAGCAGCATTTTTGAAGAATTTAAATAGTTGGCTGATGCAGCTAAAAATCCACAATAGGACAAATCAATGGGTGTGTAACAGTAAAAACAGGGCACCAACCCTCAATATAGCATTATGAGGCTCAGTGTTAAGTAATCCATACATCTAGGTGAGGTGACATCAATTAATCTTAACACTCTGGATGGCAACACAGTTGGTTTAATTATGCATTGTGATGCATTTTTCTTTATGGGAGGCGATAGAATTTGCAAAATGAAATCTCAGTGGGGGTCATGAAAGATTTGAGCATATAGGTGAATGGTCAGAATGCCACACCCACCTACCCACTTGTCTCCATCCCTCACTCCCCTACCCATCTGCTGCAGCCTGCCTACATGGGCACATCTACTGCCGACGGATGGACCATGCGTTGGTTCTATCTATCATTGTTTTCTATGGAGAAGAAAATGGATGAAGGGACACAGATGGGCCATATATGGGCAGTGGATGCAGCCCTTACCATAGCAATGCGATGTGATGTCTGGATAGAGGTCTGTCTTGAGGATGAATGGTTTTGCTGTCCTAGGGTTTACCCAACTCTAGTGAGTTTCACAGCAGTTCCTTTCATAGTTTCCACCTCTCCACTCTGAGAAGTGGCTGAGAGGATAGAGAAAATAATAGATGAATCCATGAGTTGACTCAGCTTCCAAGTCTGTTAGGTTCTAATACTTGAGAAGTACTATGTTAGCTGGCCTTAAGGGAAGACGATCTCCTTAACTGAAATTAGAGCAAAGAGACAGAGAGAATTAGCTAAGAGGCAATGAATGAAAAGAAGGTCATTAAGACTGTTGTTGAAAGGCAATAATATAAAAATGATGTTCTCTTGAGACACCGAGTTGAGAAGGCGTACTGTCTCATTCTCTATTCTCTACTGACAATAAGAACACCAACAATTGAAGCTGTGGATTAATCAGTTCTGACACTCATACATTTTCCGAATAGTATTCTTTTTCATAGCTAATGGAAACACATTGCCATTCATGTCATGTACTTCAATAGATGTAAAATAAAATGCACAACAGGATGTGACAACCTGTATTAGCCTTCTTTGGGTTTCATTATTTCCAAGTTAACCCGTAAAGGCTAAAGTAGATGCTATCTTTTTTAGGACATTGAATTCAACACCTATTTTATCTTAGAGGTAATAGACTCCTGTCATAAGTTGTGAGTAGATTAAATGCAAATGTTATGAAAAATGGTTTCTCAAATCTGTATAACAGCCCTAGAAAATATTGCCTAATGAGTTTTAGGTTAGGTGAATTTATTCAATACAACTCTTCAAAACAGGTCAAGCATATGGTATGTTGTGATATTGAACCCATTCAGATGAATAAGGGCAGGTACCTTGTTAAAAGCATTCTGTACTTTCAGTATATGCACTTATATTCTAGTGAATTAGGGTAGCCATGAATCTAATTTGGCCCATAATCATATATTCATTTCTCTAATGGGACTCTTTTAGTTAATTCATTTACAATAAGAACATTAGTCGTATTCTTTCCCCCAACATTGTCCATTTTAATTAAAAGACAGCCTCATGTCCATTACCATGCCATTTTAAAACCTTTGATTCTGACCTACTCCTTTTGAGGTTATGCATTTTACCAATGTATCTATAATCTAGACCATTCAATTCTGAAACAAGAAGATAAACCAGCCAAGCTATAAAGAATATTCATGGTGAACCAGCTCAGCATGTCTTTGAATTCACATCATTGGGTAAGCATGTCTGTTTGAAATAGAGCTATTGATATATTATTTATAACATAGTGTAGCTACCCCCTACTCAGATTGCTAAATTTCTTTTCTAATTTCTGAAACACTAGAGTTTGCAGTCAGGAGGCCATTTCACCGCATTTATTACAATAAATACGGACGTCCGTATATTAAATACGGACGTCCGTGTTTCACATTTATGCCCATATCTGAACACCTACTGCCCCTACCCCCCTCCGCATTTGAAATATGCTTCATATTGCAAATGTGGAGGGGGTAGGGGCAGTAGGTATTCAAATATTGACATAAACTTGAAATACGGACGTCCGTATATTAAATACGGACGTCCGCATTTATTGTAATAAATGCGGTGAAATGGCCTCCTGACTGGCATGTCTACAAGAATATTACCTTTCAAATTACCCTGAGCTGCAAATGTCTACAAGCATATAATACACTTTGTCTCAGTGATAGCTCTAAAAGGTGTCACCAGCAAAGCTAAATCAATTCATTATGCCAATGGGGGTTAGTAACTCAAATGCAGTGTCGGCAGGCTGATTCACTTATTCACTGCTATTTTGGGCTGGCAACATATGTCTGCCTCTAGTGATCAAAAGAAAATGTATTGTTATATGCAAGTTTTCATTGTGCAAAATAATCAGATCCTAGGTTTTATGTCTATCTATCGATATATAGGTTAAAAGCCTGTCTTCAAATCTGAACAAGTGGACGATATTGATTTTTGCTGGAACCTTTAACTGTGATCCATTTATCAAGAGGATACCGTGACCTGCTGAGGAGAAAGGAAAACAAAATTGTCAGGTAAGTGTGATCATTGATTTAGTTTTGTGAATAGAATACCTATCCAAGTTTAGTCCATTGTCTCCTGGGGATGAATCTTTCTCCAACAATTGGAAGTTGAAAGTCTTAATTGAGGTTAGCCAGGCCCCTCAGGTATCTGCAAAAACACATCTGCTTGTTTGAAAGTTTGATTAATTGTTTTCCTTTCTGCATGGGATAGATATAGTAACTGTGTTTTTTTTAATCAGTTTATTTGTAGTAAATGCGTAAGGTATTGGCCTTAAGGTATTATTTTGACTTGGCTCCAGTTGGGGCATTTGTTTGACAATATTTCAATTATCAAGAAGGAGAGGATTTATGCTTATTAAGCCTCTCTTATCTAAAGATCATTAGGTAATCTGAGCAAATAAGTATAAAACCAACATATATCATATTGTTATGGTAAATAATAATTATAAAAATCCAAAAACAGATGAATAGTAATGGGGATTCCACTGTAGGGATATTTGTACTTTTTTGTATCTAAATCACATTTATCATTTTTTTTTTTTTTAAGTTGGTTTTGGGTGAATACAGACACAGAGTAGTCCATAAGAATACCTGATACCCACACATTGTGGTTGTTCTATCAGCCATGTATCAAAGGATAAATAAAGTATATAACAACATTCAACCTAATTCACATAGAAGTAGACAATCATTATAAATCGTGAAAATGGAAGACCATACTTCTTGTTACAGGGTTTAATACCTTTACAATTATGATAACATGAGATGAACATAAGTGAATGATTATTCAGCAAAGTAGTTTTCACGTAAAACAGTCGGGATCATCTTTCCTAATTTCTTGTTGAAAATGTACCAGCGTATCAATATGAGTATGTACATTGGTTTTGAAAGGTTCCTTCTACACCAGGCTCTATAATATGCACTTCTGATAAATATAGGTCTTGAACAGTGTGGTCTTTTCCCTGTATACATACAGGGAAAAGACTTCAAATACCACACTGTTCAAGACATGCACTCTGATGGGAATATTGCAGTTGTCAACCAAGGTGGGATTTTGGGCCAGCCTGTATGCGTAAAAAGGTAAATGCTCATCTCTACAATTAAATAAACATCAGCGCTTTATACTAACCCTTCTCATATGCAGAGACTGTAATTTATTTTATGTGAATAACTTCTTCCCATAGAGATAGCATTGCGGGGCCGATCGTCACACCCCCAGTGGCGTAACATGTGCTGATCCACCACAGCAGTCGATCCGGTACCGCAGCCTCATTCTGGATGCATGTAAACATTCAAAATGGCGGACTGACGCTCGGCAGGGAAACTACAGTAACCGATTTTCCTTATTTAAAGCCTCTAAAAACATAGAATGAATAGAGAACTAAACTCCCCTTGTGTCCTCGGTGGCCGAGCTACCCCTGGGGGGAGACGACCCCCTCGTGGTGGATTGGCCACCTCGTACACCACAGTCGTTAAGTTCTCTCTTTATACTGTCCTCTATCTGTAATAGACTTTCCTGTAAGCCTTCTCAAATGCAGAGACTGTAATAGGCTGTCCTATATCTGTAATAGACTGTCCTCTAACCCTTCTCATATGCAGAGACTGTAATAGACTGTCCTCTATCTGTAATAGACTGTCCTCTAACCCTTCTCATATGCAGGGACTGTAATAGACTGTCCTCTATCTGTAATAGACTTTCCTCTAACCCTTCTCATATGCAGAGACTGTAATAGACTCTCCTCTATCTGTGATAGGCTGTCCTCTAACCCTTCTCAAATGCAGAGACTGTAATAGACTGTCCTCTATCTGTAATAGACTGTCCTCTAACCCTTCTCATATGCAGAGACTGTAATAGACTGTCCTCTATCTGTAATAGACTGTCCTCTAACCCTTCTCAAATGCAGAGACTGTAATAGACTGTCCTCTATCTGTAATAGACTGTCCTCTAACCCTTCTCATATGCAGATACTGTAATAGGCTGTCCTCTATCTGTAATAGGCTGTCCTCTAACCCTTCTCAAATGCAGAGACTGTAATAGACTGTCCTCTATCTGTAATAGACTGTCCTCTAACCCTTCTCATATGCAGAGATTTAATAGACTGTCCTCTATCTGTAATAGACTGTCCTCTATCTGTAATAGACTGTCCTCTAACCCTTCTCATATGCAGAGACTGTAATAGACTGTCCTCTATCACTTTGTTTTCCTTGTGTGTCACAATATCGCTCAGGGGTCGTGCGAGTGGTCCCTTGATGTGGCCCAATGTTATTTGGGACTTGGAGGCTGTCCTATCTACCCACATTCAGAGAACCAACAGGTTTGAGTCTGTTCCTCTCAGTTTCTATTTTTTGTCCAGTACTCTAAAGCCAGAGTCATGGGCAGTGTATGGGGTCAGGGTATGAGAGGTAATGTGATTTGGGGCTTGGTGACGGTGCTACTGCCTGCATTCGTATGTCCTGCAGACTTAATTACATACATTGTGCTGTCTCAGTAATCAGTCCCGCTGTAAAGGACATCCTTAGTCCACATGTTTGTATAGCACAGACAGGTTCTATTGTAGGGGATGACATTGTAGTCATCTTGATGCTCTGTAGATATAATTACAATGACCAAGTCAACAATATAGAGTAAATGGCCATTTGGATAGGTTGGGAAGGGAATATATAGCCCAGCAAATTGTCGTCATCTGTCGCCATGATTGGTCATCAATTAGTGATAACTCATTCTGTCATCTTTCGGCACTGTGTGTTAGACTCACATGGCATAGCAATTGCTATTCCTGGTGATCTTGTGCTATAACAACGTCGTGTTCCATCTAGCAAAATGTGTGAGCCACTTCACACAGGTTGATGAGGACTCACGACAATTTGCTGGGAGGTGTTTCAAGTAACATGATGTAAAAATCTAGGAATGGAAGGTGTATTATTTTTCTCTAGTTTACACAGGCACCAAAATATTATGAGAATAAGTTGGAATCACAGTGCCAATTCATGGTTACCTCATTCTAATGCGATAGTGACTCTAAAAAAAACGTGTTGTTTCATCAGGAAACATCAGGCTTTCCATGGTTCTTTGCAGAATACCCAGAATACAGTATTCAGACACTCAAAAAGTGAAAAGAAATATTGTTTTTCCTTTGACTCTAGAAATATTTAAAACATCTCAACTAAAATTTGCTGTGAGTAACTATTTACCCTCCATTTGGGCTGAAAACCGTCTTTGCCTCTCACTTTGCAGCCGTGTAGCTTTGTCCCTGTTGGTCAATTAGCTTAGCCACTCATACTAAATGAAAGCCCGGAAATCTTAAAGCATTTATACCCCTCACATGTTCAAATCAGCATATGATGCCTTCATGGGAGCCTCAGTCATGATGTGACACAGCCGCGGCCAGACAGCAGCCCTCCAAAGTATTCTAGAATATTTTCGAAGTGTGTCAACAGAAGTGGGGTCCAGGTGCATTTCATTCTAAAATTCAGGGGACTATTTTTCTTCATCAATTATGAGAATTTCTAGTTCCTGTTGCCATGGCAACCATTTCCCTTAGCTACAATAGAAAGTGGGTGCGTTCACTTCTGGGTGCTTTGCCATTTTCTACTGTCACTAGAGAAAGTGGTTGCCATGGCAACAGGAACTAAAAATCTGAAAAAAAAATCTAAGTCTTCTATTGAATGCTGGGTCAGTGTCAGAATAAGTGTACAAAACCAGGAAAACCATGGTTTTTGGCCTTTATGCAGCCATAGAATAAATTATGCTTATCCAATCTTGTCTTCCATGGTCTCATCTTACAGAAGACATTCTAGCCTTTCAGAAAAATATCCATTTGTGTCTGTCGGGTAAAAATTCTTTGAGTTAGGGTGACCCAAAGTCCCAAAATCACTAAAAATTCTGTTTTTTTGCAGTTTATGTCATTTTGCACATGTCCTATTGTCCACCCAAAGACTAGAAACCCATCCAAAATTGCCTGTGGTATTAGGCATATATTAGGCCTACACTATTTATGTCAGTTTAGGTGGATGTTGATTGAGATTTTTTTTACTATGGACACTCATGTGTGGAATTTTACTCTTCGAGGCGTCTGTGACAATAACTCTTAGGTCAGAATAACTCTATCAATAATAGTGATATAATGTCTCTATTACATGTCACATAAAGAACTTATAAAGGGGTGAAGTTGGTAAAAAAATTTAGCCATCAGTCAAATGGTCCCTGATTTGTGGGTCAGAATGTCCATGTGGACTGGGTTTTCGTCACAGACGCCTCAACTAGATGTTATATTGTTGCTAATTTATTTAAGTATCTATTTGTGTTTCTTACATGTCATATCAACCATCACAGCCAGCTTATCAATTCTGACAAGCATTGGTAGGCTGTGGGCCTCCAGTGTAGCATTTTGAGTACCATTTCTCATATAGGGGGTTTTCGTCACAGACGCCTCACGATTTTGTTTGTTGCAAAGTCAGAATCATCTGCTGTTACCCAGTGGAAGTCAATTACTTGGGAGAGCCTTGTTTTTGTCAAATAAGTGTTACAACTGGTTGTTTATCAAAGATTTTCTGAAGATTCTCTGCAGACTTTGACAAATTTTGCTATCAAAGTTTAGGAATCCGATCAAATTTCTTTCGCAGTTCAAAGATTATATCCCCTAGTACTTGCTGATGCGGTTAGATTTGGTTAATTTGGTCTTATTTTGATGAAAATAGTATAGCTTAATTGAATCAGCAAGCCTCTTGGACTTGGCAGGTGGCTGCCATGTTGATTTTGGGCGATATTTGATACAGACTCATATTCGTGAGGCGTCTGTGACGAAAACTCCTGTTGAACAAAATTCTCTCTGGCGAGCACCATATGCTGCCCTAAGGTCAAAAATGGATTGAAATGTGCAGAAATGAGGTGCCCCAATTATTTTAGGGCATTTGCTACATGTTCTGTTGATTTTATTCAAGAGTTGGTGGGTCTAAAATTGTGTTTGACCTAAAATTGCCTCAAATTGCTCCAGAAATTCCTACCTGTACATGAAATGAGGGTATTCAATTGACTTTTCTGTGGTTGATATGATGTTTTGTACTCCTCTTCATCAATTGTGTGTGTTATAATTAAAATCCCATTACTTATTTGGCCACAACAAGCACCAAAGCGCAGAAATGAGTTTTCGTCACAGACGCCTCCGACAGAAATGAAATTCTGTTCTTGTTATCTTGCAAAGCATCATCTATACTATATTTATTCTTGGTAGGCTATGATACATTATTATTCAATGTCCTGACCTAAAATAATTACATTTCCAGCATATTTATCTAAATTTATTGCATTTTTAGTTTTCCTCACGGACGCCTCATTTCAACATTTTCCCCCAAAAAAAATATTTTCAGTCCATATAACCAACTAATTCTCTACCACAAGATGCCCCTAGCCTAAGTCCATTTTGGTACAGAGCAGCTTTGCAATTGCTGAAAAAAACCTTTTGGGGGCCCCTTTACCTGTGTGAAATTTGGATTTTCCTCATTTTTTTCCACTTCGGCAGACATTCAACACTCAAGGGTACAAAATTGGTTTTAGTGAGGCCTCTACTGTTTTATTTTCCCCAAACTAGACATAATAAGGATTAGTTAGAGCAATTCTGGAGCTAATCAGGGCATTATCGACAGAACTACAGTAAAGTTAGTGATTTGAAGATAAAATTGTCCAATTTTTCAATATTTTGATAATTATGTCCGGGCTCTCACAAAAAATTTTTAAAGATACAGTTTTGCATTCTTGTATGCTTAATCCAGTTAGTAATAGCTACTTGCAGCCCAAATTTCAAGTTGCTGTGATTGTCCTAACTTGTTTTAGAGCAATCCTAGAGTTTTCGTCACAGACGCCTCACAAAATTCGCTGATATCCAGTTGGCCATGAATAAAAACTGCAGTTCTTGGAGGAAGCCAGTCCACCAGGGGTTTTCATATGGCCAAGATGTTGCATTATCAATATAATACACTTTTGTAATGTTATCTTGACTTTTATCTTTCTGTACTGTGTGCACTAGATATGTGCACTTTTTCTGACATTCACCCTGCTACACCCTCAAACTGGTAAGGAGGAAAAGTCCCCTAAATTGAAGAATAAAATGTCCCTGGACCAAGGATATTCTTGATAGCAGTCGCAACTTATAAATCATTATTCCTTCTTCGAAAAATATTGATTTTTTTTCTGATGACAAAGGTGAATAATATGGTGTAGACAATTATACTATATTATGGGGAGTTCAGGCATGCAAAGCCATGATTCAAACAAACCAAGATATCATACAGGAAGGCAATGAGTTACCTACTTTCAAAATGACTATACATTGTTTGAGTACTATTTTCGACAAGAGCACCTGTGGATGTGAATATTTGATCTTTGCTGCACTGTCATACCTTAGCATGCCCTATACTGAGTACTGTCCCTACGGCCCTGTCAGATGTCTTCATTTAAAGCAACATGAAAAGCCCTTGTGGGACCCTATGTCACGAAGCTCAAATTACCAGGGAAACCAGCAGTTCTGGCTGTCACTTCTAGTCAGTGTGGAGGGTAAACTAGCCATTGTTTGGACCTGTTGTGCATGTTTAAGCTCTCAATGCCCTTCATTATCCCAACCTCCAGGTTGTCATAGTCCTGAATGGACTCCATTCCCTGTCAGGTGAGAGTCCACAAGGTGCGAGGAAAAAAATCTTTAAGAAGATTTACCTTAACCGGGGCAACTTGTCAGCACGGGCAAGGGACTAAAGAGCAACATATGCATTTTGATGTCTGTCGGAACTCTAGTCGGATGGAGCTGTTACACATTATAGGTTTACCTACACATCATGAGAAGTTGCAAATAGGAGCATAGTTGATACCCTGGTGAACTTTGTTCTTAGCTGCATTTACAAGCTTTTTTCCCTATGTAGACAATGAAACCAACTAGTACTTCTCTCATTATAATTATTCATACTGCATCAGGAATGGAAACTCTTTTTCTGTAAAACTACTACACTGCTATCCAGTCCCTTACCATCGATGCTATACATATAACGCTGCTCTTTGGATAGAAACCATGCTGGGCAGTGCACCACTGGTCAGGGGGCTACAATCATGAAGCTGAGGTGAAATCCTAAACAGGACACAGTCCATGTCTGATCTCAGGGTTGAAGGGAAGATAGGGCAGGCAAGATTTATGCTGTATGTCGTCAAGGGAGATGAAGCCATAGGGAAAATCCAGGTCTTATGTTATGGTCTATACTTATTTAATGGTTACATCACTACAATGTTCTCATCAGTTGCATTGAAATTATCCCCAGTGCAGTATTTCAAAATGGATGTCACAGCTTATACCATAGAATATGGATCCTCTGAATGACAGCTAGACATCATTCTACACTGTTAGTTCAAACTAAACCTTGGACCACTATTGTCCTCTTCCAATTTCATAATACCTTAACTAGCCACCATTACCTTACATCGCTACATGCTGCTGACACAACAATGAAAAACTTGGCTCTCTTAACTCTTTAAGGGCTGCAAATCGGCCAGCATGATGCTCCAATAAAGTGCTGGTTAGTCTCTGTAACAGTGCTTAATCGGAGCGTCAAGTTGACGCTTCTCACAGGGTCGTCATGATGCATGAATGCAACCCTGTGAGTTCCTCATACGGGCAGCATCTATGCATCATGCTGACCGATGTACAGAATGCATTAATGCAATATGAGCCCTTAACAGGCAAAACGTATCCATAGACCACATGTGAACAGGGTCTGAAATCAGTATTCCCTGTATAGATGGAGTAATGCTACTTAATGGTTATGCTAGAGACACACAGCTATACTCTGAATTCAGGTTCTCCCCACGTGGGCAATAACTTAGAATCCCCTCACCCTTTATGTTGGTATACATGTATGGCTGCCTGCCTCGTAAGAATATAAAGTACACTGCAAAAATGGTGTTTAGATTTTAAACATGTTTAGGTCTAAACACGTTTAAAACCTAAACATATAGGTCAGTTCGTTGTCTCATCGACTACACATTTAGGAAATGAACACTTTTATTCTAACTACATAAACGTTTACGCTAAACATGTTTAGATGTTTAGAGTTGAAACAGTTGAATAATAGGTGTTTAGATTTAAACATCAATATGTTTAGATACTTGGATGTTGAATCCACAACAGGTAGCAGCACTACCTTTGAATGGACTATCTGCACATAGTTATAATCAATTGTTGTGACAAATGTCCCCAAATCCCATGTTTATCATGGTTTCATTTCATAGAATGTCATGTGAATAGAAAGGGCAATAGAAAATTGACTAGATTCACCTCATGCCACCATTATTAGCATAAAATAATCAATAAGCTCCATGCCTGACACCTATTTGATGTTATTCTGGAATAGACAATGTCCCTCCTGCCAAGCTGTTGTACTTTCTCAAGTCTCTCATTCTGATGCAGCATGTAATACATGTACACGTATATAGCTGTGGCTGACATCTTTGGAGACTTTGACAAGTAAATACCTGCTGATGTCCCCACCCCCAGTAAATGAGAAAACAAATAAAATATATCTTTTTTTTAATGCATACATGTCTGCAAACCTTAACTCTCCATCAAATCATTTAAACATCTAAACACAAAAATTCATAAACACCTAAACACAAAAATTCATAGATATCTAAACACAAAGTGTTAACCTAAACACCTACATTTCTAAACACTTGAGCTAAGCACATTGCTTGGCTAAACATGTTTAGGATATTAATGTGATTACAAAAACGTTGCAAGAATATGTTTAGAATTGTGTTTAGGATCTAAACACCATTTTTGCAGTGTAGGGTATGTGTATGCTTGTACAAACGATGTCCTTTATTTATGATATCCACAATTTACCCTCGGCTTGGGATTATCTGAAATCCACATGGTGGTCTATGGAGATGACAGGAGATTATTCCAAAAGGGCCTAACCTAGCAGCCTCTGTAGGCTCCTATGATTTGAGGGTGTTTCTATAGTGGATACAGATGCCATCATTTGCAAAGTAAATTTACCCGAATAGCTCTGTAAATTGGCAGTCTCCAGGTTGCAAAGCTTGTGTAAATATTCATTGAGCTCTGTGAATTTATACAGAGTGTGACAATTTTGTATTCACTGGGTGGGCCTGTGATGCGATGCTGATTACTCCACTTTCATTCAAGTGTACATGTCCTTACAAATGAAACAGCACATGTAGTAGCATCGTCATACTGGCTCTAACTACAATGTAAGAGGTCCATTTTATAACTTATAATTATACTTTCACTTCAAGTTGTCAATGATTAAATAGAGAAGTTAGAACTATGGACTTGGGAAGACTGAGGATGTGTTTGTGGACAAAACCACCCAGAAGTAAAGAGAAACAAGCTAGGGAATTTATCCTCCTGTCTCACATAATATAAGTAGTGTACACATAAAGGATTATGACAAACTACCAATAAAGCTTATAGGGATGTCGACAGTGTAATACAATTCACACCAATTAACTCTGGTTACACCAAAACATTATTGATTTCAGTAGAGATAACTCACGCAATAACATCTTTTACGTCTTGATTATGCATTGAAAATGGCCAGGAGGAATGCAATATTAGTACCTACTTCACCGTTTCCAATAATCATATATCACACCCTGGCCAGCTATTAT
The DNA here is from genome assembly GCA_949317995.1 of Acholoe squamosa. Taxonomy (NCBI): domain Eukaryota; kingdom Metazoa; phylum Annelida; class Polychaeta; order Phyllodocida; family Polynoidae; genus Acholoe; species Acholoe squamosa. The sequence goes on along the minus strand of OX439036.1, from coordinate 7,672,083 downwards.
TTTACCATGTATTTTCGTGATGTCATTCTCATGTTTCTATTCTAAGCGCATCACTCAAAGCTTTCTGAATTTATTTTTAGAGTTCAATAAAGTGTATCAGGGGAAACAGGGAGATTCTTTAATTCCCCATTCAATCATGCTCAGTCTGAATATCTAGCATTCTTACTTCAAGGGATAACCAAGTATCTCCTTGTAAATCACTGAGCAGTTCCTTATTAGTCAGCAGAATATGTCTACATATAATATGAATAGAGTCGGAATCACTGTTAGTGCCTTGTCCACCACATGTCAAGATCAATCTAGGAAATGCCTAATGCCATCGAAAATCCTTTTCTTATTCTCATGCTGTTATTTTGTATTATACCACGATTTCGGCACTTCCGGTGGGTTTATATGCAGTTTAGCCGTGCATTATTCTGCATATACCACCCATGTGCATTTTTGAAATTTTTGGTATATACTTTTTCGGGGTCAAGTTGGACTTAGAATATTTTGGGAGACGCTGGCGGACATAGAAATTTAGTCTCGCCATTGTTTCAATGTGAAAAATCGTCCCAACTCGTATGAGGATTGAACCCCAGCCGCAGTGGTGGTAGGCGAGGCCTTAGCCATAGCGCCACACTGAACGGTGATGAAACCCAATGCGAAGGTAAATAAGTTCTAACCTGGAGTCCTAGTCGTATGTTTTCAATCAGTTTTCGTCCTGAATCCAACCTTTTCATGTTATACTATCGAAATCCCAAGAAGTTTTCGATCCATAGACAAGGAATGCGTGCTAATTTTCTCCATTTTCTTTGATATAAATAAGAATCCATTGATTTTTCCATCGTACGCCCGTGGCTGCTCTGCACGAAGCCATTGTTTTTGTTCCTTGCCGGGACAGGTACCGCCGTGTTCACACTCACTTTTCGTATCGAATCCAACCATGACAAGTCTTCAAATTAAAACATACATATCCTTAGATAGTCTAGATGAGTACTCCATGCTCGATACGTCCAATATATTCAAAATAAAGGAGAATCTATTGATTTTCCCAACGTACGCGAGTCGCGGTCAGGCCATTCCCACCCGCCTCCTTGTTCGGCGAAAGTGTGTCAGTGGCCCGGATGTAGATATAGGTCATCCGCTCGCCATACGAGGAAGACGCCGAAAATTTCGGACCGGTTTGGAAAATAAATGGATTCTTATTTATATTGAAGAAAATGGAGAAAATTAGCACGCATTCCTTGTCTATGGATCAAATACTTCTTGGGACTTTGATATTATAACATGTCATGGTTGGATTCCATACGAAAAATGAGTGTAAACACGGCGGTACCTCTCCTGGCAAGGAACAAAAACAATGGCTTCGCGCAGAGCAGACCCTGGCCGTATCGCTTGCTTTTACAAAATGTATTCTCCTGGCTATAATCTTTGGATATCAGGTAAGAAATTAATACAAAATGGAGGAAATGGTGGTATAAACCTATTAGTTTATGCGCGGCTCAGGTATATACAGCATATACAGCCCGAGGGCCCCGATATGCATCATCTATTAGCTTAATATGCTATGCAGGTTATACCCTTCGAAATCATAGGGAAACGCTTTAACCACAGCAATTCATTTGAATTCATATATATATATATATATATATATATATATATATATATATAGTGACAGTACATAGTTTAAATGTTTTATGATTTAACCTGCTGGCTCCAATCTATCCATCTATAACAATTCATCCAACTTCATCACCCTCACCACTCCTCCCTCCTTCCCTAAACCTAAACAGGCATAGGGTGTCTAAGTATTATTTTCGGTCGCTTCCTCTTTGCATCTCCCTCTGATCTCTGGTAAGTGACCTATCCAATCTAAATCTGTGCTTTATTCCTGCTTCATAAAATGATTTTGCAGCCATTTCTCTTTTGTGAACTTGGAAAAATTTCCATTATTACAATCCCAATAACCACTCTGTAATTAAGGCCTGAGGCCAAAAATAAAAACCTTAACCAGATGTTGTTGGTAGCATCCCATCTCCTACCTACCTTGAACCTAAAGCCAACTGTTCAGATTGCTCTATTAGACAGACAGTAGCCTCCTGTGGCATCAATGGAACCGGGAATGAGTCCAGGGGAGTAGGTCAGGGGCTGAATATGGACCTAAGGTCCATGTCAGTATGGAGTTATGTAAGGGACATGTAAATGAGGCTAAGGGTGAGATGCAAGTTTGTTTCAATTTCAAAGCATGTGTGGGGAAGTTGTAGGGAAAAAGAAATGAAAGAACCTGAAATGCAAATATTCAATGGACAGTATCCATGAAAAATTGTCATTGCATAAAAGCAGAGGAAATATAAAATAAATACAAAAGAATTACCATGGCTTACACACATAAAAGCCATATATATATTACACAGGCTTAAATGGGGTCTAAAATTTCCTTTTCTCATTATTCTTCATTTGATGAATATCTTGGTTGATTCTTTTTTCTTATTCTCTCCTTTTTATGGTCTCATACTTCACAGAACACATTTCTAGCAGAAGAAAACCCCAATTCCAAACCCTTTCACCCCATATCGACAACTGGCTGCTATCTCCCGTTGGACCATTCAGATCAATACCAAATCAGTGGTCATTGAAGCCACCACTCCCAATCCACAAAGCTATACCTGACTATCTTGTCCCCTCTCTCCTTGCTGTATCATAAAAGGCCACAAGAGTGCTAACAATTCAAATTGCAACTGACATATATCAGTTGATTTATTATTGTTGATCACATTAATATCACATGCTCTTTGTCTCAGAATGAGCGTCCGGACCACATTAGTCAGAGACAGAACAGCATGGGGGTCATGTCCTGCAGGTATGAACCAGAAACAGAAGCCACATGAGTATGTGCAGAGCTGCTCTCAAGAGAATGTGGTCTGCTACAGGGCAATCAGAATTTAGTCAATATGTCAATCGGCGAATGTAATCCATCCTGGTGAATCCCTGCCCATGCCAGTACTTCACTGATGCATCATGCTTACACTGTAAGACTGTAATATTTCCAAATGTTTGGCATCACAGTAGACTCACAATGTGTAAATGGAGCCCTGTTTGGAAGAGTCAGGAAAGCTGCAACTGTGAAACATAAGAGTACATGAAAGCACTATGGAGCTGCTAGAGGTCAAGGAGTCTGTTTGGAACTGCCCTGATAGGGAGCAGATCCCCCGTTGGCCTTGAGCTGCACCCCGTCAATAGTGGCTCTACAAGGTGTGCCCATTAGCTAAAAGGAGGATAATGGCCAGGTTGGATGGCCTGGGGAATAAAGGAATATGCAAAAGGGGATTGGAGTTGTTGAATTTGAGAGCATGTACAATGAAGGTTTTCCTGCCCCCACCGTTGGTAATCTACAAATTTTCTGCATTCCCTCTTTATTCTCTTGATGGAGTGTTGGCATGCTAGAAAACCTGAAAATCTTTCTTTCTTTCTTTCTATCTATGTCTATGTCTAGCTCTGTGTCTGTGCCTCCCCTCTGCTCCTTCCTCTTTCACTCTCTTCCAAACCAGCCCTCGTCACCCGGCCTTTGACTCCCTCGGGATTGGAGGAATGGCTACTGACCTGTAATACCTTGGTCTTAGATTCTGGCCCAACAGTCTATGAACACAGAAATAACCCTATATATATATATATATATATATATATATATATATATATATATATATATATGAACAGGGTAAGTGCATCTTACTCTGTTATAATCGTAGCGGGAACAACATAGATGCTCTTGCGAATGCCCAGGCCGAGTGATGACTTCCGGTCGCTGCCATCTTGTTTGTACGCAATCTACAGGTCCGGTTTTGTTTAACCTTTTTTTTTTATGAAAGGAGACGTTCTAGAGTGAATAATATCCTTTTTGGTGTGAGAGAGGAGTCAGTGACAATTGTTATGTGAAAAAGGTGGGTCCTGGAAGCTGAATTTGACAACCGCTGTGCTGACTGAATGACTGTTTTGCTGTGTGAATGACATTTTTTTTAATCTGTGATCAGTGAGTACATTTTTAAAAATCTTCTCTGAGTATTATCTAAGTGATTAAAGTGTACACATGATTTGAAAAAAAATGTGGTACTGATTATGATGGACATACAAATAATGGAAGTACATTATGTAGGTTATGTGATGAAAAAGAGATTGGAGACTATAGTGAGAGTAATAGATCACAGGGAAAGACAGATGTAATTGGAGTTGAGATGTCAAATTTGGCCAGACCGAGACAGTTGGTTAGAAAGGGTGAAGATGGTATGGATGGAAGAAATGCCACTGATGGAGGTGGATCTTCACAATCAGAGAGAGACAGCAGCTATGTTGGGGGCTCAGCTTCAATTGGTGCAACATCAGGAATTTGCAGAAGCACAGGCCAGGATGGAAGCACAATAGACCCTCTAATTTTGAGTCTACATTGTGAGCATGAACTTGAACAATTAAGATTGAGAGAGTTTAAGGAGAGACAGGAGATATCTACGCTGCAAGCGGAAGTTGCTAAAACTTGTCAAAAGACTTTAGAGGCTAATAGAGAAGGGTCATATCTCGAGCAAATGTACAGGGGGCAAAGGGAAAGGGGGAGGGAGGAGTGTGAATACATCAAGGAGATAAGGGGGTGTGCTGGTATCTGTGTATTCTATTGAACTGGTGATTTGTATGTATGTCTGTGTGTTGTGGTTATTGACCTTGAGCCTTTGTTTGCATTTAATTGCAACCAGAGGTTTGGCAAACCATTTTTCCATCGTATGAATGAGTTCATAAATGTGAGATTGTGGAAAGATGAAATGGGATTATTGGAATGTGTAATGTATGGTTTTAGATCTTAGCAATCACATGAGTCCCAGTGGTTGCTGGCAGATGATACGGCTTTCCAATGTCATGTGTACTGGGACTTGTATTTTGACACAAGATTTGGTGTGAGGACTGAGATAAAAAGCAAATTGATGTATGATAAGAATGAACCTAATAATGTCATAGGAATGCCTGTAGACAAGGATATACTTCATTTGAGTGATTCCTCATGCGAAACTATTGGTCCAATGACTATCAATCAATTGATTAGCAGTTATAACGTCTTTTGCCCGTTATGCGCTAGCTGGGTTAATACCTCTCGTTTAAGGCATACTTCATCATTATGTGCAGTATTATGGTAGTGTCACGTTGATTGCTACTTACTTACTTTTTGAAATGCTAGTGAATTCTTTATCCTAATATTGGCTGAATTCTAATTCTGAAAGTAAAGTATACCAAAACTATGCAATTTCAGTGCTTGCTAAGTGGTGAGCCATGCTGGTTCAAAGGAAATTATAACAGCCAAATCGGCAATCAGTACTGATTTCTCCCTTCCATTATTTTCTCACTCATGTTACAACTTTTTACATCACTGGCTTAATGTACATCTATTCCCGTCGAGATATATACAAATAGCTTACAGATTTTCAGGATTTTGTGCAAAAATGATACCCATGATAAATCAAGGACTGTGAACATATATATCCCCCTGAAGTATTCATTATTCATTACCTTCCTCATTGATTATCCCTGTTTATACCACGATTTCTGGGTTACTCAGTGCTTTTTGGTGGCTATTCCCATACACATATCTGTCGATATTGCACACCCTACAGGCTGTAACATCAATTTTGTAAGGCGTGCTGTTATCCATGTAAGGCGTGCTGTTATCCAGGATAACAGCACGCCTTGCATGGATCCTTCCATGGCATATGTTACATGTTAAAACCCATGATAGACTTGACCAGGGCAGGGCTGTAACCTGCAGCCTAAGATCCCAAGTCCATCTCCCTGTGCACTGCGCCACAGGGACCGGCGAGAGGTGGCTGGCTAGAACTAAAGCAAACAAAGGAGGCCTAGCCGTGCGCCGAGGCATGTGTACCGATCGTGTATACATAACCAAGGGACATATTCAAATCAATCCAAGCCGAGACAGCCGCAGGAGGAGGAGACACGGTGGCCTAGTGGTTAGCACGTTGCACTCAGCCGTGAGGGGTCCGCGGATCGAATCCCGGCCGAGACGCATATTTTTTCAACGTGTGCCGCTGTGGCTGTCCGCTGCCGGGCTAGGAGGTGTATTTTATACACAAACATAACCGCGAGAAGCATCTTTTCTTCGCCGTGTGCCGCTGTCGCTGTCCGCTGCCGGGCGAGGAGGTGTATTTTATACACAAACATAACCGCGAGAAGCATCTTTTTTTTTCGCCGTGTGCCGCTGTCGCTGTCCGCTGCCGGGCTAGGAGATTATTTTATACACAAACATAACCGCAAAAGCATCTTTTCTTCGCTGTGTGCCGCTGCCGGGGAATAATTTTTGTTTTCAACTTGAATTTATTGGTATTATATTATTTATTGGTTTCGTGGTATAAAATAAGTAGTCAATGGATAACTCACGACTTGTGTGTGTTAGCAAAGGCTAATAACACTCGGCCTACGGCCTCATGTCATTATCCTTCACTAACACACCAGGTCATGAGTTATCCATTGATTACTTGTTCAACATATTCTCTTGATATACATCTGATCTGAAACAATGCGCCAAGGTCTAGCTGTTTGTATAGCACTGTTTATCATATAGCCTTGTGATGTAGGACACCTTTATGTTTTACAGCCACTCTGGTATTACCCACTTTCTTTAATAACTGCCTTCAGACCTTCTGCCTACCTTCCCATCATCTAGTGTTTTATGAGTCACTTTGTGCATCTAAGGAGCCATGTAATGAGCCCTATTTGGACCCAGTAATGAGGGGAAGTAATGCTCCTAAGGTTCATTCCATGGATCATTGTATGAGTAGTAATCGCCTGTGCTATCAGTATATTGGTTAAAGTTTATATTGATCCTCAAGTGCTAAACAGAAATAGCATAGTTGTTTATTTATGCAAAATGATAACTCTCTAGAAACACCATAACCTACATACACTATGCTCCCACAACTTGAGCCAAAAAAAAAGAAGATATATCCGGGGCTAGGTTTTTAGCACTTAAGCTTTGTTCTATACTGCACCCCTAATTTCTGCAGATTGTATAGGGGGCATTAGGTGGCTCTCTATATCCACTACCTATGTCTTAGTTATCAAATATTTACATTCTAAGAACAGATTGTGGTGTGCAGCTCCATATTTACCATAGATCTATTGCATGACATAACAGTGTAGTTTTTGTTCCAGAACAGCCCTTGGAAAATGTAGTGTAATGAATAGACCTTACAAGATGAAAACAAATGCTTACATAGCCCTGTTTTTTTTTTAATAATCAATGCGTGAGTAATATGGGCCAATGGTAATTTGTTTGCTCCTAGATCTCAAGGTGCCTAAATAGTGTGGAGGGATTATGTATGGGAATTGCTATTGGGATTTCTGCTGTACAATTGGCTGAATTGTAAATTAGGAAGTAATGTAAACCTTAAACATTGCAGTGTTTGTCGAGAGGTGAACTGAATTATTAATAACAAACAATAAATACTGTGTACCCTTTCCTCTATCACCCGGCAACATCTGCATGTAGGTATGAACCTGTCTATGTGTGGTTGTATTGACAGCTTGCAAACAGGGCAGAAACAGAGAACCGGGCATCAATATAACCACTATAGTTACTGCAGCAGTGTCAGCCCCCCCCCCACTATTCATCAGTTTAGAATTTCCTCTCTCTTCTGTCACACATTCAAATAAAAAGGCCCTATATAGCAATGCACATTAGATAAGAGGCCATGGGAGGGGGAAAGGCACCAGTTCAAACAACAATTAAAGAGTATAATTGCCCATTAAAATAAAGTTGCAGATTCTGTATTTAAGTTTGCTTTACTTTGCCCCCCCACACACACACCCACGATATATCTTTTGATACAACTGTTTCTCTACAACCATAAACTGCCTCTACTTGTACCGTAAATCCCCGGTCATAAGCTGGATTTTTTTTCTATTTTGGGCCCAAACCGGCTTCTAAATTTTCCCCAAAGTCCCCTCCGGCTTATGACCAGGTTTTTTTTTAATATAGAATAAAGAGAAAATGGTAAAACTTTGACCCAAAAACCAGCTTTTATTTTTTTCCTGAGCTCACCCCCCGGCTTATGGCCAGCTTGTGACCGGGGATTTACGGTAAGAGATTTTAGGTCCAATGAGCCATTTGTTTTACCTGAATCCGATCTCTATCCCCTGTCAGGCCCATCAGAAGATTTATATTGATATGCAGACAATGAGCAATCATGCTATCTGTAAAAATGTCTTTCTACACTCAAAGCCTTGATGGTCGCTGGTCCCATAGAGCTGGATACAACTGGATACATCTGAAAGACACACACAATGAAGATTTCAAGCTTAGAACTCAGACTCAGTTTTAGCATTGTAAATAATAACCTATCAATCCTAGAATATATCTGTCCATGCCAAATAGATCACATTTTTTATATCTGAGACTGGAATGACATGAGGGATGAATGCAACCCCATAGGCGGTCTTTACCAGGTCTGGAGGGTGTTGCTCCTATTGAAAAAAGAGCTGTAAGTATGTGCCCTCTTTTCTAAACAAGTTGTGCACTGCTTCACCATTCAACTTGCACTCACCACATTAGTCTAAAAAGTCACCTGCCTTGTTTAAAATAGAGAGAGCCGCACTACCAGGTACCTACTCATGTCAAACGCTCTATAGTTTATTATAGTGACTGACTACTCCCAACTAGGTACCTTCCAAAAATCCCTCTTTTTTAGCACTGTATTGAATGACCACTTGTGAGCAACAAAAGGGACAAGTTGTAGCTACATGAAAAGAAAAGACTGGAAATGAGGGCATTTTTAGCTAGCTCTTCCTTTTACTATAGGAGCAACACCCTCTTGAAGTGAACTGGAATTTTGTGTATCACAATGACCAAAGTGGGTAAATGTGTTTAACCAGGATCAGCAAAGGTGTCATATGATGAGTCTGGATTTGCAAATATAGCACGATTCTGGCCTTTTCAGTGCCTTTTCCGTCCATTCTGAGAATATCAAGCGTTCCATAGAACTGAATATATGCACTTTTTTTAGTGCTTTCTAGGATATAATTTTTCAGGGTCAAATTTTTATAGGATTTTTACATGGGATTCGGATTTCGATTTAAGGTGAGATTCCATCATTTAACCTCTAAGCTGTAAGCCCTTTGCCTTACCGCCTGCTCTACCGCGTGAGCTGGTGAAGGGTAGCATGGAACCCATAGTGTTACAGTCATTGGCTTTGTCTCCTAACTGCAACCACCCGGCTTGCCCCTGTTGTGGTAAATGTACATAGAGCTTTGCTTCCATGGCCATCCAAGCCTATCGCTATCGAGCAATCAGTAGCACTGGGCACTCTTGGTCAGGGTTCAAATCCTGAATCTTTTCCTTTCAACTTGATTTATTGACATATTATCGATTTTTAATTATTGATTAGGGTATAAATACAGTAAGATATGGCTGATGAAGGCACTATGGCCGTGTATTGAGTTCTATGGTATGCGGGTCATGCCCATAGAACTTGATACATTGCCATAGTGCCTTCATTAGACATACATTAGACAATTACTAAAAATATGTATGATAGATAGGCAAAGACCTGGTTTCAGATAGCAGTAAAGGTGTATTTATTCTAGCATATAGTACAGAGTCTTATGGTATGGGGGTTGATGGAAAGCAGTATATATGGTGGTCTCCCTAAGCAGCAACCAACAACCCCTAGTGTCAGTATTTCTAACTGTGGCATTATACAGGTGGTAACATGTAGTAGCAGTATTGGGATGTTGTAAAAGTCATAGTAATGAATGATGTAGAAAAGTGTTTGATAAATATAGTTAAGGATTTCAATATATAACAATTGAATCTTCTAAACACCAAAGCAACATGAAAAATGTAATCAGGGCATCTAGGCTACTGATCACTAGACGGTTGTCACTAGACAACACATCAACCTTGTCATCCTCCAAGCTCACCCTCTCTTCTCAAAAGAAATCATTTGAACTTGTATGTCCTGCTGGTGGTGTGCTGTAGTGTAAAATGAACCAGCTGGTCATATTGTCCAGTAAGGTTATAACTAAAGTTTATGATATTTCATATATATTCTGATGGCTGAAAAATTAAATAGAAAACGGGAAAAAATGAAAAACCTAAGTAATGAAAGCATTTAATTAGCCTTAAGAGTGAAAAAAATCCCCATAGTTTGGAAATCCGGGCTACCTTTCTTTCTTTCTTTCTTTCTTTCTTTTGATTAAGCCCCAAGAGGGCATCATCTGTGGATAATTGATGATGAGATAGGTCTGAGCAATACGGGACATTGTCTTGGTCCTCATATAGATTTTGGTAAGTCTGTGGTACTTATGGAATTAAGTATTGGCTGAAACAGGGTCTGTATAATGACCCTGTGTGTCAGAATATCTGTGAACACATTACTTCCAGTCACTCTTTATTTGTTAGCAGCATTCTGACAGCTGGCAGTGAGATTGAATTGCCCTTCCACGTAGACCAGATTATGCCATCAGTATTATTTCTGTTGTAGATACCATTGAGGTTGGAGGGTCCACAGCCGGTGTGCCACCAGCTGCCTTGGTGATCACAGTCTTCAATAGAGGGATCATCATCTCTGTAATGGGTCAGAAATTCATGGCCATTGTGTGGGGTCAGCGAGTCTCCTGTAATATCAAGTTGATAAACTCAGAGACATGACGGTGGCAAAGGTGTTACTCAAGAACTTGATTACAATCAATATATATATTATATATATATATATATATATATATATATATATATATATATATATATATACTTTCTCAGAGCTGCAAATACATGTTGATACATCGGTTATTGGACACCTGCAGCTAAGTGTAGCTACAGCTGTTTAAGAATGATAGCTCACACAATGCATTTTCATCCTATATTAAGCACTGCCTTAGACCTGCCTTTTGTTGCATTTGATCTCTGGTTTACTATAACTTGCTGGAATATTATCTGAAAAAATATCATTTTTGCTGAAATTCGGATGCTTGGACCCAAACCCAATATTTACTGCAGTTCTATACAATTTGATATGTTTCCTTTGTCTTCTTTACAGGGTCGTAGCCAGACTTCCCTGTGGGGGGTGCTCAAATCACAGAGGTGGACCTTTTGAGCACTGTGAAGCGGTGGTTATCACAAGCGAAGCGCATGCCCCCAGAAAAAAGTTTAAAAAAACGCTATTCAAATGACTCATTCTGGTACATTCTGACACCAATTAAGAAGGTTTAGATGGGGTGTCTCATGTATATTTTGAGAAATGCCCATACCCCATGCCACTAAGGCCCTTGTCACAAGTGTCATTCAGGAAAATGTCACCATGAATATGCCCAGCACTTTGACTTATAAACTTTAGAAATGATATATAACCATTAAACTGTCAATGGACTATTCTGGGTATTATTCATCATTTTACACATTTATTAATTTCTTCGCCACACACGTTCAGGCCCTGCTCACAAGCTTACAGCTCAACCCCCTCCCCCCCAGTGTGTACAGTGAGCTACTCTTACATCATCCATACCAGGATGTTATGAGAGCCGGACCCGTTCCATTTCTGGGCACTGACTCACTGGGAGTATTACAACATACCAACATACCTGTGGACGCATTTCTAGGATGCAGGGAAATTCCACAATCTGCCTTCACCCTGATTGGTCCACATATAAATAGAATCATTACCAGGTATGACGACGCGTCAGATCTGACCAGATCCAACCAGATCTGACCAGATCTGACCTGCTCCTACTGGTATATTTCATCACCCTGTGAGCTGCTCACCTAGGTATATAAGACCCTATGAGCAGCTCCCAGACATCTCCTATTCTACACACAACCTCCCTTGTATCTAGACCCTAAGACAGGTTGAGCTACAAGCTTAGGGGCAGAGCCTGCACGCTGGCGAGTGTATCTTTGTTACCACCTATATGTACACTCTGTCATCACGCAATAAACAAGGATCAAAGAACTTCTCTGGATTCAGTGTTCATTACAACATCGACTTGTAATGGTTCGTTGACAAAACCTACTCACAAGGCCTACTTATTGACTTAATTAGGAGAATTTATGAAGAAAATGCAAATTCTATGTCACTACAGATTCAATACTTGGCCTCTGATTTATGCATAACAACAGGTCAAAAACTGTATTTTCATGCATTTTTATTTTATGAAAACGGATAGATTCAGGGTAAAAGCCCCTTCCGCTATATCATTAGATCTGGAATATTGACTCTAATGAAACTGTTGAGGCGAAATGAGGAGTTTGAAGGAAGGCCTACGTGACATAGCCTATTCCTGGAAGTTTAAAAGTAAAGTTGTCTTATATGGGCCTAGGCGGTATGGATTGAACAGAGATGTGGAAATGTTGAAATCCAAAATATCAAATAGTGACAATTGATTTTAGCCATAAATCTAGGTCTGTATAGATATAGGTATCTGTGATTCTACTGTACTTCACTGTGAGGGGGGGGGTGTTGGTGAACCCCTCTCCAAGAAAATCCTTGAGATCTAGATAAAGGGTGTGTTCTGGTGCAACTTTGCTCCAGGTATATATTTATGTAACCTGGTTAAATCCATAGTACATATAACTACTACATGCATAGGAATAAGTGAGGAATGAAAGTTGTGCACAATGATACTAATACTTACCAGGGATGTTCTGGCTACTAGAGAAACCACTGATTGTAAGCTGGTAGTTATCGGTTTCATCTGCAATGGAGAAATTAGCGTACTGTGCATAAACCTTCTCTCTCCCAAACTCAAGTTCCACCAGTAGTTTTGTATCGATGTTAGCCGTCAGATGGTGGATGTGGTGAAGGCCCAGCCAGAACTCCCCTGCTGCATTGCCAAAGGTATCTTTAAAGTTATCCCCGCTCTGAAAGAAGTTAACTGAACCATCAATCCTCCTCTGAAATACCTGAAAAAGAAAAATAACTCCTAAAATATTTCATTTTCAACTTCACAGGAGAAGTCCTAACTTTTGATGGTGAATTTAACGGTGTCCTTTGGCTACAGGCATGGGATCATGAATTTCCTATCCTTTACAGACGTAACAGTGTTCTACCCTGATTATTAAGCTTTAGTATTCAGTCTTGAGGATGTGGATTATCAATAATAATATAACACTATGTACCAACCGTCCATCCCCCACCAAACAGGTCTTGGTCACAGTACGTTTGTGTCACATTTTCGCCATCTGGACATATCAGGTAGACACCAGAAGTATTGAAACCAGCATCAAACAACGCCCTGCAGCTTCTATAAACTGAACGTTACAAGGGGATATAAACTCTCTGAATAGCCGCCTTGGTTTATAGAGTTTAACAGTTAATATCTTGTGAAAATGAGGGAAAAATGAAATGCATATCAGCTTTCCCAGTAGACAAAAAACGTTGCAAAACGTTTCAGAACATTTCTCTATGGCTACTCATCCTGGCAAAACGTTTTAAAACGTTAAAAACGTTTTCTTTTACGTTTTTTTGAGTGGGTTTTACATGTCTAATTTCGCCTTTTTGAATTGCATCACTTTCAGGAGACAAGGTGCCATCCTCAATGACCCTCTCAATTAATAGAGCACAGCATACAATTTAACTCTCTAGAAAAATACAGAGGAAAGAAATAAAACAAAAATTCTTTTCTGGAAACTGGGCCATGGCACTACTGTAACGTAAAAACATCATATATACATATAATTGGTATGGACCAATAATATTGCTACCAGTAGTGATACACAGGTACATCCTCAGTGGACCTAGATAGAAGTTGACCTATATTGCTACTACCAACCTACATGTTGATAGGCTTGGTCTTTGCTAAGATTCATACTTGAATTTTTGATTTTGCTTATAGTCGAAAAGGCGGGTAGTTGTATCCTTACAAAGTAAGAAATTTATATCAATCCATATGTTCTGGCATCCGAAGCATATTTTTTACCCAATCAGAACAACAACTATTTACCTTTGTGCATCGAAAAATCAGGAACATCTTTACAGTGAGCCTGAAAACAAGACAATCATTATAACATAGTTCAGTAAGAACTTGAAATATCCTACCACTTGGGGAATGTAGTAGAAAAAGCACAGAATGCAATAACCAAAAATATACATGGATAATCCCTCCATGAAAAGGCTGGCAATAGGAACAGAATCTACGACCCTCTATCCAGTAGCCAATACTACAGAAAAAAAATATTGAAGATATGTATTAGGATATGGCTTAAGATGCATTCCATATAAATTTAGATCTGAACACTTATATATTGGACAAAATATGCAACATCTATTTAGCTCTTCACTTACATCTAGCATATGCCTGTTGGACAGCTTCAGTTCCACTTCTTCCACAAGGTTTACAATCTTAGTTTTTGTGTTTTGTACATCCTGGTTTAGATCACACACTAAATTCTGTAAGAAGAAAAAGAGTGAGAAGACGATACGATAACAGGCATCAAAGATGGAAATTTACTGGTTATCACAGTGATTCATCCTGTAATCAATTATAGATCATCTGATGATATGTTTATCACCGACAAGCATGGTAAGTAAAAAGCAGATAGTATGATGAGGAAACACATGGGCGAAGGAAAAGGGGGGGGGGGACAGGGAGGTCTGGGCCCCCTAATCATAAAGCAGGTGGGGCCTGAGTATGTCTGGGCCCCCAAAATTTGCCAAGAATTCATTATGAATTGAACTAGAAGCTAAATCTTTGCATTATCAAAGTAGATTGATACAGTAACAGGATAGGTAAAATGGGGACCTGAGCCTAAAATGAGATCTAAAATTCATCAAAAACTACTTTTTTATACAAATTTTATGAGGTGCTATTGCGCTTGAGTTGACAATACAAGGTGGCCATAGTGGGGACCTGCTGGGCGCCCGAATGAAGATTTGCTTCCTACGCCTCTGAGACATTCTGCAGAAGTGCAGTTTCAGTACTTACCATCATTAGGGTTTCAAGTAGATCAAGCGGTTCTTCAACTGACATTGTTGGTGGGCTTGTCCTAACATCTGAAATTCTTTTTGGTGGAGCATCAGTCAGTGCTTTATCTATAGTGCCGCAGATGAGGAAAACCCTCGCCAAGAACAGGGTGAAGAATAAGACAGCCATCTTTTTCTGAGAGTAGACATAAACTCAGAATAACTGGAGGCTATTTCTTAAGGCACTATGACTGCATACAGCCACTACGACTTCAGAACAAAAAATTTAATGCCAGTGATCATAGGTAAACCCCTACGACTGCTCAGTACGATCAGCACTTATGTAGCAATCACATAGGAATTTGTAGGGCAGTCGTAGTATTGCAGGTACTACATGACAATTACTATTGGGCTGTATTGTCACTGAACTAAGGGTTCCCACTACAATTTAAAAGTGAGCAGTCGTAGTCTGTTAAGAAATGGCTTCCAGATCTTGTAATGAGTAGAAAGTGGCTGCTGCTAGTGTGACTAGAAACAAGAATGGAATGCTTTAACACTGCAAATACAAATAAGAAATACTGAAACATTACCTATGTTTAAAACTTTGAAGAAGATCTGCTTAAACAATACAATTCCTAGAAATACACCTTATAGTTTGTAAGTTATTCTTTGAACCATGATCGAGTTCTGAATTGGTAAACTGTCAAATTTGTGATTTTTAGAGCCTTTGCAAATATTGTTCAAAGTCTTTAATACTCTCAGTATAAATTGTATCGGTACTAAAATGTATACGTCAACTGAAAACTCAAGCTGATGCATATATTTGTAGGGATATTAGTATATCTGTTTAATACTGTCCTGTACAGTCCTGTGGCCTCCTTTTTCTTTGCTTCCATAAATGTCTAACATGTGATATCGTCAAACAGTCTTAGTAAACAGATCTCAGGCCGACAATAACCATCAGATCTACTGACTGTGGGGGAAATGAGGAGGGTATCTTGCTGACTGGGTATCATAAATAACCGTGTCACCATAATGTATCATATATTTCTCTCTCTCTCCCTCTCTCTCTCTTTCTCTCTCTCTGTCTGTCTCTGTCTCTGTCTCTGTCTCTCTCGCGTGTGATCTATTGGCCTATTGGCACTAGACTCTACACTACCACCATCTGGTGTAGAACAGTTCCCCTAAACACTCTCCCCCCACAGTTGGGTTAGCAGCAGTCACCAAGCAGCATCCACGCATGGCAGACAGACAGTGCAAGACGCAAACTTCATTTTTCTCATTTTTTTCTTTTCTTTCTTTAATAAAGTGCCGGGTCACTCTGTGACGGTCGGCTAAACAGCAGTTAGTGACTTGGTTATCCTTCCCGGAGCTTCGATGATTCAATATATATATATATATATATTTATATACATATATATATATATATGTATACATATATATATATATTGTCAACGAGTCCGTAAATGATGAATAAGGATGAATACAGACGAATCAGGAATCCAGTTTGATATCCACTTTATTCATAGAAGTCCACGAGGTATAGATGGTGATACAGTATAAAGGTGCCCAACAGTGTCCAAGCCTAGCCCTTGAGCCAAGGGCCTTGATCTCACGTGAATGTGTGAGGTATGAAGTATGAAGGTGGAAAGATGAGTGAGCTGCTCCCTCCACAGGTATTTGTAGTAGGAGCTGCTCACCCAGCTCATCCTAAAAATAGTATCAGGTGAGCTAAATATAGTAACTGGGGAACTCCAGTGCAGGTATGTAGGGGGGATCCCAAACATAGCACTGGGGTTCACAGAGTTCAGTGTGGTTCTAAATATAGCTGCTGGGAACTCCCGGTATGCTGTGAGCTGCTCATGATCAATGGGCATGTCATCCAGCAGGAGGAGTTGTTTCTAAACATTGTCTGCTAGGAATTTCCAGCATGCAGTGGGCTGCTTGTGATTGACGGCGTATCCTCCAGTGGGAGGAGGCGGGGTCATTGAGTGCAGTTGACACCGCCAGCCTTTGGTCGATGGGTATGGCTTGGCTGGTGGGTAGACTCGGACACTGGGTTACATGGTAGAGTCAAAGGTGAAAAATAAATATGATAAGTACAATACCTATAACGGTCTACTGACAAATCCCCACATTCCTACTCGATTCCACGCAAGGTTTTAAGGAGGAAGTTCGTGAGAAAAGGTCTACTGACAATATGCTTGATGTGTAATAATAGGTATTACATCTTATCATTTAAGTTGAAAGTTTACAGTATTAAGGAGATATTTTAATATTGGTTTTTGATTGAACATGAATAATTTATAAACAGTACAAAACGAAACTGTGCCAAAGAGGTGTTGTTTGTAATTTTGACAAGAAGAATATGAAAAATTCAGGTCGTGGTAGGATACAAGGGCTGGATTATTTATCTAGTACTAAAGTTCACACAAGGATAGAGGAATAAAAACTATCCTAAAACATGCAGTTATTGGCTTTAAGGCAGGCCTTGAGGTAGATAAGTTAATACTGAAGTTTGTTTCAGTACCGGTAGGCACTTATTATTTAGGTCTTGAGCCAATATACAAAACAATATAATAAATAAAAACAGAGGTAAGGTAATTGATGACTGGAAAGTCGATCAATCATTCCTTATAATACTGGTAAGGCTTAGGGAGTCTGAAGGCTTTTAGGTGGTATGTTTAAGCAATTTTCTAAAAAAAAAAAAATTGGATTTTTGGTCTTTTATTTATCTGTAGAAGTTTCTGTTAATTTTGTAGAAGGTTTGTCTTAGTCAATGGAAAATTTAGCATGTTTAGCCTTCAGTCTACCTGGGGTTATCATTTGCTGAAAAAGGACAAGGTTAATACAAAAATAAATGGTGGCTCTGGCTGATATTTGGATTGGATCTCAGTTGATCCTGCAAAAATACTGGTTGCCAGCGCTTCCTTGTAAAATTTTTAGAAAAATATGAACTAGCTATAACCCATAAATATTTGACATGGTTGGGTTTGAAAAGGTACAGTGTGAAAAGAAAAAGAACTTTATGGCATCTTAAGATCACAAAAACCTGCTGCCTGGCTTGTGTTCTTCATAATGTTCTTATAAAGGAAAATAAATGTAAAAATGCAGCGTGTTTTCATGGTTATGTATCATAGCCCTATACAAACAAGAAAAACTGGCTTTAAAAATCAGTTGACTAAGCTGACTGAGTCAGTGTTCATAGTGTCCATGGGCGGTCGGTGAGTGAAGTGTGTCTCTACACTTTTAGTCCATAATTTTAAATACAGTTTTTTTTAAAAATAAATAAAATAAATAAGGATGGTTGTTGAAATTATTTTCTCCTTCTATGGCGACTCTGGTTTGCAAGACCCTTTGGTGGTGGGTCTTGGTGGTTAAAGACATGTGGGTTGAGGGAGCGACCTAGTGAGGGTCTTCTCCTGGATCTGGATTTTTTGGTGTTGGGGACAAAGTTTACAATTTTGCTGAAATGCATTCTGCTAGGCTTGCCTGAGTCGGGCTGCAAATTCAGATCGGAACTGTATGCAGGGTCCATGTCTATTGGTTCTGCTGAGAGGGAGGTGTCAGAGTCACTGTCCTCCTCGGATGAAGCTTGGTATGTTTTGGGTAGGGGTCTCCAGACCTGGGTCGAGCCAATTGTTTTGAAAGTTTCTGGTCTATTGTCTTTGTTGATGCTGCATGGGCAGCTGTAGCTATACATTAGGTGGGGACAATTTCTTCCCAGGGTGGCAAATCTAGTAGGTGGCCCTATTGGAGAGCAGACTCGTGTGCTCCAATGGGGCAGGCCGGTTGGTATGGGCGTACCTGGTCTGCCACTATCTCCTGCTGGCCTGTCAATGCGGTCTCCGCCTCCTCGATTAGGTCGTTGGCCTCTGTATTGAAAAAACAGAACAAGAGAAGGGGGATTTTTAGTTGTGGGGTTGATCACAGTGCATGGATTACAAGGCGACCAACAAAAATACCAGATTGACAGGTAAGGCAGTGAATTAGGCAGTGCATATTGATGTGCAGTGTCACCGGGCCGGTGTAGACTCATGGCCAAATGAGAGCGGGAAACTGGAATATCCAGGGTCCAGGTTAGTTCTGCTGTGCGGCGCGGGTAGCGCCACTGCATGGGGACCTGTTCTTATTTAGTTCATGCGAAAAACATTGGCTGGCGCCACTGAGCTGGCGTTTGTTCAGCGTTCGTGTAAGGACATGGTCAAATGGCATGGTCAATGGTGTAGACTTGCCATGGACTCATTGGGTTCATGTGTAAGGGTTGTCTCAACTCTGGGTTAGGCGATTCTGGGTCCCAAAGGTGGGTTTGGTTGGCTGGAATTTTGAATTTTGATGATGCGCTTTTTCGGAAAAATAGGTCCAAAAATTAACTTTATGCTCCCGTTTTGGATCCTGATATAAAAGAGGGCGGAGGCTATTTTGGGATCAGAAAGCGACCGAAGTCTTATTGGGAGATACCCTTAACTTTTGACGGCTAAAAAGGGAGGACATTTCTGATTCGGGATGATTGTTCGTGCCCGACTTGTCACCATGCCATCGGGATTGGTTGTCCTGGCCATAGTGGCCGTAGGCTACTTCGGGTGAGTACTGACATGAGAGCTGATTTTGAAATTTGAGATGGCGAGCAACTCATTAGTGCGCCGGTGGTCTGACACTGTGCTGTTTCTTATGTTTTTAGCGTCGTGCTTCTGTGGGTTATCGTGGGGTGGTCTCCTCCCCACTGCCACCGGGTCGTTGGCCCTTTTGATGGCCCGGAGGGAGGCTCGAGCGGGCCCTGCACCGTTTTTGGTTAGAGTGGACGGTATGTATAGTCTTAATTTGCTGAATTTTTGGGTTGCGGTAGCTGGGTTTTTATTGAAGTCGGGTTAGGTAACTTTGGCTAGAGAAAGAAAATTTTGGAATCTGGAATTTTGGCATGAGTGGTGGCTTTTTATAAGTGGGGATATTGATTCTGATTTCAGAAATTCGGTCGTAGGCGGGCGACGGGTATGATCTTGAAGGATCAGGTCGCGATGATCTATGGGAGGATGATTGATGGAGAACGATGAAGAAGAAGAAGAAAAATCCGAAGGTGGCACTGCCAAATGCGGATATATGATTGAACTGTGATTTGTGCAATGAGAAAACTGTGATAATTAATATATATGCCAGAGCTTGATTCACTGTGATAATTCTACGCCAATAATATACTTGAAAGTCCACCACCAGTTAGAAGTTATGTTGTTTGTTCTGGGCTTCTAAATTGGCATGGGCGGGCTTCCAAATTTCATGCGGGGTGGTATTGTTAGCTTGGGTCGAAAACAAATCTAGTGATATTGCTAACACGTGCTTATGTTATTGTTTTGACGCAGATATTGAGTGCGGGTGTCCTGACTGACGTTAAGTTGTCATGCCAACGTGGGAAAAATGAAAGAGATCTGACGTTGGAGAGGCCGACAGCAGTGGTGAGACGCAGCGCCGGCGTTCTGACGCAGCGTTTGGCGGGGAACCAGACGCGACGTCAGAAACAAGATGGCGACGTCTCATCGTGCAGTGGGCCTTCGCAGTGAGTCGAAATAACTGTGTTATTGTGGGTCGAAACTGTGCTATGGACCTGGAGATGTTGTTAAAATGGTTTTAATTGTGGGTGGGGTCGGATTTAGAGCTATTGAGGATGGGTATGATCCCCACATGAAGGTGTTAGATGGGGCTATCCGGTGGATTGGGCGACCGGGAGAGTCCATTACCAGGTTATATGGGGGGTGGCCGGCGGTTAATTGATCCCCACATGAGGATCAAAGTAGGTTTCTGATGAAAACTTACCGCTGGTTGATGTTGAGGGTGGTGTGAGCATCATCTCCGGTTGCTTGTACATGTATTTGTCTTTCTTTGGCTGATGCCGGAGTGGGGTGTACTTTGTGAGCTCAGCCGGGGAGTCATGGCGATCAGCCGGCCAGGACTCACAAGCTAATTGTATGGCGGGGTCAGTGTCACTAGAGGCAAGTTGAAAATCGGGTTGTCCTTCTGAGGAGATGACCACTGTCATGTGGTGAGCTCCTTTTAAGACCCTGTACAGCGGTATTCTCCATAGAAGTGGTACCGGAGGATAGCGCTGCAGCGGGATCTGTCGGACTTGTCCCCCGATTATAGTCCTGATGTCAGACTTCCAATGGAGATCCAGGTGTCTGCCCAGGGGTGCCGTAAGGCGAGCTGGGGAGACCTTAGGGGCTGTGATGGTGGGGGCCCAGAGATTCTGTCCATAGATCATCTTGCCAACGGTGAAATCAAAGGTTTGACCATTAGCATGGATCTTGGCCACAATCGAAGGTGTCCTGTGGCTGTCCTGTTTGCAGTAGGGCCAGTGTCGCAGGGACCTCTTGGCGGTACTCCATGTGATGTACAGGAGGGTTGCTATTAAAATCCAGGTGAACATGTCCTGGTAGCGGTCAGGCGACTGTACAAAATCTAGATCGGTGTCTGGGGTCGTTTGTGGGGCTGGCCAGTTTTTGTTAGCCTGGCGTATCAGATCTTTAAAACGATCCCAACTCTCCGCATTAGCCATCTTGGGTGTTCGGGTTGCTGAGACTAGTGTGATAAAGCGCGCCAATTGATTGACACGAAGATGGTTCTTAAGGGTTAATGCGCAGCAAAGTAGTGCCAGGAGGGGTGATACCAAATGTATCCAGGGTGAGAACTGGAGGTGATATCCTAGATGCATCAGGGAGTTAGTGGATAGGAGGGCTGATTGGTCTTTAAGTCCCTGTGCGGCTCTTTTAAGGGTTAGGTGTCTTGGAAGAGGGGTGCTATTTTTTGATTGTGTAGGTGTTTTAATTTTTCAAAATTGGGCAGGTGAAGGGTCTGGGTAGTGGTTGCCATGGTGATGCCGGAAACATTGGCTGGAGGTTGACCAAAATGTCGCCACAGTGGTAAATTGAAATAGGCCTTTGATATGGGTTCTAGGGTGAAATTTTGGGTGCAAGATAAATCAGAATTGGTTAAAATCATGCCAGCATTTTTAATGGAGCACAGACATGGGACTGAGATGACTGAGTATGCTCTATTCTTAATTTCGACTTGGCCTGAATCTGTGCATTGGAGCATGGAAGTGGGATGGTCGGTTATTAATAGGAAAGTGCTGTGAGATAGGGGTTGGATAAGATTTGGTATGGGTGCTGCCATGTGTGCTTTAAAACTGCAGGTATGGTGCACCGCCTCTGGTAGATCTAAAAATAAGGATAGAGTGCATGTGGGGTGTGTGGCTGACAATAGGGGTAGGGGTAGGTTACAGCTGATAAGGTGGCCGAGGTCACACATATCCAGGTCAGCTTGTGTAAACTGTATATAGTGTGAGTGGGTCTTGGACATAGCCAAGTAGCCGGGAAGTGGCTCCACCTGGGTGTGACCTACTGACTTAGTGTCGGAGGTGTCGAAAGGCACGGGGAAGGTTTCTATTCTAAATATAGAAAAGGTGCTTCCCCCTCTGGTTATGGGTACTGGTATGGTTATTAACAGGCTCGAGTTATGGCTCCAGTGCACATGTACTCGGCGCTGATAATAATAACTTATGGGTAGGCCTTCTAAAATAATGCCGTGGTGTGCCTCGTGCAGGAGGCTGGATAAATTGTTTAAACCTAAACT
Source organism: Acholoe squamosa (assembly GCA_949317995.1). Taxonomy (NCBI): domain Eukaryota; kingdom Metazoa; phylum Annelida; class Polychaeta; order Phyllodocida; family Polynoidae; genus Acholoe; species Acholoe squamosa. Next base: position 7,649,542 of record OX439036.1, on the reverse strand, counting down.
GAGGTCGTCTTGTGTGATGATGGATTGGGGTAGGGTGCCCTCAAGTAGATTATTAATGGTTAAGAGCAGATTTTCCAAGTCGCTTTGGAGGTCAATTAAAGACTCTATTTGAGAATTTGCTGCTGTGAATAACATGGAATAGAAGGTATCTTGTCTGGATTGGAGTTCCAATTTTAATAATATTGATGAGATGTTTGAATTTAAGTGCTCTAATTTTCCGGAAATAAAAGATAGAGCATCATCAGTGTCATTTTGGAATTTTGAGAAGATGTTGACAGAATTGTAATTAAATTCCGAAATATTTAACAAGAAATGTGTGGCTAATTCTACCACGTGCATTTTGGTGGCTAACTTTTTATCCAGGTCAGACATTTCAGAATTCAGGATATCAATTTCTGGTTGAGTCCCGAGGCCTATTGAAGCTCTTAAAATGTCACCAATGACTTGGCCGGGGGCATTTCTGGCTTTTCTGACGTTTGGAGGTGAAATCAATTTTGACAAAGTTTTTAGTGTTGTTTTTGACTTGGAGAATAGGCTCTGTATCATGTTATCTAGGGCATGGGCTGTGTGCTTAATGTATTGGGGTGCATCAGTGCTGATGAGAGGGCTGAGTAGTTTTGGCTGACTTAGGTTTTGATCAAAGGTCAAGTTAAGGCTGAAGGTCAATGGATAGTCCATGTAATTGGCTAGTAATGTTTGGGGTAACTTGGTAAACAGTGCGCCATAGTTGGGTCTGAAGATGGTGTTCAGATTGTTGTCTGATGTTGAGGTGCAGCCGAGGAGCAGATGTAGGAATATACAGACTGCTAGGATGGCTGCTGCTCTAGAAAATGAGAAAAAATTGAAAATTTTGAGGATTTTGAAAATTTTGATGGTGGGGTTCACTTTAAAAATAACATTAGCCCAGTCACAAATGGGATGTTAGTATGGTCAAGTATTTACAAAGGTCGGGGAATCTGTGGGTGGTAGGGTTGTTGTCACATGAAAGGTTTTATGCAGATGGACTGGTGCCTGTTGTCACCGTCAGGGGCGGCACACGAGCTTGAGCATGGAATCTGTTTATCTCGAAGACAGCAAACTGGAATACTATGCTGGCCGTATTCCTTATGGCCAGTTCACGTCCAATTCTGGAGTATTGGCGGGGTAAGTCCCTGAGGGGCTGTTCCGACGCTATAAGCGTGCGAGCACATAAAAGTGCTATGTATGATGCAGATCTATGATTAAACCTGCCCCATGGAGGCCGGCGGGGATTATCCCCAGCTACAGCGACCATGAAGGCTTTGATGGTTGCTGCTGTGGAGTGATTGCTCAAGTCCAGCTCCTGTCTTAGCACAGGGCTGCTGAGGTAATGTTTAATATCTTCCTGGGCGAGGAAGGTGATGAGGTGTTGCTGTTCCATGATTATGCTCCTAATTTCAAAAGGATCCATGAGATCACTCCTGATCCCATGTGGTCCAAGGAGGCTGTGTATGGTCCATGTAGCATTTGGGCCGTGCTTATTTGCCGGTGGGTCCAGGCTGTAAGTCATAAAAGGAAAAGGGGTCTAAGTGGGCTGTGAATGGGGGGAGAGGTAAAGGTGGGGAATTTGCTTGGCTGAAGAGGTTTAGTAAATTGGATTATCAATGTTAAAAATTATAGGGTAGTGGAGAAGTTCTTCCACATTTTACACACACTTAAGGCTCACACCGCCATTGGTTAATAGGGGTACCTGGGCACCATGATAATAAAGTGCTATCATGTACAATGCTAGAACGACTGTTAAAAATCCTAAATGCTAAAAATAGACCCATAAGATAATCCTACCTGGGCTGGTTGCATGATGGGTCTGCCATGGTCCCTTCCCAGACACTTGTTGCCGTGCTTAAGGTGTGGTGGTATTGGTTGTGGGTTGTGTTGTGATCAGATGTGGGTGGGCAAGCGCTTATAAACCTGAGATTGAGTTTGGCTATTTCTCAGTCTGAGATCTCCCATAGGTGGTATGTCTTGCCCTGAAAGAGGCGTAGGCCAAATATTATTGGTGGATGCAAGTGGGGTTGACGGTCCCATATGCAAATTAGGGTTATCCTGGCCTGGATTGGTTGGTGGTGAGATATTGTCTAAGGATAGCATATTGGGAAGCTTGGCGGGGGGGTGTTTTATCCCTGGCCAAGGTGATATGGTTGCTATGGCGTCCCTGTAGCTTTTAAAGACCTTGAGGGCAGTGTGTTATTGATTTGTATATGTGCCACCACAGCACTTAAGGGTTGGCGGAGACAGCGGTGTAAACATGGGGTGTGGGTGTCAGAGGTCCATCTTCCTACAATAGGTTTATCATTGGAAATAGTGGTCTTGAAGTGGTAACAAGCCGTCGCATGTGTGTATTGAAGTTTATACACAAACCGAGGATACAGCGCTGCCTTGGGCGGTCGGTATGTGGCGTGTGTAACCTAACCTAATTATTTGATAATCCATTTGCCAGTGTTTGGCGTTCCACTTAGAAGGGGTAGGTGTGTGTATATACAGTTAATCAAGGCGGTGTCGATTTTGGATGCATAGGAATTTTTATGGCTGTTAGTATAAATAGGTTGGGCGTTGGTCTGTGACTGTTGCTGTCAGTGTGTTCAAGTGGTTGGTGTATTAATGGTTGATTAATTTGGTTGGGGCGCGTGGCGCCTGTGGGGAATGAAGGAGGGTTGTTTATATGGATGTTTGGTGTTTGACACAGCGACTTATGGCCTATAATGGACGCTTAGAAATTTTTCTTGATTTTCTGGAGGGCATGGGGCTGAAGGAGATTGTTCCCTTTTTGGCTGGCCTTCCTCTCTTTTTCTTTATTTTGGGAGTGGTAAGACTCACATTGGAGGGGTCGTCCTGGTCGGGGTCGTGAAGTGAGCTTGTGGGCCCTGATTGCAGCCTTTTTATAATGGCTTTGGCGCTAGCTCTTGTGATTGGTCTCCTTAGCCTTGATACATGTACTGATTTCTTCAGTATTTTTCCATCTTGTAGCCTTTTTAGAATAGCTGTAACTGGTGAAGTCATCCTCATTATGATGTAGGGGCCTGAGTATGTGGGTTGCAACTTTTTTGATGTGCATTTGACCAGCAGGGTGGGTATATGTAAATATACCAATTGGCCTGTGTTATATGAGCTCAGTTCTGCTGAAGTGTCATGTCTGGCTTTCATCTTTTTGTGAGCAGAGATCATGTTTTCTGCAGCTCTCATCTGAATATCATCCCTAAACTGTAGTAGGCTGGTCATAATTTTCTCCCTGGTGCTTGAGTCTTTTTCAGCTTTAATCAAGGACAAAGCTGCTTCAGTTGGTAGGTGTGTCTGCTTGCCAAAGACTAACAAATTTGAGTAGCCTAAGGCGCTGCTTATAGTATTATTAATACTGAAGACTACAGCCTGTAGGAAGGTTGACCAATGCTTTTGTGATTTTGATACAAAAGCCCTGAGGGATGATTCAATGGTTTGATGTTGGCGCTCACAGAGACCTTGAGACCTAGACCAATGTGCACTTCCTGTCACATGTTTAATGCCGAACTTTTCACAAAAATATTTGAATAGTTTTGAGACGTATTGTTGGGCATTATCTGTGTTTAGTACTGAGGTAGTGCCATGGATACATATGACTTTTTGGAAGAAACCAAGTGCTACAACTGCAGCAGTATTTTCTTCACTTGTCCAGGCAGTCACATGCCTGGTGGCATGGTCGGTCACCACATGTATGTAGTGGGAGCCATCAGCGGCCTTGGAAAAAGGGCCTATTGTGTCCATGGTGACATGAGAGTATGCTGTGAGTACTGGGTCACGTAGTTTCATTGGAGTTTTCAGGTTTTTGGGTCTCTTTTTGGTGGTCAGGCATGTGTGGCAAGTACCGCAGAAGTCAAAAACTTCTTTAAACATTGATCTCCAGTAATACCTAGCCCTTATGGCTGTATAGGTTTTGACTGGACCTAGGTGTCCACCTAGGGGAGAGCAATGGGTTGCTTCCACTAAAGATTCTGTCCACTTTTCTGGAATTACAATTTGCAGTGTGGGCTCTAAAGTCTTACCCAAATTGGTATCAGTAATTCTGAAGAGGACTTCATCCAGTAAGATGAATTGGTCGTGGTTACGTAGTATTTGATTCATTAATCCTGAGTCGTGTGGCAGGCTACCTTTTTCAATGTAGTTTGCCATGGAGGATGCAAAAAGGTCTTCTTTTTGGCTTTTAATTAGTGTTTCTCTAGAAGGTGTCAGGGATTGGTGTTTACAGATTTCCTGAATTGCCCTTTCAGCTAGAGGTAGCACACGGCGGGAGAGCTTAGCTCTCTTGGCGTTTGCAGCTTTGATGGAGACCCTAGGTGACCTAGATTTGGCGGGCCTGCCTCTGGGGCGAGGACTGCTGCACTTAGGCTTGAGTGGGCGGGTCTTTTTACTGGGTGCTGATTGGCTGGCTGCTGGAGGTGTGTCGTCCTGAGACTGGGACTGTGCTCGAGTGAGTACACACAGGTCAGGGTTCACACTTTGCTGCCTCTCTGGGGTGCCTTTCCTTGCTATGACGCCTTTTGGTGGTTTATTTGTGCTTCCCCAAATTTTGCCTCCTTTTAATATTGATCTAGGAGGTCCCAAACAGATGGGATTATTGGGAATTGGGTCGTCTGATTTGAAAACCTTTGTCATGGATATATCTGAAAATTGTACCCTTTTTGGTGGGAGGATAATTTTTCCTTGTGATCTAATTGGTATTGGATCATCAGAGCCAGGGGGATATTTTCTTCTGGACAGGCAATCTGCCACTAGATTAGCTCTGCCTTGTAGGTATTTCACTTCAAAATCATAAGACATAACAGTATCTACCCATCTTGCCAATCTGCCATTGGTGATATTTTCCTTCTTGTTGAAGAGGGAGACTAGGGCTGTATGATCTGAATATACCTTGAAGTGAGTGCCGTCTACATAATGGTGGAACTTTTTGACAGCGAAGATTATCCCAAGTAACTCTTTGTCAGTTATTCCATATCTGGTCTCCTGAGGTGTTAGACCTCTCCCAGAGAATTCAATGGGCCTATAAAAACCATGTTCATCTACCTGTGTGATAACTGCTCCTAAGCTGAAATTGCTGGAGTCTGTGAAGATGATGAAGGGTTTGTTATAGTCTGGGAATTTTAGGATTGCCTCAGTGCAAATTGATGCTTTGATTTTCTCAAAGGCTGTTTGACACTGAGTGGTCCATTTGAAAGTACCCTTTGTGGCTTCATATAGGGGTTTCATTATATGGGCGAAGCCTCTAATGAATCTCTTATAAAATTGTGCCATTCCATTGAAACACCTAAGGTCGTGGATGTTTTTAGGTGCTGGGAAGGTTTTGACTGGTGAGATTTTGTCTGGGGAAGGTGAGATGCCGTGTTGATCTAGGGTAAAACCTAAGAATTCCATTTTGGTGGTGCCAAATTCACATTTTTCTGACTTTAATTTGATGTTTCCTTTGATGAAAAGTTTTAGCACTTCATCTAGGTCTTGCAGGTGTCTTTCCCATGTGGGGCTGTATATGGCCACATCATCCACATAGGCTACTGCATTTCTGTATTTGCATTTCATGAGCAATTGTTCCATTACATTCATGAACGACAAACCAGAGGTTTTTAAACCCATGGGTAATACTTTGGCCATATACCTTGTGCCATTGGCAGAGAAAGTTGTTAAAGGCCTTGATTCTTTAGCTAGAGGAATCTGATGGTAGGCGCTGTATACATCCAATTTGGAGAAATATTTAGCACCTGTTCTGCCAACTTGTTCCATGAGGTCGTCTGCTCTGGGGAAGGAGTAGGAAAAAGATTTTAGGTTTTGGTTAACCCATCTATAATCCATGACTATTCTCCATCCTGAGGCTACAGACCTGTCTCCCTGGGGTTTGGGTACTAAGAAAGCTGGGGAGTTCCACTCACAGGGTTTGGTGCATTCTTCAATGACACCTTGCTGTAAATGTTTATCTAACAGCTCTCTTTGGAAAATCTCTTTTTTGGGTGACATTCTATAGGATGGTCTGTTGCAGGGTTTGAAGTCAGGGATTAATTCTAATTTGACCTCATTTTCAACATTTAATCCTATAGCACTCTCATTTAACACAAAGGCCTCTCTATTTGATTCAACAATGTTTTTGATTTGTTGTTTTTGGGCCTCAGAGAGCTTGTCACATATTGTATATTTTAGAGGGTCGTCCCCTTTGGGTAGCTGATCTAGGGGATCATCTCCACAATTGATGGGGAGCATTTCTTTGTCAGAGATTATGCTGTTGAGGGAGTGTTGGCTGTTCAGTTTTCCAATGGGAATGGCTTTGTCTAGATTGTTAAGTGCAAAGATGCCTAGGTTCATGTGCTTTTTGATATTGATGGAAAAATCATTTGGGTTGGCCACTGTTACCGGTATGATCTTTCTTGTTGACCTTGGTTCAACAAGGGCGTGTTTGATTAGTACCGGTAATGTTGTGTCAACATTTTCTGTGATGCCTGTTTTACCTATTAAGGAATCAGGTCCTATGACGATTGCATTGAATGTGGATTCAGAATTTGGTGGCATGGTTAGGCCTTTGGCTGCTCTTATGAAGTGTGGTGAAGGGGACTTGGCCCCAAAGGAAATTTTGGCCCTATATTTGGTCATAAAATTTACGCCAAGAATTATAGGGTGATTTAGCTTTGGAACAACATGTAGTCTTGTTTTAAACTCTGTGTTATTGATTAGGAAAGTTATAGTGATGGAATTGTTGACCTGAACTGAGGATTTATCAGCTAGTAGGATAACCATGCGAGATCTCCTACCATGTCTGAAATTGGGGGTTGATATGATTTTATCTGCCATTTTCTGGCTGATAAAGGAAAGGGAGGCTCCAGAGTCTACAAGGGCTCTGTAAGAACTGCCATTGATATCAACATTAACTGCGCCTTTAGTCAATTCAGTATTAATGTAAGAGGTCTTACCTTGCTGCCCATACTTACTGGTCTCGACTTTTAATTGGAGGGTGGAAATTCTCTTGTTCTGGTTCTCATAGAGGTCCTCGCTGTCTGATGAGGAGTCTTCGTCACAATTCACAGGCTGGGGGTCGTGGTTCTGTTGTTCTGCCGAATTTAATTCTGCTCCATCATTTGTGTGTGAAATATGGCATGTGGGGGACGTTCCAATTTTGTTGTCCAAGGTGGGGGCGGGGCTGTAAGATGCATGGTGGCCCTCCCCTGTGTCCTATTCAATGTTGTCATTGTAGTGTTCTCCTTGTCCGGAATCAGGGGGTTGGTTGTCATGGTGGTTGTCTTCTGTCTTTTTGTTGTCATTTCTGCCTGGTGTTGGGTCCCTGGATTTCTTTTGTTGCTGGGTCCAATCATCAGGGATTGGGAAATCTGCTGGGACCAGTAGTTTCTGGAAAGACACCTGGCGGGTGTTGGTGGGGGTGGAGGCAACAGGGATGAAAACAAAGTTGTTTCTTGTGTCGCTGGATTTGGACCTGCTTCTGTTTCCTTCCTGAGATTTGCTTCTGCCTGGCGATTGATACCTGTTCTTGGAGCCTGATCTGCTGTTTGAGCCGGGTCTGGGGTTGTTATAACCTTGTTGATTTTGGTTGTGTCCTGATTTAGGTTTATCGTCATACTGCTTAATATTGCCATTTCCAGGGGGCTTGTTGTTATAATTGTTGTTATTGTACTGGTCCTTCCTGGATCTGTTATTGTTGTTGTTGTTATTGTTCCTTTGCCCATTGTAGTTATTATAGTTCATGGCGCACAAGTCTGAAGTTTGGTTTGAGGCATGGGCTGCTTTGGCTGCTTCCATGACCAATTCTTGTTTTAATGCTGCAGTCTCGGCTTCTCTAATGCTGTTGGGGCTGTCTGAGAGTACAACATTTTTTATTTCATCTTTGAGGCCATTTATGAGATAGTCCACTTGTACAGATTCATCCAGGTTGCTGTTGGATAGCAACAAGGTCATATCTGCTATGTATTCCTCCACAGTCTCCTTGGGTTGCTGCTTTCTGTTTCTATATCCTTTGATTATTGTGGCAGGGTCAGGCTGGTTGAATCTGCTGAGAAAGGCGGCATAGACTGCCTCAGTGTCATACATGATTGGTTTGTCAAAAATGTTTGTGAAAAACCATTGTGCTGCTCTGCCCTTTAAAAAGGTATACATACAGGATGCATGCATTGTTGGGCTGCGGGGGTATGCATTTCTTATATAGAATTTGAATTCTGCCAGGAATCTGGCTGCAGACCTGTAGGGCGAGGGTTTGTCAAAAGGCTCTGGCTTGTTAAAACAGCTTAATTGAGCAGATGTGAGTCGCTCAGGTTCAAAACTCCTATATCCAGTAGGGGCGGAGAAATTGGATTGTCCTAGATTTGGTATCATTGGTGTGGACTGAGCTGCAGGCTGGTGGGCAGCTGCTTGGGCAGGTGGAGTGTTTGTAAACAAACTATACATTGGTATCGGGTTGTTGTAGGGCGTGTGTGCCTGGTGGGGTATGTATACATGGTTGTAAACACTGCCTGAAAGTGATGTGGCGGCTACCGGTGATGGACGAGTGGTAGAGGGCGCCATCTGGTGGGTTGTAGCTGAATTACCAAGACCTGCATGTGTCGCGCCTTGTTGGGTGGGCGTGGCACCTGTCGCTACCATTCGGGTTGTATTTTGGAAAAGGCTTGGAGGGCTGAGCCTGTATCCTACCGGTACAGATGTCGGCATTCTGGTAGAGGTGCCCATAACATGTGAAGGTTGGCCTGAAGGGGGTAGCCTAGTGTTGGTGGGTGAGAAAAGGCTGTTTTGGCCTTGGCTGGTAGGTGTTCTTGTCCTATCAATGGCCCTGAATATTTCAGATCTCATTCCATCAATATTTCTGTTGATTCTGTCAGACAGATTGGCTGACGCTATTTCAGACCTTCTCAGTACATCAGCGTTGTCCTGAGCTGCTTTTCTTTGTATTTGGCCAATGTCATTCTCCAGGTGCGACTTCCAAGTGTCCATGTCATTTAACCTGTCATTTATTCTTGACAGTTGGCAGGAGGAGTCGTCTCCAATCCTTTTTATTTCAGCGGACAATAAGTTCATTTGTCCTGTTAATAGGTTGGAGAGGGAGTCATTGACTGCCTGGGTGCACTCTCTGACTATGTTCCTCGTCATGTCATCCTGGTTGTACTCTGGAGGTGGAGCTGCAGTGGCCATGTTTGGGTAGGCAGGTGCTCTGTGCAGGTGGGGGAAGGTTATTTCTGTGTCTTCTTCAGAGGTGGATTCTGTTTGCAAATGGGCGGGGAAGTGACTGTTTCTGTGTAGTATGGGAGTAGTGGCCACAAGGTCGCCTCTTCTAGCTGCAGAGTCCAAGCTTCTTTGAAGTCTGTAAAATACAGGTGTATTTGGCCTTTGAGGGGAGGATGATTGCACTCTTCTCCTTGGTCTATGGGTGGGGTATGGCCTTTCAAAGGATCTGGCTCTTGGAGGCGTGCTCAGGGATGAATTTGGTGCTGGAGGTGTCGCCCTGTCTTCCTCGGAGGTAGAGTAGGGGTAGTAAGGCCTAGGGTTTCCTCCAGGTGGATTGCTATCAGGCTGTGGGTTTTGGTGCGGCCTTAGCAAATTGGTGGGATTGGAGTTGTCTTGCCACTGCTCTTCTAGAATACGGTTTATCCTGTCTAGAAAAACAGAGGGACTCTCACCACACTGGTAGCTTGGTGTAGCTCCGGTTGGTATCAGTTGTACACGTCCTGTGTTGAGTCTGTTTTCTCTCCACCTGTGGATTGCTGAGTCTAGCCTGCTCCTCCAGTAATTGTCTGCTACTGATGGATGGGCTTGGATGTCCGGTACAGTAAGGTTGTCCCAACTTAGGTCAGGTGTACACTGTGGGTCAGAATTACTGCTGGATGAGGGTGACCGTCCGGCAGCTTCCAGGGCTTCCTGCAGGCTATTGGATCTTTCCTCTAGATGGCTATCTAGGTGGAGGTAACCAGGTGATTGATTTTCAGGCGTGCTGTATGTGGTACTTTGAAGACCACCTAATCTTAGGGGTGGTGATTCTGAGGGTGAATAGCCAGGTAGGGTGAGGTTTAAACCTGGTGGTGGGGCTCCTGCTGGTGTACTGGTAGGTGCACCTGTGTTGGTGTCCACTATGGTAGATGAGAAATGTAAGGTGTTTGAACTCACAGGTGTCTGTTTATGTGTGCGTCTATGGGCTGGTAGCACTGGGTCCAGCTGGAGCGCGTCTGGCGAGGAGTCTATCGGGGTGGTGTACTGTGTATTGGTGGCTTCTTGCTGATCTCTGTCTGGAGATGTAGGGATACGTTGTGGGGCTGGCTCCTTTGGTAGGGTCTCACTGTTGTCCATGGCTCATGAGAGGTGGTAACTTGTGGGATGATACGTGAGGGTTTTCCACCATTGTCAACGAGTCCGTAAATGATGAATAAGGATGAATACAGACGAATCAGGAATCCAGTTTGATATCCACTTTATTCATAGAAGTCCACGAGGTATAGATGGTGATACAGTATAAAGGTGCCCAACAGTGTCCAAGCCTAGCCCTTGAGCCAAGGGCCTTGATCTCACGTGAATGTGTGAGGTATGAAGTATGAAGGTGGAAAGATGAGTGAGCTGCTCCCTCCACAGGTATTTGTAGTAGGAGCTGCTCACCCAGCTCATCCTAAAAATAGTATCAGGTGAGCTAAATATAGTAACTGGGGAACTCCAGTGCAGGTATGTAGGGGGGATCCCAAACATAGCACTGGGGTTCACAGAGTTCAGTGTGGTTCTAAATATAGCTGCTGGGAACTCCCGGTATGCTGTGAGCTGCTCATGATCAATGGGCATGTCATCCAGCAGGAGGAGTTGTTTCTAAACATTGTCTGCTAGGAATTTCCAGCATGCAGTGGGCTGCTTGTGATTGACGGCGTATCCTCCAGTGGGAGGAGGCGGGGTCACTGAGTGCAGTTGACACCGCCAGCCTTTGGTCTATGGGTATGGCTTGGCTTGTGGGTAGACTCGGACACTGGGTTACATGGTAGAGTCAAAGGTGAAAAATAAATATGATAAGTACAATACCTATAACGGTCTACTGACAATATATATATATATATATATATATATATATATATATATATATATAACTTGGTTTATGAATTATCATCTGAATCTGTTACATGTGGTATGAATCATATTCAAATCCAGCATTCTCAAAGCCGTCAAATGAGGCCTACAGATATAGCTTTTTGTAAACAGGTCAAGTTAATAAAGTTTCGATTGTTTCCAGAAAAAAGTCTATGCTTGGGCCGAGCCAATATTGCTACAGAAATTCATGTACTTATAAGTTCAGCAATAAAAACCTTTAAAATCAAATTAAATCGAATGTTAATGATTTCCCTGGTTGTAATCAGATCAGTATCTAGATAAATACTTCAAAAAACCTACCTTAGACAACCTGAGTGTGTTGATGTGTGTATCTATTGTGTGCTTTGCCAGCTTTCCAGAGTGTAAGCACCTGTCCCACAGGGTAAACTGGGCACAGCTTTTCTCTCTCTTCCACCATGGTTGGCTGCCTCCTGACTTTATTTAGAGGGTATAATTATGATGAAAAAAGATGCACAAGGTGGGGTCATGTAGCCATGAGCGGAAGGCGAACAGGACTTACTTACATATATATATATATATATATATATATATATATATATATATATATAGAATGTTCTGTCCAAAGGATTATGTCTAGTTTAGTCTGTGTTTTTTTTTGGTCTTGTTCCAGTGTCAATACCCAGCAAATTGTCGTGACTCCTCGTCAACCTGTGTGAAGTGGCTCACACATGTCGCTAGATGGAACACGGCGTCACTATAGCACAAGATCACCAGGAATAGCAATGGTGGTGATCACATGGCCTCACCTCAGATGGCGAGGATGGTGATCACTCAGACTCACCAGGGATGGCGACGCGGGTGATCACTCACCTCGCTAGATGAAACACGCACCTTGTCATAGCACATGTTCACCAGGGATGGCGAGGATCGTGATCACTCATCCTCACCAGGGATGGCGACATGAGTGATCACTCATCCTCACCAGGGATGGCGACATGAGTGATCACTCACTTCGCTAGATGAGACACAAACCACGTCATAATGCACATTCACCATGGATGGCAAGGATTGTCACCTCGCTAGATAAAATGCGTACCTCATGATAGCACAGGTTCACCACGGTTGGCGAGGATCGTGATGACTCACACTCACCAGGGATGGCAAGGCGGTTGATCACTCAGCTCGCTAGATGAAACGCGCACCACGTCATAGCGCAGGTTCACCATGGATGGCGAGAGTGGTGATCACTCAGACTCACCAGTGATGGCGATGCTGGTGATCACTCACCTTGTTAGATGAAAAGCTCATGATCATCGACATTGGTAATCATGCAGCCTCACATCTGCCAGATCAAAGTATGTTTTGCCAGAGAAGGTATTGCCATATGTATCTTCCCTCTAACCACAGACAAGGTGTTCATGTTGATATTTCCCTATGTATTTTTCCTGTAACCAGAGAAAAGGTGTTTATGGATAGTTGCTTTCATTTTAGAGATACCTCTATCTAAATTCAATTGATATTCTCTCTATTTAATCTTGTTTGATTTAACTCTGAAGTATTACATGGAAATCAGTGTGAAACAAAGCACATTTGATACGTATGGGACTTATACTTCATGCCCACACTTCCTAGATAGGCTACATGTTGAACAGTGGTGCTGTCTCAACAACTTTGGCAATGGTGGTGATAAGTTGCCACTGTGAGTGAGAGTGAGTGACAGATGATGCAATCCTCAGAGAGCATTGACTTGGAGTGACACAAATTCACATATTGAGTGAGACCAATGTTGGCAATGGTGGTGATAAGTCGCCATTTTGAGAGAAGATTGACTAGGAGTGATACACACTCACGCAGTGAGTGAGAGCCATGTGGCAATGCAGGTGAAAAGTTGCCATTCTGAATGAGAGTTGACAAACAGTGGCACATATTGACGGAGTGAGTGAGATCCATGTTGGCGATGGTGGTGATAAGTCACCATGCTTTGTGAGGGATGACAAGGGGTGGCACATACTCACGCAGTGAGTGAGATCATGTTGGCGACTGTTGTGATAAATCGCCATGCCATGTGAGACTGACACACAGTGGCGAAAGATGACGCAGTGAGTTATCACTCAGAAAGGAGTCACCATTGATGACCAATCATGGCGACAGATAACGACAATTTGCTGGGTACAGTTCAATTTATCGACTGATGATGCACAGACACTCAAACAAATTTGAACCCTAAAAAATTCAAAAACCTAACAACCATAGTATAACTAAAGCTACCTGCCATTCTCTCTCAGTCCCTGCGGTCACCTTGGATTCATAACACATATAAAACAGGCTGAAATATTTTATTTTAACCCACACCTACAATTTATATTAATGCACTTGACAGAACATAAACATGACTTTACCCTAAATGGGGCTAAACTTTGGATTCTTTGCATAACATTTGTGCAATATATTAAAAGATTAATCTTTATTATGTCTTTCATCTTGCATCTTCTTTTTTATTGTCCACTCTATGTTTCATGGTAATTTAGTTTGATCCAAAAGGCCAACAAATGAAAAATAGAATTTAGTTTGTGTAGCCTTCCTTTACAAAATAACGAAATACCTTTATCAAGTGACTTCTACGCCATAGGTAAACATACATCAAACTATGCATGTTAACCATATAAGAGACACATAAGACTACCAGTACCATGTATTTTTGTTTTTATTATAGAATAGTTCAGTGCAGGTATATAGCACATTGTGTGGATCCACCATGTATACGTGTACATGTATCAGTTATGTAGAATTGGGTGCCCTTATCTAAGAACAGGAGGTTAATTCAAAACATCCTGGGATCACAACCTCAGCGATCTTAGGAATTATTCTACCTTATTCTATTTAGCGATTTTAAGATTAGACTGCGTTCACATCTCCTAGCCAGCACTAAGATCGCATCGATCTTAGCCTCAGCCCTCCTACACTATTCCAGGAAGTACTGACTGGGCACAACAGGGGTAAGAGTCCCAAAATAAAGGAATAGCTGTGGAGCCACTCTTCCTCATAACAGTGTTTATACCATTGTTCCCAGTCCCCATATAGGCTAACAAAAGAGCACAGGGTACAGTTGACCCCCTTACAGTGTTCGAGAGTTGTTCCCATGAAGTATGATTTACGCTTGCCTATTAGAGGCATTGTGCCCTCCCCCCAGGACAAAGAAAGAGAAGGGAAGAATTACCTTACAGTGCACTTAACACATGAGTAGCCCTATACACTGTTAATTTGGTGTTTAGCAACCAAACACCAGTGTTTAGAATCTAAACACATAGCTAAACACATTCTTGTCTAACTTTTCTAAACACAGTTTTTGGCTAAACGTGTTTAACTTTAAACATGTTTAGCTATCAGGTGTTTGATTTAACAAGTGTTTAGTTTTGATAGGTGTTTAGCTTTAAGATGTGCAGCATGAGTAAATGTTTAGATTGGTAGTGTTCAGCTTTAGGAGGTGTTTAGAAAAATTGTGTGTAGCTTTAGGAGGTGTTTAGATACATAGTGTTTAGCTTCAGGAGGCATTTAGATACATCATGTTTAGCTATGGGAGGCGTTTAGATACATCGTGTTTAGCTTAGGGACGCACTAGCTTTGGGCCATAGGGTTGTTCACCAGGGTGGGAGAGGGCTATGGCTGAATCATTTCATTTTTATTATTTCCATCATTTATTTTTCATCATCTTTTCATCATTTTAATCTTTATTACTGTAGCTGGATACCGCCATATTCATTTTCCATGGTAAAACTGCAAGATAGAAATGATACACACAAAACAGATAGGAGTAAAAGTGTAAAAGAGGCAGGAGGAGTTGGTAGTAAGGTAAGGGTGGTCCCTGGAGGCTTGTACACGTGATGAGAGGTAGGAGGAGTTGGTAGGGAGGTAGGGAGGGTCCCTGGAGGCTTGTACACGAAAAAAGAGGTAGGCGGAGTGGGTAGGGAGGTAGGGAGGGTCCCTGGAGGCTTGTACACATAAGGAGAGGTAGGAAGAGTGGGTAGGGAGGTGGGGGTGGTCCCTGGAGGCTTGGACACGGGAGGAGGGGTAGGCCACCCATACCTCCCTATACCCCCTCCTCCCATGCATCATGCCCCTTAGGTAAAAAAACAACAAACAGGAAAAAAACACAAAAAACTACTGAGTCGTCGGGAAACTGGGTGATATACAACTATAAAACGAGGATACTATCCTTTTACTCATTTCATACATATTATACTTATCTTATCTGCTTATGATTCTTATTTGATGGCTAAACACCTGATGTTTATCTTTCAAATACATGTTTAAGACAAAACACATAGAGACTGGATGTGTTTAAACTCAAACACCTAAACACTATGGTGTGTAAGTGTTTAGGTGTGTGAGAAGTAGGTGTGTAGTTTTCAGGATAAGTGTTTAGAATCTGATGGTGTTTAGCTGTAAGTGTTTGACTATCATAGATGTGTTGGAATCACACACCATGTAGATAGTGTGGTATGTATAAACACACACCTTTTTTGCAGTGCCCTCAAGGACACTCAGCAAACATCCTCCCTCCCCTCTATATGTATGCAGCAGGCTATTCACTCTTTCAATCAGGAGTGTTCCTTGTAAGTACTCTTGTACTCAGGTGAAACCACTATGCAATTCTTTCACTAAGATCACAGTGATCTTAGTGCTGGAAAAGGAATAGTGAAGTGATCCCAGGACTTGCTATTCCTGAGAGGCCTGCAACCACTGTATTTGATAGGGTAGACTGGCCAGGTCTTATGATGTGTGCCTACACTCTGGAGCTTAATTCAAAAGATCCTGGGATCACGACCCCAGCGATCTTAGGAATAAATCAGCCTTATCCTATTAAGCGATCTTAAGAGTTGACTGGGTTCACATATCCTAGCCAGCACTAAGATCGCATCCATCTTAGCCTCAGCCCTCCTACACTATTCCAAGAAGTACTGACTAGGCACAGGGGTAAGAGTCCCAAAATAAAGGAACAGCTGTGGAGTCACTCTTCTTCACAAGAGTGCTTATACCATCGTTCCCCGTCCCCATATGGGCTAACAAAAGAGCACAGGGTGCAGTTGACCCCCATACAGTATTCAAGAGTTGTTCCCATGAATGTATGATTTATGCTTGCCTATTAGAAGCATTGTGCCCTCCCCCCAGGACAAAGAGAGAGAAGGGAAGAATTACCTTACAGTGCACTTAACGCATGAGTAGCCCTAAGAACCCTCAAGGACACTCAGCAAACGTCCTCCCTCCCCTCTTTATGTATGCAGCAGGCTATTCACTCTTTCAATCAGGAGTGTTCCCTGTAAGTGCTCTTGTACCCTGGTGAAACCACTATGCATTTCTTTCACTAAGATCGCAGTGATCTTAGTGGTGGAAATGGAATAGTGAAGTGATCCCAGGACTAGCTATTCTGGACAGGCCTGCAACCACTGCATTACATAGGGTAGACCAGCCAGGTCTTATGATATGTGCCTACACTAAGATCGCTGGGGTTGGGATCCCAGGATCTTTTGAATTAAGCTCCAGATCACTGGGGTTGCAATCCCAGGATGTTTTGAATTAAGCTCCTGATTTGTGCATCACTACAACAAAATGGCACAGAGTGCTGGTGCACCATTTGCCCCTCTAATGGCAGGATGAACTCTTGAATACCTTTCAAATACACACGCCCTTGATAATGGTCCCCACCAGTAAAATATATTCTCTGCTTTCTGTAAGCTGATATTACTTCTTCACAGACATCGTTAATAACTCTTATAGAAAGCCCGGATCTTTATAGCTACACATTGCAAAGGCGCAGGTGTAAAATGATTAATCAATGTCTGGTATGAATGGGAGAGGCAGAGAATCCAGACAGGAGATGTATTACTGTAAAAAAGCATAACATCATTAGCTTTGAGAAGGATGAAAATAAATAACAGTCCAAAATTATCTCTCGATAGTTGTATGGAGTTAAGCTAGGATGTTAGAGATGTTGTCCATTTTATGAATAAATAGCCATAGTATTGAACAAGCATGATGAGTATTTGCATATGGCTTATATATGACAACTTTAGATCGTCATTCTGACGTCAACATTATGACTCTGTACTGTCAGTATTGTCATCCTGACAACTCAGGTCATCAGGATGACTACCTAAAGTTGTAGCTTTAGGTATTGTCAACTTGATGACCTAAAGTGGTCACCGCTGACGAGTTTCGGATCTTCCATGTTTTCAGGGTATAATTGGTGCAGCTTTGTTGTGTTGACTAACAGAGGTGTCCTATTCCTCAGGTGTTGGCATAGATATTGTGCTAAGGAACTACTTACGGCAATAGGAAATATTACCTGTTATTATTATTATTATTATTATTACTACTACTACTACTACTACTACTACTACTACTACTACTACTACTACTACTACTACTACTACTACTACTACTACTACTACTACTACTACTACTACTACTGTTATTATTATCATTATTATTATTATTATTATTATTATTATTATTATTATTATTACTACTACTACTACTACTACTACTACTACTACTACTACTACTACTACTACTACTACCACTACTACTACTACTACTACTACTACTACTACTACTACTACTACTACTACTACTACTACTGTTATTATTATTATTATTATTATTATTATTATTATTATTATTATTATTATTATTATTATTATTATTTTTTTATTATGTTGATAACAATATTGTTTTTGAACATTTCTATATATATACATCTCATTTTATTCTCTAACGATGTAATGCTTTTGATTTAGAGCATTACCAGCTGATGGAGGTTTGTTTATATGAGAGCCAGCTCAGACAGAAATATCATTTGCTTTGCATGAATCGAACAGAATGATATTTCTGACTGGGCTGGCTCTCATATTTGTCAGTAACATGTCGATCTGCTCATTAGAGAATCAGGAAAGCACACCTTCTGCCGTGTCTAACAGCAAAGACTGATTAAATGTCTTGAAGCATGACAAGGCTTTTTTAATCACTCTGGATGAAATCATCGGCTAGACACATCGATATATGTGCTGGCCTTGTGTGTCTACACAGTGACCGCCATAGTGAACTCTCATTATGAGACCTAGACATCTCCAGGGAGAGAAAAATAAATATGGCAAAATAGTTACAGGTTATAAAACAAGGTTAAATTGCCACCCCTATGAAAAAGTACTCACTGCGTTTAGAGGCCATTGGCCAGCAAAGGCAGTGAGGTATATGTGACCTATTTTATCAGTATTATAGATAAGTCGCATCAGCAAGAACTGAGATAGAGGGGTCTGAAGGGAAAAACATCATTTTAATCAAAAATGGGGTCTTGCATTTATTTGCAGCTCACTCTTCATCCCCTATCAATTTAGTGAGAGATGGCAACAGGTGGCCCAACTTGAATCAGGTGGTGATGAAATTAAATTCTTAAAAAATGTACAATAGTATACATGTACATTTTTTCTGACTGTAGTTGGCCACCTGATGAGATTTGGCATACGAGACTTGTATTGTTGTAACCTGAGTGACCGAAATGAAATGACACAGATACAGAGTGTTTGACTTCCCTCCTATACTTTCTACTTGCCTACTTGTATATTGTTAAAGGAGAATATGTGTACTTGCTAACCGTTTCACACATGGAAAAAAATCAATGCAACAGATGTGCTGTTCTTTAAAGCAGCGATTTTAAAACAAAATGTTCATAAAGGACTCATTTCTAATCAGACATTCGATTCATTGAAAGAGTGTTTCAAAGATGTTTTCTGGAGAGGGACCGATGTCTTCACAGACAGATTGATAGGACTATATCAATTTCTCAATCAGAAAACCTCTCATCAAAAGATGGTATACGTTAGAATCTACTAACGCTGTTATATTTCTTCTCGAGAAAAACTCAGACTTTTTATAGGATATGTGTTGTCATAACTTTTGTCAAGAGTGTTTAGATTGTGTGCTCTGCAGAGAGTTTCATTTTGAAAATATACAGAACGCTCTACTGAGAAGTGTCATGTCCACACAAACTGAATGGCATACTTGGTATTATACTTCAGTAGATTTCTATTGTAATTTAGATGAATTGTGGACAGGGGGTATGACTTACACCATTCCTTTATTTTAAAAGAACACTTGCATGAAAACGGTATACAGAGATTACACTATGTACATTCTGGATTATGATTCAAGATGAATGTATATACTTGTATTTATATTTTGATAAAATAAAATATAAAAAAAGTGAAATGTATTTGATATATATCATTTACATAATTAACCTTGTCCCCGTAATCATGCGACCACCTATTTGCATAGCTAGCCCTGCCCCTTTGTTAACAAACAAGGGGTCATGTGACCGCACTAATCCCCTAATTAGGCCTTGTTACCATGGTTACCAGAATGCTGGCCTCTGATTGGCTCAGCGGTGGTTGCTAATCCCCTAAGTAGGTCACGTTGCCATGGTTACCAAAATGCTGGCCTCTGATTGGCTCGGAGGTGGTCGTTAATCCCCTAAATAGGTCACGTTGCCATGGCAATGGGTCACGTGACCAAATGGAGGCCTCTGATTGGCTGCATCCCCAGTGAGTAATATAAAACAAAACAAGTCCAGAACCTCAAGCCTTGAAGTTGTATACATACTTTTAGATGGGAATATCCCCCATATGACCTATAGTATGCCAATGTATTCAGTATGAAATAGAGCCTGGTGACAGATTAAGATGAGAATGAACAATTTTATTGACATCATGCTAAACCGTAAAAAGACACTACAGGAATGATAATGAGGTATTGCGCAGGGGCTGGTCACAATCACCTCAAATTTGATGCAAGCTTCCTGATAGTTCTGAGTGTGTTGATGATGTAGTGTTATTTTTTTTTATCTAGCACAATCCATGTAATGTTGATGAAAAAAGGATTGCTTGAAAAAAGAAATGGAGTTGGGGATAAAAGTCTGCTCTGCATTTGAACATATACAGCATGTTGTTTCATTTATCACCTACATCATACATTAACCCAAATGTTGATTATAAACATAATTTTGAGTTTTTTATCTTTAAAATAAGGATTCACCTGACCATGATCGAACTGGTATCATTATTTAGCTCTCAGTAACATCCTGACTGCTGGCAGGGAGAAGTCACGGCCCATCCAGCTGTCCCAAATGATGCCCTCTTCATTGTTACCGTTGTATACCCTGTTAAGGTTGGTATACATACAGGCGTTATACCACCAGCCGCCCTTGTGAATCTGTACACAGTCTCCTGCGAAGCCATCGTTATCTGCATCATAGGTGCTGAATTGGCTCCTATCGAGGAAAATTACCAGAGAATCTCCTGCAACATAAAATACACACTAGCGTAGTACCATGCTGATTCAGAATGATACAGGTTAAATACAAGGCTAGACAGTGACTCTTGTGATAGACTTTGGGAAATGTTCACTTTACCTTTGCTTTGCTATGACGCAATGAGTAAAGTGAAATGAGATTATAACATTGCCAGAAAATGATGTATAATGCTTTTTAGTAACTTTTTATACTATCTTTAGAAGTTAGTATAAAACTTGTCACCATAAATTTCATACCTATATGATTGTGAACCAATGCAATAATCAGGTTAGAATGATAGTGCAGACCACATTTCACTCTAATATGTGAGACCATCTAATCTACACATTATGAGAGGCACACAGGAGGCCATTTCTCAATGTACTACGACTGCACACAGCCACTACGATTTAAAAATGGCAAGAATAAGCCAGGCTATCGTAGGAACTGCCCTTTGACTGCTCACTACGATTAGCAGCTATGCAGTAATTACATAAGGTTTAGTAGGGCAGTCGTACTGGTGCAGACATAAGGGACTACTAGTGCATAGTACTGTTATGTTCAGATTATCAGGTTCTCACTATGATTTAAGGACAGCAGTCGTAGTGTGTTAAGAAATGGCCTCCAAAGGTTGGAGTGGCTACTTAGCACCCATGGGTCTTCTTTGTTGCCTCAACCAGTAAGCACAGACTTAAAAGCTTGACCTTGGCATTTCTGTGCCAAACAATATGTGCAAAAGATTGCCCTGTAAAACCAGAATGGCACAGGAGACACACAGATCTTGGAACAGGTAAGATTCATATGGAGATGTTATGAGGTGTATTGGAGCTGGCAATTGCATCGTTTCTATCCTGAGCCTCACGTGCATGGTCGGTGCTATCCATTTCACTAACAATTTTAGAAGCAAGATCATGTCCAATGTTAGCATAATACTCATTAAAAAAAATATCAGCCACGTCGCTACCCTCTGCCACAGCACCATTTTCGAGATCAATCTTAATCACTGATCGCTTTGATGCATACTGTACAGGTCACAATTTGTCTCCCACATGACATGTATGAAGGCATGTCGAATGAGGTTGACGTTTTTATATTTGATTCGTCAACTCTACTTGACATGTGTAATGAAGACACATCACATATTTCTGATCCATTCACCTGAGTGCTAGGTAATACTGTGAGACAATTATGTAAGGGTCAAGATCAGTCAATTACTATGTACCAATGGTTCAATCAAGGCAGGCCTATAATAGAAGGCAGGGGATATCATAGTCCCACAGGCCTGCAACACTAAGGCACTTTTTCCTATCTATAGAACTTCTACTTAACTGAGGACCTCTATGTAGTCCATAAATTGATTATAGATTATAGATTGTGGGTTGGAATACAGTCCTTTGCTATTTTCACTGACCCACACATAAGGTGTCTAACCTCTCCAGTTGAAGCGTTCAGGATGGTGGGTGTCTATTTTGATATTCAATAATAAATGCAAATTTAACAATGAAATAGAATTCACTACCATTCATTGATAGTATTTACAGACCTTAGTGATCTATTCTTCATGAAAACAATATGACACAGATACATCAAATGTCTGAAGTGTTGGTAGTACTTCTTGGTAGTGATTAATCATGGTACCAAAATGGTTGTTTGCCTCATCTAGTGGAATAAACCTAGAACAATTATGAATGTCAAACCATCACATGTCAAGTGACTTCTACATGGCCGTGACCCTAGTCAACTCAAAGATGACATGGCAACTTAAGACATGTCAAATCATATGAGGATTAAAAGTTGTCATGTTGACACATGTCCCAATGACATGTGAGTAGTATAGTATGTATCGGAACAGGACTATAGTTAAGTGCTGTTTATTACTCACTCGACCTGCAGCCAATAAGAGCGCTCCCGTTTGGTGGTAAATTCAAATGGGGGGTTATGTGACCTATACCCCTGTGGTGTGGTGCCAAAATGGACGAACCAGAGCCCTTAATGAAAATAGCACAATTGTATGTGTGTACTTTCGGTCAATAAAATTCTCCAACAACAACTTCCTTTTGGCTGGAAAATTAAAATGGTCAAATGACCCTTACCCCCTATGGTTTCCCACCAAAATGGTGCCCTCTGATTGGCTGGTTGTTAAGGTCATGTGACCTCCATTATGCAAATAAGGTCACGTGACCCTAATTTGAATGGACCAATCAGAGGTTAGCATTTTGGTGGGAAATTTGTAATTTGGTCTCATGACCTTATTAGCATAAAGAGGCGTGGTTTATTATGTAGATGAGAGTGTGACTTATAGTGAGATATTTTTATATAGATAAAAAAAAAAAGGTAAGCTAAAAGCTTGCCGGAAAAAATATATTGGGGGCCCTTTGGGTGGGGTTGGGGGCCCTTTGTGGGGGAGCCCTTTGGGGTATTTTTTGGGGTTTAACCAAAAGACCCGCCCCTTGAAACAGGGGGGGGTCTATAGCTTCAGTACGTTAAGATATTGTAGGCCAATAAACTTGTTTCAAAATCAAATCAAATCAATTGAAAAAAAAACTAAAAAAAACTTGTATAATTAGGTAAGGAATACAACAGAAACCACATTACACATTTCCACTTTTTTTTATTCCTTATAAATGTCATATTTTTATGTACACATTTCACTTTATTTGTTATTTTCATATTTTTCATTTTGTTCAATTATAATGACAAGTCGGGGAATTTAAGTTGACACTCTCTACATAATATGGTTGAATATCGGAGAGAAACACGACAAAACTTACACATTGAGATGTGTACATTCAACTTTTGTTTCTCATAATTCAGACTGTACATGGTGTAATCTTGGTGTACAACTTTGGAGCAAGTGTCCTTTTGAAATGAGGGATAGGTGTAAGCCATATTTCCCATCCACAACTCATCGATATCACAAGTGAAATCCACCGAAGAACTATACCAAGTACTCCATTCAGTTTGTCTGGACATGATACTTCTCAGTCGAGCAGCTTCTACACCGGGGTATAAAGGTGCTTCACTACACAACATTGGGTCGACACACTCTTGACAAAAGGAGTCGAATGTTTCCTTTGTGCAATGACACAACTTTCTAAAGAAGTCTGAGTTCTCTTCTAGAACAGAAAACAATGCATCAACCGACTCTAACGTATACCGTCTTTTCACGAAAGTACATGTGTTCTCGACATGAAGTTGATATACCGCTATAGCTCTGTCTCTGGCGGTACTAGCCACTTCTTGAAATACATCTTTGAAACACACACTCAATGAATCAAATACATGATTAGAAACGAACACTTTATGAACACCTTGGTTTACCAACGGCGCCTTAAAGAACAACACATCTGATGCAGCTATTAATTCCCAAGTGAAAATGAGATCACAACTAGACATTGTTTTGTTGTTTTTTGTTTTTTTTCAACACCGATACATGAGGACGTACAGTAGTAGCAGTAGCAGCAGTAGTAAGCCGGTGGACGTAGTATATCAAGTTAATACAACAATGAAAGGGTATTATCTCACCGGCTTGTCTATTTTTTTTATATATATATATATATATTTTTTATATATTTTTTTTTTCTTTTTTTTCATGATTTTTAAATGGACTCATCATTACACCGTCAGAATGTACGCGACGCTTCACATATAAGTAACTCAGACCCTTTTTCTCTATAGTGTATGTGTGCATTTTGTTCTCTATCACTTTGAAATTTGTGTTAACAGTAGTGATAGTTTTTCGATTTAAAAGAACATCCAAGAAGTCTTTGGGTTCTTGAACATTTTGTTTTTTCATGACACCCTTTGCACTTTTTTTTTATTTTCTTTCACCTCCCGAATCTTTCTCAATGTAAGTCTTGGAGTGGAGACTTAGAATTCCGTCACCCTTCCACTCGGATTTGAAAAGACCGGGAGTTCTTTTGTCGTGAACAAAACGACTCTGACCACAAGCAAGGGGAACCCCTTCTTGCACGCCAACGTTTTCCTGCTGAGAGCCATGTAAAGACTGTCGTTGTCCATTTGACAAAGAGCTTAATCGCGACGATCATTAAATTTATCCAGAAAGTCGAACATGAACTCTAACATTTTCAACTTGGCATACTGGTACACCATGAACCCTATTTGAAGAGGGAGGTTGATCTTGACTGTTTTCGGTTGCAGTTCGACTTCAAAGAGATCTGGGGTCAACTCGGCACCCTTTTTGAATCGCCACGAATTGGTCAATAATTCAAAGTTTCGACCGCATATAGAGTATTTAACTGTGGTGTGTTTTTCTGTGCGCGCTTTTTCCCATTAACTTGTAACAATCTGAGAGAATTTGCTCCTCTGCATTTACATCTCCACGTCTTCGCACCGTGGTTGCTTCGTCTGCGAAATCGGCAAAGGGTCATCTAGGAAAGTATTCTATCAACATCTGCACTTCGGTGACTATCAAACCGTGATCCAGATACCACTTAAGGAGAGGTGTTCCCAAGAGAATTCCTTTTCCGTGGTAACTACCTATCAATGATCTCTGAGGAGTTCCTATGTCGGATTTCCAAATGGTCACGTTTTTGAATATAGGAGTCAATTCCTTGAAGTATTTACGTAGGTGAGGTGGTGTGGTAATGTCCACCTGAATAAAACCGAACATTTTTCCATTTTTCACAGAGGATATAATGTCACGCTCTGTCATGGGGTTTTGATGCACTTTCAAATTGTCTACGCTCCAGTGTTGGTCGGAAGTCGTAACCTGCGGATCCTGATGTTTCATTTTCCTCCATTCACACTCTCATACTTGTGAACTATAGCTTTCAAGTAAGCGTTTACTCTATAGCTAGCTCTTCTCTCACGTCTCTCGTTCCTGTCTGAAGCACACAAATATCTGCGCTGTAGTATGCACTCATGAGCGTGGTACCAACACCTGTGAAATTGAAATACGGTATTAGAGGGTGGGTGAAACCCGTCTACGTGAACTTTTCGGCAACCTAGAGACACCTCTCCTGCGTTGAAAGCGTGGCGAAGTTTCACGCTGCGGATGTGCTCCACGTAGCGTAGCCACTCTAAAGCGCACTTAGACTGTCTTTGTCTGATTTTCGGTCTGAATTCGGTGTCGGTTGTCTCACCATTTAATAACCTGTGCAGTGCGCTTTGCTCATGCACCGCAAGTACAGAGAGTTAGTGTCTATACCTAGGATGTGCTTGCATGTTCTCGCTTTTTTGCCATACTTGTGTTCCCTTATCAGCGTGGTACCCTTATCGTGAAATCTATGGAAAATTATGGAAGGACCCCCGACCAGATTCTTTTTTATCAAAGAGTGGAGGTCAGAGTCAAACTGGTGAAAGGTTACGAACAGAGTTTCTGTGCTTTGAAAAAGGAACCGTAAAGTCAAACCCAGAAGGGAAATTCTGTCTTTGAACATGTCGATGTTGCGATCCCTGAAAAATTTAATGTGATTATTCAGTGCCTCAATTAAGGGTTTCACGCCTTTGTTGTTGTAGTAGATCACATAATCTCTGAAAGTTTGCATCTTTTCGTCGGACCAAACTTGGCCTAGTCAGATTCAGACATATTGGTGCCGGTCAGTTTGATGTCGAAAGCAGACCTCGGTGGAAGAGTTCTGTTTTCCAGTTTCCTGGTAGACGTCATCCATTCGTAAGGAAAGTGACCCTTGTGCTCATCTCTGGTGAAAGCTAGCAAATAATTGGCGTAGTTATAACCAGGTGCCAAATAGTTTACTACGTCCAAGAAAACAGTGTGCCGAGGGTAAATCACCAAGTATAGGTTACTTCTCTTTATGATGCTGAATTCTTCGTTCTTTTGGTCTTTGGAGGAGAAGAACGAGTGAAGTCCCCTGACAATCGGAAAGCTGGTTCCTATGTCATTTCAGTAAGAACTTAGTCATGAAGGCCGACTTACACTGGGGACATTCGTAGATGCAGGCGTATTCATTGAAATCCGTCACGAGGGACATGTGTAGACCATGTTTCGCGGACAGGTGAAGGTTGACTTTACCTTGGGTGGACAAAGTTTTCGAAGGTGGTCTGATCAGGACGACTCGGTTCTTCAGGTTCTGACCTCTCAATTTAAGGGTGGTGTAGACCTCTATTTGTACGTCAAACCAACTCTCTAACGTCAGTAAGTCACTCATGATCACACCTGGAAAGATTTCTGGTTTCGCAGTGGAATTGAACTGACGTAACAATTTCGAAGCGTGTTTGCTGGTCTTGTATGAGTGAAAGGATATGCAGCGAAAGACGCATAACTTGTCCCTGTCGGGATCAAGATAATTATCCCTACACCTTTTCACACTTGTCACAGTGTCTTCTGTTTGATGTCAACAGATCCAAAGGCTAAGCTGATAAGTCGCTCTACTTTGGTGGGAGTATCCAGCTGAAAATAGTTTTAAATGCCCACGCCTTACACCTGTAAAAGAGACTTAGGGTAATTATCACAACACCTTTTCACTTGTTCAATGAGATTTTAAAAGTAATCCGACTAAATACACTTGTGACAGTGTCTTACTGTTTGATGTCAACAGATCCAAAAGACTCACGGTGATAAGTCGCTACACAAGACGGTGGGAGTATCCAACTGGAAATAGGATTAAATCACCCTATATAAAATAGCTCAATTTCTCTTGAAAGACCATATTACTGCTGTCCACTTCGACTACTGCACCTACCACCCATCACTGCCTGCCTGCCTGCCTGCCTGACAAGATGAGTCTTGAAACTCAACCACCCTCCCCATCGGCTCCCTCTCTTGACGTATGTGAAATGAGTGTACGGGATGACCACTGTATTATGGGACCATACCAGAACAATTTGGGATATGACGACGATTTGCTTCATGAAATAGGAAGGCAGTTAGTTGGATCTTGGAAAAAATTGGGAATCTATTTGGACCTTCCCTTTGAAGTTCTGGAGTCGATGGTCGTAATCAAGACGTCGCAGGACATGTGTATGGCGATGTTCAAAACTTGTGGTCTAAAGCTTCGCCTCATGCCAGATGGGGTCAACTTCACCACGCCTACATCAGTGTTCGTCGAGTAGACCTGGATTACAACAACCCCGACCCGCTTTTAATGGAGAGGTACTTTATGTCCACGTCTGAAGTTCTATCCAGGGAGTGGCGAGATATGGGTATGTATTTAGAAGTGGATTCTGATAAGCTAACTAGCATTGCTCAGGAACTGGAACAAGATCTATCTCTCCAGGCCCTCAAAGTATTGAAGAAGTAGGTAGCTAAACCCATGAGTACACAACATGAGGTCATTCAAATACTGATGGATGACATGAGGAGGGGTGATGTGGTCAGATATTTATTGCGTTACTTTGAAAACCAAGACAGACAGAGACGGGGGCAAGGTGAAGAAAGCTGTTCATAGTTTGAGGTAAGCTTACATGAAGGAGGTGTGCACCATGGGGGTCTAAATCTCAAGTCGCTACACTAAAAAACAGGGAGTAAACAGCTGGAAAGCAGATTAAACACCACTATATAAACCTGCCCGGCACTGGTACCGTTCACAATCGACACACAGGCATTACCACCGTCATCACCTACCTACCTACCTCGTGTGTCAAGAAAATGGTGCCCAAATACGCACTTTTCACCGATTTATCCAAGAGACTCAGCACTTTCAATGCCCACAGGTTGTTTTACATCGGAAGTAAGGACTCTTTTCAATGCTACCAATGTGGAGTCACCATACACACGTGGTAAGAAGACGATCACATCGCCCTGGAACATTTCAGATTTTCTTTTAACTGTCCTTTGGCCATGGAGGCTATGAACCTAACTCCGACAGTTAGAAAATTGCAGATGGAAATCCTGAAGGAGATAAAGCTGATGGAGCACAAGTTGAAGTTCATCAAATTGGTGCACAGATCGATGGAAAGCAACGTCAGACTCTTTCCTTATCCCACCACTTCCAGTTACGGATCTCTTTTTGGAGACATAGAGTTGGATGGAGGAAGAGAGGACACAGCAGATAAAAACTGATGCACAACATATATACTGGTATATCGCAATGTATCATGGAAAATTGTATGTAAGTTTGTGTTTACCGTCTATTTAATAAGAAAAGTTTTGTGTAAGTTTTGTTGTGTTCCTCTCTGATATTCAACCATGTTATGTAGAGAGTGTGAACTTGAATTCCCCGACTTGTCATTATAATTGAACGAAATGAAAAATATGAAAATAACAAATAAAGTGAAATGTGTACATAAAAATATGACATTTATAAGGAATAAAAAAAAGTGAAAATTTGTAATGTGGTTTCTGTTGTATTCCTTACCTTATTATGTAAGTTTTTTTTTTTTTCAATAGACCCGCCCCTGTTTCAAGGGGCAGGTCTTTTGGTTACACCCCGAAAATTACCCCAAAGGGCCCCCCCACCCAAAGGGCCCCCCACCCCACCCAAAGGGCCCCCAATATATATATTTTTTTTTTGGCAAGCTTTTAGCTTGCCTTTTTTTTATCCATGAAAAAATATCTCACTATAAGTCACACTCACATCTACATAAACCAAGCATCTTTATGCTAATAAGGTCACGTGACCAACTTTCAAATTTCCCACCAAAATGCTAACCTCTGATTGGTCCATTCATATTAGGGTCATGTGACCTTATTTGCAAAATAGAGGTCACATGACCAAAACAGCCACCTAATCAGAGGGCACCATTTTGACGGGAAACCACAGGAGGTAAGGGTTACGTGACCATTTTAAATTTCCCGCCAAAAGGAAGGGCTCTGATTGGTCCATTTTGGTGCCACGACATGGGGGTCTAGGTCATGTGACCCCCCATTTGAATTTCCTGCCTAAAGGGAGCCCTCTCATTGGCTGCAGGTCGAGTGAGTAATAAATAATACTTAACTATAGTCCCGTTCCGATACATACTATACTACTTATGTGCTCTCTGTGTCAAATTAATTTGACATGGGTATACATGTCACTTTGTCAGGAAGACTTTCTTCAGTGTGGTATGGTACCAGATATCCTCAAAAGTACTTCTGTGACACTGCTACCTAAAACTAAAAATTTGAGAAAGTTGACAAATTTAGTCAACTAAATGTAATTTCTAAATTGATGGAAAAAGGAGAGTATTCTCAACTACTGTCACATGTACTAGAGCATGGTCTGGTATCAAATTAACAATACAGCTTCATGCCTGGCCGCTCTACTAATGCCTTGGTTCAGGATCTTTATGAGGCCTTGGTTCAGGATCTTTATTTCAGCCTCCTATGTTGACAATTGGTACGTTGGCTTAAACCAAAGAATACAAAGAACTAGAGCTAATGGTAGCCTATCTGGGCCCATGACTGTATCCTGTGGTGTTCCATAGGGTTTGGTTTTGGGTCCTCTGTTATTTATGCCTTATATAAATAATATCACTACTGTAATTAAGAATTGTTGGTTTATACTATACGACCTGGTTATCTCTATGTCCCACAAACACCCTGAGATCCTACGAGATCCTACGAGAGCTAATACAGATTCGGACCTGATTAGCACTTGGTCGTCTGTTAACTATAAATCGGGAGAAAACAAAAAGCCTATGCTCCCATTCTGATAAGCGCCAGCTTGTTTATAATGGTATTAGTATCAGTCTAGAGGGAGTGAATCTGTAGATAGCTTCTGTTATTTAAGAGTTGATATTGATAAGCATATGCAATTCAGAGCATAATGTGATAAAAAGAAATCCCAAGCTCTAAATATACTGTACAAACTTCGAAAATTGAAGAAATTGAGGGATCAGAGTCTGTCTCTGACGGCATACAAACAAATGGTGCTGTCTGTATTTGACTATGGCTCTGCTATAATTGACTGCTCAACTTCGATGGGAGTGAAAAAACTGGAGAAAATTCAGAACAGTTGTCTGTGGTGCTGTCTCTCAATACGAGTGCCTAGAGACATAAGCCGAGTTGAATTGCTAGCTAGAGTTTGATGTAAAATGCAAAAAGAGCGAGGAAAGAAACAACTCCTTAGTTAAAGGCCGTCAGAAAACTATATAGGGGGCCCATGGCAGGCCCCAGTCAGTGCCCCCTAGCTTTCAAACCCCTCTGGAGCTGTGACGGCCCTCTGCACAAAATTTGAAATGTAGGAAGACAGAATGCAAAACTTGTCCTGAATTTGGTAGGGTGAGTCCATGAATGTACCCTCTATAGACATACACAACCAAAGTCAAATTATTTTACCTCAATTATGATATTTTCTCCTATTTCTATCACTATATTTGAATCTCCTTGACAGTTAGGCCATTTTGATTGACAGACAGGGCACCATGGCAACCAATGATGCTGTCTGCTGTAAACATAGACCATGAGGTGCAGCCATCTTGACTTGACTTGCACCTAGTCAGGGGTGGAGGTGGCCAGTTGGCCTACTTCCTTCCTGCATGCATCCTACTTGATTTTGAGTGTCAATCTACACATATGTATGTTAAAGAAATTATAAATTAATACCATTTCTTAAGGGAAAAGCTGTTATAGTCCTATCATATATGAAAAACATAGATCTATGTTTGAATGGAATGATCCATGTTTCCAGATATGTCCCACTCCTCTAACACTGACTCACTAGATTCTGATAGTGCACCCAAAAAGAAAAAAAACATCTGCTGTCATGTGAAAGACTTGCTCTAACCCTACCTACATTTAGAAATACTTGCAAGTATATACATGCACACTCACATATATACTGAATGTAATATATGTTAGAGTTCTTTAGATACAGGGCCTGAGCAAGTCTGATACATACAGTATCTGCTCAGTCACCCTCCACGACAGGTGGCCTCTATCACCACAGGAGGTTAGGTTCCCCATATATGGCACAAGGGGAGGGGCAGTGCCCAAACGAGCGACCGGTGGGTCGGCAGAGATAGGCGTCCGTCCGGCCTTTAAATGTTCATTTTCAGTAGAAATGATGGAAGCATCTTGTAACCAGCCAGGTTACTTAGAAGTAATGCCAGTAATAAATTGTCATTAGAGTGAACGGAGCCCACTACAAAAAAAAACAGTAAAAGGTATGTCCATCTACCCCCTCGGGGGTGTACCGTTTACCGTGTTGATCCACAAATAAGTTATGGGAAGCTCTAAACTGTGAAATGCAAAACTGCAACAAGAAACATGTCTTTTTGGACAAACTGTAAATTGTGCAAAGCCTATGACCTGCTGTCAGAAACCTTTAAAGCTCTTGGCTATATTGAACAGCTAATTGTATTAATTTGCTTCTTGGCCGATAAAATATTTAAACTCTGGGGCAGTTCAAAGGAGGTCATAGGTCACTTGTGGAGGAGGTTATGGGATATCTTGGGGCAGGGTATGGAGCAAATGGAAGAAGGTCATTGGGTAACTAGTATGAGGGTACAGGGAATCTGGAAGGTGTTTATGGGAAATCTAGCATCCCAGCAAATTGCTGTGACTCCTCGTCAACCTGTGTGAAGCGGCTCAAACATGTCGCTAGATGGAACACGACGTCGCTATAGCACAAGATCACCACCAGGAATAGCGATTGTGATCACAGGGCCTCACCTCAGATGGCGAGGATGGTGATCACTCAGACTCACCAGGGATGGCAATGCGGGTGATCTCTCATCCTCACCAGGGATGGCGACATGAGAGATCACTCACTTCCCTAGATGAGACGCACACCATGTCAAAATGCACGTTCACCATGGATGGCAAGAATCGTGATCACTAATACTCACGGGGAAGGGTCATTTGGGTGATCACTCACCTCCCTAGATGCAACGGGTACCTCGTGATAGCACAGGTTCACCACAGATGGTGAGGATCTTCATCACCCACACTCTCCAGGGATGGCGACACGAGTGATCACTCACCTCACTAGATGAAATGCACACCATGCCATAGCGCACATTCACCACGGTTGGCAAGGATCGTGATGACTCAAACTCACCAGGGATGGCAAGGCGGTTGATCACTCACCTCACTAGATGAAACGCACACTATGTCATAGCACAAGTTTACCATGGATGGCGAGAGTGGTGATCACTCAGACTCACCAGTGATGGAGACGCTGGTGATCACTCACCTTGTTAGATGAAAAGCTCATGATCATCGACATTGGTAATCATGCAACCTGACATCTGCCAGATTAAAGTATGTTTTACCAGAGAAGGTATTGCCTTATATATCTTCCCTCTAACCACAGACAAGGTGTTCATGTAGATATTTCCCTATGTATTTTTCCTGTAACCAGAGAAAAGGTGTTTATGGATAGTTGCTTTCATTTTAGAGATACCTCTATCTAAATTCAATTGATAATTTCTCTATATAATCTTGTGTGAAGTATTACATGGAGACCAGTGTTAAACAAAGCACATTTGATACATATGGGACTTGTACTTTATGCCCACACTTCCTAGATAGGCTACTTGTTGAACAGTGGTGCTGTCTCGACAACTTTAGCAATGGTGGTGATAAGTTGCCATTCTGAGTGAGAGTGAGTGACAGATGATGCAATCCTCAGAGAGCATTGACTTGGAGTGACACAAATTCACGCATTGAGTGAGACCAATGAGTGTTGGCAATGGTGGTGATAAGTCGCCATTTTGTGTGAGAGTTGATGACAGTGGCACACACTCACACAGCGAGTGACATCCATGTCAGCGATGGTGGTGATAAGTCACCATTTTGAGAGAAGATTAACTAGGAGTGACACAAACTCATGCAGTGAGTGAGAGCCATGAGGCAATACAGGTGAAAAGTCATTTTGAGTGAGAGTTGACAGACAGTGGCACATATTGACAGAGTGAGATCCATGTTGGCGATGGTGGTGATAAGCTGACATTCTGAGTGAGAGTTGACTTGGAGTGGCACATACTCTCGCAAGGAGTGAGATCCAAATTAGTGATTTTGGTGATAAGTTGCCATTCTGAGTGAGAACTGAATGCGATTGGCACATAATCACACAGTGAGTCAGATCCATGTTGGCGATGGTTGTGATAAGCTGCCATTCTGAGTGAGAGTTGACAGGCAGTGGCACACACTCACGCCATGAGTTAGATCCATGTTGGCGATGGTTGTGATAAGTCACCATGCTTTGTGAGGGATGACAAGGGGTGGCACATACTCAAGCAGTGAGGGAGATCATTTTGGAGACTGTTGTGATAAATCGCCATGCCATGTGAGACTGACACACAGTGGTGAAAGATGACGCAGTGAGTTATCACTCAAAAAGGAGTCACCATTGATGACCAATCATCGCGACAGATAACAACAATTTGCTGGGATTAGGCTATGCGGTATCTGGAAGGGGTATGTGGGGAATTCCTGATCAGGTGTTGTCATGTATGAAATTAGGGGACATCTGAGCCACTAACCAGAATACACCTATTCTGCGGTTTAATATCATGACTCACCTGGACTATTTTGCCCATCTGAAAAACCACTGAGTTGGAGCCGATAGTTATCATTCGGACCTCCAATCGAGAAGTGAGAATAATGTGCATAAGCCTTAGCAGTCCCATTGTCAAGTTCCACCAGTAGCTCGATATTCTTGTTCACAGTGAGGTGGTAGATGTGGTGAAGGCCCAGCCAGAACTCCCCACCTGCACCACCGAAGCCTTGTGTGTAGTTGTTCCAGTTGCGATTAAAGGAAACAGTTCCATCCATCCTTCTTTGGATAACCTGAAGCAGGAATCATAATTCAAGTCATTATTGAATAATCTAATCTGCAGTGACGTATTACAATTTTACTAAAGACACTGCTGATACAGAGGCCATACCAATTCCACTCAGACTTGAGATATTAAGCGATTCCATCATGAAGATTGCTGATTAGAGCCTGAAACATCATTTTGGTCTGGAAGGAGCCAATCTCAACCATCCTAGCTCATCCAAACCAAATCCACAACTCAGTTGGTTGGTTTATAAATACACCTCATCTATCAACAGGGTATGGTTAAAGAAGAGGGACATTCTTGTCTTCAAGCAAAAAGAAAGATTCTTCTCCTCCCTGAGGCAGCTCACTGTCAACAAAAACCTCCAGGAGGGCAGTTCAGACATTATACACATTGAGTGGGACCAGTCATCCCAACAGAAGGAAACAGGTGTAAGCTATTGCTTAAATGCCTTTTTGAAGTCTTTTTGAGGTCTTTTTGCTTTAGTTGATGTTCCAATAATTAAACTCTACAAAGTTGAAAAGTTACTAGAATATGGGTGAAATAGGGGAAAACAACAGTTTTGATAATCAGATACATAATTGTCTTACTGTCCATCCTGTTCCATAGTCAGTCAGATTATGCTCGCAGTACACTTCTGTCTCATTGACACCATCCGGAATTAATTTGTATACACCGGATGCCTTTAATCCAGCATTATACAAAGCCTGACAGTATGTACCTGAAAGTGATAGCTGTGTAATTAGTTGTTGTATTGCATTTTTTTTTCAAGGTAGCATCTGATCCTTATGATAGAGATGCAGTTTGCACATAACAAGTAAAGTTGATAGATATCATGTCACTGGTAAAATGGTAAATTCTTGAAAATTACCTTACTTTATGACCTCAGTGGAAAACGTCTGAATCCTTTATGACCTCAAGTAAGTTACAAAATAGTTGTTAGGATTACATGTATTCTATTGTTTCACCCCAGAGTTAATTCCAACACTATGATCCTCTTATCTAATTTAACATTTGTAGGTGACCTGATTATTGGTCATCTACAAACCCAATGATTCTCAGAATGTTGATCCTACCAGTGGCAAGGTACCTACTACCTAGATTGAGCTGATAGATCTGCAATATTTCTCTCCCAAAATGGGTACTCCACTACGTATTCTTTTGCCTTGTTAAAAACTGCTGGATGAGCATTGGTTGGATTGCAGGCTACTACAACCCTGTAAAGACGTAAGCCAATGGTCAAGTGGAGGGTGAAGATGTTATTCATAACCTTGACACACTTTCATGGTAGAACTATAATCACTGACAAACACAGATCTAAGCTTGGGTTTATAATATTAGAATGTCATATTAGAACTAAACCTAATTCTCGTTAGATGGAAAATAAACCTCTTCTTTTATTCACATGTGTTCTA
The DNA here is from genome assembly GCA_949317995.1 of Acholoe squamosa. NCBI lineage: Eukaryota > Metazoa > Annelida > Polychaeta > Phyllodocida > Polynoidae > Acholoe > Acholoe squamosa. Next base: position 7,614,106 of record OX439036.1, on the reverse strand, counting down.
AGAGGAAACATTCAGTGTATTCCCAGCAGTAATAATAAATCAATACAACAGTTATCCCTTGGGTGCAGGACATTTGTGCGACTTTAAGATCTTATTCTTCAAATTAAGATACTTAAGATGTCATAACATACAACTGGGCTTTCTTCCCTGTGACAGTGTTTGAACAACAAACCGCATGCTCAATACATCCTGCCACATGCCCTGCAAGAAGCCAAACATTACAGAATTGAGACATGCTGCTATTGAATACATTTTTGTGTGGGTTAAGCACTTTCCCTCAAGTTATAAGTCACCTTATATCAATATCTGCATATGATATATGATTTCACAGTTGATATAGTCTTGAAATAGTCACATGGCGACTATCAAAAGTGTTGAAAAGAGAGTAAATAGTTACATTGATGAGTCCTTTGATTTCATCAAATGGAGTTTCTGGCGTTTCCTCAGCCACTAATTCATTGGCCATGCAGCAGACAGAAAGCACATTCAGCAAGAGGAGAGGGTAAAAAGTGGCAGCCATCTTTGAAGGAAATAGAATAGGTAAAATGGCAAGGGCAATAACAAGAGACTTGAGACATAACTGCAGGTTAAATTACTTAGGACAGTACTAGCATGCGCTCATAAAATATTGTCGGACAAAACTAAATATAGGCAATCTTAGAGGATAAAGATGCCACATAACAAAAGCAATGCAAAGTTGCACCAAACTTGTAATACTCAGTGTAGCCGGTCTGTAGTTGGCCACCCGGTGAGGGTTGGCAGACGAGGCTTGTGCTGTTGTAACCTGCTTGACCAAATTGAAAATAACACAGAGACAGAGGGTTTGGCTTCCCTCCTATACTTGCTGTTGTATCATGACACCCCTTAGGTATCCAGTTGAATTGTTTACAGTTGCTAAGGTGTGTCCTATACAGGGGTTTTCATTGGACCCCTGTGAGGGTCATGTTAGGGTTAGGGTTAAAGTACAAGGTCCTGGACTTTGTCCAAGGCCCACCTCAGTGGGTTTATCGGTACACCTCCAGTGGCAGACCACTGCTGTATGCATTTTGAATTTTTTTTTTCATAGCAATCTTTTGGCTCGTTTTTTTTTTCAATAGACTCATCAGAAGCATGTAGGTTTACAGTTTTTATTTTTTATTTCTTTGGTAAACAATAAAAAATATGCAACAGTTGTACTTGGTTTTTTACTCAGTAAGAATAGACTATAGCCCGCACCAGAAAGGGGTAGAGGCACCCCACCCATCTCCGGTCAGCGTATCCGTTACAATGACCAGGCACCCATGGTCAGCCTATCGGATAGGCTGACATTCCCGTCACCGGTCACCCATCCCGTATCCAACCAATAGGGACGGTATCATTAGGGTTTAGGGCTGTTCCTCTAGTTCTATAAGAAGAGAGGGATGTTATCATGGTTTTAATAAGCCATGATTTTTTTTTCTTTTCAAACCATGATAATATCCCTCTCTTCTTATAGAACTAGGGGAACAGCCCTAAACCCTAATGATACTTTCCCTATTTGTTGTATACAGGACTTTTTACCAATTTGGAATAGCAAAAAAAAATAGATTAGACTGTAATAAGGAATAGAATAGAAATTTGCTTCACAAGGTTATTAATTTAAAATTGATACTTTAAAGAATAGCATAGAATTTTGCCCTGCAGGGCTATAAATTTCAAACCTTCTATTATAACCCTTAATAAATCTATATTGATAGCCTTCCTAGGGCAAAATTCTAATCTATTTCCTAAAGTATCAATTTTAATTTGATACCCTGGTGGGGCAAGATTCTATTCTGATCCTATATAGTGGGTTTATTGGTACACCTCCAGTGCAATAGGCTGACAATGCTGTCACTAGTGACCAGTGACCAAAAAGTCAGCATATCCAAAGCACAGACTGCAGCCCGTCCGTCACCGTAAAGAATATGCTTACTGTAGATGCATGGGGTGGTAGAGGGGGGTTGATCTTCTGTCTGTAGAAAAATGCTTGAATTCTTCAACATGATTTAAGCTGTAGTTGTAAATGGCCACTAGGTGCCTGTAGCACTTGCCATCAAGATAATTCAAGAAAGCAAATGTGGACAAAAACCCTAGACTTTTGCGGACGTCTGTGTTACTGTATGTAAAAGGTTGTGTGTAAACAGACGTCCCAAGTTGAAATCAACCTATCCTGATTATTACACTATATATAAAAATGGGTAATTAGATCGCTGGTTACATGTTCACAATTAAAGACTGCTTTAGACTGGGGGTGCTTGTAGGGTACCAGATGAAGCAAAATTTTCAGGCTATGAACCAGTTAGGAAATTGCCAGCTAACACGACCTGTTATATATACACATTGTAACTAATATATTTTCATAAATAGATTATAATTTACCATCTTGGTTTGCCCTTACACTTTACTGTTCATGTTCTTTATACTTTAGATGATTTTGTTTTCAATGCTTTATAACCTCAAAAATTGTCTGACAAGTTGAAATGGCTGCCATCTTGGATCTCCATTATAAACCGTTGGCACTTTTCCCCATGAGATCTATACTTTAGATTTTGTTAAAATGTTTTATAACCTCAAAAATCGTCTGACAAGTTGAAATGGCCGCCATCTTGGATCTCCATTATAAACCGTTGGCACTTTTCCCCGAGAGATCGCTTAAGGAAACTTCTCAATCTCGGTTTATCTGTTTCCTATTCATCAATAGCTCAAATTTGATAGGTCATATGTCAATATCTGATGCATAGTTCCAGAGATATTTAAACTCAAACGTCCGAGAGCATCTGCTGGGCGAGTGCAGCTGTTTTTGGTGCAACATCATGTCACTTAGTAACGTCACATCAGTTAGCAACTTTACGTCACTAGGCAACGTCAGTAGCGTCGTGAAACAAGCCACAGTTTGCCATCAGAATAGGCCCAGTTTGCCATCAGAATAGGCCACAGGTTGCTGTGCAAAAATAGTTTGGCTACCCCACCCCCTAGTGCCGAAGGCACTAGTCATATAAATATATTTATTTTCAGTTTTATACAGGACAGCAAATAATGATATCATAAGGTTATCCTACCTTAGATGCGGACTATTACTGTACTGTGGTTGCTTTCCTTCTGTGTGTCTAACTCTGTGTTTTCTGCCTTTTATTGAGCCGCCTGAGTAAGTGACAGTGCTCTGTGACTGAGTATCACCTAGCTCTTAGTACCCCTGCTGCATGTTTGACTAGCACAGCAACCTACACCCCTCCTTAATGGTTGGCCTACTCACATACACAAGCAACATTAGGATCTCAAAAAACACACATTGGTTATGTCTCACAACTGCCCTGTTCTATAAAGTGTGTTGGCGTATGTAAATGGAAGTTTTTGAGTGGTACATTTCTGGTACTGTGACTAAGGATAGTACAGTATAGGATGTGTTACTCCATACAGTCCTTTTGTGAACGCCAACCTCCCTCTACCCCCCCATGAAACTAGGTGACCTTGTGTGTTCAGTATTGGGCCCTATGTAGGATAAGGGGGTATATGGAGCTATCATATATCTTCATGAAAGGGATACCAAATTAAACGAAGGGACCATCCAAACCAAATAAAAAAAGTCCTGCTAAATTGATGGTCTTTATTCTCAGAATCTGACCAAAAGTACCCGAAAAGGAGGTTTGATAAGGGAAATATTTCAGCTTTCCAAACAGACATAACATTCCTTTAGCTTACACCACTGATCTTTTCTTTGCTGTAACGCTATGGGGAATAAAATCACTGGTAGTGGCTTAGGCAGGTGATCTCACTCAGGCTGCTGCTAGAGGCACATGATCTCCACAAGCCTCGTTTTGAGGCCCAACTAGGTCAAGAGGTCATGACGTCACACCCAGTGATGGCAACCAACCGGCCGCCAGTGTTAGTGATAGTGGAATTACAAAGATTAGGGATTAATAGTGAACCAAATAATCATGCCCCAAGCTAGAATAGAACTCAAAACAATTAAAGGACTAATGATACTGTCCCTATGCAATTGGTCAGTGACTGACGGCCATCAGTTTGCCATGAATGGAGGGTTTGTTGTGTATACAAAGATAAAATCACCTGCCTATAGCAGTACATAGTGATCTCATTCCCCATAGCATTATGAGCAAGATGAGATCAGTGGTGCAAGCTAGAGGCATGCAATATTGTGTTCAGAGGGGACAATATTTTGAAATTGTAAAAAACATGATACAACATGTCAATCAGAGTTAGTACCTCAGTCCACATACCCAAACGTCTGCCTATCTCTCAGTCAGACAGGTATTGCTCTGCCTATCCCACATACAGCATATTAATTGTTTACCTATCATTCATCCTGCCAATCTAAAACACCTACAGTTAAATCAGGTTATCCCTTAAAAGGCCTAACTTATAACACTTACCCCTCACCTTACCCTACCTTATTTGTTCCTTCTTTCCTTTAGTTTACCTATCCTCAATCTGCCTATCATTCATTTTACCTATCCCTCATGGTGACTATCCCTCAGGCTCTTATCTCTCATGTTTTATCTGCAGAACTAGTAAACTAAACATAGCTTATCCATTGCATTTTTAGGACATTTGTAATCACACATAAACTTGTTATTAATCTAGTCCAGGTTTATCATCACATAAACCTAGACCTGTAAGATTATATTTTTCTATAATCACACTATATGTATTATACGGGTTTAACTACAGAATCTGGAATCCTATACAGTACTTGAAAGGTGCTATGGTCGATAGAGTTGTTATTTCTGTATAAATAATATGCTATAGTATCGTGTAAATGTAGAACCCAGTGTTATTAGGTAGTTCACTTCTATATATATGGTGATATAGACGTATTAATTTTCTTACAAAAAAAATAACGCTTTGCCTATACATACTCATGTATAGACAATTCGTATTCTTTCAGAGTGTATTGTACATATGTATACAGTGTTCCCACTGAACAGGACTCGAGTTGGGAACGTTCACAACTTTGGCAAGGAGAACGTGATTTTCCCTGGAAATTTGGACACACCAGAACATCTTATACCATGTCCAGTTCCTCGGAATATCCCGAGTCTTTCCCGGGCATATCCTGAGTCTTTCCCAAGAAATCCCAGGGCCCTTCTCAAGATCTAGATTAGAGAACTTTTTCAAGTATAACATGTTATGGTGTGTCCAAATTTCCAGGGAAAATCATATTCTCTATTCTTGTTGTATTCACAAGTCTGGACTCAAGAAATTCCTGAATAATTCTTGAGATCTTGTTCAGTGGGTAATTTGTAACAGTTCTTATTAGAACTAATGGGTATCAATGTATCATATCAAAGTAGGGTTATATATGAAGTCCTTTTTAGGACTCATTATTGTTATACGGTACTATTATAAATCATATGTCTAATATGTCTAAGTCCTTTACAGGATTACAATTATATGAAGATTGTATGATATTATCTAAAAAGTCCTTTTCAGGATAATGTATTTAAATACGAACTAATACCAGCTCTGTTACACATATCTGAATATATGCGTTTAGTACCGATTTGTACTGAGACATTTAACATAACTACTACTATTCGACACACATTGTTCATTGATACTTTATGGTGGTACCTTTATAACCCTAGTATGATACTTCTATTATTCAAAGATACATAATGTATATGTTGTTCCTATATATGATAGATAATAGTTATAACTCCTACCTTATGTCTGGGGGAGTAGTGTAGAGGTATATTATACGTGGACCTGTATAATAGGAGCCATCTGGCATGGCGGGTGAGTCCTGTCGCTGATTGTTCGTAAGGCTTGACATAGGTGGCAGCACGGATTCAGTACCATGGGCGTGAACCCTTTCGGGGAGAAACGGTATGATCGGTAGTGTGTCCCTGGTTCCAGTGGTGAATATATGCGAAAGTCTTTACAAGCGAAAATGGTGCCACGTTAGCGCTTCTCCTCCAAAGACGTAACCTCCTATGGGGTATCTAGCCACCACCACCGCGCATATGGATATATAAAGCCCTGCGCTCAGCTGCTACGTCAGACGCATTCAGGCCTCCGTGCATTTAACTTGCTTCCCATGTAACATGATCAAAGGGTAGCCGCTTTGTGTATCATCAGGAACCCAATAAACCATTGGCATACACTTGGATTACTGTCTTCGTCTTCTTTGCAGATAGCAAGACCCGAACTACCCAGCTGGTATTGAAAACCATTACATTAGGTTCATATTGACTATATTCCACATTTTCTTAATGTTGAAAACATGTATTATCCAGAATGTATACATGAATTTAACTATGGGGGAAAATCCATCAATTTCAATATGATTTCTGAATTCAGCACGCTCATATTGACCAAGATCAGTTGGTTTTATCCCACGTTATCATCGGCAAATCAGGACAAAAAAAAATTAAAGTGGCTTATAAAAGTTAAGATTGAGGTCAAATGCAGAACCACCAGTGATACACCACACTATTTGTATAAGTTAGGGTAACAGCTGAGGGCTCAGCATGGTACACCAATATGTAGCAATATGATTAATAGAGAATCTATGTGAACTATGATATGTGGTAGCACCATTTTGAGCAAAGCATATATTTTTGTTTAAACATATCCGCCTCCCATTACGTAAAAGGCACTAGTTGATTTTAAACATAGTTGGAATATCACACAACACCAAACAGGGTCAATAAGATTGATTGAAGGAATTCAGACTTTAATACATTAAGCAGGTACAGTCAATTCTTTCAAGTTGGTTATGAATATACAGGATGATAATCTATGTGTCGATCAGCTTTATTGTCCTGTAAGCTAAATTTTCAGTTTCCAAACCCTAATGAAATCCTTTTCGACAAGAGAAAATATATCAAGTAATGATCTCCCGAGCTCCCGAGCAATTTAATGTCAGTCAACCCAGTATATATAAAACATGTGAAAAGAGTTTATGTGTTGATAGAGCATCTTCCATGTGTACAAGGAGGGTGTTACTCAGTCTTTATCATCATTGTGGTGGCTGTTGGGCCGTTGGGGTGGTACTGTGTCAAAAGAGTCCAGTGAAGATATTCACCATAGAGAGCATTCAGGTCACAAAGCCCACAGCCTGCGTAGCCCGAGTACCACCAGCCAGAGTGCCACTCTAATGCACAATTACCATCAGTCCATCTATCCTGATCATTATCAGCAGTACTGAAGCCCATCCCATTGGAGTATTTCAGTGTATCTCCTGAAACTATAAGGTGCTTATTATTAGTAAATATAACAAGTATGAAATTTTATTGTGTACATGCACTGAAACAAGAGTTATATGTACTACTGTTATATGGAAAACATTAGAAAGGCTTTTGTGACAAGTGGGACATTATTATGATTTTGAGAAGATATGTATTTCACAAAGATCACAGATACTGTAACTTACCAGGAAGGTTCAGGCCATCAGTAAACCCAGTGACAGTGAGCTGGTAGTTACTGTTCTCATCTCCAATAGAGAAGTAAGAATAATGTGCATACGCCATAGTGTTGCCATATTTAAGTTCCACAAGTAGCTCGGCGTTCTTGTTCAGAGTGAGGTGGTATATGTGGTGAAGGCCCAGCCAGTACTCACCAGCAGCATTACCAAAACCTTGTCTGTAGTCTTCCCAGCTACGATTAAAGGGAACAGTTCCATTGATTCTCCTCTGGATTACCTGAGTGAAAGATGATATTATGTTATTGTTTAATGAATTTATCCTGTACAGATTTTGATGATACAAGTATATTCATTAGCTTACTGGTATCATTATTATGATATCTAAAGATTTATTCAACAAATATAGGCTGAACATATGGCCCCAGCAAATTGTCGTCATCTGTCAGTAGTATATACATGCAAACTGAGCGCAATGGATTAGCTACTAACTAGGTCATGACCTACTGGTAGACCGGAAGTGACCTAGTTTCAGCCAATCAGAGGGCTGGATTTGACAGGAAGTGACGTCATAAGGTCATGACCTAGTTTTTTCGACCAATCAGAGAGCTGGATTTCATTTGACCTAGTGACCTGACCTAGTTGCATAAATTAAAAGAATTGTGCAATACCTAGAGCTGACCTACTTACAAACCGGAAGTGACCTACTAACCTACTTGCAAAAACGTATGACCTACGTATGAGGGTGTATTGTGCAATCCTTGAAACAAATTACACAATAACCATGACTCATTTTCTGATGCAATGTTCCTATGAATTTACGCAATACTTATGACTCACTATTTTGATATGAGATTAAATGCAACAAAGACACAACTCGGTTTTTTTAATTCAATCTTTTTATTTTTTTCTTCCTATCAGAGTACATGCTAGGTATGAATCATTATAATCAGATATGCTTTGCAAGCAGAGTACATGGATATTATATGGAAAATGAATTCTTGTTGCAGTACCAACTGCACCCGGTCTTGGCTGGAGTAGGACTTTGACTACGGTCCTCTAAGGCCCGCATTCTCTCCATTAAATCCTTCAAGGCCTTTCTTCCTATGTCGTTCTCCTCCAGGGCTACCACTTTGTCCATTAACTCGGCCATGATGATGAGAATCTTGTCTATTACTTCCGCCGTGCTCTGAAGCCCGTCTATCACGTCCAGTTCACGTTTAACTTTTCCTTTCACCAAAAGATTGCTCACGTCTGCTTTGACTGCTACTTCTTCTGGACTCATCTGGAAATTCATTGCCTCTTCTTCTCTCTTTTTCTCAGGAAGGGCCTAACTATTTTGTCCATTAAGTTGAAGGGGACCTGAGAAAACCTTTTCACAGTGTGGTGTGGATCCTTGGTCCGACATGTTTCTATGAGGAAGTTAATGCAGTGGGCTCCACACGTTTTAGCGTAAAAGTTTTGCACTTGTTTTCTGCTGAACGACCCGTGACCATCTGACGACTTTTGCATGAACCTCTGGTGATATATAGTAAACGGAGGTAAGCCATAGGGATCAAAGTAGAATACATTCCCGTTATGAGAAACGTAAAATGCCACCCAGTGCTGACCAGGTTTAGAGCTTGGATCTGTGTTACTGACGAAACATGTAGAGGGAATTGGTTTTTTAGGACATTGATTACTGGCAAAAGTTCCCAGGTAGAACCGCCTTGTGTGTGGATGGTTTCCCAGTGCACCTGTTATGTCTGAAGTTCTCATTTTTTTCTCAGTTCATGTGGTAGTCTGTGACAGGAAGACAGTCAGCCGTTAGTTGGATGTTGTTGTCGTAGAAGGAACACAAGACGGCAGATATGGCGTGAGTAGTCGGGGCGGCAAACCTAAGGGAAATGCCCAGCTTTCCTTGCTTGATGAGATTTATACGACTGTCTTCAGGTGCTCTGTCTGGGGTGAGGTCGAAAACAAAGAAGGAATATCCATCTTTGAAATCTTCCAAAGTTATGCCACAGTCTTGCCCCAAAGCCGACAGCCCACTGTCTATGAACATTTGACTGTAGGCTCTGATGCAGTTGCCTGTTTCGAAGTCGGTCTTCAACTCAAACTTTTGATCGTCATATCTCACACATATTTCCTTCACGTTGAAATGCCTGCAGTTGAAAGGATTTTCTGTCTTAGTCCCAGCAGCTGCTGTTTCCTTTATCATACACAAGACTATCCTGGTGGGGATCTGAGTAGTGTCAGGTTGAGTCCAACTGTAGTCTTGTGAGCCGCCGTCCAAAGTGTGTTTAGTTACTTTACACCTGGCTATGTGATAGTTGAAAGGGCCCCAATGTGGATTCCTGACACTGCTGACGTGAGTTTTCACCACCTCGTCGTCGACACATTTTTGGAGAAGTGTCATTTCAGCTTTGGTGATTTTGACCCAGTAGTTTTGATCGGCTGCTTGCATCATGTAGTAATTGGGCTGATTTTTTTCGAATATGAACTTGATTTCACAGTTCGGAGGCAGCACCTTGCACTGTTTAATTAAATCCAGGTGCGGCTTCATTACTAAGGCATGCTTGTTGCGGGCACTGAACTCTGCTCTCCGTGCCGTCCATCCAGCATTTTCGCCCGCTCTGGCTTCCATGTGACCACAGGTGTCTTTCATGTACTTTTGACACCCTTTTAACCGAGTCTCTTTGTCTTCTTTGTTGCAACAAATTGTGTCCAAAATGTAGGCCTTGAGACCATAGTCTTCATTGTTGCCGGTGACTTTCTCCCAATTTATCAGCAACTGGCAGGAAGCAAAGAGAGCGTGTGCCAAGTTGTTGACTGGAGCAGCTTCTATGCCTACGGCAAGGTGAGTTGTTCCGTCTGCCGCCACGGCTTCCAGTTCCATGTACAGCTCAGTTTCTGAGAGGTCTGTGTACAGGTTGCTTGGTTCGAAGGTGAAGTCAAATGATTCAGTGTGTGGAGTCAGGGCATTGTTGGTAGTTTTGGTTATTTTTTGACATTTTAATATGTCCTTTTGAGTGACAGGCAAGGCGTGTAGGTCTAGTTCACCTACTGCACATACCTGACCCTTGGGATGAAGGAGACTCATGACTAGAACAAGGTCCTTCCTCTAGCTTGTCCTCTGCCTCTGCCGCGTTGCCCCTTACGTCCTCCGCGCTTGCCGGTTGCTCGTCGTTTGACTGGAGGAGGTTCAGATGTACCTTTTATGTATCCTTGAGCAGAAGAAGCAGCCCTTTTGAGTAAGTTCTTCCCTGTAGCTTTACTTCTCCTAACTACACTTTTCTTGAAGCCTTTTCCTGTTACCACGTCGGACAAGACTCCAGCTCCTGTAGTAAGCAAGGCTTTGCCTGCAGATTTGGCAGCCGAGCGTCCTATTTTACTTAAGAGGGGAACAGCTCCTCTCAGTAAACCACCTATTAACGAACCAAGTCCGTGCCCTCTTTGTCTGCCCCTGCCACCGTACGCTGGTAAAGCACCGTTCCCAAACTGTGATTTTCTGTAGTATTCAGCGTACTGACCCCTAGGGGCCAGGTATGGAGGTGTTCCATAGTAGTGAAGCATGGTAATATACTCCTATCCTTGAAGAGGTCTGAAGGCAAGTACCACCGACACTGATCCGCTTTCAAATGGTATAGGTTCCCCAGTCTTGTCTCTTAAGTATATCCCTATCTGTCTGAAGGTGGTTTTAGTGACTGGCAGATATATCAAGTTCTGGAAACTTATGGTCTGCATGTCACCGTTGTAGCGATTTATGTTGATTTGCCTGAGAAGGGGTGCTTTAGAATCACCCACAAGACTGTGCTTGACTATGTCAGAGTACACGAAAGCACATCGACTTTTGAACTGAAGGTCTACCACGTAGGGGCTTTGTGTCTTTCCACTTAGGAAAACACTTCCGTCAAAACCTAATTGTTTCCCTAAGTTTTCTGGGAGTTGCATGACCACACCAGGAGGCAAGGAAACTACACTTTTCATTGTGTATTTGTTGTAGTGAAACACGGTGGCTTTGTTGTTTTTCCTGTAGTTTCTTAGTTTTCTCACCAACATGCTCTGTAGTTTATTTATGGTCCTGTTCAAGTATCCTATCAACTCTGAGTTGCTTTCCAGGTTCACACCTTCTAAGGCAAACATATTGTAGATACTACCTTCCTTGAAGTAATACTTAGACAGGTATCTGCTAATTTCCTTGAAGCGTGTACATATTTTTACAGCCTGTAACTGACTGGGAGAGAGCGGAGAAACATTAGCAGAGTCTGTGAAGACGGCCTTTTCTTCAGAAAAAGAAAGAGACCTTTTTTCCCTGTCATCCATAGACATCACTTCAGCCACAGCCGACGATATTTCCCTTTTCTCTCTGCCTGCCGTGTCACGCTCCCCCTCAGCCTCCTCCTCTTCCTTTTCCTCCTTCTCTGGCGTGGGTTGGTTAGAAGTGAATCCTCCAGATGGCGTCTCAGTCGCAGCAGCAGGAGTTGGTGGACTTTCACTTGCAGGACCAGCAGGAGGAATGGTTTCAGTCGATCCCACAGGGTTGACATGACGTAGGTTTTTTGTTATTTTTACTCCTCTCTTCAAAGCAGATTGGGCTGATAAATTTGATGTAGAGCTTGAAGCTCTACTGAAGACACTATGGGCTCCTGGTTTTTCCAGAGGAAAAAATTCTCTTCTGCGTTTGTTCAATAAAGCTACTACAGAGCGGAGGTTGTTTGTCAGGTCGTTTTCTCCCTGTACCAAGAGGATGGGTTCTTCTTTGACGTTGTACCACGTGGAAGGACAGGTTATTTCTTGAAGAGCACACTCTAACTGAGTAGGAGAGTTAATGTATTCTGCCAAAATTGTATTGTAACTAGTTAAAGTGTTGTCAGGAAAAACGTTCATAGATGAGTTACTAGGTAAAGTTAAGGTAAACGCCATTTGTTTATGTTTTTGACAGGTTCCCAAGAGTTAAACTTGTCTCCATAACCCTTCCACTTGATCAAGGCTTCTCTTTTCTTGCCTTTTCCTCTGTATTTTACTATTTTTTCTATGTTGTAGCGTCTTCCGTGACGGACTTGCACCTTCTGGACCTCAGGTTCGTAGAAGCTTCCTTTTATCTCTTCTCCAAGGAGATCTTTCAGGTGGTACCCTTTGGGCGAAATGTTGTCGACTGTGTATATTTCCTCAGTCCAGTTAGGTTCGTACCCTCTGTTAAATGTTTTCTTTGTTTTCAACATTCGCACTTGATTTTTTCTCTTCAACTGAAGGACAGGAACTTTTTTCTTTTGAGGTTGATCGTACAACCTGTAGAACAAGACTTCAGAGTTGTCTTTATTTATGTCTGAAGGGGCAGCTCCTAAGGCTTTGTGGTAAGTCAAATTGTAGGACTTAACCAAGTCGGGCAGCAAGTCAACCCATTTGTAGTTATTGAAATGAGAAAAACATCTCCACATTTTTCCTTGTAAGGTAGAGTTGAACCTTTCGGCTAAGGCACACTTCACGTCGTCGTTCTCTCCTGTGAAAAAATTGATTTTTTGATCTTCACAGTGTTTTTTGAAAATTTTGTTGACAAACTCTTTGCCCTTGTCAGTTTGAATTTGTTGAGGTTTTCTTTCTTTGCTCATTTTTTTGAAAGCCTCTGTCACGTCATCAGCTCTCTTACTTTTCACAGGTTGTCCAAAACCATACCTTGAAAAAACATCTATTCCCGCTAGAATGTACTGGTATCCTTTGTTTTCCTTTGAAAATTCTCGCATGTCTATGAGGTCAAGTTGCCACTGTTTGTCTATGCCCCATGTTTGTGTTTTTCTTCTTGGAAATCTTCTCTTGTAAGGTTTGTGTCTGGTGTAAGCGTCTACATCTTCCAAAGCTTGTTCTATGTTTTTTTTCTTTGTTTTCTTGAAGTGATGACGTTGAAGTTTAGAAACGCTGGTGAAACTTCCAGGTTGTTTAGGATCTGTGTAAAACCTGAGCACATCTTTTTTCAAAGCCTTGTGCGCCATATAAACTTACGTCCAGTTCCTTTTTGACTTACTTTCCTCTTCTTTATAGGGGAAGCTCTTTTCAAGGGACTGGCAGCAAAGGAAGGACTGTGCCCTGCAAAAGCCGACTTGTTTTTGACAAATTTTAAGGTGGGGTTCAGCCTTTTAACTGCTCTCATGAAAACCTGGCTTCCTTTAGGTTGGTCCTTTTTCAAAGACTTTGGTCGGGCAGCAAAAGCTAACAAATCTGTTATGTCAGTTCCAGGCACACGTTCCCCGTTAACATATATTTCTCCGTCTCTGTTCCAATTCAAAATTTGACTTCCGTGACGAGATAATTCTCTGTATAGATTTTTAGCAGTCGTTCTGTAACTTGCAGGTATTCTTTCTTTTATGTCGGCGTCCATACCCTCTGTGTTGTCTCTTGCACGAGGTTTAAAGCCTTCCTCCCCTTTGAACTCGTCTACACTGTCTCCGTCTGAATCGTCAGGAAGTGGTGGATCGTCTCTAGTCTCTGTGAAAGTGTGGTCAGCATCATCGTCGCCGTCGTCGGTGTCTTCTAAAGAATTGTTTACACCCCCAGCTGCTGCTGCTGCTGCTCCTGCAGGACCTTGTCCTACTGCTCGACCAAAATAGGGACCTTCCCTACGTTGTCCTAAGGCCTTGGCTTTTTTAGTTAAAATTCCCGACTTTATCATAAGTTGATTGTACTGCCTTAACTTTTCCTTCAGTTTGAGGTTAGGAGAGTTAAGCACCTCATGTGCTTTACTCTGAAGGTGGTTCAGGACTTGAACCAGGCTGGAATCAGGAGTTAAACCTTCTCTTAAAAGTTGAGTGCTGTAGTACTGGTCTTGAACACTAGGTCCAGGCTGGGGAGGAGAGGAAGGACTAACAAAAGAAGATTTTTTTTCTCGGGGAACAAGATCCGCCCTTACGAGGGCCATCCTTGAATAAGACATGATTTTTTTATCGACGTGCTCCTATGAGACCTGTTATCAGGGGTAAGGCGAGGCCCAAAATGGTTCCCAAAAATCCTCCCTTTTGCTCAAAGGTTTTCCTCTTCTGCTTAACGGTAGCCTTGTGCCTTGTGACTGACTTGAGTTCTTTCTTGTAGGGTGATAAACGTTTGACTGCGTCGGACTCGTTACGCAACAGGTTTTTGTTCATTACGTTGACGCAAATTTGACTCATCAACCTAATGACCTCATCGCTAAGACCTTTGATAATGTGGGAACACTCTGCCGAGGAACACTTGGATATGTGTTTCAACAAGTGGTAATGTTTCCTAATTGTTTTAAATTTTCCTCCAGAAGGAGATCTTTTGGTCACCATTCTATCTTTTTCTTTTCGAAGCTGAAGCTTGAGGAATGAAAACCAAGGTGTTCCAAGGAGTTGTTATGCTGTTTCTTACCCTAAGCTCATTAGGTGTGCTCTGCTTAAAGTCCAATAGGATGTATGAATGCTTCTCTTTGGTTTCTGAGTTATATACCTCCGTCAAAAAGGATTTCTGTCCTGGAAAGGCCTGTTTGCTGATGTGCCCTATCTGACTCATGTCTCTAGGGTTTTTAAAAACAACTAGGTAGTGTGCATTTAAGCTCAAGGTTCTGAAGGCAGGATTGTTGAAAAACAAGTTTTGAGTAACAAAAATTACACTTAAACTGCGATGGTGAGAGCCCACAGTGAAAAGTTTCATTATGGTGGGAACGTACTCGGGATCCATGAGATCGTCTATTACGACCAGTCCATGTTTAGTCACGTCTCTTTCATCCTCGAACAAAAAGTCTTCTGAAAGAAGACCTTTGTTAAACTTAACCCCCAACTTCACCATTTCGTCGAATCCATCTTGCCATTGACTGTAGCAGTAGTATATGTCGTGTATTTTTGGAGTAACAAGCTCGTCTACACCTTTAATCAACTTGAAAACAAGTTGACTTTTCCCACAAGAAGTAGGTCCAGCTATGATCATTGTGAAGGGGCTTTGTAGACGTGGGTCAAAAATGATCTCCTTTTCCTTGTGATCCATGTTGGACGATATCTTAAACCAAAGTGACCAAAGGAGCAACCTCGTCCTCTTTTAAACCAGTAGAACCCTTGTTCAAACCTTCCACGTAAAGAGCTACATCAGAAAGTCCCATGTTGTATAGACTGGCTATTAGGCAGCTTGGATGAGATATTTCTCTATATTTCCAAACCATCAGAACTTCGAACACAGGATTTGTGACACCTTTTTTCCCTGGAACAGGGGTGGATATCAGGTTAAGCTCGTGGTCGCTCATTCCAAGTTGAGTTCCCAGTTTCCTCCAGTCAAGCTTTTCGAACTTGTCTGCCAGGTTGACGAACAAAGTATCAACTTTCCACTGTTCTGGAGGAATTTCACAATGGTCCACTACGTTGTAATATCCCATGTACCATCTACAATAATCAGTTAGATCGTAACGACCTATGTCACTTAATGCATGTCTCAATACCATCCACTTGCAACGCACGTTCTTTCTACTCCATGAAATAAGCATTTCTCTCCCCATAGAACGAAGAGACGGTATTTTTTCCATGTAATCCATTAAACTTAGTCTAAGTCCTAAGTAAACTCCTAATCGAGGGTAGTCTTTTTCAGATATTTTTTCACTGACCTTGAATAACAACTCGTCCGAAAGGTGAAACTCCATAGCGTCCAAATAAAAAGTGTTGAGCAAGTAAGGCAGGCAGGTAGGAAGGCAGGCAGGTTATGACAGGCTAGAAAGCATACAGTTGACTTATATAGGGTAGGGTAGGGTAGGGTAGGGTAGGGTAGGGTAGGGTAGGGTAGGGTAGGGTAGGTGGGTAGGTGGTTTAGGTGGGTGGGTAGGTGGGTGGGTGGGTTAGGTGGGTTATTTTGGGCGGCCAGCCCGGGCCAACAAGCCCCAAACCCCCCATACTTGAGGGGTGCCCCCACCCCCCCACCCCATAGTTTTTTAAACCCAACCCCACCCTTTCCTACCCTACCCTACCCTACCCTACCCTACCCTACCCTATTTTATCCTACCCTATTCTATCCTATTCTATATATCTCTCCCGTTCCCTTCCCCCTGTTTAGGTAAGCATGTTACATCGTTCTTCGTTCGTTTAAATTTGTTATGACGTTGAGTGTAAAGCGAGCTGATTGTGGTGAAAACAGTGAGTAAGGGAGATAAGCTGGGTGCACCACATAGCCAGATAAAACCAAACTTTTTCTTTCTCCTCTACACTGAAACGATCCAGGGACGATGATGGGATGTGAAATATGGGGCAGGAGGAAAACAAAGTTTTGGTTTCTAAGCACTCAGCTAGAAGTTCCAAAATAGACATGAAGAAATGAAGACGCTGGTTAAGTAGGCGGGGATTTTCTTTGGCGTGATGCTCTTCTGCCGCTTTCAATGCTTCCACATGGAAGGGTTTTTTCAGTGGGCCTTTTCCCTTTCTTCCATGCTTCAGGGCATAACCCAAGGTTTCCACCGCTGAAAATTTCGACAAGTTATGACTCAAAACCATTTTCCTCAAGGTTTTTCTGTCTTTGGATGTAAAACTTGATTGCACTGAAGAAAAAACTAAGTATAATTTTTTCCGGTGAAGAACACATTCTTTCAAGTATTTGCACACGTACCTGAAACAAATAGAAGAGCAACATATAATTTCATTTCTTTCCCTCACATATGTCAGAACTTGAGTGTCGTCGGGGTGACGTTGTTCTAATACACGCTGCAGGGAGTAACGCGACATAGTAGGTCGAAGGTTGTTGTGTCAAATAACGATGGTTTAGTCCCCGTTTAACCTTTATAGGAAACCTGTCAGTCTTTCCTTATCGCAATTTCCTGAAATGATTTATTGCTCAAGGACGAAACAAACGTCAGGGTCAGTGCCTGAGCGTTCTGAAAAGAGGGGAAAACATGTGGAAGGGTGGGTTTGGCCCAGGGGCCTTACCCGGAGGATCATCGTTTATTTTTGTTCAGTTTTATTAGGAGGACCAAAAATTAGATACGGGGTAGGCTGTTACCACCTTCAGCTGACCTTTTTCATGGGAGGCAGTTATTTCAGTAATAACTCTCACAACATGACAGCATCCATGGTAATTGTGGCCAATCTCTGTCCTGAATCCTCTTTCATAGAAAATTTTTGAACCTAAAGAGTGTGTAATTTTGTCTGGGTGAAGTAAAGTGGCTTTAATTAAAGCCTTCACCATAGTAGAATCGATGAAAACTGAATTACCAGGCCCTCCCCCCAAAGGTTGATCCCTTAGAAAAAAGGGTTTTTGTCTGTCTGAAATGAATTTCTTTGAACTTCCAGAGGAAATGGAATGTCTAGACATTAAGTGTACCATGGCACCATGTCCCAAAAGAACACCTGAAAAAAAACTTTCCCCATTTTCTGAGATAAGTTTTTTCACAGAGGGTCCACCAGGAACCAATGCAGTGGTTTGGTTGTGCAAAAAGCATTGTTTGAAGTTACAGTTAGGAGGGATGTAAAGATCCCTGTTCAAATTTTCAGGACAGAATTTCCACACAGCCCACACCTTACCTTCTTCTACGCCCCTCCTGATGTCTGAAATAAACACCTCCTGACGCCTTTTGTGACCTACGGTCAAAGACAAAGGCAAAGGACAAAAGTTAGCCATGTCTGCTTGAGAGAAGCTAGTTCTGATAAATGACGAATGGTCTGCGTTAATTACAGAACGGTAACAACAAGACTCGTTTTACAAGCCTCACCCTGAACGTTGACTGAACGTTATCACGTTTTTTATTTGAGTTAAGCTTTTTTACTTTTTTCCAAAACAACACTGACTAAGTGTAAAACATACTATGAATGGAAAAGCACGGTTATCTACGACTCATGGACGTGGTTGTACGTTATCTGAACGACAAGGGAACGTCCCAGCATCGTATCAGGATAGTTACTATAAAGTAGACTTGAGCTGCTCGATCTTCATCAAACCTTTTCTGACGTTTGTCTGCTGTTCGCCGTCCTGCTCCTGCACCTTCCAGCCCTGCCACCCTTTCATCTTCAAGGAGAACAATGCCTGGTCGCATGAAGACGGGACTTAGTGTCAGGAGAGGAGGAGCTAAAAAACTGGCTCCACTAACTTTTACTACTTCTAAACAGACAGTGGAAAAGGCGTCGGGCATCGCCCCTCCTCCTACCTCTCCAGCCTCACCTGATAAACCACCTGCAACTCCTGCTCGGCTTCCAACTGAAGTGCCTGATGCAGGAGAACAGGAAGCCGCTCTTGCAGCTCTTCATGGCGAAATCACTGATTTCCTGGATCGCGTCCGGGATCGCTCTCCTCAGGAAGCTGGCGACGGCGATTTTGACATCAGGGAATACATCAATCCCCCGGCACCTTTGAACTACGAACCCCCCACTGAAACACCTACGTCCGCCTCTTACTCACCCGTGACTCCGGAGGAACCTTCTCCCCAGGTCAGTCCAATTAAGGTTATAGACCTTACAACCTCATCACCGGCAGTTAAACCCATAGAAGTGGTGGACTTAACACAAGGGACACCTTCACCTGCTCACCGCGGGGGGTATTCGCAGGTAGAGGTTATAGATTTAACCGGCCCTTCTCCTCTGTACTCTCTCCCGGTTCCAGTAGAGGAGCTGCTTCTTAAAAGCCCGCCGGAAAAAAGAAACTGTTCCAGTGAGAAAGAAGGGGAGCCTAAGAAAAAAAGACAGAAGCGCGCCTACCACAAGAAAACCCCTGTCTCTACCCCTGCTTCAGATTCCTCAGCGACTTCATCCTATGGTGCCGAGCCAATTGGTTCTGTCCCAGGTGTTCCTTCTCCTAAAGACAAGTCACACAGGCAAAAGTTTGGGGATGGAACTGCCCCCAGTTCTTCCAGCAAGCTTGTGGGCTTTAGGTCAGTGCCTTTGGTGGTAAAAAAGTGGCCTGCTCGATTTGGTTTCCAAGAAAAGTCACCTGCCCCCAACCAGGTTTTTTATCCGGAAGGGGATAACAACGCCTGCATAGAAATATACAGGGAACCTAGCATCAGGGGAGTATGCTTGAGAACCTACCTGGACAAACCTTACGAGCGGTGCTTGAACCTAGAGGCGCGTGAATTCAGGAACTTAGTGGACCAGATAGAGTGCATCCTAGGAAAGTACAAGGAGTTACACCGCCTAGCTGCCCTTGGAGAGAGGAAGGTGGATAATCTTTTGTTGTCCTTGAACCAAGACTGCACCGACCCCAGTGGAGGCCGGGCTATGGTCCTGGTAAACTTGTACAAGGGAACTCCTAAAGTTCACATAGGAACAACCAGCTACGTGGAGGAAATGAATGCCTCGGTGTCTTCCAGCTTCAGAATGCCCCCCTCAGCCACACACTGCGGACACACTGTGTCCCCCTTCATTCTGGAGGACATAAAATCACGAGTTGGTCCCTTCCTAGACGAAACGACCGATTTCTACTCTGGGTAAGTGGTCAACTTTGTATAGTGTCTGGTCAACAGCTCCTTGTTAAGTGCTTTTACATTATGATGTATATCAGCTAATTTGTAGTTAGATTTAGATGTACTCCGTTATTAGTCAACATAGCCCAGCGTAGGTTTAAGTTCCATATGTACTCCATGTATACTTAGGTTAGGTTTTTAGTTATAAGTTTGTATATAGAACATAAAGTGAAACAAGAAAAAGAAACCTTAAAAAAAAAATGCCGCCCAAAAAGGTAAAACAACTTTACACCGTCAACTGTCCAATGTGTAACACCCCTAGACCTCCACGTTTGGTAACTGTAGAAAACAGTGGAAAAACTTTATGTAACTCAGATTCTTGTAGAAGAGAAACTTTTTCCGACAGCTTAGAACTTCCAAAAGAAATAGAAAAAAATTCTTTGCATAAAAGCAGTTACCGTGACAACTTCAAGTCCATAGCTTCAGGTTTGGCTGTGCTTGGTAAGCTTCAGTCCATTTTCAACGTCAGAATGACAAGTTTCAACAAAGACTTGGGAGCCAAACAGGTAATAGAGGCGCTTACCTCTATTCATAGAAATCAAGTTATGGCTTACAAAGTGGCTGTCTCTTTTGGAAGGTTGTTGTCTTCCTCTAAGGAGGAAGAAGAAGAAGAGAAAGTCATGTACTTTCATGCTTCTGCCAACAACTCGTCTTTGTTCTATGACAGTGAAAGTCATAGAGACCCTTACATTTTTATAAGGGACGACAAAGACTTTGCAGAGTGTTTAGATTTAATAGAAAACAACATTAAAGAAGACACTCAAAGACCCTCTACTAAATGGAGTGTAATAGGCAACGTGAACGCCAACATCACACTGATAAGGGCTACGGGAGGAGAATATCTTTTAGGTAAAATGAAAACTGTTCCACCAGGTTTAAGACAAAGAGGAATGCAACACTTTCACAGAGACCCTAAAACCAAAAGGGCTTACAAGGACAACTTGTGTTTCTTTAGATGTCTGTCTTTCTTCCTGTATGAATCTTTAGAAAAAACTCAAGAGCTTTTCCTTGAAGCCTATCCAGGGGTGAACAAGGAGACTTTTGAGGGCGTTAACATAAGAGATTTAGACAGGTTAGAAAAAATGTTTGAAGTTAACATAAGAATCTTTTACCTTCCCTCTTTTGGTAAAAGAAAGGGTCGACCTAAAATTATAAGGTCAAACATGTGTTCATCCAAGAAAATCATGAACTTGAACTTACACAGAAACCATGTAAGTTTAATAACTAACATGGGACTGTATGGTAAAATGTACCCCTGTGAAAAGTGTCATAAAGTTTTCACTCGTAGCTTCCTTTTGAAACAACACAATGGGGTGAAAAAAGATTGCACCAAAGTCAGCTTCAGGTACAAAGGTGGAGCATACAATCCATCCAAAACAGTTTTTCAAGTTTTAGAGGAACTGGGAATAGTTTGTTCACCTGAGAAAAAAATATACCCCTATAAAATTGTTTTTGACTTTGAAAGCTATTTCGTCCAACCTGAAAATTCGTCCCCAGAAAATGCTAACACTGTGATAGAAAAAACTCACATACCCCTTTCTGCCAGTGTAGCTTCTGATTTTCCTGGGCATACAGAACCAGTGTGTTTTGTGAGAAATTCCAACAGGGACGACGATCCTTTGGTTAAAAATGTGTTGGAACACATAAACAACTTGGGGCAGTTGATAGGAGAACAGGTGAAAGAGAATTTTAGAGATGTTTTAGACGAACTAGACTCTCTAGAAGAAAAACAAAAGGAACTAGAACATAAAGCTAGCAAAGTTTTTCCAGCAAAGAACAAAAAAAATCCCCAAAAAAAAATCTCCCATGTTCTTGAAGTGAAGGAAAAACTTCTTACCTACATAGAAAGAGTCCCTGTTCTAGGTTTCAACTCTGGAAAGTATGACATTAATTTGATAAAAAAGGAATTTCATTCTTTTTTTATAGACACAGACAAAACAGAAATGAAAACCATAAAAAAATGCAACAAGTACATAGCAGTGTACACAGACCATCTTCTTTTCCTTGACATGTTTAACTATTTGGCACCAGGTTATTCCTACGCAAACTACCTGAAAGCCTTTCTAAAAGGGAAAGCTGAAAAAGGTTTTTTTCCCTACGAGTGGATGGACAACATAAGAAAACTGAACAACAAAGCTCTTCCTCCACGCCACTGCTTCTACAGTTCTTTGTCGGGTGGTGGAATAAGCAAAGAAGATTATCTTAAATGTAAGAAGGTCTGGAAAGAAAACAAAATGAAAACTATGAAGGACTACTTGATATATTACAACAACCTGGATGTTAAACCCTTTGTTTTAGCCATAAACGAGCACACAAAATTTTTTATAGATCGTGGGGTAGACATGTTCAAAGACGGTTTAACTTTGCCAGGTTTAACCTTGAAGTTTCTTTTCAACAACACTGCACCTAATGCCACTCCTTACATTCTTTTTGGTGAGAAAGAAAAGGATGTTCACTCCTTGCTCAGACGCAACTTAGTAGGGGGTCCCTCTATTATTTTTCACAGACATCACAAAAGTGGAGAAACAAGAATAAGACAAAAAAAATACGGGTCACAAAGCAAAGTATGCAGACACATAGTAGGGGTAGATGCTAACAGCTTGTACCTCAAGTGCATGGGTGAAGAGCACTGCACAGGTTATTATGTGGTGCGCAGGAAAGAAAACGATTTTCAAGCTGTTTGCAGTCAACAAATTAGCTACTCAGCCACAGAATGGTTGCGATACAAAACTGTGACAGACAAAGTCAAGATATTACACCAATACAACTACGGGGAAGTAGTATTGGGTTCAAGGAAAATAAAAGTGGACGGATATGATCCAGCTTCAAAAAAAGTATACCAGTTTCACGGGTGCTACTGGCATGGTCACATATGTCACCTTACTAAATCAGTTTTGAGAGACCCCAATGGAAAGGCATGGTTAGAAGAAAAAAACCAAAATACCATTTTGACTACCCTATATCTTCAATCGTTAGGTTACCAAGTAGAGGAAAAGTATGAGTGTATGTGGTTGAAAGAAAAAACTGAAAACTTGTGTAGAGAAACAAAAAGTGAATGGGAAATTAAAAGACCGTTGTGCCAAGGCAGAAAAAGTCAGGATGAAATACTGAGAGGGGTTTCTAAAGGAACAACTTTTGGACTTATCCAGGTAGACATAGAAACACCTGAACACTTGAAAGAAAAATTCAGTGAAATGACACCTATTTTCAAAAACTGTTTAGTAGGAAAAAAAGACGTAGGTGAACATATGAAACGTTACCTGGAAGCAGCAGGTAAGCTAAAACAACCGCAACGCCAACTTATAGGCAGCTACCACGCAGAGGGAATTTTGTTGGGAACTCCTCTCTTGAAGTGGTACCTGGAAAAAGGTTTGGTAGTTACGACAGTACACCTTCTCGTAGAATACACTCCAGAACAGACTTTTTTACCCTTCATGGACGAAGTAACCAAAGCTAGGAGAAAGGGCGACGAAAATATAGACTGTAAGATTTTGTCAGATCTGTACAAACTTTTGGGAAATGGTTCATACGGAAAAACCATATGCAACAAACAAAACTTTGTTCAAACAAAGTATCTTCACCCCTCTAAGGCAAGACGTTTGGCCATGCACTGGTCAGTGCAAGATGTGCAAGACATAAGTGACAACACGGTAGAACTGTCCTGTTTGCCCACCTCCATCACCTACGATCTCCCAGTTCAAATAGGGTTCATGGTATACCAATATGCCAAACTTAAAATGTTGGCTTTCTATTACGACTTTCTCCTTGAATACATAGAAGAGAAAGATTTTGAAATGTGTGAAATGGACACTGACAGTTTTTACTTTGCTTTAAGTGCAGAGAAAATAGAAGACGTAATTATTCCTGAAAAACGTGAAGCTTTCTTCAGAGAACGTCACAAATGGTTGCCCTCTGAATCATGTGACAACAGTCACCACAGAGAGACCTATGTTCAGACCAAAGTATTGGGTGAGCTGTGGCTGCCTCAACCATGTTGTAAGAGCCGTCTGGCGTTTGACAAGAGAACCCCCGGGTTATTCAAAGTGGAGTGGGAAGGTGACGAAATGACTGCCTTGAACTCCAAATGTTACATAGGCACAGGAGTAAATGTGCCCGTTAAAATGAGTTGCAAAGGTGTAATTCAAAAACAAAACCCCCTGACCACTGACAAGTACAAAGAAGTACTGGACAGTGAAAATGTTGTCACGGTAGTCAACAAAGGATTTAAAGTAGTAAACCACAGCATTACGACTTACTCTCAAAGGAAACAAGGTCTAACCTATCAGTACATAAAGAGACAAGTATGTGAAGACGGTGTAAGCACCCTACCCCTTTCTATATAAAAAATGGTTTCTTTTTCTAGTTTCACTTCCAGTTGTACATTTCGTTGAAAGAAAAAAAAGTTTTAAACAAATTGTTCAAATGAACAAATTTCCTTCATAGAAAACAGTGTTAAAATGGAAAATGTTCATTTGAAAAATTGTTCAAACGAACATTTGTTCAAATGAACATTTTTCCCCATAGAAAACAGTGTTAAAATGGAAAATGTTCATTTGAACAATTGTTCAAACGAACATTTGTTCAAATGAACATTTTTCCCCATAGAAAACAGTGTTAAAATGGAAAATGTTCATTTGAACAATTGTTCAAACGAACATTTGTTCAAATGAACATTTTTTCCCATAGAAAACAGTGTTAAACTGGAAAATGTTCATTTGAACAATTGTTCAAACGAACATTTGTTCAAATGAACATTTTTTTCCATAGAAAACAGTGTTAAACTGGAAAATATTTTTTGTTCAAATGAACATTTTTCAAATAAAAAAAATGTGTACTGTATCATGAAAAAAAACTAATAAAAAAGTAAGAAAAGTGAACTGTATCACCCAAAAATAAAAAAAACTTTTCACAAAAGTGAACGCTGTACATGTTCACGACAAAAAATAAAAAATCCGGCGCTGAAGAAATTAAGTTGGAACAGAAAAAAAGTGGTACCAGATTTCTTAACTCATAGCGTCACGTTCACCAGACTATTAGTATCTGGTTAGATTTAAGCAACCATTTTAACATGGAAAGTTTAGAAGCTATGCTTGTGGAGCAAACCACAGAAACTCCACCTTATGACTATTACATGCGTCCAGTTTTACAAAGTGTTGCTTCATATAATCAAGCTTCTTCTATAACACCTGACAATGATATAAGTTCTGTAGCATGTGGATGTTCAGAGAATTTCTTTTGGGAAATAATACCTGCAGAAAACATTGGTTATTTTAGAGGAGCTGAACCAGACACTGTTGACCACTGTATAACTAGTGTTAAAATGTACAAATATTTCTCTTCAGCTTTTTGGGACGCCTACAGAAACTGCATGTACTATTGTCGAGTGAAAAAAGTTAACTTGATAATGCATGATTGGTGTATAGGAGTATATCAATTGCACACTGAACCTGGCTGCCCAAGACACTACACAAGGTACACTTTAGGAAGTGTAAGAAAGTTTGCTCTTACTCTCCAAGAGTTAGAATGTAATCCCATAGTAGGAGTGTTTTGTCAGTGTAATTGTAAACTGGAAGTATCTGCTATTGCTAAAACTATTTGTTTCACATGTCTGCAGGTCTCTCTGGAACTTCATGCCTTAAGTATACCTGGAGTGAAAAATCATTTCTCCTTTGAGGTAAACTTTAAGGATGGTTTTTTATCTGGTCTTTTACCTGGACCCAAAAACAGTCAAACTTACTTCCTGGCCCAGGCTTTGTTCGAGCATGCTATATCTAACATAGCCAAACTTAACAGTTATTGTTTCCACAACACATGGAAAACAAGTCTTACTGGCCAAAGCTGGTATCAAGCAAGTAAATTCACACACAACAAATGTTTTTGTAGTATATGTGCACGCCCCGGAAATGGAAAATCTGTCTTCATCTGTAAATATTGTGTCTAATAAAAAATATAATCTGTTATGTGAAATAAATGAGTTGTGTTTTATTTTAATGCATGAGTCATAAGTATTGCGTAAATCCATAAAAGTATTGCATCAGAACATTGTGTAAATTCTTACAAGCATTGCGCAATGCACCCTCATACGTAGGTCATACGTTTTTGCAAGTAGGTTAGTAGGTCACTTCCGGTTTGCAAGTAGGTCAGCTCTAGGTATTGCGCAATTCTTTTAATTTATGTAACTAGGTCAGGTCACTAGGTCAAATGGAATCCAGCTCTCTGATTGGTCGAAAAAACTAGGTCATGACCTTATGACGTCACTTCCTGTCAAATCCAGCCCTCTGATTGGTTGAAACTAGGTCACTTCCGGTCTACCAGTAGGTCATGACCTAGTTAGTAGCTAATCCATTGCGCTCAGTTTGCATGTATATACTACTTCTGTCACCATGATTGGTCATTCTTTTTGAGTGATAACTCATTCTGTCATCTTTCGCCACTGTGTGTTAGACTCATGTGGCATAGCAATTGCTATTCCTGGTGATCTTGTGTTATAACGACGTCGTGTTCCATCTAGCGACATGTGTGAGCCACTTCACACAGGTTGACGAGGACTCACGACAATTTGCTGGGGCGTGTGATGGGTAAGGACCCCTTGTTGTGAAAGGTAGGAGCCTGGTACAAATACTGCCACCTACACCAGGATCTGTCATTCACACCACATGACCATGCGAACGGCGGATGTAGAATATTTTAATCACATAGGATCCCTCTATGAATACATGTGTGAAGAAATTAACCAAATGTCTGAGGAAACTGACATTTGCACTATTCTTGACTTGCTACTGTTAAATATACATATTCACCCATTGACTTTTATTTGCTATTATTTGCTTACTGTCCATCCTGGTCCATAGTCAGCAAGATGATGATGACAGTACACTTCTGTCTCATTTACTCCATCTGGTTTTATTTTGTGCACACCTGAGGTTTTGTATCCCCAATTATACAGGACCTGGCAGTAGTTATCTGAAAGTTTTTTTTTTTTTTATTTTGATAGTACAATTGATATTATTCACTATTTACATATTTACACTCAATTAAATCAGAAGCAAGGCATACTAGCATAATTGATTGTGACCTTTCCTCTTTTTGGCATATTTTCAACAGAAATTATTGAATTATCATTCAGCTGTTATGGGATATACCATTATAGCCTTGTGTCCACGGGGTGACAGAATTTATACCGACAAAATCCATCATTCATTTCCGACAATATAACCACTTTTATCAGCCGATAATTCAAAAGTCGACTGACAAATTGACTTTTGTCAGCCTACTTTTCAATTGTAGGCCAACAAAAGTAATTTTGCCACCTTTTTTTGGTGATAATATCTAACATGTTTGATTTTAATCGTCGTAAATGGACAACAAAGATGATTTTATCGTCGGCAATTTTGTCGGCACCACTTTTAATCGCCATGTGGACATACGGCTTATGTAAGACCTCTAGGTACATACATATCAAACATTTGACATTTGATACGGCTCTTTCTTAGAGAGTACCACGTCCATATTAAACCTTCTCGACCTATTTCGCTTATTTTAGAAAAGTGCTTTTTTAAGTCCTGGTTGGAATACCAGAATAAGGCTCAGGTATGTATTTTAAGAGACGCTTTGACAATGATATCTCCAAACCATTCAAAGCTTTAACATATATGTGTGAAGCTAATAATGATGCATCCACTTTTTTCAAAATAATGAGCTAAAAGTGCTTAACGTACTGCTGCATTTCACTTCATCCTTCAAGTTTTGAATATCAATGACCAAACTCTGTGCATTCTGCAGGATACTCTGGAAGAATTAAATCATGACAGAATGGAGAGATGTAATGTTGCTATGTACCTTCTTGCCATTTTAGTGATGTACTCTGTATCAATCAATAACTGAAATTAAAACTGTCAAAATGTCAATATCTGCAGATCATAGATTATATACTCACATAAACGAGTGATTCTACCCTGTAAAGTTGACTTCCTGGTGGTTGGACGGTCATTGCCATGCAACTGACAGACAGAACACTCACCAAAAGGAGGGTGTAGAAAGTGGCCCCCATCTTTGCTGGACAAAAAGGAGGCATATAACATTTAGTTATGGCAATTAAGCTAAATAGCGATAGCTAGGATCCATGCAGCAATTCAAAATTATGCAAAATTTTATAATTTACATTTTCCATTCCATCTTAACACATCTATCCATATATGGTCAATTGCAGTGAAATGGGGACACAGACAGTACAAAACCGAGAAAATCCAAAATACTTGGATCACTTTGGTATTTTGTGTCCATAATATCAACATATCAAGGCATATAACCTATCATTTGGGAACACTAATATTGGAAATATATCATTTTATCTCAAAATCAATATTATAACACTAAGTTCTATAGAAATTATTGTAAAAATGGGCATTTTATCAGGGGGTAGGTTGTACATGATTATGTTGCCAGTTTTAGGTATCAAAATCAGTCTCCATAGTCCTATATATACATACATATATAATGGGTCATTCTTAGATTTACTGCACATGTGGTTCCTTGGGCATATAATAGCAAGGGAAACACTTCTACACCACCAATAATATTTTCATTCCTTAGTGGGGGGTTATAGCTAAGATTTCCATATGGTTTGGGTGAGTCTTGGGGCATAATTTATTTTTTATATGCATTTAATTATGAATTTTCAAGAGTGGAACGTTACTGATAGAGTCCATCTAACCTGGTTAGGGAATATCACAAGTCTTCCTGTTATATGCAATCAAAGGGTACCCTGGGGGGGGGTCTTCCATAAAAAAAAATGTATGTACTCCAGGAATTACTCATGCCAGGTACATATAAGTGATTTTCAATGCACACCGCAATCAGTAACGTTCCAGGGACGTTACTGATGGTTACAGATATTACTGGATGGTCAAAGTTATATTTTCATAGTATCAACCTACTACCTTGTATAGTGCTTGTAGCATTTTTTTCTGAATTGTAGACGTGCCTGGCTTATGTGAAAAGAGTACTTGATGTATGTAGAGATACATTTTAGCACCACATATGAATAGGGAACACAAATGGTGGCTATAAGCATTTTTTAAAAGATGATTAGAGTTTTACTTTTGTAGTACCAACCTATTATATTGTATGGTGTTTGTATTCCGTTGTAGACATGTTTAGCTTATGAGAAAAGATTATTTGGTGTATGGAAAGATATATTTTAGCACCATATGAGATCTGCTAGTAGTAAAAAATGTACACAAAGTTATTATTTTTAATTTTCAAAGAGATATTAGACACCAAAGATGGGCCTTATGCATGTTTAAATGACTCTAGATATGAAGTACAGACTCTTTTATCATTGTTTATGTGATTCCAATGGAATATGATGATGTATAGATGAGCTGTGGCCATTCTTTGAAAGGTTAATGAATAGGAAACTTTACTGATGGTACATGCGATATGGCCTCTACGCAGGTACTTACTATGCAGTACAGGTATTATATTTCAGGCTAATTGTAATTATTCTGTACAGTAGTTCTACTAGACACAATGGACAGTAAATATAGTCTTTGTATGAAGGATTTCGAATGAGCTAGGCTAGGGTTAAGAAATGGGAGAATAAATTCCCAAATTTTCAAAGTTTCCAATTTTTCCGCCAATAAGTAACTTTAAGAGTTTTGCGAGCCTCACTTTAACCTTTTGGTATACATAAAGTCATACATTAAAACAGTCTGGCTACACTATTTGGTGTTTGTAGGAGTCTTATTAGTGGTGTTATTCATGTTTGATTGATTACAATCAGTAACATTCCCCTTTTTTAGAAGGTTTTACGGTTACGGTATCTGTGATAAAAACTGACATCTTAGGAGTTTGATCTTGAATAAACCTTTTTAGTATGCCTAGGAGGACTTCCCTTACTTTTATACGTTACAAACCGGAAGTGCATTCGAGTGGCGCCCCCTAGCAGCAGGGGTGCTGGAACCAGTGTGGCCCTCCGAAGTCTCCGAGTTCCCTCCGAGGAGTATCTCCAAGTAGCCCTCCGGCACCACTCCGATGGAGTGTGCCCCCATAGAATCACTCCGAAGGAGTGATTCACCTAAACCTTCCAACTTCTCCAAGACTCCGGCCTCCAGCACCACAATATATATGATAAAGGGGTCACAGAATTTCTGTTAACCTGTACAGTTAGTCCGTATATTTTTCTACTTTGATTCGGTAATATATGGTACTCTTTTTTTCAATAGTTCTAAAATTCAAGTACCAGAGGAATCAGCATCTGTGGCACTTATGGTTCCTTCAAAACTACACCATATGGATTTAGCCTTAACTGAATTGAAAATGCTATGTTCGATGTTTGATGCACCAGGGAACTAAATGCCCTGCCATAATGTATATACAAAAGGTATTCTAACTACCCATTTAAATCTGCAGCAAATCTTCCTTCATACGGAAATGAAAAGTATAAATGGCTCTTTAGCTACACAACAGGGATCTTAGCCCCAACTTCTTACATATAGCAGGACCACTTATCAAACTCTTATGGTATAACTCCTGACATAGTTTCCCAATAAAAAAATAGAAATATCAGTACTTTCCCATGGATATTCATACTCCTCTGTTTAAGTGAGGACTACCAAGGAATAACCCCCAAAATAGGCCTAATATATACCATATCATCCAGCCCACGGCATTAAATATGCATCAGATCTAGGTAAAACTGGGGTGTGGAGGAATGGCCCTAACCTATTTGATATATTTATCATGTTTTCCCCTTCCCACAGTGAAAATGCAGTGTGTCCCCATTTCGGTGGAATTGACCATATATGACACATTAACTTAAAAAGAACGCTGATATCCAAAACAGTAAGCTGCAGGTATCTGAATCCAAAGTAAAATGGACAGTGTTCATTCATGGAAAGTCAATCAATAGGGAGCCTAAGTCTCGCGATAAACTATGTCGTAAAAAAATTTCTGATTTGGAACTAAAATGACCAATATTTGAATTGACCTGGAGGCCCACCATATATAAAATTTTAAGGCTCAACTCTCATTCTTAAAAAAGTTATGCTAGGCTTAAAATATTTCCCTATCCTTCAAGCCTGCGGGCGATAATATGCTGAGCTCTGAATCCGCCCGCACATGACGTGACTTCCCCTCCCTATTGAAAGAAAATAAATCTAATGGTAACTAAGGTTCATGTTTGGCAACAGCTTTAAGTACAGATGGGGCAAAGGTGACAATAGAATTCAACAATTTGTAATACAAAGGGACTCAATGTAATATGTACTGACAAATTCTTCAAATAATTGTAGGGGCCGGCATCATTGTATATATATTAGTGCGCTTCACCTGAGAAATGTGCTCGTGTGGTACTCGTTCTTTCTATGCCAACCAGGTGTCGCTTCGTGATACCCGTTTGGTACAAGAGGGGGCAGCACCATGCCTCGCGTCCAGCTTCTACTAAAAAGCAGGATGATCCGCAGAAGGGGACTGGACATGGTCCGGTCCAGATGTATGTTTTGACATCCTAAATAAAGGCCTAACCGAGCGGTAGGAAGTCTGGGGCTTTGCCCAACCCGAACTACTTGTGTTGTGTTGGTATCTCTAATGATGAGCGAGCCAAAGAGCCACCCAACATATAAGTCGAAACGAACCGTTACATAATCATTTTAAATGTCAACATAAATCTCAAGAAGTAACATCTAGCACACCTACCTCTCCAGTATGTGGTACTGGTTCTAATGCAGTGTTAGTACAATGAAGCTCGACTGACAAACCTAGCTTAGGAACTAACAAAGTACCATCAAACTCTGCCTTATATATGGCACACCTACAGCTCCACGTGAATCCCAATGTGGATGCTCCTCATTGGCTAAAACCAGAATGAGGCAGGACTGCCCAATAGCTGTCAATTTCTGAATTAAGTCTGTGGTAAAAAGTGGGGAAAGTATTTGTCTGTCTAGGATAGACACTGATCCTGGCTTTTGAGAGTTCATGTCTGTATGTATCCTGTATACTTATTTTGGATTATTTGCTCTAATTCAGTATCTGCATACGCATCTTCTTAGTCCTTATACAATTATGTGCAGCACACAACTGGAATAAATGCTAATGTTTAAGTATTATTGTAACGTAGCCCACGTTCATTGACTTAGTTACCCATGTCAATAGGTATAAGGTGGTGTACACCATATTCATACCATCAGATTTTCTTTGATTTCATTAAGTAAAGTCTGGGAAAGCAAAATAGAAAGAGCAGTACAGGAAGAGATGTTTTGCATAGGGCATGCCATGTTGGCATGGGCTAATTTATGTTTGAGACTCTTGCAGGCTGATTGATCGCACCATTTTCAAGGATGCACATGTTCTATTTCAACATTTTAGTAAGGGCACCTGTGTGGTGAGATAGTATGGTTTTAAAGACAAATGCTACCCGGTACACAGAAGCCACCTGGTGGCAGAAATCAGGACACATCAGTTGTTCTATTTTAATGATGAATCTCACCCTAAATGGATCACTTTACCTGTACAGATACATGAAAGATACTTATTATGTCGTTTGGATCCCCATAGGGCCTCATAGTTAAGGGAAAATGAATATTTTTCAAAAATTCATAACTTTTTCAATTCAACTGTGACCCCCCCCCCATTTTTCTCTTTTCAAAATGTTTGAATAGATATCCTCTTTCTATCCTGTGAGTCTTTTCAAACAATCAGCAGTGTGTCTGCAGATAAGGGTCACTATATGAAAAAATAGTTTTTACCAATCATTTCTATAATTAAGGCATTCCACACTTAAATCATCATACTGGAAAAGTAAGCACCGTGACAAAGGGATTTTTTTTTGAATTTCTCATTGTTTACATATCAAACTTCTAGAGTGAGATTATCAGCAGCAGAACAAATCCTGGCATGGGGCCGCATTTGTCTTTAATTAGAAATAGGTCCTAGGTAGATATGAGATCATGTTTGGGCAGGTTATTCCTGAGTGTAGTATTAAAATATGAAGTTTCAAATACCAGAACTATTCTCTAGTTGTTTTGTTCAAAGATAATAATGAAAAGAGTAAATTGTTGCAACACTAATTTGGAATGATCCAAAATAAAAAAAAAAAAATTTATCTTGTCTTTGAAATTATTGATACAGTTAGTTGTATTGCAAAGGCCTTGTAATACAGCATGGTGAAGTAAAAGCCTACTTAGCATAGGTTATCGTTTAGCCTACCACCGACAAAGATGTTGATCAGGCACTGCGAATTATTCATGAGGATTTGCGAAACCACATATCTCTAAAATATGTTAATTTAGAACACAGGCAGTTTAAAAAGCTCCTGTATACTGAACTGTTTATGATCAAAGGATGCTGGAGGGATCATGCATCTACTTACCTGTAACTAACTTGATTAAAATTTGGAACTGATGGAACGACAAAAAAAGTAACAGTGTTTGTGTGATACCATAGTGGTCCATTAAAAAGACGTGAAAAATCCACCTTATTAGAGAAATGAAAGGGGCATAGATCTATATTTGGTGTAAATACTGTTGGACATAGGGGATGTAGCTCAAACAGTGTTAACCCGTTACCGGTAGCCTGATTGATATCTAACAATGATAAAGACATTAAAAAATGGTGTTTCATGGCAATTGAGTTGCTTTAAATATGTCTTAAGGAGAATTTTTAGTGGGGCCTTAATTCATGCCATTCAAAGAACACTTTATTGAATAGGAAAACATAAGAATAGGTCTACTATAAAATAAAGCATCGTATATGTGATGCATGCCTGACGATAGTTGCTAGCCAAGGCTGCACACACTTACGGGGTAACTTGCCCTTGACCCAGCCACTAAATATATTGATACTTTATGTCGACTACCAATTTTACCATAAACATCTATTTACTTCAATATAAAATGCTGGTACTTTGGTACTTTGCAATAATAACACACACATGTATCTAGTAATGGTAATTGACATTATCAGGGGGACAATATACAGATGGTCCTGTCACAGGTTACTCTGTAACTGAAGGGAACAAAGGGAATCATTTATGAAGTAACACTAAGCAAGGTCCTTCAATGTACACCTGCTGTATAATGTTATGTAAAGGCACACTCATGTTAGAAGAAGTTGGTTTGAACAAAGATAGTTTAAAAATGTGTGGTATAATTTGGTTTGTGGAATGAGCGGTGCCTGAGGATACATGCGTCTACGTCCCACCAATCACAGATTGACGTTAACCATTTGCCACCAACAGTATGATAAAAGAAAAATGTGTATATATAATATTTGCGATAAATGTTGAAATTGACTCCAATTCAGAATAAAATTAGTAGATTAGTAGATCCATCATATTTACATATCTCACATTTGGAGGTTCTACATCTCTCTAAATATGTTGAATGGCATTTTAACATGAAATTTTGCAACTTTGGGACGAGGATTTTGGCATCATTTTGGCAATTTTTGTTTAGAGTGGCTGTTATATGTTAATATTAGCATCTATAGACAATGGAACTTTTATCTTACATGATTATAAGTCCAAGTAATTTATAGTGTATAATGGTACTAAGGGTAACTATCCTACAATGTTGATCCCATGATTACCTCTTAAGCTATCATCTTCCCTCGCTCCAAAGGTACACTCTGCTGGCGGTTTCGCCTTTGCTGATGTGCTAACCACAGGAAAAGTCTAAAAAAAAAGCCTTAAAAAGGGAATAATACATTTATTGTATTTCAATATATACACGATTTATTTTATGTATTGCCTCAAGAGACCTCCTCGGGAAATAGATGCTCGTTGGACATATTGTTTGTCATTTCAACTATTTCTTTTAATTTGTGAATTTGGGGTATGGGAAGAAATAAAGTATTTCAAACAAATTTAAATTACACTTCAGTTACCTCAATGAATCTACATGTAAGAATGTATCATCAGTCACATATATATATAATTCCCTGTACTCGGTGGCAGACCCCCAGGGGCGGGTCTCCGGGTAATCACTGCCCCCTAGTGTGTATCATATCGATCCAGGTGTGGATGGAAGGTGGAAATGTCAGGCCAGGGGAAGTAGCTCAGAGGAAGAGCAGCCGCTTCGAAGTTGGAGGGCCCCGGGTTCGAGTCCCGGTTTCTCCAAGAACATTTTCACCGACCTCTACATATATATATATATATATATATATATATATATATATATATATATATATATATATATACACACAGATAGCCTCATTGCTCATTGTCTATACGTATCAATTTCAATCTTCTCAAATGGCCTGACTTAAGTTAGGGATCAGAATCAGGTAAAATAAATGACTCGTTGAACTATAGTCTCTGAGAGGCAGTTGATGGTTGTAGAGAAACAGTCATATCAGAAAATATATCATGGGTGTTTTTGGGCAAAGTGAAGCAAACTTAATCACAGAATATGCCTGAGGAGGAAACTAAATTTTGATACCTATTTTAGGGCAAATATACTCTTTACCACTCGTATAGCCTCTTATAGGTGCAAAGCTATATAGAGCCTAGAACGTGTGAAAATAGGCATAGTCTGTTTGAGAGGAGAGATCCTAAACTTATGTATAGTGGGGGCCTGACACTGCTGCAGTAACTATAATGGTTATCTTGATGCCCGGTTCTCTGTTTCTGCCCTATTTTGCAAGCCGTCAATACAACTACTAGTCCAAGAGGCCAGACACTTTTATTTCTGTTTTGGGTACCAAAAGGTCTGATGGCAGATTCTTATGTAAAAAAGTCTCACGAATTCAGATCTGCAATTCTTAAAAAAATCCGACGCTGCGTTTTTGCACAATCGGGGCTTAAAGTAGGTCACCGTCAATTCTCAACATGATAATTTTATGTCATTTGGACTTTCAGTTAAGTCCTATCTCTGTTTAATAGGGTAACCTACACCCATATTATCAAGGGT
Organism: Acholoe squamosa; assembly: GCA_949317995.1. Lineage (NCBI taxonomy): Eukaryota > Metazoa > Annelida > Polychaeta > Phyllodocida > Polynoidae > Acholoe > Acholoe squamosa. The sequence continues at coordinate 7,578,405 of OX439036.1, read as the reverse complement.
TAGGGTTCTCCTCTTAATGTTCTGCTTTTAATAAAATAGTTCCCATCATCATTTTCAAGATGGCCACCAATATTTTGCCGATTTTGACGATTTATAAGCATACAGCCACTGTAAACCTTGCCTATCTATATAATGTAACATGACAATGGACATGTTTTTCAGTGTAACAGTGGTAAGATTAATGTTGCCTCAGCTTTAACAGTTAAGAGACACAATAAGTATATTCCTCATCAATCAATAGATACGGATTTATGATAATTTGTATTATATGTGCATAAAATACATTTACCGACTGAAGTGTCATTTAGAGCCTACAAAGCAGATGCACTTTTAATTTGTGAATTCCTAATGCACATCATCCTTTTTTCTGTATTCATTTTCTCACACATAACATAAGAATGTTCAACTAATCTTGAGAATGCTTTTTACCACTAAAGATGGCTTTCCTATAGTATGCTTATGCCCACTGAACTTGGCCGGAGAATCGATCAGTTCTAGTTTTCTGGAATAATTTATAGTCATTGATATTTCTTATTAATGACCTGTAGGTGGAAGAGCACTCAGTATTCATAATAAATGGAGAACCTTGATATAGATGCTGCCACCTGGTGGTTCAAGGTGGATCTAGATCTGCTGAATCAGTTGTTGCATTGGACACAACTTTTACATTGCATTTCCTCTCTGGCAAAGTTCTTCAACAGCACACATCTGGGTGAGTCATTTATTGAGAAATAAGATGGAAATACATATTGTGTGTAGGGATGTGCATGTAAGGTAAACCCTTGTTGCATGAGGTCCAGTTTAATCTAAGAATCTAACAGAAATATATAGGACCAGCAGTTTCTTTCTCATATCCAAAAATAACTATGTTAGGTGTGACATAGTTTCAGTTTCGGTTGTTGATGACCATTGAGAATTAAAGGTATTGCAGGGAATATGGATGTATTGTAGACAAGGTGTGTGTATGTGTGTGGGGGCAGTATGTATGCATAGGACCAGTAATTTAGGAATGATTGTTGTTGGGGGGGGGAGCAGGGGGGTATGCAGCTCTCTTTGTAGTAAATATGGTCCACTCCTGTCCTGGGTTCTCATGTAGACAGACTCTACTGACCCCCACTTCCAACAAAGAGTTCACAAAGGTAAGAAATAAGGGGTATACAATATTTTGCATATCATTTCATATTTGCTATAGTGCACAGGAATGTCCCATGCACACATTGAAGAGGGGGGGGGTCCGTATGGTTTGGGTCTGTATGCATAGGAAGGAGGGGGTTGTTCAAATGCATACATGATCAAACTGATGATTTGTGACTATCATTATGGTGTTCATATGTCAGATGTGGAAGACAGAAACTGGAATAAATACTTCCATTGACATGCAGACTAGGAGAGTAGGATTGTTTTGTTGCTATCTTTCAATATAATGCAAAACTTGTTCAACCAATATGCTTGGCTTGCTAGTGCTCTTGGTGATGGTTTGGTGGTGGGTACTAACCTATCTTTTTTGTTTCAGGCAATAGCTCTAAACTGAACAATGTCTACTAGATACTGCATACTGCATTTTCCATCCAAGAACAATGCTGATAGACAAGGGCTTATAAAAGCATGTGACCAACAAACCTTTGAAAAAATCAAGTTGGCTGATCAGAAGAGAAGGTCTTACTTGAAGCAATCAAAGTATTTTAGTATCAAATTACCAGAGTACTTAGATAAAAATATGGGATACCATGTCAAATGCCTTAAAGACTTCACTGCTATTCCAAAAGATGGAGGTGACAAGAGAATTAAGAAAAATGTACAACAGAAACCAAAATTAAGGTCAAATGTGACACATACTACTCAAAATAGCTCTGGTGTGTTTAGACCTGTTTGCATATTCTGTAACCATTACAGGAAAACTAAGAAGGGTAATGTTGAATATCCTGGGAGTTGTGAAACTGATACAGCTGAAAAAACAATAAAAAGTGCTGCTCTCAAGCTTAGTCATCTTAATATATCATCCAAGATTAGTGGCATTGATATGAAATCAAAAGAGGTGAAATATCACCATTCTTGCAAGCGAGATTTTCTGAATAAAGCACAGGATGGCAAAAAGAAGTCTGAAAAAATGATCAATCATGAAAATGCTTTTAGCGAACTCAAAACATACATTCAGGCAGAAATCATTGATAGTCCTAGTAGCATGCTACTAACCACCATTCATGAAAAGTACATCACAATGTTAGGGGAGTCAACATATTCTGCTGATAGCCTCTGTGCTAAGATATTAAAAGAGTATGGGGATGAAATACAAAAGCACACAGTAGGCCAAAAGAAAGGTGTTATATTGTATAGTTCAAAACTGACTGCTGATGAGGCAAAGAAACTAGTGTTTTTTGACCACAGCTCTCTGATTGAGACAGCTGTATTTCTCCGTAGACAGATACTTAATATGAAGGAGTGCGGCAAAGAACACATGAATGAATTCTCTGAAGAGGCTCTTGAAAGAAATAGGGAAACTATTCCAAAAGATCTTGAAAGCTTTTTCACAATTCTCTACACAGGTAAGGCAACACTTCCTGGTCATGAGAAATCTGTCAGGCTGGTGAAATCAGTCTGTGATGATGTCATATACTGTGCAACAGGAGGGCGAGTCAAACCCATGAAACATGTAATAATGGGACTTGGTATGAAGAGCATTACAGGTTCAAGAAAGGTAGTTGAAATTCTGAATCGATATGGACATAGTATCAGCTATCATTTGGTAGAGAAGAAAGAAACAGAGATAGCTACCGAGATAATGGAGAGACAACTAGTAACTCCAGATGGAATTAAAAGGAGGGGAGGAAAGAGTACATCTTTAGCATGGGACAACTATGACGAAATGAATCAAACACTCTCAGGGAAAAACACCCTGCATGACACAGTTGGGATATGCTATCAGAATATCTGCAATGATCAAGATGAAAAACAAACAGAACCACAGGACACAGACACACAAAGTCAATCTCTGCATACACCTTCCCCCTCATCGAACAGTGATATCAAGGTTTCAAAGAGAACATTCCATTTCAAGGAGAAACATTTGGAGCCATACAAAAAGAAACCAAAGATAAAAACATTTCAGTATAATGTGAAGTATCTGCCACCTCCTCCAAATATCACAAGGATAAAGTATCTTGACCACCTATGGGTATTGTCAACTCTAGTGGCAAAGGCCCCCATGTGGGTTGGGTGGAATTCTAGACTTGCTATTGACAGTCTCCCACTTCACACCATAGCCTACATGGAAAACATCACATTACCACCCACAAGGTTAGATGTTGTTTTGGAAACAATGAAAATATCCCAAAAGGTAGCAGCGGAATGTGGACAGAACATTGCTGTTGTCCACTATGACCTCGCCATCGCTAAACCAGCCATGCAGATCCAAGCTTCTGAAACACCAAAGTATGATAATTTATTCATCTGCTTTGGTCCTTTCCATATACTCCTGGCCTACTTTGGTGCATTGGGCTATTACTTGGATGGTTCAGGGGGAGAGGATTCCTTAAAGGCAAGCACTACAACCGGTAGGTGCTTTCTTTTGACTATATATATAATATTAGTGCTGAAGATATTTGCACATGACCATATCATAAAATGAGATATAATTGATAAATTTCACTTGTAGAAAGTTCTTATATTTCAATTTTCGAAGAATAAACACCCACAAATATGTATTTTACCAATATCCACATATCTAATACAGGTATGGTTCCTTCCAGGTGTAAAAGGATCCATCCACTCCTGGCAGCAGCAATGCAGACTCTGCATTTCAAGCAGTTTCTGACTGAGAAAGGGACTCTTCCACCGAGGTTAGTAGACATCATCCATGAGTTAAATGACAATGGAAGCCCTGAGACATTAGAAAAACTAGAGAATGATGAGGTCTACATAATGTTCATGAATGATTATGAGCAGTATGCTTCCCAGACACTCGATGGTGTGCATGGGAGCACGGCGAAGTATTGGATGATCTACATTCAGTTAGTTCACACATACCTTGTATTCAGCAGAGCCTGCCACACAAACGACTACAACTTGTTTGTACATGGACTAGGAGAAATGTGCCAGCATTTCTTTGCTGGTAACCGACCAAATTACGCAAGGTGGATGGTCCGCTATCATCTAAATCTTCTGAACATTGATGAAAGCCATTCAGAGGCCCGAGAGATGCTTGAAAATGGAGCACTGTCAATCAGGAGGACTGAAAAGCACTTCTCCAGGACAGCAGTGGACATGACACTAGAGCAGACCGTGAATAAAGATGCAGCCTCAAGGCTCACTGGGATTTCAGCCTTTTCTCTGTCACCTTCTACACGCACCAAATGGACTGTGACCAAGACAGCACGCAGTGCAATAGTTGGCTGTCTCTTATCTGGAGCTGGATTGCTTAAGCATGAGGATATTACATCCGAGCTAAAGCCACAGAGGATAGCAAAAGACAATGAGGACCTGCAAAGGCTCATTACACAGATTTGTGATTCTATGAACCCTTTTGCACTTCCACCAGAACCTGCCCTCTACAGTCTGTCCACAGGTAAAGAAGTACCAGAGGATATAAGGCAGGATCTCATGGAGTGGAACGAGAAGGGCAAAAAGTGGCTGGAAGATTTTCGGGAAGGGTGCTTTAGTGACCCTGAGAGATTTGAGAAACCAATCCCTCGTAAAAAAATCAAAAATTTTGTGAGTGCAGCGGTTAAAGTAAAGGTCACTTCCAAGGATGCCAAGATAAAAGAACTGGCAGGAACAAGGGACCTGTTTGGCAACCTACTGTACCTCAGCAGCAAAGAGGATCTTGATCTTGAGAAAGTGTTTGAGTATCCTCTAACTCCTGTTCCACTTTCACTTGGTTCTGTAGATGGCACTATGAATGCAACAAACAAAGCTATGTTGCAGCACAGGATTGAGGAAATTGCTCCTGGTATATCAAGATTTGGAGAGAGTGATGTCACGCTGGTTGATGCATCATTCTTTCTTTACCAAATTGTAAATCCACCTATCACTTATGGGGAGGTTGCAAAGGATATTCTCACAAGGTTGTACCAAATGTCTCCCACTGTGCATTTCATCACAGATCAGTATGAAGTTGTACCCACTATCAAAGACACTACTCGAGCAAAGAGACATCAGAATGAGAAGCAATCTAGCACATCTGTTCAAATAACTGGCCCAAAGCAGCAGACAAAGGAATGGAAGTCAGTAATCAAATCTGGTGCCTTCAAAACATCATTTGTTAAGTTCCTGCTCAAGGAGTGGACAAAAGAATCCTATCTACAAATCCTGGATGGACACTCTGTGTATTTGACTTGTCAGAATGAATGCTTCAAGTTCAGTGTCAAAGATGGAGCCATCATCAGGGAAAGAATAATTGAGCTAGAATGCTCTCACATAGAGGCAGATACAAGGATAATGTTTCATATGACACATTGCATTGGGCACAATGGACAGGCAGAAATTGTGGTTAAAGCAAGTGATACAGACATATTTGTTTTGCTGCTATATCATTTGTACCACATCTACAAGACACATGCTATAAAGGCCAAAGTCTGGCTAGATGTGGGATTATCTAGCAATAACACAAGAAGGTGCATCAGCATCACAGAAATGGTAGATAAACTTGATGGTGATGTCATAAGTGCACTACCAGGGTTGCATGCCATGACGGGAAGTGACTACACTCCAGCATTCAGTCACAAAGGGAAAGTGAGGCCACTGAACCTTATGATGAAAAACAAAGCACACACTGACACATTCTCAAAGCTTGGGGAAGATAATGTAAATCTTGTAGATCTCACACCTAAACTTGAGCCATGGGTCTGTGCATTGTATGGAAAACCAAAGTTCCAGTTTGTAAACAAGGCAAGACTAGCGATATTTGAAACAAAGTATGCACCCAAAAACAAAGGTGACCTCCTTCAACTCGCAAAAGGGGCAAATCCGAGTAATTTTCCACCAAGTAAAGCAACATTGGAGAAACAGGTCAAAAGGGCCAATCTTGTAGCTTCAACATGGAAAAGAGCCTGGCATCTAAATCCTCTAATACTGGACCCAGCACAAAATGGATGGGAATTGAATGATGGTCACTATGATATAAACTGGTTTGATTGTGCTCAATTCCCCAAATCAATCAAGGACATCCTTCTGAAAACCCCACTTGAGGATGAAGACCTTGAGGAAGAAGAAGAGATGGCATATGGGGAGAACAGATATGGAAGGGATGAATCAGATGGAGAGGCAGATGAAGAATGATGGTGAATATATCTTGAGAGCTTCACTGTCAAATATGAAGCAAAATCAAAATATGTGGAACGCACAGTCCTGCTGATTATATTTCTAATATAAATAGAGCATCCATATATTTCTGATAAAGTGTTCATCCCTGATAAACAAATTGCTTGATAACTAATAGTCATAGCCCAAAAGATCACATTGTAAGTTAGGTACATAGAGGAAAGCTTAAAGTGTTTTGTCTGTTCTTCACGTATGTAAGCATTTAGGATGATGTTTAATTGATTTTTTTCTGTGCGGAAATGGTCATCAAAGCTGACAAAGAGCTGTAAATTTGATCTGATATGTTACACAGAACCTTCTGCATAATTTGACTTGCATGAAAACATAGTAGGGATTAGGTATGTGTGCATTAATAAACGATGATATGTTTTATAGTGGTTGTTTACTTATAAATCGTCAAAATCAGTAAAATATTGGCGGCCATCTTGAAAATGATGTTGGGAACTGTTTTATTAAAAGCAGAACATTAAGAGGAGAACCCTAACTCTTGATAATATGGGTGTAGATTACCCTATTAAATGGAGATAGGACTTATCTGAAAGTCCAAATGACATATATTTACCATGTTGAGAATTGACGGTGACCTACTTTAAGCCCCGATTGTGCAAAAACGCAGCGTCGGATTTTTTTAAGAATTGCAGATCTGAATTCGTGAGACTTTTTTACATAAGAATCTGCCATCAGACCTTTTGGTACCCAAAACAAAAATAAAAGTGTCTGGCCTCTTGGACTATACACATAGACAGGTTGATATGTTTTACATAAATGCAGACATTACCTTCTAGTAGGGGGAAGGAAATAAAGTATTTATTGTAAATTATCCAATGATTTAGTCAAAAACTAAATACCTAAAAAACACTGAAAAGCAATGTTTTAGGTTCACTTTATTTACAAATGTGAGTCAGTCAATGTTAACTCTGTATGACCTTTGATGATTGTGTCTCTAAAATGTCATGAATGAAAATCTTAAAAGACATGTGAAACTTGTTAAACAAATATTATCTGACATTGAACATTTATTAAGGCAAGGTCTTAGACCATGTCCACAATTAAAGAGATAACACACATGTATAAGAATCATTGGAAATAAATTAGTATCTATTTCAGTACACCTACAGGTCTAAGCCCTCACTAAGGATGTTAACAGAATTTGGCCAGTAATCTGCTCCACTAGTGGGGCAGATTAAGTGAGAATATGGGACAAATCGTTCAAATTGTGATACAAGCACCAAATTTGGACTGGATGCTCTCTATAGTGTTTTTAGGAAAAAACGTTAGCCACTCAAAAAGTGACCTGTGATGACCTTGAGCAGGGGTCAAAGTTCAAAGGTCACCAAAAACCTGATTTTTACAGTTTCTTCCTCATTATTCTGGTTCTATAAAGGGCAGCAACTTCCAACTTGGTCCACACATGCCCCTCCATTGGCCCCATGACCTTTCTGAATATGAATGACCTTGGCCCAAGGTCAAATATCATGAAAACTCACTGAATTCGAGCACATTTCACCCTTTCAGAAACATGAGAATACCTAGTCTTTGAGAGATGTTTATGACATATTCATATGCTCTGATACATCTTTCTTCCATGCATACCAAATACATTCTCATGAACTCTAGACATCTGCTTCAATGAAAGGTGGGGAAGAACACTTACTGACCACTTTTTCGAAATTCCTGTGAAGTAATCATCCTTAATCCAGCATAAGTGGTTGATAGAAGTGTAGACATTGGGGAAAAATAGAAGGACAGATCCACAATCAGCCTCGGTTTCTAAGTCTATGAAATTGTGATCTGTATCAGGTGAAATCAGAAGCCTGACAGGAGTTTGGGAGGCAGAGCGTTTAAACCAAATGGGACCAAAGAAGGGGAAATCCAGCTAAAGGGCCTGTTCTGGTTAATGAGAAGAGTGTCATCAATAATAAGAAAGATAAATGAATTGCTTGGAGGAGGCCAGTTGTCCTGATCGCTATTCTCTCATGACAATAAGAGGACCAACAGTTGACAAGAGGACTGTAATCAGTTTTGGCACCCACACATTGGCTGAATAGTAATGATATTATTTCAGATGGAATTGTATTGGCAATCAGGCATGCACTCCAAGAGTTATTCATTTAAAGTGCAAGGGGATGTAACAAACTCTATTAGCTTGTTATTTCTTATCAATTCTTTTTAGGGTTGCCCATGCTCTTTTGAGATGTTAATGCTGAACAGACTGTACAAAAACCGTACAAAGGTCAACAAACTGATGTTTCTGCTTGAGAAAAAAAGGTAAAAGAAAGTTGATTATTTAGAAATACCAAGTACAAAAATGACATCATTCATGCTTCATTACTTGATGATACAATATAAGTCATCTGTCCTCACGTATACAGGAGTCAGACATTGTTAAGTGCTGTATTTATGCTTACATTAGCATATACAATCAGTTAAGTGAAGTAAAGGTTACCGGTCTTACTCCAAAATGTCAATAGCTATGGCAGATAAGGATGTCTGCATAGTATGCATACTTATTTGGGTGGTGCTCTAAAACGCTCCAAAAAGCACCAGTTTCCCGAATGAAAAGTGGGTGCCACAGACAAATCAAGGCACAAGCCACCAATACAGCTACAGTAGGTATTGTGTACCATATATTAGGATGGGAGACCCTGCATACCCTCACATTGACTAATCTTAGTGACAATTCATTTATTTTCTTATGTTTGCTAGCCTTTGGTAGGGCCCCCTCTGAAATGGGTACTCGTTGTTATGCATTATTCAAAAAAGGGCATGTGATTTTGTTTTGAGTTGACACAGATTTCTCAAAGTCAATTCTAAGTAGGGATGGGGTTTGTGATATTTGTTATCCATATTAGTGGGTGGTAAGAAAGAAATCCTGGCCTGCAGAAATCTCCATGCACTGAAAACCTGGAAGATCCGAAACTAGTCAGCGGTGAACACTTTAGGTCCTCAAGTTGAAGATACCTAAAACTAGAACTTTAGTTAAAAAAATAATGACTTTAGGTCATCATCCTGACGACCTGAGTCATCAGTATGACAACTCTGTACTGTCATACTGATGACTCAGACCAGCTTCTGCCTGCTAATACAAAATGGAGAAAAATGTGAGATAAATGCCTTAATGTATGTTATGGGAATGCACTTGTGGATTTACGGGTTAATAATCCACTCCCCCTTTGGGGTCGTGGATTATTAACCTGTAAATCCACTTGTGCGTTCCCATAACATACATTAAACGCATATTACATTAGCATACACAATCAGTTAAGTGAAGTAAAGGTAACCGGTCTTACTCCAAAATGTCAATAGCTATGGCAGATAAGGATGTCTGCATAGTATTCGTTACTTATTTGGGTGGTGCTCTAAAACACTCCAAAAAGCGCCAGTTTCCCAAATGAAAAGTGGGTGCCACAGACAAATTAAGGCACAAGCCACCAATACAGCTACAGTAGGTATTGTGTACCATATATTAGGATGGGAGACCCTGCATACCCTCACATTGACTAACCTTAGTGACAATTCATTTATTTTCTTATGTTTGGTAGCCTTTGGTAGGGCCCCATCTGGAGGCCATTTCTTAACACACTACGACTGCTGTCCTTTAAATCGTAGTGAGAACCTAACAGTTTGGCCTTAACAGTACCATACACTATAAGTCCCTAATGTCAGCACCAGTACGACTGCCCTCATAAACCTAATGTAATTACTGCATAGCTGCTTATCGTAGTGAGCAGTCGTAGGGCAGTTCCTACGATAGCCTGGCTTATTCATTGCATTTTTAAATCGTAGTGGCTATGTGTAGTCGTAGTACATTGAGATATGGCCTCCTGAAATGGGTACTCATTGTGATGCATCATTCAAAAAAGGGCATGTGATTTCTCAAAGTCAATTCTAAGTGGGAATGGGGTTTGTGATAATTCTTTTCCATATTAGTGGGTGGTAAGAAAGAAATCCTGGCCTGCAGAAATCTCCATGACCCTCCCCCCCAGCTCACAAAAAAAATGACTCTTTTCTTACACCCACCAATACACTTGTCTCCCACTTGTCCCTACCATTCTACTGTTCTGCAGCTCGCTTACTATAGCAAGGGGATAGGATATCTGTTTTGTCTACCTCCTGGAAGATAAATGCTTTTCCCAAACTTCCAATATTGATAACACAGCACTTTGCTAGGCATCCTATGGTTTGCCTTATTTTGGTGTCATTTACAGCAAGACCTTCTTGAACTCATTTCCACTTCTTTACTGACAGAAAGAGTAGGAAAGAGGGCGAATAGATGAATCCATGATTGGGCTGAGTTCTAATACACTTGAGAAGGATTCTAAAAGGAGGATGATCTCCTTAACTGAAATAAGACCAAAGAGATAGAGAGCATTAACTAAGTGAAATCCACTGAAATGGGTGTCATCAGGGCTACTGTTGAAAGGGAAGAATAGAAAAACGAATGCCTCTTGAGGTACTGAACTAAGAAGGCATGTTGTTTCAGTCTCTATTCTCTACTGAGTACCAATATCTTTCATCTGCTGAAAAGTAATGTTTTCATAGTTAATGAAATTATATTGTGATTCTTGCCATGTACTACAATAGATGTTAGAGAAAATGAACAATAGGATGTGACAACCCTTCATTAGCCTTCTTTTGATTTAAAATTTTCTGAATTACCCAGTAAACGCTGTTGACAGAGAGACAAATGAGGCTGCGCAACACTTGAAGTGGATGTTAAATAGTACACTGGAGACCTCGTTGAAGTATTCAGTCAGCAATGTCAAAGACTGTGCTGTTAAAAGTCAGTAACAAATAATGCAATATCACATTCTCATTTTAAGGACAGTGATCTAAGTCAATGCCTTATAAACTTGCTTAGATGCCAACTTCAATCATAAGCTTAGAGAAAACGATACACTCATGTATCTTCCTCTCTCTCCATGCCTTACGGTTCGATTCAATATCAGTTGAAGTACATGTCTTTGAGTGTGACAATACACCAAGTAGAACAAAGATCATCTCATTTCTAAAAGTGTTATCAAACCCTTGAATATCAGCATGTATCCTATGTGGGTGGCATGCCCAACAGGCGATGGGTTAGGTAATGTGAGTGTAATTTACTTCTCTGTGTATACTAGTACTATCGAAGGTCTAAAATGCTCATATCCCTTTACTAAAAATTTCAACCTAAATATATTGATCAGGATCTGAATTAGGGCTGCAGCCAGGTTTTCATATAAAGACAAACAGTACAGACTGACTGGTAGATGATCTGGTATTGATAATCTCAAAAAACTCTGGATATCATTAAACATCATTATCTAGGTGTTTTTTTTTCAAAGTGCAGATGTTATTTTTTATTGAAGCCATCCTCATAACCTACTTGCCTGTCTCCACTATAAGTGTCATGTAACCTAACGGCACCAGGCATCTAAAAGAAGGCAATGAAATCTATTGTATAATTGAATCCTTTCATGCATTCATCCAAAGCTTTGATATAATTGTTTTCAATTGAAAAGTTTGTTTTTTTTCATCTGGCACCACATTGTTATTGACACAGAAAATACTCTCCATGCTTATATCAAGCTAGTAAAGCCATTTCTAGAAATAAAAACAAATTTGACAATGAAAAAGAAAGAATGAGCCCTTTGTAATGAGTACTGTGTATATGCGCAGAGATTGGGACATCCTGGTACAGTATTCAGCAGAGACTGTAATCATTATGCAGTGCAGTATCGGTTGAGTAAGGTGTGATATTTGGGTTCAGGTGATGTGACCTAATGTAATTTGGGGCTTTTGTGACCATCCAACCTGCCCTCATTCAGAGGACCAGCTTCTGCCCCCCCCCCACTGCCAATTCCTTGTGCAGATCAGTCAGGATTGGTGTGTGGGGTCAGGGTATGGGAGGTGATGTGATTTAGGGCTTGGTGACTGTCCTTCCCACCCACATTCATATGTCCTGTAGACCTAATTACACTCAGTGTGCTGTCTCAGTTATCAGTCCCACTGTATATGACGTCATAAATCCACATCCTTATATAGCACAGACAGGTTCTGATGTACAGGCTGACACTGTAGTCATCTTGGTGCTCTGTAGATAGCATTTGGAAGACAATATAGAATAATGGATAATTGAATAGCTTAGGAAAAAGAGAAATTTGAACATTTTAGCTTACTTGACATAATAAGATAGGGATGGTCCTATATTTGCACATGCATAGAAATGTTATTACACTTCATTCAAATCACAGTGCTGACCCCTCTGCACCCCATACAATGCAAATTATGTCTCAAAAATTGTGTTTTTGCCATTTAAGTATGGTTTCAATTGTTAATACAGAGTCAAGCTTTCCATTTCATTCTTCACATTTTCAAAAAATCAATACACCATTTCATAAACAGGACAAGTTTAATTTTCATTGGTTTGTTGTGGCATCCAAGTCATTGACTGAAACAAGGCAAAATACATTCAGACATTGAGTTACTTCCTGTCCAAAATATTTTGTTCAATATATCATTATCTCTTACTAACAATTAGCTACAAGAGCTATTTGATCTATGTTGCCCTGTCAAACGCATACCTAAACATGTCCAATACAGAGCACTGCTCCTGAGGCCCTGTCAGATGTCTTCATTTAAAGCTAAATGTGAAAGCCCTGAAGGGACCCTATGTCATGAAGCTCAAATAACCAGGGAAACCAGTAGTTCTGTCTGCCACTTCTAGTCAGCATGGAGGGTAAACTAGCCATTGTTTGGACCTGTTGTGCATGTTTAAGCCCTCAATGCCCTTCATTATCCCAACCTCCGGGTTGTCATAGTCCTGAATGGACTCCATTCCCTGTCAGGTATGATTCCACAAGGTGTAGAAATCCAAATTTCACCACAATCGGGAAAGTCGGTCTTTAGGACTTAAACCTATAAATGTACCATCAGTTCCTAAACAAAAGTACATGAGTGCTGAACATCATAATTTCATCCACTCAGTGTCAGCAGCTAAAACAAATGAACAGCTGACAGAGGAGTATTATGCATATCTTAACTTTCTTTGTAACATGAGTTGACTTTGTAGTGTAGTTATTACATAAGTGAGATAATATTGCCCCAGCTGCATGTTCTTTTCCCCTCATCAACAGTACACAATCAACTAGGCTGCCGGTCCTTGTATAGTTGCCCACATTCCAAAAAGAATCTGAACTGCTTTAGGTTTGTAAATATAAAATGTCTCCATGGGAGATCTGCAGGAAGATGACTGCAGTGCCACCCAGTCCCTTACCATCGACCCCACCTGTATTATGATGCTATTTGAATAGATACCATGTAGGGCTGATGGTCAAGGGGCTACAAGCATCAGGCTGATGTAGATTCCTAAACAGAACACAGGAGCAGGCTATGTCTGATCTCAAGGGTTAAGTATGGGTAGATAGGGCAGACATGCTGTGATGTTTGTTGTCCTGGATGGCATTTCTTAACAATGCTAATTAACAGGATCTAGCTATGGCCAACAGAAGATGCAAGTATTATGTCATGGCATACACTTAATTTATTAAAATTACGAGTAAGTTGTCACTCCGTCCTTGCTTCAAAATGACACCTGGAGATCATTTTAAACCACAGCCTCAAATCATAGCACACACACACACACACACACACACACATATATATATATATATATATATATATATATATATATATATATATATATATATATATATATATATATATATATATATATATGCTAAATGACAGCTACAGTGAAGTGCCCTCAGGTACACATTCTGCTTTGCCCATGCTTTGTCTGGTTTTCTCCAAACATGTGATTTAAATGTTTCTACATAATGAACTAGTCTACTTTAGCTTTTATGGCTTAAACATTTATTCAATAAACTAAAGGTTTTCAGATATCGGAAAAAAGAGAGCTGTGAATTTTCTGATCCAGAACTCCCAGGTGAATCACTCCTTGCTTGATAACCTGTTCCATCCTGTATATTTTAAAACCATGATTTTTCCTCTACCTATGATAATCAAGAAGATCTACTTGGAGATCACTAAGAAATGTCTCAAGGGTGAGGAAAGTATAATCTGCACATAAGCTATGAGTGCAGTGGGCATCACTGTCAGTGTTTCCTGCTGTAGGCAGATATGACATACAAGATTTCACAGAGGAGACTGTAGCTGAAGGGATTCAGGTGACAGAGGATGACTGACAGGAGACGTCAGATAACTGGGTGATACCATGTGTGCATTTATACCTGATCAATTACATGGAGAGTAGCGGACACAGGAGCCTTCCTGTTTGCTTGCTCACAAATAAGTAGGCCCCAACATTAAACTGATTATTGTACTAAAAGGGTGGAAATATTACCGATAGCTCAGTATCCAATCTAAATAAACTTTGCCACTTTTGACATTATTTCTTCCACAGTCTCTCATGTATCACACTCCTATAGACCAATATTCAGAGATTCAGGAACAGCTTTATCTGAATGTGGGATAGATAGATGGGTCCTCAGCTTGGGCCTAGAGAGTGTGTATTTACTATATAAGAGTGAATGATGACTTTTAATTCGGACATAACTTCAATTTCTGTCTGGAATAAATGTTTGTAGAGACATCCTGAACATCAGTATCCAGCTGATGAACACAAAATTGAAAAAAAATCAGGGACAGCTTCAGTTGTCAAACATACCTAGTCAACCATGTGAATCCTTTAACGCCCCCTGGTGTAGCTATTTTACATTATTTCATCTGACTGTGGAATAGATAGATCCTCAGCCTCGGCCTAGCCAGTTTTGATTTACTATACAAGAATCTAGGGAGATTTTCAATGAGTGTATAACAGGGTATTTGAAAACTTATAAAACAGTACTGGACATGCTGTATTCAATGGGGGGATGGAACACAATATGTCCATCTTCAATGGCTGCCGATCATGTGACCTGTTGCAATGAACACAGCTAAATATAGTTGGATTTCTTCATTTAAAATCTTTTAAATCTGTGTAGCCATGACATAAATGTAAATGTCAATTCCCCTGATATATTTTTGCATTGTATTCACCTCTGTGAGGCTGTCCATATTCAATGACGCCTTGGTCATTGACATTTGCTTATTTATCATAGTCAGTAATGACCACCTCTGATCTTTTGGTGGTTTATTTTCAATGATGTATTTGATAGAGCCCTTTATATTCAACACTCTCTAACTTAGCTCTTCCCCACATTTCTCACCACACAGACTCATGTGCTTCCTCTTCTCCTCCCCCCCCCCCCTGACCCCACG
The DNA here is from genome assembly GCA_949317995.1 of Acholoe squamosa. Taxonomy (NCBI): domain Eukaryota; kingdom Metazoa; phylum Annelida; class Polychaeta; order Phyllodocida; family Polynoidae; genus Acholoe; species Acholoe squamosa. The sequence continues at coordinate 7,562,829 of OX439036.1, read as the reverse complement.
TTTCAAGAACACATTTGCTTTCCATGATGACCACAGTATTAGGTTTTCCCATCCCTCTGTGAGATCTGATCAATGTCCAATTGGTGGTCATTGAAGCTCTCAATCCACAGTCAAGTGCTGCCCTCCCTGGCTGTCTACTTCTCTCTTCCTGAATGGGGTCATCTAGACACAAACATGTATTAAGAATTCCATTCACACAACTGCCATTGTAACCTATAATCTCTGACCTGGCTGAAAGAAGAGCCCCACAGCAATTCACTCTGATTCTAAAATAACCTCCTGGCTTCAATCCATCATAATCCGCACATAAAGATGCCCTCTCCCCACCAGTCTCACCACTCCCTAACCTTATGGGACATCCAAACCAGTGATTTATATAGAGGATGGCTAAGTACTATTTCCGCCCAGGAGTAGGTAAAATAGGTCCTTGGAGGGGCATGGGACATCTAAGTATCATTTTGGTCCCCTTTCTCTTTGTATCTTCCTCTGATCTCTTGTGAGTGTCCTACCCCAACTGAATTTGTGCATAATAAAATGATTTTGCAGCCATTTCTTCTTGGTGAACTTGGGATAATGTCCATTATCCTAATCCCAATATGTGTTGTGTAATCAATGTCTGAGGCAAAAAAAAAATGTTGCTTAGATTAAGGAAAAAAACTTAAAAAGATGTTGAACATTTGGTAGCATCCCATCTCCTACCTGCTCTGAACCTAAGGCTGTCTGCCTAGATTGCTCTTTTAGACAGACTGTGGCCACTCTTGTTGCCTCTGGTGTGGCATCAATGGGATTTGGAATGAGTCCAGGAGAGGGTGAATATGGACTTAAGGTCCATGTCAGTGTGGTTTTGATGACCATGTAGGGGACATGTAAATGAGGCTACGGGCTGAATGCAAGTATTTCAAATTAAAGGCATGGTGGGGAAGTGGGAGACAGAGGTGAAAAGAAGCTGACGTAAGTATTCAATGGGCAGTATATACATGAAATGAAATTTATGTTTTGATACCTTGTTAAGGCATACAAGCAGAGGATGGATGCTCACAGGAATTATAAGATACAAAGAAAAGAAGCTTACACACATGACAGCCATATATTACGCATGTTTCAATAGGGATGAGATATGCATTTTCTATTCATTATTCTTTATTTTATGAATATCTTACATGATCTCTTTCTTCCTTTTGTCTCCTGTGAATGGTTTTTCCTAAATTCATACCTTTAGAGAGTACTGTTCTAACTGAAGAAAACCCCACTCTGAAACACGATCCAGGCTTGCCATTGGACCATTCAGATCAATATTCTATCAGTGGTCATTGAAGCTCCCAATCCACAAAGTTATCCCAGACTGTCTTGTCCCCTCACACCTGGCCTTGTCAAAAGAGGAGAGTGCTAACAATTCAAATCACAACTGGTATAAATGAATTGATATTTCATTCATAGTACATGCTCTCTGTCACAGAATAACTTTAGTCAGGATAGTCAAAAATCAAGCATTATGGAGGTCATGACCTGCATGACCCAGAGACAGAAGCCACCAGAGCATGAGCAGAGCTGCTCTCAAGACAATGTGGTCTGCCACGAGGGCAATCAGATTTGAGTCAATCGTCAACTAGGGAATGGACTCCATCCTCATGTACCTCTGTCATATTCAGGGAGGCTGCAACTGCAAAAGGTAGGAGTCCATGAAAGTGCTATGGAGCCGCTTCAGGGTCCAGGACTGCCATGATGGGGAGCAGCATTGAGCTGCTCCCCATCTCCACAGGATGTGCCACTTAGCTAAAAGGGGGATGATGGACTGAATGGATAGCATAAGGAATAAGGGACTGGGCAATAGGGGAGGGGGGAAATGAGTATTTACAATGAAGGTCTTTCTGTCCCATACCTGTCGAGATCTCCTCCCCCCAATTTATTCTATTGATGCAGGTATGCTAGAAAGTGTGGGTATGCTAGAAAGTTGGTGTCAGCCTTCTATCTCTGTCTATGTCTAGCTCTGTGTCTCTGTCTAGCTCTGTGAACCCAGAAAGAACCTTATATGTAGATCTCATATTTCAAAGTGCATTGAGAGGGTCATTCTCAATCATGTATAGTTATAAATCACCCTCATAGTTTTATTCATATGCCTCCTGGTTAAGTGGTCTTTTCCAGCACTGAAGTCTTAGAGCTGTTGTTATTAGCTCCAGACAAAAAGCAGCACGAGGTACAATGCTACCACTGCTAAAGGAAACCTAAGTAGTGAGAGGAAAGTTCTCTATTGGCCTTACAACTTATAGAGGTGTATTCTGGCAGAAACAGACCGCTAATGATACTCGCCAACTTGTGACTGAGAGCTTGAGGTAGTGCTATAACTTATCCACTCACTTCTGCAAGTAAATGCTTTCCCTTTTTACTCTGTCTGTCTGCCTCTGTTTCTTCCTCTCTCGCAGAAACACCCACTTACTCAGTCACTCACTTGCTCCTTGTAAGGCAGCTAATAGATAGACTCTACTGCATCAATGGTTGAGGGTGGGGAGGAGAGCACTACTTACACCAAGCAATCTCCTGCTACGTCAACAACAAGCTTGTCCCTCACTGAAAGAGAGGCTGGTTACTCCTACCACAGTCTTAGTACTGACCTGAGTACTCCTAGCACAGTTTAGGATCCCTCACAATATATTGTGATGTGCATTGAAAATGTGGTATTGCCCTCAGACATAGAAGTAAGGTGATTTTGTAGCATTGTCCAACAACATTGCATTAAAAGCAAACGCGCTCACTAACACAGAAGCCACCTGGTGGTGAAAATTAAAACATATCAATTGTACTTTTCCAACTTGATTCCTCACTCTATATGGTCTAATCTACCCTTGACAAATATTTGCAGTTTATTGAGGATACAAAAAAATGCACTGTAACCTGTATGACAGGGACGCCTCCCACATTTTAGTCGTTATAATAATTATATCGGTGTGACTGTACAAAACCACCTAATGTAGTTCCACCTGTAATGTTCAGAAAGGCCTGTGCTATTTACAACCACCGTAGTTACGGTGCACACAAAGAGTGTAACTACCTACTCACCTCTACCAGTACAGATCTAACCTACAATCATTACCATCTTATATATATATATATATGTATGGTAACTTCAGACATCAATCAGTACGAGGCCAACTGCACCCATATCCTCTTTGTATGGAGGTAAATGTTAATGCAGATTTAATGTTAAGTATCAACATAGTTGATGCGCATATTAATCACCAGAGGGAGCCTAGTCCCCTCACCTGTTACAGGTAAACTATTCAGGTGTGCTGACCCAGTTATTCCCTCACCTGCACGCTGCAGGCCTAAGGCTGGCTCTATGCTTGCCACAAAAATGTTTCTTTATTTTTTCTTCATTCTATGTTTTTTGTTAAATAAATAGACCGTTGTTCAGTTTTCACAGGTCCAAGTCCATATGCTTAGTTACTTGTTCCTATTCTCCTCATAAGGGTTAATATCTTCTATGTGCATGTGTATTTATATATAGGTAATGGTGAATTCATACGTCATTGTATTGTATGTATGTATTGAAGTAATTATAGTATTACACATATCAACATTTTTGTGCACATGCTATGGTAAATATAGGAAAGTTATATATGATGATTATGCTTGCACTAGTGCCTCTATCAAGTACCTAAAAGGCACGATTGCAAGCATAATCATCACACATTGCGTTTATACCACGGTTTGCACCTTATATATATATATATATATATATATATATATATATATATATATATATATATATATATATATATATATATGGTATCCATAGGGTCCCAGACATATGACTCATCTAACCCAACACACTATTGTCCACCCCCCTTGGCCTAATGGATAAGATGTGGACAGTATGGACCACTGTCAAAGCTATGTCATAAATGCTGTCACATATAAGAACAATATAGAAAAAGAACACTGTCAGTATTCAAGTGTCATCTCTCAGTGCCTCTATCCTGTGATAAAAGAACTCAGATTATCCAGTTTGGGCACCCAAAATTATTCTGAAATGTGATAACAGTGGTATAATTGTTGATATAAAAACTTGTTAATATGAAAATAAGTGACAGGTGATGTTGCCTATGTAATTTAAGTGTAGCGGTAGTCATGTATAAGGTGCAATATATAAGGTACAGCTGAACCTGGACCCATACAGTTAAGGGCATTTTATGAGTATATTGCAACTTGCAATTTTGGACGATCCTGTATAAATTGGACACTATGGTTCCATCTTTGTGTATACATATTCAATAACTCATTATGGCACAGCATCTTCCTCATTGATGACAGTTTCCGTGGGCCCAACAGCATTTTGAGATATATGGTGCTCTCCCGTGGTCCTGACCAAGTAGCGACCACAGCAGTACATCATTAACAGATCCAGTACCTCAATCAAGGAGATGACACTGCCTCCTATCAGCATGCCTGAATATCCTCCGATCAGACCTGTGACAAAAAAAGAAAAGAGTAGATGTAATTCTATTGTGGATTGAATATTGAGGTGTATCAATAGGTGTGTCTGTCGAATAGGTAGTTCTAAACAAGTGATTCATAAGTAGCTGTACTTCTTAATCAAACTAGGCCTTCTGTAATAATATCTTTGCTCAATGATAAATAGTATGAAGAGAAAACATTCATCTTAGGGCTTACCAAAGAGATCCTCAATGCTAAGGGATTTGCCATCTGATACAGTGTGAATATTTAGTTCAGCAAAATAGAATTCTGCTGTCAGAAAATTGTCACTGAAAAGAAATAATACACAAAATTACATTCAATTCATGTCAATATCAAGATGGATGATTTTCTCTCTAACAACTATCTAAAGATCTACATCTATAATTTCATATTTGGCTTTGAGAGCACGGTGATAATCTACACACAATACATTGCATATCACAAACTGTAATATGATGTCTAAATGGTCAGAACAATGTCATATTATATTTACAGTACCAATACCATATATGTCACTGTTAATGATAAAGTTTTACCAAAATAAAGATTTTTATACTTATCTGACTGAGAAGATCATAGACATGAAGGGAGACATAAACGTACTTAATGAAATCCTTGTCTAGTTCATTCAATGACAAAATCTTCTGTATGTTGTTGTTGAGACCTTTTATCTTGAAAACTGCATTTGTTAAGTTGTTCTCAATATTTGCTAAGTACCATTTGTGGTCTGACACTCTCGATATCTGTGATTTCTTGGAGATGGAAACCCAGCTCTGTAAACATTCTGCTAAGTCATCAAAATAATCTCTGGTAGATGAAGAATTACACTGCTCAATATAATCCTTCAGGTCATGATGTTTCAATGAATCAAAATAGGAAGTCATATGAAATGGCAGAGTTGCCAACGTGCCATGAAACTCCTTCATTGACCACATGGAATCAACTGCTGATAGGATTGCCTTGTAATCTCCTTTGACCTGTTCATAGGTCTCGTCATTCAAGTCAATAATGGATTCCAGCAATTCAGTCCTAATTTGTTTTAAGATAATCGGCATATGAAATTCCATCACAGGCACGATTTCCTCTACAACCTTCCTAGTCATGTTACTTTTTGTGATATTCCCATTGAGGAACTGCTTCAAAATATTTTCATAGACAGATATTTTATTGCTTATAGGGGAGAGAAGTTCAGTGACCTGCATTTTTCTAATCAGGCTCTCTATGCTTGAAAAGTAATACCTTTCCCGCATAACATTTTTGGGGTCTCTTGCTACGAATATCTCATGCACACCAGTCATGATATCAATTGAATTGCCAATACACTGCTTAATGAGTTGGTTTGAGACCTTTTCCAGGAATTGTACTGTATATGCTGTCTTAATATTGATTGTATCTGTTTCTATATCCTTCAGCATTAATCCAGTATAGTTAGCAAACTCAGAGATAAGAGAGGAACCATTTGATCCCAGACAATTACCAACGTGACTGTCAGCAATTATAGTAGAGATGGAGGCATTAGATAAGTTAAGTAGTTCCGATATCACAGTGTTCACGGTAGCTTCAGTTGTGGAATTTTGAGGCTCATCCATGCACCCAGTCCCAACCATCAACTTCATGAGCTTGAACTTTTCCAGTTCAGTCAAAAACAACATATGTCGCTTTGCATCAAGATATTTAGCTAGCATGTTTTCATTGTGTTCTGTTATATTATTTTGTATTTTGTCATAGACATTTGCATAATCGTTTAAAAGCCTCAACACATACATATTCAGATATTCCCTCAATCCTAAGCCAGAATTTAGGTTTCTAATAATGTTGAGCACATTCTTCTGAATCTCCAAAATTGAGTTGAACAGTTGTAAGTCATGCAAGGGAGAATCAGCATTTGACTCTCTGGCTACTGTCTCTGCAACCTTCACCCTTTCCTGTAATACTGAGATATTATCTGGCAGGATATCCTCCCGAGCTGACTTGGGTAGGGATGTGAAGGAGATATAGCTTGTGTAGAAGAGCTTTTTACACTGATTCGGACACTCACAGTTGGAACCACCAGACGTTGTGCTGACTATAAAGTTAAAAAAACATCTTTGTAGCTGGAAGACTTCAAATATGACTTGATATTGGATCTATAGGAGATAATACCTTTTTAAGCGTATAAACTAGAACAGCATTCAACATATCTAAGTATCATGACAGGCGTCTACATTTCAATATAATTATTGAAAACCAATTGTATTCTAAAGATTTAATTTTTGCTCAAATCACTTATAGAGGTGATTGCTATTTATTTACTGTTGGAGAGAAGTAAATTGTGACTCACAGCTATCCTTGAGATAACAGCTCATGTACTTCTGGAAACCACAGACATCTTCCTCCTCTACAAAGGAAAGCATGTTTAATGTGGATGAGTAGATGTAATAGTGAAAATGGGTACCAATGTAACAATGAAAATGCAGATCAATTTTCTTTTTCAGCATTAAGACATGTTTAAACACTCACCCTTGTGTGGCATATGTGGTGCCACACAGCCACAGATGTCCAATGTTCTGTTAGTGGCGCACTCTACCTGGCACATCTGATGGTCATATCTATCAGTTGAGAACTTGAGATTCACTTCCCCACATTTCCCCCATGGTGGTTTAAGGTGTGTTACCTGACCCGATTAACAGAAGCAAAGGTATTAAAAATGTTCAATCAATTATATATAGCACATCTTAAGTAACTATCAGTATATATAAAAGCTGAATTCCTGAAAGATAAAGTGCCATATAAGGATATCAATTTAGCGTCCTGGAAGTACTAGATAGGAGGTCAGGAATAAAATTAAAAGATGATGGTGTGCTTTATTTTAGTATATGTGAATCACTATGGATAAAATAGGTGAATACATGTTAGAAATGGATGAATATAATGAAATAATAGGTCAATTCCCTATCACTCTCTTTATGTTTTACATCTTAGACACATTACAGGAAAAAATGTGAGGCTAAATTGAGTACTTTTCTTGTGATGTATTTATGAGTCATTGACAAAGATCCCATGAAGGAGTTAAATTAAATTCTTCTTTGTATGCTTTTGATTATTCGTGTGAATCCATCTACTTACATTACTGACATCTACATTGATGGAATAGCTGAAACCTGTGGCCAAGTTAAACCCCAGTTCACTTACAGGAGGAAGTATACCTGGTTTGTGAAGGTGAACCTTAATAAGGAAAAAAGGAATTTGGATAGTTCTTTGAATAAGAGCTAAGTCATACAATTAAATCAAATATTGGCACTACAGGTTTAGGTATTAATCCTTACATTTTTTTCTTAAACAGCAACATGAATTCATCTTGAGGAATTATTTTAGAATTGCCTATGGTGAATCCACTTAATTTGAAACACACCAAATCATATCACCCAGTGCTTTGTTGGCAATCTGAACCTGGATGGGCCATGGTGAATGCATTGAGTGCAGTTAAGTAAAAACAATGTAAATGTCCTACTTTTATGCCTTTGCCAGAATGGAGACCTTCCATATACTCATATGACTCAACATTAAGTGTTAGTTTCAACCCATTGTTAGCTCCTGTGGATATAAAACGTGTATGTACAGTGTTTAACAATTGGGTATTTGCAATAATCAAATAATGGATTTGTGATTGTTAAAATAAATTTTCATTCTTCTTGTCAGAAGTGTGTATACATGATACCATGCATACAAGACTCATCTTAAGATGATGCACAATAATGCAAGTGCAATAACTAGACTCCCAATATTCCCCTTGGGGTTACTGGGGAGTGTATCCAATGGAAATTGTTAGTGTCTCGTTTTGGATGCAGGGAGACCTTGACCTTCACACATAAGCTGCACCTTCTATGCAGGATGCTTTGGTAATAGCACATTCACGATCGGCCGTATCGCACGGGGGGTGTGCGATACGGCCGATCAAGTGCTAGAGCTATGGGCTGTCAGTATCTTGGGCATATCAACATGAAATAATAGCACATTCAATGTGATGGTCTAGTCATGATATGCAGGGACATATTTCTGCACCACCAGCACAATAAAAGTCACATCCCTTACCTCTATACTTGATGGTATGTGTGTTGTTTACATTAAATGTGTGACAAACGCCAAAGTCAGTCATGACTTGGATGAAGTCATTCTCATCACAAGGAGCATTGTTGAAGGTGCACCTGTATATAAACATATATACAGTCAATATCGACAACTTTATATATGTTAAACATAGTAATTTCAATAATCAAAGTTTTTAATTCATTGTTACTATGTAATTACCTTTTAGATTTATTGTGGTAGATTTTCCTTACATCATATTATGTATCTGATCAGACCTCTGCGTTATAAAATGATGTAATTTCAAAGGTTTGCATGCATGGTTCCAAAGAAAGTATGTATGTATACAGGATTTTCGTTTATTTTTTTAGTATCGGGCAACTGATTAAATTAAACCTGTGAATGAAGTCTTTTCTCTGATGTGCAGCTCTTTTGAAAAACCCAAGCATTTTCTCCCCTGCAACACACATATTTGAATAATATAGTAACATAGGAATATCAATGTTGATGTATCATATGGCTCTTTAAGTTCCAAATGCTAGTCAAATCCTTAAGCGGCTACTCCACTGCTATCGGTCAGCAATATTTTCGATACTTTTGCATAATAAGATTAGCAAAATCTCGAATAACAATGGCAGTGGAACACCCGCTTTAAATATGAATATTCATGATGGTCTGTGTTAATGGTGCGTCTACATTGACAACTTAAGAATCAAGTAAAATATTTGTCTTACCCTTACATACAAGACGGCAAAGATCTGAGGGGTTCTCTGACAACTGAATCTGTTTTCTACCTCTATTATCTAAACAACAAATGTTAAACAGCATCTTCATCCATTCGGTTGAACATCCTTACCGTCTAGATCCACAGTAGGATAGTCCTTGTAGTCACTCTTCTGTGAGTGTTTTTTCTGGGTAGCAGTACTGGATGCTTCAATATGCCTGATAGCTGAAACGCATATAAGAATTATTTGAAACAAAGGCTTATCCTACATGTCAATATCACTAACTAGAATTTCAAGACATAAAAATTACTGGAGGTTACTGCAGGGATTTATGATCATAAAAGGTTCTTACAGTAAAAAAAAAACAGGTTTATTAAAGTATAACAGTTCTTTGAGATGGTACTTGGTGATCCGATTTATTATTGTCATTTAACGTCATCCATCTTACCTTGCAGATCTCATTTTGAGATTAGCAAATAATAATTCTTACCAATCATATCTGAAGTAGGAAATTCTGTGTAGTATCTGCTCCATGCAATATAATTACTTTTGGGAGATTGATCCGTCAAACGATTTGAGGCAGCTACAAAGATATCATAAATGCCTTTATATGACTTTAACATATTGTGATCCATAATGATTGCGCTGATGCTGTTCCTGAGCTCTTATGATTTGGTTTTAACTTCTGCTGTCTGAGTGAGATTATAGCCAAATTTCATGAAAAACAATGAACCAAAAACTTACAATTAGAACAGTCTGGATAAATCCCAGGGGTGAACCTGGTTTTGTCTACAGCTATTCCTGCTCCTGGCATTCCAAAGCCATTTTGTGCAGCAACAAAGACAATGTGAAAGCCTCCCTCCAAGTTCCAATCAGTTTGGTTCAGTCTCACATTGGCATTCTGCCAGGGTTGTGAAGCCTCTTTAGGGTCTGACTGCCACAGGTATTGCATGTTAATAGCTGATGTATCTTTTAGTATAATATTCTGTGCACTGACGATACCCAGAAACAAGGAGATAGCAGAATCCCCAGAGATCTGATAGGAAAAGCTAATACAGCCTTGAGTACTGTTGGTATTTATAGGGGAGATAAGCCAGGTCTTTGAATCCCTGTGGTTAAATGTCATACTTACATAACCCCCTGAAATGTGTACATGAGAAGTAAGAACAATTCGAAGATAAAGGTTAGCATATTTTATGAGACGATCTTATAGAGATGTTACACAAATATTTGATGCCGTTCAGATGCTGCTTGCGAGCCATCATTCTGAACAGGCTTCTTCCTTTATTCAAGATGAGAGCAAAATCCAAAAAGCACTTTGCATTGCGACAATGTTATTAATGATCTCTGATAATTGGATATTCTGTGTACCCAGGCTCTTTCAAAGATATTCTGGTTAAAGAGACCCCAGAAAAGAGTTGAAAATATTCAGGTTAAATTGATCACCAAACCAATGCTAATAAATTTAGATGATTGATTATTTCTGCCCCCTGTGCAAGAGACATGCATAGTCTATATCAAATATTGTGCTTAGAAGTGTTTTTTTCTAGAAACCCATCTTAAACAATGTTTGATTCCCTTTTTTCCTATAAGAATAGTGTATATACCTTCAGATTCTTGAATTGATGAACCCTGTTTGCTCAAAGATTCTGTATATTTCCAATAGTCTGATCCTTCGTTTGATTTATAGCCACACATATAGCTGGTCTCAAAGTTACAGCTTAGAGATCGTTTCGCCGCTAGTAAAAAAGGAAAAGATTTCTGTCATTAGTAAGATCAGAGATGTGATCATATATTTTCTAGAGTATATTTCATGAAAAGGTACAGCAGCTAATAACCACTACAATATCTACCTTTTAACTTGCAAAGAGAAAGTATGGGTAATGACCGAAAACTGCTCACGTAGATTGGAAACTTTGCCATTCCCTGTGGCAAGGCTGTCACTGATTTTCAACTGTTTCTTATTGCAGAAACAATCATCTGTAGCTAAAACACTGCCATATTTAGTATTATTGCAGAAATATGTGTATAAAGGTTACATGTTTGTCACTTACTGCAGGGTGTCACCTCATCCGACATGTCTCCGCAATCATTTCCACCATCACATAATCGCTCCATGGAAACACATCTTTGGTTATCACATGTAAACTCATCAGCTGAACATTCTGATGTGTATGACAAAAGACAGTAGTAATGTTATCAAAATAGCTACATGATTTATTGAATACCCCATTTGATCATGCTGTTTCTTTTTATGATCAGATTGAAGAAAATAGGTTAGATCTGCTTTGAATGGTCACTTTTATTACTTAAGTCAGATGCCAATGGGCTCACCAATGTAAGTTTAGTAAAAAGATGTTTACCACAGAATGAAATGTAACACTCCTCATATTGCTCAACACCCGTGCCCCAGAAGCACCAGGGTTCTGAGGCAATCTGTCCATTAGGAATAATGCCCGGGTTACGGCAGAAGTTCTCTGATGTTGAGACAAACTCTTCGGTGAACAGGCCATTTAAGAGCGCCGACACATTCTGAGGAGCATCCACCCAGTGCTGACACTGCCATCCACTCCTTGTCATAGAGATGTTACCCATGTAACCCATGCCATTCAGATACTGCTTGCAGTCTCTCGCTGTAAAATGATGATTCTACAGATACGTATCTGTTTTTTTGTATCACCTGTATCAGATGTGTAGGCTAGGTTTTGGAGAATAAGGCTAATCTGCCATTATGTGATATATATATATATATATATATATATATATATATATATATATATATATATATATATATATATATATATATATATATATACAGTGATATGCTGGGGGATATTGTAATTATGTTAGATTTGGATTGTCGGCTAACCCACACACTATTTTTTTTTCGGATGGTTTTTCATGTTTTCCTGTTTAGGCTCCAACTATTTTGTTATACTTACAAAAGTTATTACATGGAGATATATGGATGTCATCTAGGTATATTCCTGCACCTTTCCACTCCAGGAAGAACAAGTCTGCATCAATCTGTAAAAAAACTAAAAAAATGATTGTAGGTATTGTAGTGGTTTGTTCTATCAGTTCAGTGGTTCGGGTCTTACGATCAGAAAAGAGAAGGCAAGACAGTAATTCAAGTGTATGCCATCGGTTTATTGAATAGCTCGACGGCTACCAGGAGGATATAAAACAGGGCAGCTGGTGGTCTACTTAAGCAGATATACAATAAGCTCGGAGGCCTGGAGGGCCTCGTATATAGCAGCTGAACCCCAGGCTTTATATATGGACCCTAGTGTTTGTCGCCAGATGTCCCATGGGCCTAGATCAGTGCTGCCACCTATAAACCCTAGAAACACCCAGCGACAGGACTCACCCGCCATGCCAGACAACACCTTGATATAATACACACTAGGTTACCTCTACAGAATTATTAATATTACTACATAATGATTATTTCACTGATATGCAGAACTGTATTTGCAATCCAAACGTAAATTGCACTGTATTACACTGTGTATAAGGTGTATGCTATAAGACAGACCAAGACCATGAAGCCTGACATTGGTCAACAAGGACCACATTCAGGATAAGACTGTTTGGGTAAGCTCTCTTCCCATCTGCCATAATCACCTGTATAATTCACTTATATTATTTACAGCCATTCGAGTGTGAACCATGGACCCTGTATTTTTAGTATCCTGGCTAATATACATTAATTCTTCACTTACCTCTCAGCCAGATGGAGGGCAGGGTTAATATCAGCTGCTGCCCTTCCATTACTCTTTGTTTGGTACCATCTCCATACACAACATTAATCTCCATATGCCTATAATCCGCACCTATGTAGTAGTAGAACTCCACACAGCGCCTCTCATCAGGTGCCGATATGAGGGAGGAGTACATTCTGCCGTCACGGATAAACACTATAAAATCACCTGAAATATACTCAGGTTGAATTATTTATGCTTTCACATTCACACATTATCTATCCCACTACTTCACATTATCCTGCCACATGAATGATCTTTACCACAGAAACATGCTTTAGCTGTGGCCTCTGGTTGATTAGTATTATCACCTGAATGCAGGAAATGAACCTGTTCCAACCAGACATAAGCTCTCATTGCATTGATTTAACCATTACATGAAAATTGTAATATTGTTTGAGATGCAACCATGCCAGTGCTAATACACTCAGGTGTTCAAGAAAATTGACTTGACCAAAAGCATATATCCACAACTTACCACTGAATGATACAGGAGGGCTAAGGGCCATGGTTCTCTCAATTCTGTTATAAATTCTGTCCATCCTAAATCCACAAAAGTCAACCTCAAAGGAACAATGCCAGTTAAAATAGTCTGCAAAATAGAATCACACAATCAGTTCAGCTGGGATATTGCGAGGCAATTTCTATTTGTGATTGATTACTCAGAACCCCACTACAGTAATACTACAAGGTCATTATCAATATCATTATTATTATTTGAAAGATTGTAATTGGCTATCTGGTCACATACTTGGACATCGGACACGTCGGAGGTAGTCGGTACCATTTTGTCGAACTAAATCAACATCCAGTGATGTTATGAGGTACTTGGTGAGCGTGCAGACACGGTTTCTGACATCATAGAAAATGCCGTTACACAGCTGTCCCTGGCGCTTCATGCAGAGTGTTTTACATACATCCAATGTCACACTATAGATGACTTCATCTGAGCTCTTCTCTGATTTTGCTGTCTCTGACCTCTGTAAGATCATGTTAGAATAACCATAGAAGGTATCCTTACATCCTGAAATATCAAAGAATAAACTACCATATGGTTAACTTGCAGTAGAAGGTTTTATCACCTCTGACAACAGCACTACCTGGAAGTAGAGTGTAGGGGCCGGCATCGTTGTATATATATTAGTGCGGTTCATCCGAGAGACGTGCTCGTGTGGTGCTTGTTCCTTCTATGCCAACCAGGTGTCGCTTCGTGATACCCATTTGGTACAAGAGGGGGCAGCACCATGCCTCACGTCCAGCTTCTACTAAGAAGCCGGACGATCCGCAGAAGGGGACTGGACTTGGTCCAGTCAAGACATATGTGCCAAGCAGAGAGTACATAAATAAAGGCCTACCCGAGCGGTAGGGGATTCTGGGGCTTTGCCCAACCCGAAATTCTCGTGTTGTGTTGGTATCTTTAGTGATAAGCGAGCCAACGAGCCACCCAACATTTAAGTTGATACGAACCATTACAAGAGTATTTAAGTATTTCTATATACTTCATTGTTGGGGGATAGAGCTGTGCATGTATGTATAATACTTGCTCACCGCATGAAAAGACTATTCAGTAATAAAACTTACACACATTTGGTCAGCAACAAAATATTTATATTGTATGTCTTGTTGATAGGAATAATGTTTGGATACCATAGTTTTCAATTTATCTTATTTTTAAAGCTGTTCAGCCATTTGGAAAGTGTAGCAAACTATCTTTATATTCCTTAGTCATATAACATGATTTATCATGCCGGACCACTCAAACATTTACATTATCCACTACAAGTTTAACCCTTATAAGGTGGTCCAATACCCTACATATGTAAGGAAATGGAACTCAATGCACTTAGTCTCACCTTCACTATTTCTTGGTTTAATCCTTCTCCTTGCCTTTAATTGCTTGAATTCTCTATCCAGACCCTGATATAATCCTTCTTCAACAGCCACCGAAACTCTGCGAAAAATAACATATTTTAATGGCAATTAGATATGTTAGTCTCACAGCTAATATAAAAGAAATTCTAAAAACATGACATAGAACACTGTTTGTCATTATTACACCCAGGCATCATCCAATTTATCTGGTCAAAGCTGACAATGGTCAAATTATTAAGGATGCCCACAAACTCAGCTCATGCAATCCACTGAAACTGTACCCCTGGTTCGTCAATGGGGTCAGCTTATGTTTACAGAACTATTGGTTTCTATGTACCTGAATAAGTTCTGATTGCACAGCGTCACAGCAGGGAAGGACATTGTCTCTTGCTGGATGATGTCAATATTAGTTGTCTTGGGATGCATGCCATAATAAACAATGCGATCCACAACCAACCACAGGAATATTGAAGAACTGGTAATGACCACAAGGAACCATAGCAACCTGTAATTAAAAGAAAATTATATTGACATGCCTTTTTGATCAGTACAAGTTTGTCTTCAATACCCTGTCTTAAAGAAGCTCAATCTTTACATAAACACATAGACAAAGGTTCACAAGTAGTAGGTCTGCCTGTGGGTCGCCTCGTGAGATAACCCTCAGGCAGACCTACTACGAGTGAACCTTTGTATCTATTTTATGTTATCTGAGTCAGAAATGATCAAAACTCATCAAAAAGGAGTATTTAATGTTTAAGACCATTTGGCTTGCTTAGAGTGGCCGTGAGATACGGGGATAGATTTTCTCATTGGGGTGTGAGATACACATGATACACATGGGATGTCTGTATTCCACTGCTTTCAACATGAAATAAAGACATAATGCACTCAGTAAAATTGCTTAATTCCTGATATTGAAAGTAAATGGGAATCATATATTTGGGGGACCATTGTCCTTTACTGCATAGGTCCATAGTGAAATCAAGATGGTGGACAATGTTGAAAAGGCAAACTCAAGTAACCTAAAGATTTTGGAGTTACTGAGTGCATGCTAAATGGGTTATAGATCATTAAAGAACAACTAAGAATGAATAACCTATGATCAATACAGCATAAACAGGAACCTGATTTATGATAGATAGAAATTATCTACTTTATTTTACCTTCTCAGAAAAATACTTGTCTCATCAGAGAGATACCTCATCCCATGGAAGCTGGTGTCGTTCAGAAACTGGTACAATGTGAGACGTTCACAGCATTGGGACCTCTTGGCAGTCTCCACCTTGACACAAAAATTTATTATGTAAAGGCAGAATGACTTGCCAACAGTACATTTTCTGAGTCAATTGTTAATAAAAATAAAGAACCATTTGAACCCAGACAAAATTGAAATATCATTTTCATATAGTTTAAATGTTTACAGAAAATCACCATACCATGCTTCAGAATATTTGTAAATAATTCTAACATGCTATTCTGACTTTGGCAAGCATGTCAGGCTTGTTTAACAATAGAAAAAAAAGTGATTAAATAGCTTTGATATGTTTTAAAAATACATAGGGCTAATGGGACCTTATCCTCATCTGCCAATCAAAAAGGTTTCGTAGAATACATTTCTACTTACAAGAATGATTTGGGGGACAAAGGCAACAATATGAAATTGTAAATTTGATTGGATGGGTCCAGATATCTGTAATTCATTTAATGCATGTGGGTCAGGTCATCAGAAAGTGTAAGATTTTGCCCTTGTAGGCCCTGAAAAACTAATTTGCTGTTTACTTTATAAAACCTTAACAAAATTGTCAAGGTACATCTCCTCAGCTCAGAAGACCAAAAAATACCGATCTAGGCCATCCTGTTCCATTGTTATTGCTTGTTTTGTATCATATAACATCCAGTACCAATATAATAAAATATATGGAGGTAATTGAAGTTGCTCTCAGTAATATAAGAATGTCCTATTATGCATAACAAACACATGAAATAACAAAGCCAATATGTCTTTTATTGACTTCAATTACAGAATGGAACAAAATTTGAGTTATGCATGCACAGTCTCACTTAGTAACATGTCCAAACCTCATGGAAATGATACCTATGATCATATACAATACAAAAAATAACTTTGGGATACTCTTTATCCAATAAAGGACACTTGTAAAAAATGCAAAAAGTATGAAAAAGAACAAATTTGGCCATTTTTTTCTCTTCGGCAGGCTATAAGTCCTGAAGTATTTGTGGATGTCCACAAATTTACATTTTTCTGATAGCCCTCAGTGTTTTCTATCAAATGAGTCTATGTAAGACAAGATTGGTTCACAACTTCTTTCTCCAGAGCCATCAAACTCCAAAATGACCCAAAAACACAAAATCTACTGCGTTCTGGCGACCTGACCCATGTACACAAAAGGAACCATGATATGGCGGTAATATGATTCGGCAACAATACCAGCTTACCATGCATTGCTGATTCCCTGAGCCAACATCTTGTGACTTTCTGTCTAGGCGTTCTTGTTCCAGCTTTTCTAGATCTGCCACCACTTTACCATACCGCTCTTCCATTTTGGTGTACTTCTCTTCCATTTTCTTGTTGGCAGATATCAGAGAAGAAACCTTTTCCTCCAATTTCTCTAAGTTTCCTTTCTGATAGTTATGCATAGCTAGAGTCCTCTTTGAGGTATCTCCAAAAGCGGATAAATGCTTTTCTCTAAATCTGTTGTCAGAATCAGGGGGCTCCAATTCTGTTGCTTTCATTGTGTAGTCATGGCTTGTTACACTGAATTGTTGATAGGAACTAGGCAGCTTACCATCAGTAGGAAAAGGGAGTGTCTGCTGTTAGTGGAGGGACATAAGCTGATGCCCAGTCCATCTACCCTGCAGACGATGAAAGATTGTGTTGGCCCAATAATCAAACCGGGATGCATCGCCAAATTACATTAATAATACATAATAGTGTCTGGTAATGTTTGTGCTGGACACAAGCCTGCATTGTTCATATCTAGATGGCAATCCCACAGGTATCATACAATGGTCCATTTACTTAAGTTTGTGAATTATGTATGCTATTTTAGCTCTAATGTGGTCTGACTAAAAGTCACCTGCACTATTCATTGATCTTGAACCACCATTAACAGGGGCGGGTGATGGGTGCAGCAAGGCTGAATATTGACTTCCAATTAACTCCCCTTTCTTTTTGTGGATGGATATGAAGTAGGTAGATGTGAAAGGAAGTTTGTCTATAGAACACTGGCTGAGGACCGTTTAATTGAATAGCACAGAGTGATTATAATGTTAAAACCTTAGATGTAAACTCTTCATCTTA
This sequence comes from Acholoe squamosa, assembly GCA_949317995.1. Lineage (NCBI taxonomy): Eukaryota > Metazoa > Annelida > Polychaeta > Phyllodocida > Polynoidae > Acholoe > Acholoe squamosa. The sequence continues at coordinate 7,544,608 of OX439036.1, read as the reverse complement.
AAAACATTAGATGGCCTAGAGAAATGGATGATTGGACCCGTTAGGTAACAGGTCATAGAATCAACCTAGACACAGAAATAAATCATCAGGTTTTGACAGGTATGGCCATGATTGTTTTATTGTTAATGGACCATTACAAGTCATAAACATGAGCAACTCAGGAGTCCAAAGAATACAGACTGTGAGATCTACTGGGATAAGGGGTCTTAGGACCGCCTGCACTAAGCCCCATTTTCACAGATCTGATCTGGGCTGGTTCTATGCATATATATATATATATATATATATATATATATATATATGTGACTGATGATACATTCTTACATGTAGATTCATTGAGGTAACTGAAGTGTAATTTAAATTTGTTTGAAATACTTTATTTCTTCCCATACCCCAAATTCACAAATTAAAAGAAATTGTTGAAATGTCAAACAATATGTCCAACAAGCATCTATTTCCCGAGGAGGTCTCTTGAGGCAATACAGAAAATAAATCGTGTATATATTGAAATACAATAAATGTATTATTCCCTTTTTAAGGCTTTTTTTTATACTTTTCCTGTGGTTAGCACATCAGCAAAGGCAAAACCGCCAGCAGAGTGTACCTTTGCAGCGAGGGAAGATGACAGCTTAAGAGGTAATTATGGATCAACATTGTAGGATAATTACCCTTAGTACCATTATACACTATAAATTACTTGGACTTATCATCATGTAAGATTAAAGTTCCATTGTCTATAGATGCTAATATTAACATATAACAGCCACTCTAAACAAAAATTGCCAAAATGATGCCAAAATACTCGTCCCAAAGTTGCCAAATTTCATGTTATAATGCCATTCAACATATTTAGAGAGATGTAGAACCTCCAAATGTGAGATATGTAAATATGATGGATCTACTAATCTACTAATTTTATTCTGAATTGGAGTCAATTTCAACATTTATCGCAAATATTATATATACACATTTTTCTTTTATCATACGGTTGGTGGCAAATGGTTAACGTCAATCTGTGATTGGTGGGACGTAGACGCATGTATCCTCAGGCACCGCTCATTCCACAAACCAAATTATACCACACATTTTTAAACTATCTTTGTTCAAACCAACTTCTTCTAACATGAGTGTGCCTTTACATAACATTATACAGCAGGTGTACATTGAAGGACCTTGTTTAGTGTTACTTCATAAATGATTCCCTTTGTTCCCTTCAGTTACAGAGTAACCTGTGACAGGACCATCTGTATATTGTCCCCCTGATAATGTCAATTAACATTACTAGATACATGTGTGTGTGTGTTATTATTGCAAAGTACCAAAGTACCAGCATTTTTCATTGAAGTAGATAGATGTTTACGGTAAAACTGGTAGTCGACATAAAGTATTAATATATTTAGTGGTTGGGTCAAGGGCAAGTCACCCCGTAAGTGTGTGCAGCCTTGGCTAGCAGCTATAGTCAGGCATGCATCTCATATACAATGCTTCATTTTATAGTAGACCTATTTTAATATTACCATTCAATAAAGTGTTCTTTGAACGGCATGAATTAAGGCTCCGCTACAAATCCTCCTTAAGACATGTTTAAAGCAACTCAATTGCCATGAAACACCATTTTTTAATGTCTTTATCATTGTTAGATATCAATCAGGCTACCGGTAACGGGTTAACACTGTTTGAGCTACATCCCCTATGTGCAACAGTATTTACACCAAATATAGATCTATGCCCCTTTCATTTCTCTAATAAGGTGGATTTTTCACGTCTTTTTAATGGACCACTATGGTATCACACAAACACCGTTACTTTTTTTGTCGTTCTGTCAGTTCCAAATTTTAATCAAGTTAGTTACAGGTAAGTAGATGCATGATCCCTCCAGCATCCTTTGATCATAAACAGTTCAGTATAACTTTTTAAACTGCCTGTGTTCTAAATCAACTTATGTTAGAGATACGTGGTTTCGCAAATCCTCGTGAATAATTCACAGTGCCTGATCCTTGTCAACATCTTCGTAGGTCGTAGGCTAAACGATAACCTATGCTAAGTAGGCTTTTACTTTACCATGCTGTATTACAAGGCCTTTGCAATACAACTAACTGTATCAATAATTTCAAAGACAAGATAAATTATTTTTTTTTTATTTTGGATCATTCCAAATTAGTGTTGCAACAATTTACTCTTTTCATTATTATCTTTGAACAAAACAACTAGAGAATAGTTCTGGCATTTGAAACTTCATATTTTAATACTACACTCAGGAATAACCTGCCCAAACATGATCTCATATCTACCTAGGACCTATTTCTAATTAAAGACAAATGCGGCCCCATGCCAGGATTTGTTCTGCTGCTGATAATCTCACTCTAGAAGTTTGATATGTAAACAATGAGAAATTCAAAAAAAAATCCCTTTGTCACGGTGCTTACTTTTCCAGTATGATGATTTAAGTGTGGAATGCCTTAATTATAGAAATGATTGGTAAAAACTATTTTTTCATATAGTGACCCTTATCTGCAGACACACTGCTGATTGTTTGAAAAGACTCACAGGATAGAAAGAGGATATCTATTCAAACATTATGAAAAGAGAAAAATGGGGGGGGGGTCACAGTTGAATTGAAAAAGTTATGAATTTTTGAAAAATATTCATTTTCCCTTAACTATGAGGCCCTATGGGGATCCAAACGACATAATAAGTATCTTTCATGTATCTGTACAGGTAAAGTGATCCATTTAGGGTGAGATTCATCATTAAAATAGAACAACTGATGTGTCCTGATTTCTGCCACCAGGTGGCTTCTGTGTACCGGGTAGCATTTGTCTTTAAAACCATACTATCTCACCACACAGGTGCCCTTACTAAAATGTTGAAATAGAACATGTGCATCCTTGAAAATGGTGCGATCAATCAGCCTGCAAGAGTCTCAAACATAAATTAGCCCATGCCAACATGGCATGCCCTATGCAAAACATCTCTTCCTGTACTGCTCTTTCTATTTTGCTTTCCCAGACTTTACTTAATGAAATCAAAGAAAATCTGATGGTATGAATATGGTGTACACCACCTTATACCTATTGACATGGGTAACTAAGTCAATGAACGTGGGCTACGTTACAATAATACTTAAACATTAGCATTTATTCCAGTTGTGTGCTGCACATAATTGTATAAGGACTAAGAAGATGCGTATGCAGATACTGAATTAGAGCAAATAATCCAAAATAAGTATACAGGATACATACAGACATGAACTCTCAAAAGCCAGGATCAGTGTCTATCCTAGACAGACAAATACTTTCCCCACTTTTTACCACAGACTTAATTCAGAAATTGACAGCTATTGGGCAGTCCTGCCTCATTCTGGTTTTAGCCAATGAGGAGCATCCACATTGGGATTCACGTGGAGCTGTAGGTGTGCCATATATAAGGCAGAGTTTGATGGTACTTTGTTAGTTCCTAAGCTAGGTTTGTCAGTCGAGCTTCATCGTACTAACACTGCATTAGAACCAGTACCACATACTGGAGAGGTAGGTGTGCTAGATGTTACTTCTTGAGATTTATGTTGACATTTAAAATGATTATGTAACGGTTCGTTTCGACTTATATGTTGGGTGGCTCTTTGGCTCGCTCATCATTAGAGATACCAACACAACACAAGTAGTTCGGGTTGGGCAAAGCCCCAGACTTCCTACCGCTCGGTTAGGCCTTTATTTAGGATGTCAAAACATACATCTGGACTGGACCACGCCAGTCCCCTTCTGCGGATCATCCTGTTTTTTAGTAGAAGCTGGACGCGAGGCATGGTGCTGCCCCCTCTTGTACCAAACGGGTATCACGAAGCGACACCTGGTTGGCATAGAAAGAACGAGTACCACACGAGCACATTTCTCAGGTGAAGCGCACTAATATATATACAATGATGCCGGCCCCTACAATTATTTGAAGAACTTGTCAGTACATATTACATTGAGTCCCTTTGTATTACAAATTGTTGAATTCTATTGTCACCTTTGCCCCATCTGTACTTAAAGCTGTTGCCAAACATGAACCTTAGTTACCATTAGATTTATTTTCTTTCAATAGGGAGGGGAAGTCACGTCATGTGCGGGCGGATTCAGAGCTCAGCATATTATCGCCCGCAGGCTTGAAGGATAGGGAAATATTTTAAGCCTAGCATAACTTTTTTAAGAATGAGAGTTGAGCCTTAAAATTTTATATATGGTGGGCCTCCAGGTCAATTCAAATATTGGTCATTTTAGTTCCAAATCAGAAATTTTTTTACGACATAGTTTATTGCGAGACTTAGGCTCCCTATTGATTGACTTTCCATGAATGAACACTGTCCATTTTACTTTGGATTCAGATACCTGCAGCTTACTGTTTTGGATATCAGCGTTCTTTTTAAGCTAATGTGTCATATAAGGTCAATTCCACCGAAATGGGGACACACTGCATTTTCACTGTGGGAAGGGGAAAACATGATAAATATATCAAATAGGTTAGGGCCATTCCTCCACACCCCAGTTTTACCTAGATCTGATGCATATTTAATGCCGTGGGCTGGATGATATGGTATATATTAGGCCTATTTTGGGGGTTATTCCTTGGTAGTCCTCACTTAAACAGAGGAGTATGAATATCCATGGGAAAGTACTGATATTTCTATTTTTATTGGGAAATTATGTCAGGAGTTATACCACTAGAGTTTCATAAGTGGTCCTGCTATATGTAAGAAGTTGGGGCTAAGATCCCTGTTGTGTAGCTAAAGAGCCATTTATACTTTTCATTTCCGTATGAAGGAAGATTTGCTGCAGATTTAAATGGGTAGTTAGAATACCTTTTGTATATACATTATGGCAGGGCATTTAGTTCCCTGGTGCATCAAACATCGAACATAGCATTTTCAATTCAGTTAAGGCTAAATCCATATGGTGTAGTTTTGAAGGAACCATAAGTGCCACAGATGCTGATTCCTCTGGTACTTGAATTTTAGAACTATTGAAAAAAAGAGTACCATATATTACCGAATCAAAGTAGAAAAATATACGGACTAACTGTACAGGTTAACAGAAATTCTGTGACCCCTTTATCATATATATTGTGGTGCTGGAGGCCGGAGTCTTGGAGAAGTTGGAAGGTTTAGGTGAATCACTCCTTCGGAGTGATTCTATGGGGGCACACTCCATCGGAGTGGTGCCGGAGGGCTACTTGGAGATCCTCCTCGGAGGGAACCTGGAGACTTCGGAGGGCCACACTGGTTCCAGCACCCCTGCTGCTAGGGGGCGCCACTCGAATGCACTTCCGGTTTGTAATGTATAAAAGTAAGGGAAGTCCTCCTAGGCATACTAAAAAGGTTTATTCAAGATCAAACTCCTAAGATGTCAGTTTTTATCACAGATACCGTAAAACCTTCTAAAAAAGGGGAATGTTACTGATTGTAATCAATCAAACATGAATAACACCACTAATAAGACTCCTACAAACACCAAATAGTGTAGCCAGACTGTTTTAATGTATGACTTTATGTATACCAAAAGGTTAAAGTGAGGCTCGCAAAACTCTTAAAGTTACTTATTGGCGGAAAAATTGGAAACTTTGAAAATTTGGGAATTTATTCTCCCATTTCTTAACCCTAGCCTAGCTCATTCAAAATCCTTCATACAAAGACTATATTAACTGTCCATTGTGTCTAGTAGAACTACTGTACAGAATAATTACAATTAGCCTGAAATATAATACCTGTACTGCATAGTAAGTACCTGCGTAGAGGCCATATCGCATGTACCATCAGTAAAGTTTCCTATTCATTAACCTTTCAAAGAATGGCCACAGCTCATCTATACAGCATCATATTCCATTGGAATCACATAAACAATGATAAAAGAGTCTGTACTTCATATCTAGAGTCATTTAAACATGCATAAGGCCCATCTTTGGTGTCTAATATCTCTTTGAAAATTAAAAATAATAACTTTGTGTACATTTTTTACTACTAGCAGATCTCATATGGTGCTCAAATATATCTTTCCATACACCAAATAATCTTTTCTCATAAGCTAAACATGTCTACAACGGAATACAAACACCATACAATATAATAGGTTGGTACTACAAAAGTAAAACTCTAATCATCTTTTAAAAAATGCTTATAGCCACCATTTGCGTTCCCTATTCATATGTGGTGCTAAAATGTATCTCTACATACATCAAGTACTCTTTTCACATAAGCCAGGCACGTCTACAATTCAGAAAAAAATGCTACAAACACTATACAAGGTGGTAGGTTGATACTATGAAAATATAACTTTGACCATCCAGTAATATCTGTAACCATCAGTAACGTCCCTGGAACATTACTGATTGCGGTGTGCATTGAAAATCACTTATATGTACCTGGCATGAGTAATTCCTGGAGTACATACATTTTTTTTTATGGAAGACCCCCCCAGGGTACCCTTTGATTGCATATAACAGGAAGACTTGTGATATTCCCTAACCAGGTTAGATGGACTCTATCAGTAACGTTCCACTCTTGAAAATTCATAATTAAATGCATATAAAAAATAAATTATGCCCCAAGACTCACCCAAACCATATGGAAATCTTAGCTATAACCCCCCACTAAGGAATAAAAATATTATTGGTGGTGTAGAAGTGTTTCCCTTGCTATTATATGCTCAAGGAACCACATGTGCAGTAAATCTAAGAATGACCCATTATATATGTATGTATATATAGGACTATGGAGACTGATTTTGATACCTAAAACTGGCAACATAATCATGTACAACCTACCCCCTGATAAAATGCCCATTTTTACAATAATTTCTATAGAACTTAGTGTTATAATATTGATTTTGAGATAAAATGATATATTTCCAATATTAGTGTTCCCAAATGATAGGTTATATGCCTTGATATGTTGATATTATGGACACAAAATACCAAAGTGATCCATGTATTTTGGATTTTCACGGTTTTGTACTGTCTGTGTCCCCATTTCACTGCAATTGACCATATATGGATAGATGTGTTAAGATGGAATGGAAAATGTAAATTATAAAATTTTGCATAATTTTGAATTGCTGCATGGATCCTAGCTATCGCTATTTAGCTTAATTGCCATAACTAAATGTTATATGCCTCCTTTTTGTCCAGCAAAGATGGGGGCCACTTTCTACACCCTCCTTTTGGTGAGTGTTCTGTCTGTCAGTTGCATGGCAATGACCGTCCAACCACCAGGAAGTCAACTTTACAGGGTAGAATCACTTGTTTATGTGAGTATATAATCTATGATCTGCAGATATTGACATTTTGACAGTTTTAATTTCAGTTATTGATTGATACAGAGTACATCACTAAAATGGCAAGAAGGTACATAGCAACATTACATCTCTCCATTCTGTCATGATTTTATTCTTCCAGAGGATCCTGCAGAATGCACAGAGTTTGGTCATTGATATTCAAAACTTGAAGGATGAAGTGAAATGCAGCAGTACGTTAAGCACTTTTAGCTCATTATTTTGAAAAAAGTGGATGCATCATTATTAGCTTCACACATATATGTTAAAGCTTTGAATGGTTTGGAGATATCATTGTCAAAGCGTCTCTTAAAATACATACCTGAGCCTTATTCTGGTATTCCAACTAGGACTTAAAAAAGCACTTTTCTAAAATAAGCGAAATAGGTCGAGAAGGTTTAATATGGACGTGGTACTCTCTAAGAAAGAGCCGTATCAAATGTCAAATGTTTGATATGTATGTACCTAGAGGTCTTACATAAGCCGTATGTCCACATGGCGATTAAAAGTGGTGCCGACAAAATTGCCGACGATAAAATCATCTTTGTTGTCCATTTACGACGATTAAAATCAAACATGTTAGATATTATCACCAAAAAAAGGTGGCAAAATTACTTTTGTTGGCCTACAATTGAAAAGTAGGCTGACAAAAGTCAATTTGTCAGTCGACTTTTGAATTATCGGCTGATAAAAGTGGTTATATTGTCGGAAATGAATGATGGATTTTGTCGGTATAAATTCTGTCGCCCCGTGGACACAAGGCTATAATGGTATATCCCATAACAGCTGAATGATAATTCAATAATTTCTCTTGAAAATATGCCAAAAAGAGGAAAGGTCACAATCAATTATGCTAGTATGCCTTGCTTCTGATTTAATTGAGTGTAAATATGTAAATAGTGAATAATATCAATTGTACTATCAAAATAAAAAAAAACAAAACTTTCAGATAACTACTGCCAGGTCCTGTATAATTGGGGATACAAAACCTCAGGTGTGCACAAAATAAAACCAGATGGAGTAAATGAGACAGAAGTGTACTGTCATCATCATCTTGCTGACTATGGACCAGGATGGACAGTAAGCAAATAATAGCAAATAAAAGTCAATGGGTGAATAGTAGATTTAACAGTAGCAAGTCAAGAATAGTGCAAATGGTTAATTTCTTCACACATGTATTCATAGAGGGATCCTATGTGATTAAAATATTCTACATCCGCCGTTCGCATGGTCATGTGGTGTGAATGACAGATCCTGGTGTAGGTGGCAGTATTTGTACCAGGCTCCTACCTTTCACAACAAGGGGTCCTTACCCATCACACGCCCCAGCAAATTGTCGTGAGTCCTCGTCAACCTGTGTGAAGTGGCTCACACATGTCGCTAGATGGAACACGACGTCGTTATAACACAAGATCACCAGGAATAGCAATTGCTATGCCACATGAGTCTAACACACAGGGGGGAAAGATGACAGAATGAGTTATCACTCAAAAAGAATGACCAATCATGGTGACAGATGACGACAGTTTGCTGGGGCCATATGTTCAGCCTATATTTGTTGAATAAATCTTTAGATATCATAATAATGACACCAGTAAGCTAATGAATATACTTGTATCATCAACTTCTGTACAGGATAAATTCATTAAACAATAACATAATATCATCTTTCACTCAGGTAATCCAGAGGAGAATCAATGGAACTGTTCCCTTTAATCGTAGCTGGGAAGACTACAGACAAGGTTTTGGTAATGCTGCTGGTGAGTACTGGCTGGGCCTTCACCACATATACCACCTCACTCTGAACAAGAACGCCGAGCTACTTGTGGAACTTAAATATGGCAACACTATGGCGTATGCACATTATTCTTACTTCTCTATTGGAGATGAGAACAGTAACTACCAGCTCACTGTCACTGGGTTTACTGATGGCCTGAACCTTCCTGGTAAGTTACAGTATCTGTGATCTTTGTGAAATACATATCTTCTCAAAAGTAGTATATACATGCAAACTGAGCGCAATGGATTAGCTACTAACTAGGTCATGACCTACTGGTAGACCGGAAGTGACCTAGTTTTAACCAATCAGAGGGCTGGATTTGACAGGAAGTGACGTCATAAGGTTATGACCTAGTTTTTTCGACCAATCAGAGAGCTGGATTCCATTTGACCTAGTGACCTGACCTAGATGCATAAATTAAAAGAATTGTGCAATACCTAGAGCTGACCTACTTACAAACCGGAAGTGACCTACTCACCTACTTGCAAAAACGTATGACCTACGTATGAGGGTGTATTGTGCAATCCTTGAAAGAAATTACACAATAACCATGACTCATTTTCTGATGCAATGTTCCTATGAATTTACGCAATACTTATGACTCACTATTTTGATATGAGATTAAATGCAACAACGACACAACTCGGTTTTTTTAATTCAATCTTTTTATTTTTTCTTCCTATCAGAGTACATGCTAGGTATGAATCATTATAATCAGATATGCTTTGCAAGCAGAGTACATGGATATTATATGGAAAATGAATTCTTGTTGCAGTACCAACTGCACCCGGTCTTGGCTGGAGTAGGACTTTGACTACGGTCCTCTAAGGCCCGCATTCTCTCCATTAAATCCTTCAAGGCCTTTCTTCCTATGTCGTTCTCCTCCAGGGCTACCACTTTGTCCATTAACTCGGCCATGATGATGAGAATCTTGTCTATTACTTCCGCCGTGCTCTGAAGCCCGTCTATCACGTCCAGTTCACGTTTAACTTTTCCTTTCACCAAAAGATTGCTCACGTCTGCTTTGACTGCTACTTCTTCTGGACTCATCTCGAAATTCATTGCCTCTTCTTCTCTCTTTTTCTTAGGAAGGGCCTGACTATTTTGTCCATTAAGTTGAAGGGGACCTGAGAAAAACTTTTCACAGTGTGGTGTGGATCCTTGGTCCGACATGTTTCTATGAGGAAGTTAATGCAGTGGGCTCCACACGTTTTAGCGTAAAAGTTTTGCACTTGTTTTCTGCTGAACGACCCGTGACCATCTGACGACTTTTGCATGAACCTCTGGTGATATATAGTAAACGGAGGTAAGCCATAGGGATCAAAGTAGAATACATTCCCGTTATGAGAAACGTAAAATGCCACCCAGTGCTGACCAGGTTTAGAGCTTGGATCTGTGTTACTGACGAAACATGTAGAGGGAATTGGTTTTTTAGGACATTGATTACTGGCAAAAGTTCCCAGGTAGAAACGCCTTGTGTGTGGATGGTTTCCCAGTGCACCTGTTATGTCTGAAGTTCTCATTTTTTTTCTCAGTTCATGTGGTAGTCTGTGACAGGAAGACAGTCAGCCGTTAGTTGGATGTTGTTGTCGTAGAAGGAACACAAGACGGCAGATATGGCGTGAGTAGTCGGGGCGGCAAACCTAAGGGAAATGCCCAGCTTTCCTTGCTTGATGAGATTTATACGACTGTCTTCAGGTGCTCTGTCTGGGGTGAGGTCGAAAACAAAGAAGGAATATCCATCTTTGAAATCTTCCAAAGTTATGCCACAGTCTTGCCCCAAAGCCGACAGCCCACTGTCTATGAACATTTGACTGTAGGCTCTGATGCAGTTGCCTGTTTCGAAGTCGGTCTTCAACTCAAACTTTTGATCGTCATATCTCACGCATATTTCCTTCACGTTGAAATGCCTGCAGTTGAAAGGATTTTCTGTCTTAGTCCCAGCAGCTGCTGTTTCCTTTATCATACACAAGACTATCCTGGTGGGGATCTGAGTAGTGTCAGGTTGAGTCCAACTGTAGTCTTGTGAGCCACCGTCCAAAGTGTGTTTAGTTACTTTACACCTGGCTATGTGATAGTTGAAAGGGCCCCAATGTGGATTCCTGACACTGCTGACGTGAGTTTTCACCACCTCGTCGTCAACACATTTTTGGAGAAGTGTCATTTCAGCTTTGGTGATTTTGACCCAGTAGTTTTGATCGGCTGCTTGCATCATGTAGTAATTGGGCTGATTTTTTTCGTATATGAACTTGATTTCACAGTTCGGAGGCAGCACCTTGCACTGTTTAATTAAATCCAGGTGCGGCTTCATTACTAAGGCATGCTTGTTGCGGGCACTGAACTCTGCTCTCCGTGCCGTCCATCCAGCATTTTCGCCCGCTCTGGCTTCCATGTGACCGCAGGTGTCTTTCATGTACTTTTGACACCCTTTCAACCGAGTCTCTTTGTCTTCTTTGTTGCAACAAATTGTGTCCAAAATGTAGGCCTTGAGACCATAGTCTTCATTGTTGCCGGTGACTTTCTCCCCATTTATCAGCAACTGGCAGGAAGCAAAGAGAGCGTGTGCCAAGTTGTTGACTGGAGCAGCTTCTATGCCTACGGCAAGGTGAGTTGTTCCGTCTGCCGCCACGGCTTCCAGTTCCATGTACAGCTCAGTTTCTGAGAGGTCTGTGTACAGGTTGCTTGGTTCGAAGGTGAAGTCAAATGATTCAGTGTGTGGAGTCAGGGCATTGTTGGTAGTTTTGGTTATTTTTTGACACTTTAATATGTCCTTTTGAGTGACAGGCAAGGCGTGTAGGTCTAGTTCACCTACTGCACATACCTGACCCTTGGGATGAAGGAGACTCATGACTAGAACAAGGTCCTTCCTCTAGCTTGTCCTCTGCCTCTGCCGCGTTGCCCCTTACGTCCTCCGCGCTTGCCGGTTGCTCGTCGTTTGACTGGAGGAGGTTCAGATGTACCTTTTATGTATCCTTGAGCAGAAGAAGCAGCCCTTTTGAGTAAGTTCTTCCCTGTAGCTTTACTTCTCCTAACTACACTTTTCTTGAAGCCTTTTCCTGTTACCACGTCGGACAAGACTCCAGCTCCTGTAGTAAGCAAGGCTTTGCCTGCAGATTTGGCAGCTGAGCGTCCTATTTTACTTAAGAGGGGAACAGCTCCTCTCAGTAAACCACCTATTAACGAACCAAGTCCGTGCCCTCTTTGTCTGCCCCTGCCACCGTACGCTGGTAAAGCACCGTTCCCAAACTGTGATTTTCTGTAGTATTCAGCGTACTGACCCCTAGGGGCCAGGTATGGAGGTGTTCCATAGTAGTGAAGCATGGTAATATACTCCTATCCTTGAAGAGGTCTGAAGGCAAGTACCACCGACACTGATCCGCTTTCAAATGGTATAGGTTCCCAAGTCTTGTCTCTTAAGTATATCCCTATCTGTCTGAAGGTGGTTTTAGTGACTGGCAGATATATCAAGTTCTGGAAACTTATGGTCTGCATGTCACCGTTGTAGCGATTTATGTTGATTTGCCTCAGAAGGGGTGCTTTAGAGTCACCCACAAGACTGTGCTTGACTATGTCAGAGTACACGAAAGCACATCGACTTTTGTACTGAAGGTCTACCACGTAGGGGCTTTGTGTTTTTCCACTTAGGAAAACACTTCCGTCAAAACCTAATTGTTTCCCTAAGTTTTCTGGGAGTTGCATGACCACACCAGGAGGCAAGGAAACTACACTTTTCATTGTGTATTTGTTGTAGTGAAACACGGTGGCTTTGTTGTTTTTCCTGTAGTTTCTTAGTTTTCTCACCAACATGCTCTGTAGTTTATTTATGGTCCTGTTCAAGTATCCTATCAACTCTGAGTTGCTTTCCAGGTTCACACCTTCTAAGGCAAACATATTGTAGATACTACCTTCCTTGAAGTAATACTTAGACAGGTATCTGCTAATTTCCTTGAAGCGTGTACATATTTTCACAGCCTGTAACTGACTGGGAGAGAGCGGAGAAACATTAGCAGAGTCTGTGAAGACGGCCTTTTCTTCAAAAAAAGAAAGAGACCTTTTTTCCCTGTCATCCATAGACATCACTTCAGCCACAGCCGACGATATTTCCCTTTTCTCTCTGCCTGCCGTGTCACGCTCCCCCTCAGCCTCCTCCTCTTCCTTTTCCTCCTTCTCTGGCGTGGGTTGGTTAGAAGTGAATCCTCCAGATGGCGTCTCAGTCGCAGCAGCAGGAGTTGGTGGACTTTCACTTGCAGGACCAGCAGGAGGAATGGTTTCAGTCGATCCCACAGGGTTGACATGACGTAGGTTTTTTGTTATTTTTACTCCTCTCTTCAAAGCAGATTGGGCTGATAAATTTGATGTAGAGCTTGAAGCTCTACTGAAGACACTATGGGCTCCTGGTTTTTCCAGAGGAAAAAATTCTCTTCTGCATTTGTTCAATAAAGCTACTACAGAGCGGAGGTTGTTTGTCAGGTCGTTTTCTCCCTGTACCAAGAGAATGGGTTCTTCTTTGACGTTGTACCACGTGGTAGGACAGGTTATTTCTTGAAGAGCACACTCTAACTGAGTAGGAGAGTTAATGTATTCTGCCAAAATTGTATTGTAACTAGTTAAAGTGTTGTCAGGAAAAACGTTCATAGATGAGTTACTAGGTAAAGTTAAGGTAAACGCCATTTGTTTATGTTCTTGACAGGTTCCCAAGAGTTAAACTTGTCTCCATAACCCTTCCACTTGATCAAGGCTTCTCTTTTCTTGCCTTTTCCTCTGTATTTTACTATTTTTTCTATGTTGTAGCGTCTTCCGTGACGGACTTGCACCTTCTGAACTTCAGGTTCGTAGAAGCTTCCTTTTATCTCTTCTCCAAGGAGATCTTTCAGGTGGTACCCTTTGGGCGAAATGTTGTCGACTGTGTATATTTCCTCAGTCCAGTTAGGTTCGTACCCTCTGTTAAATGTTTTCTTTGTTTTCAACATTCGCACTTGATTTTTTCTTTTCAACTGAAGGACAGGAACTTTTTTCTTTTGAGGTTGATCGTACAACCTGTAGAACAAGACTTCAGAGTTGTCTTTATTTATGTCTGAAGGGGCAGCTCCTAAGGATTTGTGGTAAGTCAAATTGTAGGACTTAACCAAGTCGGGCAGCAAGTCAACCCATTTGTAGTTATTGAAATGAGAGAAACATCTCCACATTTTTCCTTGTAAAGTAGAGTTGAATCTTTCGGCTAAGGCACACTTCACGTCGTCGTTCTCTCCTGTGAAAAAATTGATTTTTTGATCTTCACAGTGTTTTTTGAAAATTTTGTTGACAAACTCTTTGCCCTTGTCAGTTTGAATTTGTTGAGGTTTTCTTTCTTTGCTCATTTTTTTGAAAGCCTCTGTCACGTCATCAGCTCTCTTACTTTTCACAGGTTGTCCAAAACCATACCTTGAAAAAACATCTATTCCCGCTAGAATGTACTGGTATCCTTTGTTTTCCTTTGAAAATTCTCGCATGTCTATGAGGTCAAGTTGCCACTGTTTGTCTATCCCCCATGTTTGTGTTTTTCTTCTTGGAAATCTTCTCTTGTAAGGTTTGTGTCTGGTGTAAGCGTCTACATCTTCCAAAGCTTGTTCTATGTTTTTTTTCTTTGTTTTCTTGAAGTGATGACGTTGAAGTTTAGATACGCTGGTGAAACTTCCAGGTTGTTTAGGATCTGTGTAAAACCTGAGGACATCTTTTTTCAAAGCCTTGTGCGCCATATAAACTTACGTCCAGTTCCTTTTTGACTTACTTTCCTCTTCTTAATAGGGGAAGCTCTTTTCAAGGGACTGGCAGCAAAGGAAGGACTGTGCCCTGCAAAAGCCGACTTGTTTTTGACAAATTTTAAGGTGGGGTTTAGCCTTTTAACTGCTCTCATGAAAACCTGGCTTCCTTTAGGTTGGTCCTTTTTCAAAGACTTTGGTCGGGCAGCAAAAGCTAACAAATCTGTTATGTCAGTTCCAGGCACACGTTCCCCGTTAACATATATTTCTCCGTCTCTGTTCCAATTCAAAATTTCACTTCCGTGACGAGATAATTCTCTGTAGAGATTTTTAGCAGTCGTTCTGTAACTTGCAGGTATTCTTTCTTTTATGTCGGCGTCCATACCCTCTGTGTTGTCTCTTGCAAGAGGTTTAAAGCCTTCCTCCCCTTTGAACTCGTCTACACTGTCTCCGTCTGAATCGTCAGGAAGTGGTGGATCGTCTCTAGTCTCTGTGAAAGTGTGGTCATCATCGTCGTCGCCGTCGTCGGTGTCTTCTAAAGAATTGTTTACACCCCCAGCTGCTGCTGCTGCTGCTCCTGCAGGGCCTTGTCCTACTGCTCGACCAGGATAGGGACCTTCCCTACGTTGTCCTAAGGCCTTGGCTTTTTTAGTTAAAATTCCTGACTTTATCATAAGTTGATTGTACTGCCTTAACTTTTCCTTCAGTTTGAGGTTAGGAGAGTTAAGCACCTCATGTGCTTTACTTTGAAGGTGGTTCAGGACTTGAACCAGGCTGGAATCAGGAGTTAAACCTTCTCTTAAAAGTTGAGTGCTGTAGTACTGGTCTTGAACACTAGGTCCAGGCTGGGGAGGAGAGGAAGGACTAACAAAAGAAGGTTTTTTTTCTCGGGGAACAAGATCCGCCCTTATGAGGGCCATCCTTGAATAAGACATGATTTTTTATCGACGTGCTCCTATGAGACCTGTTATCAGGGGTAAGGCGAGGCCCAAAATGGTTCCCAAAAATCCACCCTTTTGCTCAAAGGTTTTCCTCTTCTGCTTAACGGTAGCCTTGTGCCTTGTAACTGACTTGAGTTCTTTCTTGTAGGGTGATAAACGTTTGACTGCGTCGGACTCGTTACGCAACAGGTTTTTGTTCATTACGTTGACGCAAATTTGACTCATCAACCTAATGACCTCATCGCTGAGACCTTTGATAATGTGGGAACACTCTGCCGAGGAACACTTGGATATGTGTTTCAACAAGTGGTAATGTTTCCTAATTGTTTTAAATTTTCCTCCAGAAGGAGATCTTTTGGTCACCATTCTATCTTTTTCTTTTCGAAGCTGAAGCTTGAGGAATGAAAACCAAGGTGTTCCAAGGAGTTGTTATGCTGTTTCTTACCCTAAGCTCATTAGGTGTGCTCTGCTTAAAGTCCAATAGGATGTATGAATGTTTCTCTTTGGTTTCTGAGTTATATACCTCCGTCAAAAAGGATTTCTGTCCTGGAAAGGCCTGTTTGCTTATGTGCCCTATCTGACTCATGTCTCTAGGGTTTTTAAAAACAACTAGGTAGTGTGCATTTAAGCTCAAGGTTCTGAAGGCAGGATTGTTGAAAAACAAGTTTTGAGTAACAAAAATTACACTTAAACTGCGATGGTGAGAGCCCACAGTGAAAAGTTTCATTATGGTTGGAACGTACTCGGGATCCATGAGATCGTCTATTACGACCAGTCCATGTTTAGTCACGTCTCTTTCATCCTCGAACAAAAAGTTTTCTGAAAGAAGACCTTTGTTAACTTAACCCCCAACTTCGCCATTTCGTCGAATCCATCTTGCCATTGACTGTAGCAGTAGTATATGTCGTGTATTTTTGGAGTAACAAGCTCGTCTACACCTTTAATCAACTTGAAAACAAGTTGACTTTTCCCACAAGAAGTAGGTCCAGCTATGATCATTGTGAAGGGGCTTTGTAGACGTGGGTCAAAAATGATCTCCTTTTCCTTGTGATCCATGTTGGACGATATCTTAAACCAAAGTGACCAAAGGAGCAACCTCGTCCTCTTTTAAACCAGTAGAACCCTTGTTTAAACCTTCCACGTAAAGAGCTACATCAGAAAGTCCCATGTTGTATAGACTGGCTATTAGGCAGCTTGGATGAGATATTTCTCTATATTTCCAAACCATCAGAACTTCGAATACAGGATTTGTGACACCTTTTTTCCCTGGAACAGGGGTGGATATCAGGTTAAGCTCGTGGTCGCTCAATCCAAGTTGAGTTCCCAGTTTCCTCCAGTCAAGCATTTCGAACTTGTCTGCCAGGTTGACGAACAAAGTATCAACTTTCCACTGTTCTGGAGGAATTTCACAATGGTCCACTACGTTGTAATATCCCATGTACCATCTACAATAATCAGTTAGATCGTAACGACCTATGTCACTTAATGCATGTCTCAATACCATCCACTTGCAACGCACGTTCTTTCTGCTCCATGAAATAAGCATTTCTCTCCCCATAGAACGAAGAGACGGTATTTTTTCCATGTAATCCATTAAACTTAGTCTAAGTCCTAAGTAAACCCCTAATCGAGGGTAGTCTTTTTCAGATATTTTTTCACTGACCTTGAATAACAACTCGTCCGAAAGGTGAAACTCCATAGCGTCCAAATAAAAGGTGTTGAGCAAGTAAGGTAGGCAGGTAGGAAGGCAGGTAGGTTATGACAGGCTAGAAAGCATACAGTTGACTTATATAGGGTAGGGTAGGGTAGGGTAGGGTAGGGTAGGGTAGGGTAGGGTAGGTGGGTAGGTGGTTTAGGTGGGTGGGTGGGTGGGTTAGGTGGGTTATTTTGGGCGGCCAGCCCGGGCCAACAAGCCCCAAACCCCCCATACTTGAGGGGTGCCCCCACCCCCCCACCCCATAGTTTTTTAAACCCAACCCCACCCTTTCCTACCCTACCGTACCCTACCCTACCCTACCGTACCCTATATTATCCTACCCTATTCTATCCTATTCTATATATCTCTCCCGTTCCCTTCCCCCTGTTTAGGTAAGCATGTTACATCGTTCTTCGTTCGTTTAAATTTGTTATGACGTTGAGTGTAAAGCGAGCTGATTGTGGTGAAAACAGTGAGTAAGGGAGATAAGCTGGGTGCACCACATAGCCAGATAAAACCAAACTTTTTCTTTCTCCTCTACACTGAAACGATCCAGGGACGATGATGGGATGTGAAATATGGGGCAGGAGGAAAACAAAGTTTTGGTTTCTAAGCACTCAGCTAGAAGTTCCAAAATAGACATGAAGAAATGAAGACGCTGGTTAAGTAGGCGGGGATTTTCTTTGGCGTGATGCTCTTCTGCCGCTTTCAATGCTTCCAAATGGAAGGGGTTTTTCAGTGGGCCCTTTCCCGTTCTTCCATGCTTCAGGGCATAACCCAAGGTTTCCACCGCTGAAAATTTCGACAAGTTATGACTCAAAACCATTTTCCTCAAGGTTTTTCTGTCTTTGGATGTAAAACTTGATTGCACTGAAGAAAAAACTAAGTATAATTTTTTCCGGTGAAGAACACATTCTTTCAAGTATTTGCACACGTACCTGAAACAAATTGAAGAGCAACATATAATTTCATTTCTTTCTCTCACGTATGTCAGAACTTGAGTGTCGTCGGGGTGACGTTGTTCTAATACACGCTGCAGGGAGTAACGCGACATAGTAGGTCGAAGGTTGTCGTGTCAAATAACGATGGTTTAGTCCCCGTTTAACCTTTATAGGAAACCTGTCAGTCTTTCCTTATCGCACTTTCCTGAAATGATTTATTGCTCAAGGACGAAACAAACGTCAGGGTCAGTGCCTGAGCGTTCTGAAAAGAGGGGAAAACATGTGGAAGGGTGGGTTTGGCCCAGGGGCCTTACCCGGAGGATCATCGTTTATTTTTATTCAGTTTTATTAGGAGGACCAAAAATTAGATACGGGGTAGGCTGTTACCACCTTCAGCTGACCTTTTTCATGGGAGGTAGTTATTTCAGTTATAACTCTCACAACATGACAGCATCCATGGTAATTGTGTCCAATTTCTGTCCTGAATCCTCTTTCATAGAAAATTTTTGAACCTAAACAGTGTGTAATTTTGTCTGGGTGAAGTAAAGTGGCTTTAATTAAAGCCTTCACCATAGTAGAATCGATGAAAACTGAATTACCAGGCCCTCCCCCCAAAGGTTGATCCCTTAGAAAAAAGGGTTTTTGTCTGTCTGAAATGAATTTCTTTGAACTTCCAGAGGAAATGGAATGTCTAGACATCAAGTGTACCATGGCACCATGTCCCAAAAGAACACCTGAAAAAAAACTTTCCCCATTTTCTGAGATAAGTTTTTTCACAGACGGTCCACCAGGAACCAATGCAGTGGTTTGGTTGTGCAGAAAGCATTGTTTGAAGTTACAGTTAGGAGGGATGTAAAGATCCCTGTTCAAATTTTCAGGACAGAATTTCCACACAACCCACACCTTACCTTCTTCTACGCCCCTCCTGATGTCTGAAATAAACACCTCCTGACGCCTTTTGTGACCTACGGTCAAAGACAAAGGCAAAGGACAAAAGTTAGCCATGTCTGCTTGAGAGAAGCTAGTTCTGATAAATGACGAATGGTCTGCGTTAATTACAGAATGGTAACAACAAGATTCGTTTTACAAGCCTCACCCTGAACGTTGACTGAACGTTATCACGTTTTTTATTTGAGTTAAGCTTTTTACTTTTTTCCAAAACAACACTGACTAAGTGTAAAACATACTATGAATGGAAAAGCACGGTTATCTACGACTCATGGACGTGGTTGTACGTTATCTGAACGACAAGGGAACGTCCCAGCGTCGTATCAGGATAGTTACTATAAAGTAGACTTGAGCTGCTCGATCTTCATCAAACCTTTTCTGACGTTTGTCTGCTGTTCGCCGTCCTGCTCCTGCACCTTCCAGCCCTGCCACCCTTTCATCTTCAAGGAGAACAATGCCTGGTCGCATGAAGACGGGACTTAGTGTCAGGAGAGGAGGAGCTAAAAAACTGGCTCCACTAACTTTTACTACTTCTAAACAGACAGAGGAAAAGGCGTCGGGCATCGCCCCTCCTCCTACCTCTCCAGCCTCACCTGATAAACCACCTGCAACTCCTGCTCGGCTTCCAACTGAAGTGCCTGATGCAGGAGAACAGGAAGCCGCTCTTGCAGCTCTTCATGGCGAAATCACTGATTTCCTGGATCGCGTCCGGGATCGCTCTCCTCAGGAAGCTGGCGACGGCGATTTTGACATCAGGGAATACATCAATCCCCCGGCACCTTTGAACTACCAACCCCCCACTGAAGCACCTACGTCCGCCTCTTACTCACCCGTGACTCCGGAGGAACCTTCTCCCCAGGTCAGTCCAATAAAGGTTATAGACCTTACAACCTCATCACCGGCAGTTAAACCCATAGAAGTGGTGGACTTAACACAAGGGACACCTTCACCTGCTCACCGCGGGGGGTATTCGCAGGTAGAGGTTATAGATTTAACCGGCCCTTCTCCTCTGTACTCTCTCCCGGTTCCGGTAGAGGAGCTGCTTCTTAAAAGCCCGCCGGAAAAAAGAAACTGTTCCAGTGAGACAGAAGGGGAGCCTAAGAAAAAAAGACAGAAGCGCGCCTACCACAAGAAAACCCCTGTCTCTACCCCTGCTTCAGTTTCCTCAGCGACTTCATCCTATGGTGCCGAGCCAATTGGTTCTGTCCCAGGTGTTCCTTCTCCTAAAGACAAGTCACACAGGCAAAAGTTTGGGGAGGGCACTGCCCCCAGTTCTTCCAGCAAGCTTGTGGGCTTTAGGTTAGTGCCTTTGGTGGTAAAAAAGTGGCCTGCTCGATTTGGTTTCCAAGAAAAGTCACCTGCCCCCAACCAAGTTTTTTATCCGGAAGGGGATAACAACGCCTGCATAGAAATATACAGGGAACCTAGCATCAGGGGAGTATGCTTGAGAACCTACCTGGACAAACCTTACGAGCGGTGCTTAAACCTAGAGGCGCGTGAATTCAGGAACTTAGTGGACCAGATAGAGTGCATCCTAGGAAAGTACAAGGAGTTACACCGCCTAGCTGCCCTTGGAGAGAGGAAGGTGGATAATCTTTTGTTGTCCTTGAACCAAGACTGCACCGACCCCAGTGGAGGCCGGGCTATGGTCCTGGTAAACTTGTACAAGGGAACTCCTAAAGTTCACATAGGAACAACCAGCTACGTGGAGGAAATGAATGCCTCGGTGTCTTCCAGCTTCAGAATGCCCCCCTCAGCCACACACTGCGGACACACTGTGTCCCCCTTCATTCTGGAGGACATAAAATCACGAGTTGGTCCCTTCCTAGACGAAACGACCGATTTCTACTCTGGGTAAGTGGTCAACTTTGTATAGTGTCTGGTCAACAGCTCCTTGTTCAGTGCTTTTACATTATCATGTATATCAGCTAATTTGTAGTTAGATTTAGATGTACTCCGTTTTTAGTCAACATAGCCCAGCGTAGGTTTAAGTTCCATATGTACTCCATGTATACTTAGGTTAGGTTTTAGTTATAAGTTTGTATATAGAACATAAAGTGAAACAAGAAAAAGAAACCTTAAAAAAAAAATACCGCCCAAAAAGGTAAAACAACTTTACACCGTCAACTGTCCAATGTGTAACACCCCTAGACCTCCACGTTTGGTTACTGTAGAAAACAGTGGAAAAACTTTATGTAACTCAGATTCTTGTAGAAATGAAACTTTTTCCGACAGCTTAGAACTTCCAAAAGAAATAGAAAAAAATTCTTTGCATAAAAGCAGTTACCGTGACAACTTCAAGTCCATAGCTTCAGGTTTGGCTGTGCTTGGTAAGCTTCAGTCCATTTTCAACGTCAGAATGACAAGTTTCAACAAAGACTTGGGAGCCAAACAGGTAATAGAGGCGCTTACCTCTATTCATAGAAATCAAGTTATGGCTTACAAAGTGGCTGTCTCTTTTGGAAGGTTGTTGTCTTCCTCTAAGGAGGAAGAAGAAGAAGAGAAAGTCATGTACTTTCATGCTTCTGCCAACAACTCGTCTTTGTTCTATGACAGTGAAAGTCATAGAGACCCTTACATTTTTATAAGGGACGACAAAGACTTTGCAGAGTGTTTAGATTTAATAGAAAACAACATTAAAGAAGACACTCAAAGACCCTCTACTAAATGGAGTGTAATAGGCAACGTGAACGCCAACATCACACTGATAAGGGCTACGGGAGGAGAATATCTTTTAGGTAAAATGAAAACTGTTCCACCAGGTTTAAGACAAAGAGGAATGCAACACTTTCACAGAGACCCTAAAACCAAAAGGGCGTACAAGGACAACTTGTGTTTCTTTAGATGTCTGTCTTTCTTCCTGTATGAATCTTTAGAAAAAACTCAAGAGCTTTTCCTTGAAGCCTATCCAGGGGTGAACAAGGAGACTTTTGAGGGTGTTAACATAAGAGATTTAGACAGGTTAGAAAAAATGTTTGAAGTTAACATAAGAATCTTTTACCTTCCCTCTTTTGGTAAAAGAAAGGGGCGACCTAAAATTATAAGGTCAAACATGTGTTCATCCAAAAAAATCATGAACTTGAACTTACACAGAAACCATGTAAGTTTAATAACTAACATGGGACTGTATGGTAAAATGTACCCCTGTGAAAAGTGTCATAAAGTTTTCACTCGTAGCTTCCTTTTGAAACAACACAATGGGGTGAAAAAAGATTGCACCAAAGTCAGCTTCAGGTACAAAGGTGGAGCATACAATCCATCCAAAACAGTTTTTCAAGTTTTAGAGGAACTGGGAATAGTTTGTTCACCTGAGAAAAAAATATACCCCTATAAAATTGTTTTTGACTTTGAAAGCTATTTCGTCCAACCTGAAAATTCGCCCCCAGAAAATGCTAACGCTGTGATAGAAAAAACTCACATACCCCTTTCTGCCAGTGTAGCTTCTGATTTTCCTGGGCATACAGAACCAGTGTGTTTTGTCAGAAATTCCAACAGGGACGACGATCCTTTGGTTAAAAATGTGTTGGAACACATAAACAACTTGGGGCAGTTGATAGGAGAACAGGTGAAAGAGAATTTTAGAGATGTTTTAGACGAACTAGACTCTCTAGAAGAAAAACAAAAGGAACTAGAACATAAAGCTAGCAAAGTTTTTCCAGCAAAGAACCAAAAAAATCCCAAAAAAAAAATCTCCCATGTTCTTGAAGTGAAGGAAAAACTTCTTACCTACATAGAAAGAGTCCCTGTTCTAGGTTTCAACTCTGGAAAGTATGACATTAATTTGATAAAAAAGGAATTTCATTCTTTTTTTATAGACACAGACAAAACAGAAATGAAAACCATAAAAAAATGCAACAAGTACATAGCAGTGTACACAGACCATCTTCTTTTCCTTGACATGTTTAACTATTTGGCACCAGGTTATTCCTACGCAAACTACCTGAAAGCCTTTCTAAAAGGGAAAGCTGAAAAAGGTTTTTTTCCCTATGAGTGGATGGACAACATAAGAAAACTGAACAACAAAGCTCTTCCTCCACGCCACTGCTTCTACAGTTCTTTGTCGGGTGGTGGAATAAGCAAAGAAGATTATCTTGAATGTAAAAAGGTCTGGAAAGAAACAAAATGAAAACTATGAAGGACTACTTGATATATTACAACAACCTGGATGTTAAACCCTTTGTTTTAGCCATAAACGAGCACACAAAATTTTTTATAGATCGTGGGGTAGACATGTTCAAAGACGGTTTAACTTTGCCAGGTTTAACCTTGAAGTTTCTTTTCAACAACACTGCACCTAATGCCACTCCTTACATTCTTTTTGGTGAGAAAGAAAAGGATGTTCACTCCTTGCTCAGACGCAACTTAGTAGGGGGTCCCTCTATTATTTTTCACAGACATCACAAAAGTGGAGAAACAAGAATAAGACAAAAAAAATACGGGTCACAAAGCAAAGTATGCAGACACATAGTAGGGGTAGATGCTAACAGCTTGTACCTCAAGTGCATGGGTGAAGAGCACTGCACAGGTTATTATGTGGTGCGCAGGAAAGAAAACGATTTTCAAGCTGTTTGCAGTCAACAAATTAGCTACTCAGCCACAGAATGGTTGCGATACAAAACTGTGACAGACAAAGTCAAGATATTACACCAATACAACTACGGGGAAGTAGTATTGGGTTCAAGGAAAAAAAAAGTGGACGGTTATAATCCAGCTTCAAAAAAAGTATACCAGTTTCACGGGTGCTACTGGCATGGTCACATATGTCACCTCACTAAATCAGTTTTAAAAGACCCCAATGGAAAGGCATGGTTAGAAGAAAAAAACCAAAATACCATTTTGACTACCCTATATCTTCAATCGTTAGGTTACCAAGTAGAGGAAAAGTATGAGTGTATGTGGTTGAAAGAAAAAACTGAAAACTTGTGCAGAGAAACAAAAAGTGAATGGGAAATTAAAAGACCGTTGTGCCAAGGCAGAAAAAGTCAGGATGAAATACTGAGAGGGGTTTCTAAAGGAACAACTTTTGGACTTATCCAGGTAGACATAGAAACACCTGAATACTTGAAAGAAAAATTCAGTGAAATGACACCTATTTTCAAAAACTGTTTAGTAGGAAAAAAAGACGTAGGTGAACATATGAAACGTTACCTGGAAGCAGCAGGTAAGCTAAAACAACCGCAACGCCAACTTATAGGCAGCTACCACGCAGAGGGAATTTTGTTGGGAACTCCTCTCTTGAAGTGGTACCTGGAGAAAGGTTTGGTAGTTACGACAGTACACCTTCTCGTAGAATACACTCCAGAACAGACTTTTTTACCCTTCATGGACGAAGTAACCAAAGCTAGGAGGAAGGGCGACGAAAATATAGACTGTAAGATTTTGTCAGATCTGTACAAACTTTTGGGAAATGGTTCATACGGAAAAACCATATGCAACAAACAAAACTTTGTTCAAACTAAGTATCTTCACCCCTCTAAGGCAAGACGTTTGGCCATGCACTGGTCAGTGCAAGATGTGCAAGACATAAGTGACAACACGGTAGAACTGTCCTGTTTGCCCACCTCCATCACCTACGACCTCCCAGTTCAAATAGGGTTCATGGTATACCAATATGCCAAACTTAAAATGTTGGCTTTCTATTACGACTTTCTCCTTGAATACATAGACGAGAAAGATTTTGAAATGTGTGAAATGGACACTGACAGTTTTTACTTTGCTTTAAGTGCAGAGAAAATAGAAGACGTAATTATTCCTGAAAAACGTGAAGCTTTCTTCAGAGAACGTCACAAATGGTTGCCCTCTGAATCATGTGACAACAGTCACCACAGAGAGACCTATGTTCAGACCAAAGTTTTGGGTGAGCTGTGGCTGCCTCAACCATGCTGTAAGAGCCGTCTGGCGTTTGACAAGAGAACCCCCGGGTTATTCAAAGTGGAGTGGGAAGGTGATGAAATGACTGCCTTGAACTCCAAATGTTACATAGGCACAGGAGTAAATGTCCCGTTAAAATGAGTTGCAAAGGTGTAATTCAAAAACAAAACCCCCTGACCACTGACAAGTACAAAGAAGTACTGGACAGTGAAAATGTTGTCACGGTAGTCAACAAAGGATTTAAAGTAGTTAACCACAGCGTTACGACTTACTCTCAAAGGAAACAAGGTCTAACCTATCAGTACATAAAGAGACAAGTATGTGAAGACGGTGTAAGCACCCTACCCCTTTCTATATAAAAAATGGATTCTTTTTCTAGTTTCACTTCCAGTTGTACATTTCGTTGAAAGAAAAAAATTTTAAACAAATTGTTCAAATGAACAAATTTCCTTCATAGAAAACAGTGTTAAAATGGAAAATGTTCATTTGAAAAATTGTTCAAACGAACATTTGTTCAAATGAACATTTTTCCCCATAGAAAACAGTGTTAAAATGGAAAATGTTCATTTGAACAATTGTTCAAACGAACATTTGTTCAAATGAACATTTTTCCCCATAGAAAACAGTGAAAACAATTGTTCAAACGAACATTTGTTCAAATGAACATTTTTTCCCATAGAAAACAGTGTTAAAATGGAAAATGTTCATTTGAACAATTGTTCAAACGAACATTTGTTCAAATGAACATTTTTTTCCATAGAAAACAGTGTTAAACTGGAAAATGTTCATTTGAACAATTGTTCAAACGAACATTTGTTCAAATGAACATTTTTTTCCATAGAAAACAGTGTTAAACTGGAAAATATTTTTTGTTCAAATGAACATTTTTCAAATAAAAAACAAAGGTAAAAAAAAATGTGTACTGTATCATGAAAAAAAACTAATAAAAAGTAAGAAAAGTGAACTGTATCACCCAAAAAATAAAAAAAAACTTTTCACAAAAGTGAACGCTGTACATGTTCACGACAAAAAATAAAAAATCCGGCGCTGAAGAAATTAAGTTGGAACAGAAAAAAAAGTGGTACCAGATTTCTTAACTCATAGCGTCACGTTCACCAGATTATTAGTATCTGGTTAGATTTAAGCAACCATTTTAACATGGAAAGTTTAGAAGCTATGCTTGTGGAGCAAACCACAGAAACTCAACCTTATGACTATTACATGCGTCCAGTTTTACAAAGTGTTGCTTCATATAATCAAGCTTCTTCTATAACACCTGACAATGATATAAGTTCTGTAGCATGTGGATGTTCAGAGAATTTCTTTTGGGAAATAATACCTGCAGAAAACATTGGTTATTTTAGAGGAGCTGAACCAGACACTGTTGACCACTGTATAACTAGTGTTAAAATGTACAAATATTTCTCTTCAGCTTTTTGGGACGCCTACAGAAACTGCATGTACTATTGTTGAGTGAAAAAAGTTAACTTGATAATGCATGATTGGTGTATAGGAGTATATCAATTGCACACTGAACCTGGCTGCCTAAGACACTACACAAGGTACACTTTAGGAAGTGTAAGAAAGTTTGCTCTTACTCTCCAAGAGTTAGAATGTAATCCCATAGTAGGAGTGTTTTGTCAGTGTAATTGTAAACTGGAAGTATCTGCTATTGCTAAAACTATTTGTTTCACATGTCTGCAGGTCTCACTGGAACTTCATGCCTTAAGTATACCTGGAGTGAAAAATCACTTCTCCTTTGAGGTAAACTTTAAGGATGGTTTTTTATCTGGTCTTTTACCTGGACCCAAAAACAGTCAAACTTACTTCCTGGCCCAGGCTTTGTTCGAGCATGCTATATCTAACATAGCCAAACTTAACAGTTATTGTTTCCACAACACATGGAAAACTAGTCTCACTGGCCAAAGCTGGTATCAAGCAAGTAAATTCACACACAACAAATGTTTTTGTAGTATATGTGCACGCCCCGGAAATGGAAAATCTGTCTTCATCTGTAAATATTGTGTCTAATAAAAAAATATAATCTGTTATGTGAAATAAATGAGTTGTGTTTTATTTTAATGCATGAAATGAAGAGACATAACAAAATGAGTCATAAGTATTGCGTAAATCCATAAAAGTATTGCATCAGAACATTGTGTAAATTCTTACAAGCATTGCGCAATGCACCCTCATACGTAGGTCATACGTTTTTGCAAGTAGGTTAGTAGGTCACTTCCGGTTTGCAAGTAGGTCAGCTCTAGGTATTGCACAATTCTTTTAATTTATGCATCTAGGTCAGGTCACTAGGTCAAATGGAATCCAGCTCTCTGATTGGTCGAAAAAACTAGGTCATGACCTTATGATGTCACTTCCTGTCAAATCCAGCCCTCTGATTGGCTGAAACTAGGTCACTTCCGGTCTACCAGTAGGTCATGACCTAGTTAGTAGCTAATCCATTGCGCTCAGTTTGCATGTATATACTACTCTCAAAATCACAATAATGTCCCACTTGTCACAAAAGCCTTTCTAATGTTTTCCATATAACAGTAGTACATATAACTCTTGTTTCAGTGCATGTACACAATAAAATTTCATACTTGTTATATTTACTAATAATAAGCACCTTATAGTTTCAGGAGATACACTGAAATACTCCAATGGGATGGGCTTCAGTACTGCTGATAATGATCAGGATAGATGGACTGATGGTAATTGTGCATTAGAGTGGCACTCTGGCTGGTGGTACTCGGGCTACGCAGGCTGTGGGCTTTGTGACCTGAATGCTCTCTATGGTGAATATCTTCACTGGACTCTTTTGACACAGTACCACCCCAACGGCCCAACAGCCACCACAATGATGATAAAGACTGAGTAACACCCTCCTTGTACACATGGAAGATGCTCTATCAACACATAAACTCTTTTCACATGTTTTATATATACTGGGTTGACTGACATTAAATTGACAGCTCAAGCAGCTCGGGAGATCATTACTTGATATATTTTCTCTTGTCGAAAAGGATTTCATTAGGGTTTGGAAACTGAAAATTTAGCTTACAGGACAATAAAGCTGATCGACACATAGATTATCATCCTGTATATTCATAACCAACTTGAAAGAATTGACTGTACCTGCTTAATGTATTAAAGTCTGAATTCCTTCAATCAATCTTATTGACCCTGTTTGGTGTTGTGTGATATTCCAACTATGTTTAAAATCAACTAGTGCCTTTTACGTAATGGGAGGCGGCTATGTTTAAACAAAAATATATGCTTTGCTCAAAATGGTGCTACCACATATCATAGTTCACATAGATTCTCTATTAATCATATTGCTACATATTGGTGTACCATGCTGAGCCCTCAGCTGTTACCCTAACTTATACAAATAGTGTGGTGTATAACTGGTGGTTCTGCATTTGACCTCAATCTTAACTTTTATAAGCCACTTTAATTTTTTTTTGTCCTGATTTGCCGATGATAACGTGGGATAAAACCAACTGATCTTGGTCAATATGAGCGTGCTGAATTCAGAAATCATATTGAAATTGATGGATTTTCCCCCATAGTTAAATTCATGTATACATTCTGGATAATACATGTTTTCAACATTAAGAAAATGTGGAATATAGTCAATATGAACCTAATGTAATGGTTTTCAATACCAGCTGGGTAGTTCGGGTCTTGCTATCTGCAAAGAAGACGAAGACAGTAATCCAAGTGTATGCCAATGGTTTATTGGGTTCCTGATGATACACAAAGCGGCTACCCTTTGATCATGTTACATGGGAAGCAAGTTAAATGCACGGAGGCCTGAATGCGTCTGACGTAGCAGCTGAGCGCAGGGCTTTATATATCCATATGCGCGGTGGTGGTGGCTAGATACCCCATAGGAGGTTACGTCTTTGGAGGAGAAGCGCTAACGTGGCGCCATTTTCGCTTGTAAAGACTTTCGCATATATTCACCACTGGAACCAGGGACACACTACCGATCATACCGTTTCTCCCCGAAAGGGTTCACGCCCATGGTTCTGAATCCGTGCTGCCACCTATGTCAAGCCTTAGGAACAATCAGCGACAGGACTCACCCGCCATGCCAGACGGCTCCTATTATACAGGTCCACGTATAATATACCTCTACACTACTCCCCCAGACATAAGGTAGGAGTTATAACTATTATCTATCATATATAGGAACACATACATTATGTATCTTTGAATAATAGAAGTATCATACTAGGGTTATAAAGGTACCACCATAAAGTATCAATGAACAATGTGTGTCGAATAGTAGTAGTTATGTTAAATGTCTCAGTACAAATCGGTACTAAACGCATATATTCAGATATGTGTAACGGAGCTGGTATTAGTTCGTATTTAAATACATTATCCTGAAAAGGACTTTTTAGATAATATCATACGATCTTAATATAATTGTAATCCTGTAAAGGACTTAGACATATTAGACATATGGTTTATAATAGTACTGTATAACAATAATGAGTCCTAAAAAGGACTTCATATATAACCCTACTTTGATATGATACATTGATACCCATTAGTTCTAATAAGAACTGTTACAAATTACCCACTGAACAAGATCTCGAGAATTATTCAGGAATTTCTTGAGTCCAGACTTGTGAATACAACAAGAATAGAGAATATGATTTTCCCTGGAAATTTGGACACACCATAACATGTTATACTTGAAAAAGTTCTCTAATCTAGATCTTGAGAAGGGCCCTGGGATTTCTTGGGAAAGACTCAGGATATGCCCAGGAAAGACTCGGGATATTCCGAGGAACTGGACATGGTATAAGATGTTCTGGTGTGTCCAAATTTCCAGGGAAAATCACGTTCTCCTTGCCAAAGTTGTGAACGTTCCCAACTCGAGTCCTGTTCATTGGGAACACTGTATACATATGTACAATACACTCTGAAAGAATACGAATTGTCTATACATGAGTATGTATAGGCAAAGCGTTTTTTTTTTAAAGAAAATTAATACGTCTATATCACCATATATATAGAAGTGAACTACCTAATAACACTGGGTTCTACATTTACACGATACTATAGCATATTATTTATACAGAAATAACAACTCTATCGACCATAGCACCTTTCAAGTACTGTATAGGATTCCAGATTCTGTAGTTAAACCCGTATAATACATATAGTGTGATTATAGAAAAATATAATCTTTACAGGTCTGGGTTTATGTGATAATAAACCTGGACTAGATTAATAACCAGTTTATGTGTGATTACAAATGTCCTAAAAATGCAATGGATAAGCTATGTTTAGTTTACTAGTTCTACAGATAAAACATGAGAGATAGGAGCCTGAGGGATAGTCACCATGAGGGATAGGTAAAATGAATGATAGGCAGATTGAGGATAGGTAAACTAAAGGAAAGAAGGAACAAATAAGATAGGGTAAGGTGAGGGTTAAGTGTTATAAGTTAGGCCTTTTAAGGGATAACCTGATTTAACTGTAGGTGTTTTAGATTGGCAGGATGAATGATAGGTAAACAATCAATATGCTGTATGTGGGATAGGCAGAGCAATACCTGTCTGACTGAGAGATAGGCAGACGTTTGGGTATGTGGACTGAGGTACTAACTCTGATTGACATGTTGTATCTTTAAAGATCATTTTCAATATCATGTTTTTTACAATTTCAAAATATTGTCCCCTCTGAACACAATATTGCATGCCTCTAGCTTGCACCACTGATCTCATCTTGGTCATAATGCTATGGGGATTAAAATCACCTGTAGTGCTATAGGCAGGTGATTTTATCTTTGTATACACAACAAACCCTCTATTCATGGCCAACTGACGGCCGTCAGTCACTGACCAATGGCATAGAGACAGTATCATTAGTCCTTTAATTGTTTCGAGTTCTATTCAAGCTTCGGGCATGATTATTTGGTTCACTAATAATCCCTACTCTTTGTAATTCCACTATCACTAACACTGGCCGCCAGTTGGTTGCCATCACTGGGTGTGACGTCATGACCTCTTGACCTAGTTGGGCCTCAAAACCAGGCTCGCGGAGATCATGTGCCTCTAGCAGCAGCCTGAGTGACATCACCTGCCTAAGCCACTACTAGTGATTTTATTCCCCATAGCGTTACAGCCAAGATAAGATCAGTGGTGTAAGCTAGAGGAATGTGATGTCTGTTTGGAAAGCTGAAATATTTCCCTCCTTTTCGGGTACTTTCGGGTACTTTTGGTCAGACCATCAATTTAGCAGGACTTTTTTGATTTGGTTTGGATGGTCCCTTCGTTTCATTTGGTATCCCTTTCATGAAGATATATGATAGCTCCATATACCCCCTTATCCTACATAGGGCCCAATACTGAACACACAAGGTCACCTAGTTTCATGGGGGGGTAGAGGGAGGTTGGCGTTCACAAAAGGACTGTATGGAGTAACACATCCTATACTGCACTATCCTCAGTCACAGTGCCAGAAATCTACCACTCAAAAACTTCCATTTACATACGCCAACACCCTTTATAGAACAGGGCAGTTGTGAGACATAACCAATGTGTGTTTTTTGAGATCCTAATGTTGCTTGTGTATGTGAAGTAGACCAACCATCAAGGAGGGGTGTAGGTTGCTGTGCTAGTAAAAACATGCAGCAGGGGTACTAAGAGCTAGGTGATACTCACACAGTCACAGAGCACTGTCACTTACTCAGGCAGCTCAATAAAAGGCAGAAAACACAGAGTTAGACACACAGAAGGAAAGCAACCACAGTACAGCAATAGTCCGCATCTAAGGTAGGATAACCATAAATATCTACAAGTGTATGATATCATTATTTGCTGTCGTGTATAAAACTAAACATAAATATAATGGTAAAGGTGAACGATGAGCATGCGATGAGCATGCGATGAGCATGCGCGATAGACCTATGACGTCATCGTGCGGATTTGGCGCTGGTTATTTCACAGCAGGGTGCAATACGGGGGTTTAGTGCATTGTCAATGGAGTATCGATATTCACCTTGACATAAATTTATATGACTAGTGCCTTCGGCACTAGGGGGTGGGGTAGCCAAACTATTTTTGCACAGCAACCTGTGGCCTATTCTGATGGCAAAATGTGGCTTGTTTCACGACGCTACTGACGATGCCTAGTGACATGAAGTTGCTAATTGATGTGACGTTACTAAGTGACATGATGGGGCTACTGATCTATGTTTGTGATAGGATGGCGCCCTACTGCAGCATTGTAAGCCCACTCTCCAAATCAGATGCTAATATTGAATCTATGGTAGTTAACTTTACCCAAGAAGAACATAGACTGACATCATTCATTCATGTGTACAGGCCACCTAATGGAAGCTATGTGAAATGCATGGATTCTGTGGTGAAAATATGTGAAAGCCCACTCCTAATTGGTAGAGAAAGATGGCTGATTGGTGATGTTAATGTCAATCTGTTCGAACCAAATGACAGCAAAACTAAACTATACAAAAAGTGTATAAACAAATTAAATCTTACGGATATCACTAGGCCGTATACCAACAGATTAGGAGGTACCTGTATTGACCTAATAGCTTTTGAATGTGGCATTGTATTACATCATGGTACCCTGCCTCTTTTTGCAAGTGACCATCTTTCAGTCTATGATGTGAAGAAGCCCAAGGAGGAATTTGTCTCTGGTCGTTCATATAAAAATTATGACTACCATGATTTTGCAGACTACCTCCTTGGCATAGACTGGTATGATTATGACAAGATCATGGATGTGGATGAAAAATGGTCCCTCCTCCTTAAGTATATAACTGATTACTTAGATGTTAGCTGGCAATTTCCTAACTTGTTCATAGCCTGAAAATTTTGCTTCATCTGGTACCCTACAAGCACCCCAGTCTAAAGCAGTCATTAATTGTGAACATGTAACCAGCGATCTACTTACTTATTTTTGTATATAGTGTAAACTTCTGGAAAGGTTGGTTTCAACTTGGGACGTCTGTTTTCACACACCCTTTTACATACAGTAACACCTCCCTCAGAAGTCCGCTAAAGTCTAGGGTTTTTGTCCACATTTGGTTTCTTGAATTATCTTGATGGCGGGTGCTACAGGCACCTAGTGCCCATTTTGTGAACTAAAGCTCAAATCATGTTAGAGGAATCTGGCCGTTTTTGAAGAATTCAAGCATTTTTCTACAGACAGAAGATCAACCCCCCTCTACCACCTCATGCGCCTACAGTAAGCATATTCTTTATGGTGACGGACGGGCCGCAGTCAGCACTTTGGATACACTGACGTTTTGGTCATTGGTCACTGGTGACAGCATTGTCAGCCTATTGCACTGGAGGTGTACCATTAAACCCACTATATAGGATCAGAATAGAACCTTGCCCCGCCGGGGTATCAAATTAAAATTGATACTTTAGGGAATAGAATAGAATTTTGCCCCGCAGGGCTATCAATTTCATTTATAACCCTTAATAAAGCATGTGTGCTCTACCTTCTATTATAACCCTTAATAAAGCTATATTAATAGCCCTCCTAGGGTAAAATTCTGTTCTATTCCCTAAAGTATTATTTTTAAATTGATAGCCCTGTGGGGCAAAATTCTATGCTATTCTTTAAAGTATCAATTTTGAATTAATAGCCCTGTGGAGCAAATTTCTATTCTATTCCTTATTACAGTCTAATCTAATTTTATGCTATTCCAAATTGGTAAAAAGTCCTGTATACAACAAATAGGGACAGTATTATTAGGGTTTAGGGCTGTTCCTCTGGTTCTCTAAGAAGAAAGGGATACTGTTATGGTTTGAAAAGAAAACAAATCATGGCTTATTAAAACCATGATAACATTCCTCTCTTCTGATAGAACTAAAGGAAAAGCCCTAAATCCTAATGATACTGTCCCTATTTGTTGGACACGGGATGGGCGACCAGTGATGGGAATGTCAGGCTATCCGATAGGCTGACCATGGGTGACTGGTCATCATAAAGGATACGCTGACCGGAGATTTGTGGGGTGCCTCTACCCCTTCCTGGTGTGGGCTATAGTCTATTCTCACTGAGTAAAAACCAAGTACAACTGTCGCATATTTTTTATTGTTTACCAAAAAAATAAAAAATAAAAACTGTAAACCTACATGCTTCTGATGAGTCTATTGAAAAAAAAAACGAGCCAAAAGATTGCTATGAAAAAAAAATTCAAAAAGCATACAGCAGTGGTGTTCCACTGGAGGTGTACCAATAAACCTACTGAGGTGGGCCTTGGACAAAGTCCAGGACCTTGTGCTTTAACCCTAACCCTAACATGACCCTCACAGGGGTCCAATGAAAACCCCTGTATAGGACACACCTTAGCAACTGTAAACAACTCAACTGGATACCTAAGGGGTGTCATGATACAACAGCAATATAGGAGGGAAGCCAAACCCTCTGTCTCTGTGTTATTTTCATTTTGGTGGCCAACTACAGACCGGCTACACTGAGTATTACAAGTTTGGTGCAACTTTGCATTGTTTTGTTCTGTGGCATCTTTATCCTCTAAGATTGCCTATATTTATTTTTGTACGACAATATTTTATGAGCGCATGCTAGTACTGTCCTAAGTAATTTAACCTGCAGTTATGTCTCAAGTCTCTTGTTATTGGTCAAAAATCATAGAAAGTGTGCAAATAGGGTTTTGAGAGGTCTGAGAAAAAATTATGTAGTATCTCAAAAATATTTTTTGTGGATAGTGTATAGGTCTTGGGGTAACTGCACATGAAATATTATGAGTTAAATATGAAAACCGTTGCTATGGCAATGCCCAGAACCTATCTACCTGGAAATGATGTCCTCCCGAGTGACCATTTGGGGTATTTTCCCTTTATTGATTCAAAATGACCTATGATATGCTTCTGGTCCACTGTTTTTATGTTTTTGCCTGTAGTACTGGGTCAAATGGTTGGGTTTGGAGTATTGTAGTCAGACGTAATGGGCTTTTTGCGTTACCCTCAGGTCATTTTCCTATAGGGCCTAGCCTGGAATTCAAGTAAATCTCAGATTCTAAGATAATGATTTCTTTCTGTTCTATAAAAAAGCTGAACAGACTATGGTAGGAACTATTGATTACATGGAATACAATGCCCACGGCATGTACTTTCAGGTGGTATATAGTTTGATGGGGAAAAAAATCTGTAATTTCTGTTCAAAATACCTTGTAGTTCATCACTCGCCTGGACATTATGTTCAGAATTGTGATAAAAAAACATTAAAAGTAGGCTCATTTTATGATAGCAAGGAATCAGCTGACATAGATAACAATGTGAATTCCATCATCTACTGCTTAAGATGGTCCAGATCTGTGATTTTCAATGAGATAAAATGATTATTTCTGTAGGAAACCAAACCCTCAACATGGCACGTTACTCAATGGTCACTCGCCCGGACACAATTTCACCTGGACAAAAAAACACTTCCCATCCCTGATACTGCAAAGGTTTAGCAGCAATCAATTATCCCATACACTGAGTACTAAGGTATATGTAGGGGGTAAATAACTGGCATAGTTAGGATATTTGAATATCCCTATTGTGCAGAGGAGGGGCAGGAATATTGAATTTTGTGTGAGGACAAGAAATGTAGGCAGAATCATGGTAAAAACGTTAAAAGAATTCTCATTTTACGATAATAAGGTCACATCTGACATAAAGAAACATATTATTTTCATGATATACAGGTCAAAATGGTCTAGATCTGATATTGTCATGGTAATATGACAATTGTATCAGTAGAAAATCAAGCCCTCAATATGGCATATTACTCAAATGTCATTCGCCCAGACATATGCCAAGAGTCACAAACATTTATTATAAGTACACTCATTTTATGATATAGAAGACACATCTGACATACATAACAATGTGATTTCTGTAATCTACAGGTCTGAATGGTCTAGAGCTGTTATTTTCATTAAGATAAAATTTTAATTTCTGTAGGAAATCAACCCCTCAACATGGCATGTTATTTAATGGTCACTCGCCCGGACACGATTTCGCCCGGACAAAATAGCACTTCCCATCCCTGCTACTACAAAGGATGGAGAGTAATCCATTATCCTATACATTGGGCATTTAGGTATATGTAGGGGGTAAATAACTGACTTAGTTAGGATAGTTAAATGTGTTAATCCTACACAGGAGGGGAAGAAACATAATTTTTCGCCCGGACAAGGAAAAAGGGGGATTTTCAAGGAAAATCACTTATTGCCCCCTCACAGTGAAGGTTATGGAGGAAATCAAATTTTATTTTCAACATACTTTACCCCCAACATGCAGCAAATCTTTTAAGTCATAATTGAACGCATTTCACTTTTAGATATTTAATGGGGGGAGGCCAAATGACCAAATTATCGCCCGGACAGACCACTTTACAAAAAGTAAAATGCTCCAGAAGAATAGAAAAAATCTGACCAGGAACATAATTTTTGCTCCTATTTCACCACAAGACTCTATAATTTACATAATAAAAGTGAACAGACACATACCTAGTCCTCATTCTACAAAAAATGATGAAATATGTCGATTTTATTGATTTTCCAAGCTGAAAGGGGTCAATTTTAGGTATGTTCAACCCCCTGGAGGTTAGAATATTGATATTTGACCACTAAAACCCATATATAACATCAAGAACTCATTGAGCCAAAAAATGTGACCCAAAAAAAATTGGGGAAAAATCAAAATCCTAAGTGTAGGGGGCTGACTTTCACCAAAATTCCCATTTGCACACCTTCTGTGATTTCAGACCTATTGCCCTTGCCATTTTTACCTATTCTATTTCTTTCAAAGATGGCTGCCACCTTTTACCCTCTCCTGTTGCTGAGTGTGCTTTCTGTCTGCTGCATGGCCAATAAATTAGTGGCTGAGGAAACGCCAGAAACTCCATTTGATGAAATCAAAGGACTCATCAATGTAACTATTTACTCTCTTTTCAACACTTATTATAGTCGCCATGTGACTATTTCAAGACTATATCAACTGTGAAATCATATATCATATGCAGATATCAATATAAGGTGACTTATTACTTGACGGAGAGTGCTTAACCCAAACAACAATGTATTCAATAGCGACATGTCTCAATTGTAATGTTTGGCCTCTTGCAGGGCATGTGGCAGGATGTATTGAGCATGCGGTTTGTTGTTCAAACACTGTCACAGGAAAGGAAGCCCAGTTGTATGTTATGACATCTTAAGTATCTTGATTTGAGGAATAAGATCTTAAAGTTGCACTGGAGCTTAATTCAAAACATCCTGGGATCACGACCCCAGCGATCTTAGGAATAAATCAGCCTTATTCTATTAAGCGATCTTGAGAGTTGACTGGGTTCACATATCCTAGCAAGCACTAAGATTGCATCGATCTTAGCCTCAGCCCTCCTACACTATTCCAAGAAGAACTGACTAGGCACAGGGGTAAGAGTCCCAAAATAAAGGAATAGCTGTGGAGTCACTCTTCTTCACAAGAGTGCTTATACCATCGTTCCCCGTCCCCATATGGGCTAACAAAAGAGCACAGGGTGCAGTTGACACCTGTACAGTATTTAAAAGTTGTTCCCATGAATGTATGATTTATGCTTGCCTATTAGAAGCATTGTGCCCTCCCCCCAGGACAAAGAGAGAGAAGGGGAGAGTTACCTTACAGTGCACTTAACGCATGAGTAGCCCTAAGAGCCCTCAAGGACACTCAGCAAAATGTCCTCCCTCCCTCTTTATGTATGCAGCAGGCTATTCACTCTTTCGATCAGGAGTGTTCCCTGTAAGTGCTCTTGTACTCAGGTGAAACTACTATGCATTTCTTTCACTAAGATCGCAGTGATCTTAGTGCTGGAAAAGGAATAGTGAAGTGATCCCAGGACTTGCTATTCTTGACAGGCCTGCAACCACTGCATTAGATAGGGTAGACCGGCGAGGTCTTATGATATGTGCCTACACTAAGATCACAGGGGTTGCGATCACAGGATGTTTTGAATTAAGATGTCCCATGCACCATGCTACTCAGCCTTTACCGTCTGGTAGTGTCAGGTAAGCATCAAAGCTGACAGGAGCAGCTCGATGAAATGGACACCAGGAATAGGTGTACCATGGGTGTAGGTTCAGAGTAGGTAAAGGCAATAGACACGGTCATCATTACAAATGTAGAAGTCTTGTACTATTACTGATAGTAACATTAGTATTTGCAGGAAGACGTAAACCTTTTACTAATGTTATTAGAGAGTTTACAGTCCGGAAGGTTGTACCTATCATTACTGCTTGGAACACACTGAATGTTTCCTCTTAGAACACATGTGAATAAAAAGGAGGTTTATTTTCCATTTAGCAAGAATTAGGTCTAGTTCTAACATGACATTCTAATATTATAAATGACTTTTTATTGTGACTAAAACTCAACGAATGAGCACAGTTATAAAAAACTATTTCAAATGTGTGTAAGGGTTGGCCGAAAACATCAAAGGCATTCTATAGAAATTAAACCCAAGCTTAGATCTTATATCTTGAAAGAGTTGTATTAGCCTGCGATCCAACCAATGCTGATCCAACAGTTTTTAACAAAGCAAAAGAATAAGTAGTGGAGTACCAATTTTAGGAGAGAAATATTGCTGATCCATTATTTCTATCAGCTCAATCTAGGTAGTAGCTACCTTGCCACTGGTAGGATCAACATTCTGAGAATCATTGGGTTTGTAGATGACCAATAATCAGGTCACCTACAAATGTTAAATTAGATAAGAGGATCATAGTGTTGGAATTAACTCTGGGGTGAAACAATAGAATACATGTAATCCTAACAACTATTTTGTAACTTACTTGAGGTCATAAATGATTAAGACGTTTTCCACTGAGGTCATAAAGTAAGGTAATTTTCAGGAATTTACCATTTTACCAGTGACATGATATCTATCAACTTTACTTGTTATGTGCAAACTGCATCTCTATCATAAGGATCAGATGCTACCTTGAAAAAAAATGCAATACAACAACTAATTACACAGCTATCACTTTCAGGTACATACTGTCAGGCTTTGTATAATGCTGGATTAAAGGCATCCGGTGTATACAAATTGATTCCGGATGGTGTCAATGAGACAGAAGTGTACTGCGAGCATAATCTGACTGACTATGGAACAGAATGGACAGTAAGACAATTAAGTATCTGATTATCAAAACTGTTGTTTTCCCCTATTTCACCCATATTCTAGTAACTTTTCAACTTTGTAGAGTTTAATTATTGGAATATCAACTAAAGCAAAAAGAGCTCCAGATGAAAGCTCCATGATTAGTATCTAGGCATCAGACTTCAAAAAGGCATTTAAGCAATAGCTTACACCTGTTTCCTTCTGTTGGGATGACTGGTCCCACTCAATGTGTATAATGTCTGAACTGCCCTGCTGGAGGTTTTTGTTGACAGTGAGCTGCCTCAGGGAGGAGAAGAATCTTTCTTCTTGCTTGAAGACAAGAATGTCCCTCTTCTTTAACCATACCCTGTGGATAGATGAGGTGTATTTATAAACCAACCAACTGAGTTGTGGATTTGGTTTGGATTAGCTGGGATGGTTGAGACTGGCTCCTTCCAGACCAAAATGATGTTTCAGGCTCTAATCAGCAATCTTCATGATGGAATCGCTTAATATCTCAAGTCTGAGTGGACTTGGTATGGCCTCTGTATCAGCAGTGTCTTTAGTAAAATTGTAATACGTCACTGCAGATTAGATTATTCAATAATGACTTGAATTATGATTCCTGCTTCAGGTTATCCAAAGAAGGATGGATGGAACTCTTTCCTTTAATCACAACTGGAACAACTACACACAAGGCTTCGGTGGTGCAGGTGGGGAGTTCTGGCTGGGCCTTCACCACATCTACCACCTCACTGTGAACAAGAATATCGAGCTACTGGTGGAACTTGACAATGGGACTGCTAAGGCTTATGCACATTATTCTCACTTCTCGATTGGAGGTCTGAATGATAACTATCGGCTCCAACTCAGTGGTTTTTCAGATGGTCAAAATAGTCCAGGTGAGTCATGATATTAAACCGCAGAATAAGTGTATTCTGGTTAGTAGCTCAGATGTCCCCTCATTTCATACATGACAACACCTGATCGGGAATTCCCCACATACCCCTTCCAGATACTGCATAGCCTAATCCTAGCAAATTGTCGTTATCTGCGCCATGATTGGTCATCAATGGTGACTCTTTTTTGAGTGATAACTCACTGCGTCATCTTTTGCCACTGTGTTTCCGTCTCACATGGCATGGCGATTTATCACAACAGTCTCCAAAATGATCTCCCTCACTGCGTGAGTATGTGCCACCCCTTGTCAGCCCTCACAAAGCATGGTGACTTATTACCACCATCGCCAACATGGATCTAACTCACTGTGTGATTATGTGCCACTCCCAGTCAGTTCTCACTCAGAATGGCAACTTATCACCAACATCACTAATTTGGATCTCACTCCTTGCGAGAGTATGTGTCACTCCAAGTCAACTCTCACTCAGAATGTCACCTTATCACCACCATCGCCATCATGGATCTCACTGTCTCAGAATGACTTTTCACCTGCATTGTCTCATGGCTCTCACTCACTGCATGAGTTTGTGTCACTCCTAATTAATCTTCTCTCAAAATGGCGACCTATCAACACCATCGCTGACATGGATGTCACTTGCTGTGTGAGTGTGTGCCACTGTCATCAACTCTCACACAAAATGGCGACTTATCACCACCATTGCCAACATTGGTCTCACTCAATGTGTGAATTTGTGTCATTCCAAGTCAATGCTCTCTGAGGATTGCATCATCTGTCACTCACTCTCACTCAGAATGGCAACTTATTACTACCATTGCTAAAGTTGTTGAGACAGCACCACTGTTCAACATGTAGCCTATCTAGGAAGTGTGGGCATGAAGTATAAGTCCCATACATATCAAATGTGCTTTGTTTAACACTGATTTCCATGTAATACTTCAGACAAGATTATATAGAGAAATTATCAATTGAATTTAGATAGAGGTATCTCTAAAATGAAAGCAAGTATCCATAAACACCTTTTCTCTGGTTACAGGAAAAATACATAGGGAAATATCTACATGAACACCTTGTCTGTGGTTAGAGGGAAGATATATAAGGCAATACCTTCTCTGGCAAAACATACTTTAATCTGGCAGATGTCAGGCTGCATAATTACCAATGTCGATGATCATGACCTTTTCATCTAACAAGGTGAGTGATCACCAGCATCGCCATCACTGGTGAGTCTGAGTGATCACCACTCTCGCCATCCATGGTGAACTTGCGCTATGACATAGTGCGCGTTTCATCTAGTGAGGTGAGTGATCAACCGCCTTGCCATCCCTGGTGAGTGTGAGTCATTACCATCCTTGCCAACCATGGTGAATGTGCACTATGGCATGGTGTGCATTTCATCTAGTGAGGTGAGTGATCACTCGTGTCGCCATCCCTGGAGAGTGTGGGTGATGAAGATCCTCACCATCTGTGGTGAACCTGTGCTATCACGAGGTACGCGTTGCATCTAGCAAGGTGAGTGATCACCCAAATGACCATTCCCCGTGAGTGTGAGTGATCACGATTCTTGCCATCCATGGTTAATGTGCATTTTGACATGGTGTGTGTCTCATCTAGCGAAGTGAGTGATCTCTCATGTCGCCATCTCTGGTGAGTCTGAGTGATCACCATCCTCACCATCTGAGGTGAGGCCCCATCGCTATTCCTGGTGATCTTGTGCTATAGCGACGTCGTGTTCCATCTAGCGACATGTTTGAGCCACTTCACACAGGTTGACGAGGAGTCACGGCAATTTGCTGGGATGCTAGATTTCCCATAAACCCCTTCCAGATTCCCTGTACCCTCATACCAGTTACCCAATGACCTCCTTCCATTTGCTCCATACCCTGTCCCAAGATACCCCATAACCTCCTCCACAAGTGACCTATAACCTCCTTTCAAGTGCCCCAGAGTTTAAATATTTTATCGGCCAAGAAGCAAATTAATACAATTAGCTGTTCAATATAGCCAAGAGCTTTAAAGATTTCTGACAGCAGGTCATAGGCTTTGCACAATATACATGCTTTCCATAACTTATTTGTGGATCAACACGGTAAACGGTACACCCGCGAGGGGGTAAATGGACATACCTTTTACTGTGTTGATCCACAGTCCTCTATATAAAGGGCTTTTTTTTTTTGTAGTGGGCTCCATTCGCTCTAATGACACACAATTTATTACTGGCATTACTTCTAAGTAACCTGGCTGGTTACAAGATGCTCCCATCATTTCTACTCAACATGAACATTTAACCAAGGAGTTGTTTCTTTCCTCGCTCTTTTTGCATTTTACACCAAACTCTAGCTAGCAATTCAACTCGGCTTATGTCTCTAAGCACTCATATTGAGAGACAGCACCGCAGACAAATGTTCTGAATTTTCTCCAGTTTTTTCACTCCCATCGAAGTTGAGCAGTCAATTATCGCAGAGCCATAGTCAAATACAGGCAGCACCATTTGTTTGTATGCAGTCAGAGACAGACTCTGATCCATCAATTTCTTCAATTTTCGAAGTTTGTACAGTATATTTAGAGCTTGGTATTTCTTTTTATCACATAAT
The DNA here is from genome assembly GCA_949317995.1 of Acholoe squamosa. Classification (NCBI taxonomy): domain Eukaryota; kingdom Metazoa; phylum Annelida; class Polychaeta; order Phyllodocida; family Polynoidae; genus Acholoe; species Acholoe squamosa. The sequence goes on along the minus strand of OX439036.1, from coordinate 7,501,731 downwards.
GCTCTGAATTGCATATGCTTATCAATATCAACTCTTAAATAACAGAAGCTATCTACAGATTCACTCCCTCTAGACTGTTACTCATACCATTATAAACAAGCTGGCGCTTATCAGAATAGGAGCATAGGCTTTTTGTTTTCTCCCAATTTATAGTTAACAGACGACCTTTACACCAAGTGCTAATCAGGTCCGAATCTGACTGTATTAGCTCTCGTAGGATCTCAGGGTGTTTGTCGGCGTATAGTATAAACCAACAATTCTTTATTACAGTAGTGATATTATTTATATAAGGCATAAATAGCAGAGGACCCAATACCAAACCCTGTGGAACACCACAGGATACAGTCATGGGCCCAGATATGCTAACAGCTCTTGTTCTTTGTATTCTTTGGTTTAAGCCAACGTACCAATTGTCAACATAGGAGGCTGAAATGTGGGCCCAGATGGCAGAACGGCCAGACCGAATTCTGGGATTTAACTTTAGACCCAATAAAACCTTTTAAAAAAAAGTAATCATTGAACCATTTCACACGTACCATATCAAAAACTATCCTCAGGAGCTTAATTCAAAACATCCTGGGATCCCAACCCCAGCGATCTTAGTGTAGGCACATATCATAAGACCTGGCTGGTCTACCCTATGTAATGCAGTGGTTGCAGGCCTGTCCAGAATAGCTAGTCCTGGGATCACTTCACTATTCCATTTCCACCACTAAGATCACTGCGATCTTAGTGAAAGAAATGCATAGTGGTTTCACCTGAGTACAAGAACACTTACAGTGAACACTCCTGATCGAAAGAGTGAATAGCCTGCTGCATAGGGAGGACGTTTGCTGAGTGTCCTTGAGGGCTCTTAGGGCTACTCATGCGTTAAGTGCACTGTAAGGTAATTCTTCCCTTCTCTCTCTTTGTCCTGGGGGGAGGGCACAATGCTTCTAATAGGCTAGCATAAGTCATACATTCATGGAAACAACTCTTGAATACTGTACGGGGGTCAACTGCACCCTGTGCTCTTTTTTTAGCCCATATGGGGACGGGGAACGATGGTATAAGCACTCTTGTGAAGAAGAGTGACTCCACAGCTATTCATTTATTTTGGGACTCTTACCCCTATGCCTAGTCAGTTCTTCTTGGAATAGTGTAGGAGGGCTGAGGCTAAGAATGATGCGATCTTAGTGCTGGCTAGGATATGTGAACCCAGTCAACTCTTAAGATCGCTTAATAGGATAAGGCTGATTTATTCCTAAGATCGCTGGGGTCGTGATCCCAGGATCTTTTGAATTAAGCTACAGGTCCAGGAAGGCCATGACAGATTAGTCACCCCTTATCCTGGCCTCATAAAGATCCTGAACCAAGGCGTACACAGTGTCATTAGTGGAGCGGCCGGGCATGAAGCTGTATTGTTAATTTGATACCAGACCATGCTCTAGTACATGTGACAGTAGTTGAGAATGCTCTCCTTTTTCCATCAATTTAGAAATTACATTTAGTTAACTAAATTTGTCAACTTTCTCAAATTTCCAGTTTTAGGAAGCGGTGTCACAGAAGTACTTTTGAGGATATCTGGTACCATACCACATTGGAGAAAATCTTCCTGACAAAGTTACATGTATACCCATGTCAAATTGATTTGACACAGAGAGCACATGAGTAGTATAGTATGTATCGGAACGAGACTATAGTTAAGTACTGTTTATTACTCACTCGAGCTGCAGCCAATGAGAGGGCGCCCTTTTGGCGGGAAATTCAAATGGGGGGTCACATGACCTAGACCCCCGTGGTGTGGCGCCAAAATGAACCAATCAGAGCCCTTTCTTTTGGCGGGAAATTTAAAATGGTCACGTAACCCTTACCCCCTGTGGTTTCCTGTCAAAATGGTGCCCTCTGATTGGGTGGCTGTTTAGGTCATGTGACCTCTATTTTGCAAATAAGGTCACGTGACCCTAATTTGAATGGACCAATCAGAGGTTAGCATTTTGGTAGTAAAATTTAAAAGTTGGTCACGTGACCTTATTAACATAAAGAGGCTTGGTTTATGTAGATGTGAGTGTGACTTATAGTGAGATATTTTTTTATGGATAAAAAAAGGCAAGCTGAAAGCTTGCCGAAAAAAAAAAATATTGGGGGGCCCTTTGGGTGGGGTGGGGGACCCTTTGGGGTAATTTTCAGGGTTTAACCAAAAGACCCGCCCCTTGAAACAGGGGCGGGTCTATTGGATAAAAACTTACATAATAAGGTAAGGAATACAACAGAAACCACATTACAAATTTTCACTTTTTTTATTTCTTATAAATGTAATATTTTTATGTACACATTTCAGTTTATGTGTTATTTTCATATTTTTCATTTTGTTCAATTATAATGACAAGCCGGGGAATTCAAGTTCACACTCTCTACATAACATGGTTGAATATCGGAGAGGAACACAACAAAACTTACACATTGAGATGTGTACATTCAACTTTTCTTATTAGATAGACAGTTAACACAAACTTACATACAATTATCCATGATACATTGCGATATACCAGTATATATGTTGTGCATCAGTTTTTATCTGCTGTGTCCTCTCTTCCTCCATCCGACTCTATGCTTCCAAAAAGAGATCCGTAACTGGAAGTGGTGGGATAAGGAAAGAGTCTGACATTGCTTTCCATCGATCTGTGCCCCAATTTGATGAACTTCAACTTGTGCTCTATCAGCTTTATCTCCTTCAGGATTTCCGTCGGCAATTTTCTAACCGTCGGAGTTAGGTTCATAGCCTCCATGGCCAAAGGACAGTTAAAAGAAAATCTGAAATGTTCCAGGGCGATGTGATTGTCATCTAACCTTGTGTGTATGGTGACTCCACATTGGTAGCATTGAAAAGAGTCCTTACTTTTGATGTAAAAAAATCTGTGGGCAGCGAGTTTCTCTGCCAAAGGTCGGTTCTTAGGCTACGTGAAATCATTGAAAGTGCTGAGTCTCTTGGATAAATCGGTGAAAAGTGCGTATTTGGGCACCATTTTCTTGACACACGAGGTAGGTAGGTAGATAGGTGACGACGGTAGTAATGCCTATGTGTCGATTGTGAACTGTACCAGTGCCGGGCAGGTTTATATAGTGGTGTTTAATCTGCTTTCCAGCTGTTTACTCCCTGTTTTTAAGTGTAGCAACTTGAGATTTAGACCCCAATGGTGCACACCTCCTTTATGTAAGCTTACCTCAAACTATGAACAGCTTTATTCACCTTGCCCCCGTCTCCGTCTGTCTTGGTTTTCAAAGTAACGCAATATATATCTGACCACATCACCCCTCCTCATGTCATCCATCAGTACTCGAATGACCTCATGTTGTGTACTCATGTGTTTAGCTACCTACTTCTTCAATACTTTGAAGGCCTGGAGAGATAGATCTTGTCCCAGTTACTGAGCAATGCTAGTTAGCTTATCAGAATCCACTTCTAAATACATACCCATATCTCGCCACTCCCTGGATAGAACTTTAGACATGAACATAAAGTACCTCTCCATTAAAAGCGGGTCAGGGTCGTTGTAATCCAGGTTGTGCTCCTTGAAAAAGTTCTGCGTCCTATACAACAGGTCTAGTCGATGAACACTGACGTAGGCGTGGTGAAGTTGACCCCATCTGGCATGAGGCGAAGCTTTAGACCACAAGCTTTGAACATGGCCATACACATGTCCTCCAACGTCTTGATAACGACCATCAACTCCAGAACTTCAGAGGGAAGCTCCAAATAGATTCCCAATGTTTTCCAAGATCCAACTAACTGCCTTCCTATTTCATAAAGCAAATCGTCTTCATATCCCAAATTGTTCTGGTACGGTCCCATAATACAGTGGTCATCCCGTACACTCATTTCACATACATCAAGAGAGGGAGCCGACAGGGAGGGTGGTTGAGTTTCAAGACTCATCTTGTCTGCAAAATCGTCGAAAGGGGTCGGTAGGCAGGCAAGCAGGCAGGCAGGCAGGCAGGCAGGCAGGCAGGCAGGCAAGCAGGCAGGCAGGCAGGCAGTGACGGGTGGTAGGTGCGGTAGTCAAAGTGGTCAGCAGTGATATGGTCTTTCAAGAGAAATTGAGTTTCTTTATATAGGGTGATTTAATCCTATTTCCAGTTGGATACTCCCACCGTCTTGTGTAGCGACTTATCAGCATGAGTCTTTTGGATCTGTTGACATCAAACAGTAAGACACTGTCACAAGTGTACTTAGTTGGATTACTTTTAAAATCTCATTGAACAAGTGAAAAGGTGTTGTGATAATTACCCTAAGTCTCTTTTACAGGTGTAAGGCGCGGGCATTTAAGACTATTTTCAGCTGGATACTCCCACCAAAGTAGAGCGACTTATCAGCTTAGCCTTTGGATCTGTTGACATCAAACAGAAGACACTGTGAAAAGGTGTAGTGATAATTATCTTGATCCCGACAGGGACAAGTTATGCGTCTTTCGCTGCATATCATTTCACTTATACAAGACCGGCAAACACTCTTCGAAATTGTTACTTCAGTTCAATTCCACTGCGAAACCAGAAATCTTTCCAGGTGTGATAATGAGTGACTTACTGACATTAGAGAGTTTACACCACCCGTAAAGTGAGAGGTCAGAACCTGAAGAACCGAGTCATCCTGATCAGACCACCTTCGAAAACTTTGACCACCCAAGGTAAAGTCAACCTTCACCTGTCCGCGAAACACGGTCTACACATGTCCCTCGTGATGGATTTCAATGAATACGCCGGCATCTACGAATGTCCCCAGTGTAAGGCGGCCTTCATGACTAAGTTCTTACTGAAATGACACAGGAACCAGCTTTCCGATTGTCAGGGGGGCGTTACGACTTAAATCTGATTAAAGTACAGCTTCACTCGTTCTTCTCCTCCAAAGTCCGAAAGATCGAAGAATTCAGCGTCATAAAGAGAAGTAACCTATACTTGGTGATTTACACTCGGCACACTGTTTTCTTGGACGTAGTAAACTATTTGGCACCTGGTTATAACTACGCGAATTATTTGCTAGCTATCACCACAGATGAGCACAAAGGTCACTTTCCTTACGAATGGATGACGTCTACCAGGAAACTGGAAAAAAAAAACTCTTCCACCGAGGTCTGCTTTCGATATCATACTGACCGGCACCAAGATGTCTGAATCTGACTAGGCCAAGTTTGGTCCGACGAAAAGATGCAAACTTTCAGAGATTACTTGATCTACAACAACAAAGGCATGAAACCCTTAATTGAGGCACTGAATAATCACATTAAATTTTTCAGGGATCACAACATTGACATGTCCAAAGACAGAATTTCCCTTCTGGGTTTGACTTTACGGTTCCTTTTTCAAAGCACAGAAACTCCGTTCGTAACCTTTCACCAGTTCGACTCTGACCTCCACTCTTTGATAAAAAAGAATCTGGTCGGGGGTCCTTCCATAATTTTCCATAGATTTCATGATAAGGGTACCAAGCTGATAAGGGAAAACAAGTACGGCAAAAAAGCGAGAACGTTCGAGCACATCCTAGGTGTAGACACTAACTCTCTGTACTTGCGGTGCATGAGCGAAGCGCACTGCACAGGTTATTACGTGGTGAGACAACCCAGACACCGAATTCAGACTGAAAATCAGACAAAGACAGTCTAAGTGCGCTTTAGAGTGGCTACGCTACGTGGAGCACATCCGCAGCGTGAAACTTCGCCACGCTTTCAACGGAGGGGAGGTGTCTCTAGGTTGCCGAAAAATTCATGTAGATGGGTTTCACCCATCCTCTAATACCGTATTTCAATTTCATAGGTGTTGGTACCACGCTCAGGAGTGCAAACCACAGCGCAGATATTCGTGTGCTTCAGACAGGAATGAGAGATATGAGAGAACAGCTATCTATAGAGTAAACGCTTACTTGAAAGCTATAGTTCACAAGTATGGGAGTGCGAATGGAGGAAAATGAAACGTCAGGATCTGCAGGCTACGACTTCTGACCGACACTGGAGCGTCGACGACTTGAAAGTGCATCAAAACCCCATGACAGAGCGTGACATTATATCCTCTGTGAAAAATGGTTTTATTCAGGTGGACATTACCACACCACCTCACCTACGTGAATACTTCAAGGAAATGACTCCTATATTAAAAAACGTGACCATTTGGAAATCCGACATAGAAACTCCTCAGAGCTCCTTGATAGGTAGTTACCACAGAAAAGAAATTCTCTTGGGAACACCTCTCCTTAAGTCGTATCTGGATCACGGTTTGATAGTCACCGAAGTGCACATGTTGATAGAATACTTTCCTAGACATCCCTTTGCCGATTTCGCAGACAAAGCGAAGACGTGGAGATGTAAATGCAGAGGAGCAAATTCTCTTAGACTGTTACAAGTTAATGGGAAACAGCCCGTACGGTAAAACAATTTGCAACAGAGAAAAACACACCACAGTTAAATACTCTATATGCGGTTGAAACTTTGAATTATTGACCAATTCATGGCGATTCAAAAAGGGTGCCGAGTTGACCCCAGATCTCTTTGAAGTCGAACTGCAACTGAAAACAGTCAAGATCAACCTCCCTCTTCAAATAGGGTTCATGATGTACTAGTACGCCAAGTTGAAAATGTTAGAGTTCACGTTCGACTTTCTGGATAAATTTAATGATCGTCGCAATTACACTCTTTGTCAAATGGACACCGACAGTCTTTACATGGCTCTCAGCGGGAAAATGTTGGCGTGCAAGAAGGGGTTTGCCTTGCTTGTGGTCAGAGTCGTTTTGTTCACGACAAAAGAACTCCCGTTCTTTTCAAATCCGAGCGGAAGAGTAACGGAAGTCTTCACTCCAAGACTTACATTTGCTATGAGAAAGATTCTGAAGGTGAAAGAAAATAAAAAAAAATGGAGTGGAAAGGGTGTCATGAAAAAACAAAATGTTCAAGAACCCAAAGACTTCTTGGATGTTCTTTTAAATCGAAAAACTATCACTACTGTTAACACAAATTTCAAAGTAATAGAGAACAAAATGCACACATACACTATAGAGAAAAAGGGTCTGAGTTACTTATATGTGAAGCGTCGCGTACATTCTGATGGTGTAACAACGATTCCATTAAAATCATGAAAAAAAAAGAAAAAAAAAATATATATAAAAAAAATATAAATATATATATATATAAAAAATAGACAAGCCGGTGAGATAATACCCTTTCATTGTTGTATTAACTTGATATACTACGTCCACCGGCTTACTCCTGCTGCTACTGCTACTACTGTACGTTCTCGTGTATCGGTGTTGAAAAAAAACAATGTCTAGTTGCGATCTCATTTTCACTTGGGAATTAATAGCTGCATCAGATGTGTTGTTCTTTAAGGCGTTGTTGGTAAACCAAGGTGTTCATAAAGTGTTAGTTTCTTATCATGTATTCGATTTATTGAGTGTGTGTTTCAAAGATGTATTTCAAAAAGTGGCTAGTACCGCCAGAGACAGAGCTATAGCGGTATATCAACTTCATGTCGAGAACACATGTACTTTCTTGAAAAGACAGTATACGTTAGAGTCGGTCGATGCGTTGTTTTCTGTTCTAGAAGAGAACTCAAACTTCTTTAGAAAGTTGTGTCCTTGCACAAAGGAAACATTCGACTCCTTTTGTCAAGAATGTGTCGACCCAATGTTGTGTAGTGAAGCACCTTTATACCCCGGTGTAGAAGCTGCTCGACTGAGAAGTATCATGTCCAGACAAACTGAATGGAGTACTTGGTATAGTTATTCGGTGGATTTCACCTGTGATATTGATGAGTTGTGGATGGGAAATATGGCTTACACCTATCACTCATTTCAAAAGGATACTTGCTCCAAAGTTGTACACCAAGATTACACCATGTACAGTTTGAATTATGAGAAACAAAAGTTGAATGCACACATCTCAATGTGTAAGTTTTGTCGTGTTCCTCTCCGATATTCAATCATATTATGTAGAGAGTGTCAACTTGAATTCCCCTACTTGTCATTATAATTGAACGAAACGAAAAATATGAAAGAAACAAATAAAGTGAAATGTGTACATAAAAATATGACATTTATAAGGAATAAAAAAAGTGAAAATGTGTAATGTGGTTTCATTTCTATTCCTTACCTTATTACACAAGTTTTTTTTTATTCTTTTTTTCAATTGATTTGATTTGATTTTGAAACAAGTTTATTGGCAACAATATCTTAACGTACTGAAGCTATAGACCCGCCCCTGTTTCAAGGGGCTGGTCTTTTGGTAAAACCCCAAAAAATACCCCAAAGGGCCCCCCCCCACACAAAGGGCCCCCCAACCCACCCAAAGGGCCCAAATATTTTTTTTTCCGGCGAGCTTTCAGCTTGCCTTTTTTTTTTATCTATAAAAAATATCTCACTATAAGTCCCACTCTCATCTACATAATAAACCCCGCCTCTTTATGCTAATAAGGTCATGAGACCAAATTACAAATTTCCCACCAAAATGCTAACCTCTGATTGGTCTATTCAAATTAGGGTCACGTGACCTTATTTGCATAATGGAGGTCACATGACCTAAACAGCCAGCCAATCAGAGGGCACCATTTTGGCGGGAAACCACAGGGGGTAAGGGTCATTTGACCATTTTAAACTTCCAGGCAGAATGAAGGGCTCTGATTGGTCCATTTTGGCACCACACCACAAGGGTATAGGTCACATAACCCCCCATTTGAATTTCCCACCAAACGGGAGCGTTCTCATTGGCTGCAGGTCAAGTGAGTAATAAACAGTACTTAATTATAGTCCTGTTCCGATACATACTATACTACTCACATGTCATTGATGTCTTAAGTTGCCATGTCATCTTTGAGTTGAGTAGGGTCACGGCCATGTAGAAGTCACTTGACATGTGATGGTTTGACATTCATAATTGTTCTAGGTTTATTCTATAGCTTCAGTACGTTAAGCTATGTTATGAGGTAAACAACCATTTTGGTACCATGATTAATCACTACCAAGAAGTACTACCAACACTTCAGACATTTGATGTATCTGTGTCATATTGTTTTCATCAAGAATAGATCACTAAGTCTGTAAATACTATCAATGAATGGTAGTTAATTCTATTTCATTGTTAAATTTGCATTTGTTATTGAATATCAAAATAGACACCCACCATCCTGAACGCTTCAACTGGAGAGGTTAGACACCTTATGTGTGGGTCAGTGAAAATAGCAAAGGACTCTATTCCAACCCACAATCTATAATCAATTTATGGACTACATAGAGGTTCTCAGTTAAGTAGAAGTTCTGTAGATAGGAAAAAGTGCCTTAGTGTTGCAGGCCTGTGGGACTATGATATCCCCTGCCTTCTATTATAGGCCTGCCTTGATTGAACCATTGGTACATAGTAATTGACTGATCTTCACCCTTACATAACTGTCTCAAAGTATTACCTAGTACTCAGGTGAATGGATCAGAAATATGTGATGTGTCTTCATTACGCATGTCAAGTGGAGTTGACGAATCAAATATGAGAGTGCCAACCTCATTCGACATGCCTTCATACATGTCATGTGGGGGACAAATTGTGACCTGTGCAGTATGCCGCAAAGCGATCAGTGTTCTTCTCTGTGCGCAAGCTGAAAAGAGCCATTTACAATTACCTTAAGGTATTTTGGGAATGCCTTTAGCGCATTTTTGAGGACTATGGGTTTCATATTATCTATACTCGTTGATTTTTTTATGTAGGGGTATCACCATGATTAAGATTGATCTCCAGAATGGTGCTGTGGCAGAGGGTAGCGACGTGGCTGATATTTTTTTAATGAGTATTATGCTAACATTGGACATGATCTTGCTTCTAAAATTGTTAGTGAAATGGATAGCACCGACCATGCACATGAGGCTCAGGATAGAAACGATGCAATTGTCAGCTCCAATACTCCTCATAACATCTCCATATGAATCTTACCTGTTCCAAGATCTGTGTGTCTCCTGTGCCATTCTGGTTTTACCAGGTTCTGTAAAACCACAAAAATGATCCTGGGCGAAAAATGACCCAGGGTGAAAAATGACCCTGCTCTGTCTGCTATGGAAAAAGCAATTTTAATTTGCTTTTTGGGGCCATTTTTCTTTATCTATCCATCATAAAACCATCATATATGAAAAGAGGAGGATTGATAATGGTAGTCTAGAATACCAAACTTCTTTTTAGCCATCTTATTTTGCATTCTGTTTTAATTATTGCAGTGGGTATGAGGGAAAATAGCTCTCTTGGCTCACAATAATGCAAATGATAAGTTTGTATTACATTTGAGATTGATCAATCATACATCGCTGGAAAGACCAATATGACCCAGGGTCAAAAATGACTCTGGGGTGAAAATTCTTCAAGTAGGGTAAGTGGGGGGATGATGGGGGGCAGGGTCAAAAATGACTCCGGGTCAAAAATCCCCCAGGGTCATTTCTATACTTTAGCTTAGACCTGTTTACAGGGCAATCTTTTGCACATATTGCTTGGCACAGGAAATGCCAAGGTCAAGCTTTTAAGTCTGTGCTTACTGGTTGAGGCAACAAAGAAGACCCATGGGTGCTAAGTAGCCACTCCAACCTTTGGAGGCCATTTCTTAACACACTACGACTGCTGTCCTTAAAATCATAGTGAGAACCTGATAATCTGACCATAACAGTACTATGCACTAGTAGTCCCTTATGTCTGCACCAGTACGACTGCCCTACTAAACCTTATGTAATTACTGCATAGCTGCTAATCGTAGTGAGCAGTCAAAGGGCAGTTCCTACAATAGCCTGGCTTATTCTTGCCATTTTTAAATCGTAGTGGCTGTGTGCAGTCATAAGGTGAGGCTCCACTACGCAATTTTTGTTGAAAATCGGAGCTATTCTCACAAAAACAGACACAAACACAGATTATAGAGTGGTATTTGTTATTATTTCAAGGTGTAAATAGAAGATTGAGAGAGCTTTTTGTTTATGTGGGGAAGGCTTTGTGTACATTGCCAAAAGATGTTTTTGTTTACTAAATCAAGTTGAGCTAATGTAAATATTGCAGACTTTCACACTGATGACTCTCTGCAACTCAATATCAGACAGGTTTGATTTTTACAGTACTAGACCCTGTGATCTGTGTGATTGCTGTGTTGTTATTTATATTTTGCTCTGTTGATGTTCACATATTGAACTCCCACCCAATCACAGAGTATGTGCAGGTGCAGGTTAGTTGGTAAATATGGCACACAAGGAGAGAGATCACCCATAAAATAACCCTGTGAAATCTCATGTTTACAGTTTTGAATCTCATGTTTACAATATAGGAATGTCAACACCCCATACCTTAGGCACTACAGGGATAGAATTAGGTGAGAATGTACCAAAAAATCGCGTAGTGGAGCCTCACCTACTGTACATTGAGAAATGGCCTCCTGTGTGCCTCTCATAATGTGTAGATTAGATGGTCTCACATATTAGAGTGAAATATGGTCTGCACTATCATTCTAACCTGATTACTGCATTGGTTCACAATCATGTAGGTATGAAATTTATGGTGACAAGTTTTATACTAACTTCTAAAGATAGTATAAAAAGTTACTAAAAAGCGTTATACATCATTTTCTGGCAATGTTATAATCTCATTTCACTTTACTCATTGCGTAAGAGCAAAGTTTTATGTTGCAGGAGATTCTCTGGTAATTTTCCACGATAGGAGCCAATTCAGCACCTATGATGCAGATAACGATGGCTTCGCAGGAGACTGTGTACAGATTCACAAGGGCGGCTGGTGGTATAACGCCTGTATGTATACCAACCTTAACGGGGTATACAACGGTAACAATGAAGAGGGCATCATTTGGGACAGCTGGATGGGCCGTGACTTCTCCCTGCCAGCAGTCAGGATGTTACTGAGAGCTAAATAATGATACCAGTTTGATCATGGCCAGGTGAATCCGTTTTTTAAGATAAAAACTCAAATTTATGTTTATAATCAACATTTGGGTTAATGTATGATGTAGGTGATAAATGAAACAACATGCTGTATATGTTCAAATGCAGAGCAGACTTTTATCCCCAACTCCATTTCTTCTTTCAAGCAATCCTTTTTTCATCAACATTACATGGATTGTGCTAGATAAAAAAAAAATAACACATCATTATCAACACACTCAGAACTATCAGGAAGCTTGCATCAAATTTGAGGTGATTGTGACCAGCCCCTGCGCAATACCTCATTATCATTCCTGTAGTGTCTTTACAACTTTTTACGGTTTAGCATGATGTCAATAAAATTGTTCATTCTCATCTTAATCTGTCACCAGGCTCTATTTCATACTGGATACATTGGCATTCTATAGGTCATATGGGGGATATTCCCATCTAAAAGTATGTATACAACTTCAAGGCTTGAGGTTCTGGACTTGTTTTGTTTTATATTACTCACTGGGGATGCAGCCAATCAGAGGCCTCCATTTGGTCACGTGACCCATTGCCATGGCAACGTGACCTATTTAGGGGATTAACGACCACCTCCGAGCCAATCAGAGGCCAGCATTCTGGTAACCATGGCAACGTGACCTACTTAGGGGATTAGCAACCACCGCTGAGCCAATCAGAGGCCAGCATTCTGGTAACCATGGTAACATGACCTAATTAGGGGATAAGTGCGGTCACATGTCCCCTTGTTTGTTAACAAAGGGGCAGGGCTAGCTATGCAAATAGGTGGTCGCATGATTACATGGACAAGGCTAATTATGTAAATGACATATATCAAATACATTTCACTTTTTTTATATTTTATTTTATCAAAATATAAATACAAGTATATACATTCATCTTGAATCATAATCCAGAATGTACATAGTGTAATCTTTGTATACTGTTTTCATGCAAGTGTTCTTTTAAAATAAAGGAATGGTGTAAGTCATACCCCCTGTCCACAATTCATCTAAATTACAATAGAAATCTGCTGAAGTATAATACCAAGTATGCCATTCAGTTTGTGTGGACATGACGCTTCTCAGTAGAGCGTTCTGTATGTTTTGAAAATGAAACTCTCTGCAGAGCACACAATCTAAACACTCTTGACAAAAGTTATGACAACACATACCCCATAAAAAGAGTTTTTCTCGAGAAGAAATATTAAAGCGTTAGTAGATATCTTTTGATGAGAGGAAAGTTTTTCTGATTGTGAAATTGATATAGTCCTATCAATCTGTCTGTGAAGACATCTGTCCCTCTCCAGAAAACATCTTTGAAACACTCTTTCAATGAATCGAATGTCTGATTAGAAATGAGTCCTTTATGAACATTTTGTTTTAAAAACGCTGCTTTAAAGAACAGCACATCTGTTGCATTGATTATTTTCCATGTGTGAAACGGTTTGCAAGTACACATATTCTCCTTTAACAATATACAAGTAGGCAAGTAGAAAGTATAGGAGGGAAGTCAAACACTCTGTATCTGTGTCATTTCATTTCGGTCACTCAGGTTACAACAATACAAGTCTCGTATGCCAACTCTCATCAGGTGGCCAACTACAGTCAGAAAAAATGTACATGTATACTATTGTACATTTTTTAAGAATTTAATTTCATCACCACCTAATTCAAGTTGGGCCACCTGTTGCCGTCTCTCACTAAATTGATAGGGGATGAAGAGTGAGCTGCAAATAAATGCAAGACCCCATTTTTGATTAAAATGATGTTTTTCCCTTCAGACCCCCCTATCTCAGTTCTTGTCGATGCGACTTATCTATAATACTGATAAAATATGTCACATATACCTCACTGCCTTTGCTGGCCAATGGTCAGTGTGTCGTCACCTTGCTCCAAGGTTATACATGGCCTATAGACGCAGTGAGTACTTTTTTCATAGGGGTGGCAATTTAACCTTGTTTTATAACCTGTAACTATTTTGCCATATTTTTTTTTCTCTCCCTGGAGATGTCTAGGTCTCATAATGAGAGGTCACTATGGCGGTCACTGTGTAGACACACAAGGCCAGCACAGCTCAGAAATATCATTCTGTTTGATTCATGGAAAACGAATTATATATCTGTCTGAGCTGGCTCTCAGATAAACAAAACTCCGTCAGCTGGTAATGCTCTAAATCAAAAGAATTACATCATTAGAAAATAAAATGAGATGTATATAAAGAAATGTTCAAAAACAATATTGTTATCACCATTGGACTAAGCATAATAATAATAATGAAGATGATGAAGATGAAGATGATGATGATGATGATGATGATGATGATGATGATGATGATGATGATGATGATGATGATGATGATGATGATGATGATGATGATGATGATGATGATGATGATGATGATGATGATGATGATGATGATGATGATGATGATGATGATGATGATGATGATGATGATGATGATGATGATGATGATGATGATGATGATGATGATGATGATGATGATGATGATATAATAATAATGATAATAATAATAATAATAATAATAATAATAATAATAATAATAATAATAATAATAATAATAATAATAATAATAATAATGATAATAATAATAATAATAATAATAATGATAATGATAATGATAATGATGATGATGATGATGATGATGATGATGATGATGATGATGATGATGATGATGATGATGATGATGATGATGATGATGATGATGATGATGATGATGATGATGATGATGATGATGATGATGATGATGATGATGATGATGATGATGATGATGATGATGATGATGATGATACACCTATGGAGAGATATTTTGTGACTGTTATTTTTTCATCCTTCTCAAAGCTAATGATGTTATGCCTTTTTACAGTAATAAATCTCCTGTCTGGATTCTCTCCCTCTCCCATTCATACCAGACATTAATTTATCATTTTACACCTGTGCCTTAATTCAAAACATCCTGGGATTGCAACCCCAGTGATCTGAGTGTAGGCACACATCATAAGACCTGGCCAGTCTACCCTATCAAATACAGTGGTTGCAGGCCTCTCAGGAATAGCAAGTCCTGGGATCACTTCACTATTCCTTTTCCAGCACTAAGATCACTGTGATCTTAGTGAAAGAATTGCATAGTGGTTTCACCTGAGTACAAGAGCACTTACAAGGAACACTCCTGATTGAAAGAGTGAATAGCCTGCTGCATACATATAGAGGGGAGGGAGGATGTTTGCTGAGTGTCCTTGAGGGCACTGCAAAAAAGGTGTGTGTTTATACATACCACACTATCTACATGGTGTGTGATTCCAACACATCTATGATAGTCAAACACTTACAGCTAAACACCATCAGATTCTAAACACTTATCCTGAAAACTACACACCTACTTCTCACACACCTAAACACTTACACACCATAGTGTTTAGGTGTTTGAGTTTAAACACATCCAGTCTCTATGTGTTTTGTCTTAAACATGTATTTGAAAGATAAACATCAGGTGTTTAGCCATCAAATAAGAATCATAAGCAGATAAGATAAGTATAATATGTATGAAATGAGTAAAAGGATAGTATCCTCGTTTTATAGTTGTATATCACCCAGTTTCCCGACGACTCAGTAGTTTTTTGTGTTTTTTTCCTGTTTGTTGTTTTTTTACCTAAGAGGCATGATGCATGGGAGGAGGGGGTATAGGGAGGTATGGGTGGCCTACCCCTCCTCCCGTGTCCAAGCCTCCAGGGACCACCCCCACCTCCCTACCCACTCTTCCTACCTCTCCTTATGTGTACAAGCCTCCAGGGACCCTCCCTACCTCCCTACCCACTCCTCCTACCTCTTTTTTCGTGTACAAGCCTCCAGGGACCCTCCCTACCTCCCTACCAACTCCTCCTACCTCTCATCACGTGTACAAGCCTCCAGGGACCACCCTTACCTTACTACCAACTCCTCCTGCCTCTTTTACACTTTTACTCCTATCTGTTTTGTGTGTATCATTTCTATCTTGCAGTTTTACCATGGAAAATGAATATGGCGGTATCCAGCTACAGTAATAAAGATTAAAATGATGAAAAGATGATGAAAAATAAATGATGGAAATAATAGAAATGAAATGATTCAGCCATAGCCCCCTCCCACCCTGGTGAACAACCCTATGGCCCAAAGCTAGTGCGTCCCTAAGCTAAACACGATGTATCTAAACGCCTCCCATAGCTAAACATGATGTATCTAAATGCCTCCTGAAGCTAAACACTATGTATCTAAACACCTCCTAAAGCTACACACAATTTTTCTAAACACCTTCTAAAGCTGAACACTACCACTCTAAACATTTACTCATGCTGCACATCTTAAAGCTAAACACCTATCAAAACTAAAAACTTGTTAAATCAAACACCTAATAGCTAAACATGTTTGAAGTTAAACACGTTTAGCCAAAAACTGTGTTTAGAAAAGTTAGACAAGAATGTGTTTAGCTATGTGTTTAGATTCTAAACACTGGTGTTTGGTTGCTAAACACCAAATTAACAGTGTATAGGGCTACTCATGTGTTAAGTGCACTGTAAGGTAATTCTTCCCTTCTCTTTCTTTGTCCTGGGGGGAGGGCACAATGCCTCTAATAGGCAAGCGTAAATCATACCCAGCAAATTGTCGTGACTCCTCGTCAACCTGTGTGAAGTGGCTCACACATGTCGCTAGATGGAACACGGCGTCGCTATAGCACAAGATCACCAGGAATAGCAATGGTGGTGATCACATGGCCTCACCTCAGATGGCGAGGATGGTGATCACTCAGACTCACCAGGGATGGCGACGCGGGTGATCACTCACCTCGCTAGATGAAACACGCACCTTGTCATAGCACATGTTCACCAGGGATGGCGAGGATCGTGATCACTCATCCTCACCAGGGATGGCGACATGAGTGATGACTCATCCTCACCAGGGATGGCGACATGAGTGATCACTCACTTCGCTAGATGAGACACAAACCACGTCATAATGCACATTCACCATGGATGGCAAGGATTGTGATCAGTCACCTCGCTAGATAAAATGCGTACCTCATGATAGCACAGGTTCACCACGGTTGGCGAGGATCGTGATGACTCACACTCACCAGGGATGGCAAGGCAGTTGATCACTCACCTCGCTAGATGAAACGCGCACCACGTCATAGCGCAGGTTCACCATGGATGGCGAGAGTGGTGATCACTCAGACTCACCAGTGATGGCGATGCTGGTGATCACTCACCTTGTTAGATGAAAAGCTCATGATCATCGACATTGGTAATCATGCAGCCTCACATCTGCCAGATCAAAGTATGTTTTGCCAGAGAAGGTATTGCCATATGTATCTTCCCTCTAACCACAGACAAGGTGTTCATGTTGATATTTCCCTATGTATTTTTCCTGTAACCAGAGAAAAGGTGTTTATGGATAGTTGCTTTCATTTTAGAGATACCTCTATCTAAATTCAATTGATATTCTCTCTATATAATCTTGTTTGATTTAACTCTGAAGTATTACATGGAAATCAGTGTGAAACAAAGCACATTTGATACGTATGGGACTTATACTTCATGCCCACACTTCCTAGATAGGCTACATGTTGAACAGTGGTGCTGTCTCAACAACTTTGGCAATGGTGGTGATAAGTTGCCACTGTGAGTGAGAGTGAGTGACAGATGATGCAATCCTCAGAGAGCATTGACTTGGAGTGACACAAATTCACATATTGAGTGAGACCAATGTTGGCAATGGTGGTGATAAGTCGCCATTTTGAGAGAAGATTGACTAGGAGTGATACACACTCACGCAGTGAGTGAGAGCCATGTGGCAATGCAGGTGAAAAGTTGCCATTCTGAATGAGAGTTGACAAACAGTGGCACATATTGACGGAGTGAGTGAGATCCATGTTGGCGATGGTGGTGATAAGTCACCATGCTTTGTGAGGGATGACAAGGGGTGGCACATACTCACGCAGTGAGTGAGATCATGTTGGCGACTTTGTGATAAATCGCCATGCCATGTGAGACTGACACACAGTGGCGAAAGATGACGCAGTGAGTTATCACTCAGAAAGGAGTCACCATTGATGACCAATCATGGCGACAGATAACGACAATTTGCTGGGTACAGTTCAATTTATCGACTGATGATGCACAGACACTCAAACAAATTTGAACCCTAAAAAATTCAAAAACCTAACAACCATGGTATAACTAAAGCTACCTGCCACTCTCTCTCAGTCCCTGCGGTCACCTTGGATTCATAACACATATAAAACAGGCTGAAATATTTTATTCTAATTTAATCCCCACCCACCCACACCTACAATTTATATTAATGCACTTGACAGAACATAAACATGACTTTACCCTAAATGGGGCTAAACTTTGGATTCTTTGCATAACATTTGTGCAATATATTAAAAGATTAATCTTTATTATGTCTTTCATCTTGCATCTTCTTTTTTATTGTCCACTCTATGTTTCATG
The DNA here is from genome assembly GCA_949317995.1 of Acholoe squamosa. Taxonomy (NCBI): domain Eukaryota; kingdom Metazoa; phylum Annelida; class Polychaeta; order Phyllodocida; family Polynoidae; genus Acholoe; species Acholoe squamosa. Next base: position 7,483,315 of record OX439036.1, on the reverse strand, counting down.
GTAATTTAGTTTGATCCAAAAGGCCAACAAATGAAAAATAGAATTTAGTTTGTGTAGCCTTCCTTTACAAAATAACGAAATACCTTTATCAAGTGACTTCTACGCCATAGGTAAACATACATCAAACTATGCATGTTAACCATATAAGAGACACATAAGACTACCAGTACCATGTATTTTTGTTTTTATTATAGAATAGTTCAGTGCAGGTATATAGCACATTGTGTGGATCCACCATGTATACGTGTACATGTATCAGTTATGTAGAATTGGGTGCCCTTATCTAAGAACAGGAGGTTAATTCAAAACATCCTGGGATCACAACCTCAGCGATCTTAGGAATTATTCTACCTTATTCTATTAAGCGATTTTAAGATTAGACTGCGTTCACATCTCCTAGCCAGCACTAAGATCGCATCGATCTTAGCCTCAGCCCTCCTACACTATTCCAGGAAGTACTGACTGGGCACAACAGGGGTAAGAGTCCCAAAATAAAGGAATAGCTGTGGAGCCACTCTTCCTCACAACAGTGTTTATACCATTGTTCCCAGTCCCCATATAGGCTAGCAAAAGAGCACAGGGTACAGTTGACCCCCGTACAGTGTTCGAGAGTTGTTCCCATGAAGCTACCCAGCAAATTGTCGTTATCTGTCGCCATGATTGGTCATCAATGGTGACTCCTTTCTGAGTGATAACTCACTGCGTCATCTTTCGCCACTGTGTGTCAGTCTCACATGGCATGGCGATTTATCACAACAGTCGCCAACATGATCTCACTCACTGTGTGAGTATGTGCCACCCCTTGTCATCCCTCACAAAGCATGGTGACTTATCACCACCATCGCCAACATGGATCTCACTCACTCCGTCAATATGTGCCACTGTTTGTCAACTCTCATTCAGAATGGCAACTTTTCACCTGCATTGCCACATGGCTCTCACTCACTGCGTGAGTGTGTATCACTCCTAGTCAATCTTCTCTCAAAATGGCGACTTATCACCACCATTGCCAACATTGGTCTCACTCAATATGTGAATTTGTGTCACTCCAAGTCAATGCTCTCTGAGGATTGCATCATCTGTCACTCACTCTCACTCACAGTGGCAACTTATCACCACCATTGCCAAAGTTGTTGAGACAGCACCACTGTTCAACATGTAGCCTATCTAGGAAGTGTGGGCATGAAGTATAAGTCCCATACGTATCAAATGTGCTTTGTTTCACACTGATTTCCATGTAATACTTTAGAGTTAAATCAAACAAGATTATATAGAGAGAATATCAATTGAATTTAGATAGAGGTATCTCTAAAATGAAAGCAACTATCCATAAACACCTTTTCTCTGGTTACAGGAAAAATATATAGGGAAATATCAACATGAACACCTTGTCTGTGGTTAGAGGGAAGATACATATGGCAATACCTTCTCTGGCAAAACATACTTTGATCTGGCAGATGTGAGGCTGCATGATTACCAAGGTGAGTGATCACCAGCATCGCCATCACTGGTGAGTCTGAGTGATCACCACTCTCGCCATCCATGGTGAACCTGCGCTATGACGTGGTGCGCGTTTCATCTAGCGAGGTGAGTGATCAACCGCCTTGCCATCCCTGGTGAGTGTGAGTCATCACGATCCTCGCCAACCGTGGTGAACCTGTGCTATCATGAGGTACGCATTTTATCTAGCGAGGTGACTGATCACAATCCTTGCCATCCATGGTGAATGTGCATTATGACGTGGTTTGTGTCTCATCTAGCGAAGTGAGTGATCACTCATGTTGCCATCCCTGGTGAGGATGAGTGATCACTCATGTCGCCATCCCTGGTGAGGATGAGTGATCACGATCCTCGCCATCCCTGGTGAACATGTGCTATGACAAGGTGCGTGTTTCATCTAGCGAGGTGAGTGATCACCCGCGTCGCCATCCCTGGTGAGTCTGAGTGATCACCATCCTCGCTATCTGAGGTGAGGCCATGTGATCACCACCATTGCTATTCCTGGTGATCTTGTGCTATAGCGACGCCGTGTTCCATCTAGCGACATGTGTGAGCCACTTCACACAGGTTGACGAGGAGTCACGACAATTTGCTGGGTATTGACACTGGAACAAGACCAAAAAAAAAACACAGACTAAACTAGACATAATCCTTTGGACAGAACATTCTATATATATATATATATATATATATATATATATATATATATATATATGTAAGTAAGTCCTGTTCGCCTTCCGCTCATGGCTACATGACCCCACCTTGTGCATCTTTTTTCATCATAATTATACCCTCTAAATAAAGTCAGGAGGCAGCCAACCATGGTGGAAGAGAGAGAAAAGCTGTGCCCAGTTTACCCTGTGGGACAGGTGCTTACACTCTGGAAAGCTGGCAAAGCACACAATAGATACACACATCAACACACTCAGGTTGTCTAAGGTAGGTTTTTTGAAGTATTTATGTAGATACTGATCTGATTACAACCAGGGAAATCATTAACATTCGATTTAATTTGATTTTAAAGGTTTTTATTGCTGAACTTATAAGTACATGAATTTCTGTAGCAATATTGGCTCGGCCCAAGCATAGACTTTTTTCTGGAAACAATCGAAACTTTATTAACTTGACCTGTTTACAAAAAGCTATATCTGTAGGCCTCATTTGACAGCTTTGAGAATGCTGGATTTGAATATGATTCATACCACATGTAACAGATTCAGATGATAATTCATAAACCAAGTTATATATATATATATATATATATATATATATATATATGTATACATATATATATATATATGTATATATATATATATATATATATATATATATTGAATCATCGAAGCTCCGGGAAGGATAACCAAGTCACTAACTGCTGTTTAGCCGACCGTCACAGAGTGACCCGGCACTTTATTAAAGAAAGAAAAGAAAGAAAATGAGAAAAATGAAGTTTGCGTCTTGCACTGTCTGTCTGCCATGCGTGGATGCTGCTTGGTGACTGCTGCTAACCCAACTGTGGGGGGAGAGTGTTTAGGGGAACTGTTCTACACCAGATGGTGGTAGTGTAGAGTCTAGTGCCAATAGGCCAATAGATCACACGCGAGAGAGACAGAGACAGAGACAGAGACAGAGACAGACAGAGAGAGAGAAAGAGAGAGGGAGAGAGAGAGAGAGAGAGATATATGATACATTATGGTGACACGGTTATTTATGATACCCAGTCAGCAAGATACCCTCCTCATTTCCCCCACAGTCAGTAGATCTGATGGTTATTGTCGGCCTGAGATCTGTTTACTAAGACTGTTTGACGATATCACATGTTAGACATTTATGGAAGCAAAGAAAAAGGAGGCCACAGGACTGTACAGGACAGTATTAAACAGATATACTAATATCCCTACAAATATATGCATCAGCTTGAGTTTTCAGTTGACGTATACATTTTAGTACCGATACAATTTATACTGAGAGTATTAAAGACTTTGAACAATATTTGCAAAGGCTCTAAAAATCAAAAATTTGACGGTTTACCAATTCAGAACTCGATCATGGTTCAAAGAATAACTTACAAACTATAAGGTGTATTTCTAGGAATTGTATTGTTTAAGCAGATCTTCTTCAAAGTTTTAAACATAGGTAATGTTTCAGTATTTCTTATTTGTATTTGCAGTGTTAAAGCATTCCATTCTTGTTTCTAGTCACACTAGCAGCAGCCACTTTCTACTCATTACAAGATCTGGAAGCCATTTCTTAACAGACTACGACTGCTCACTTTCAAATTGTAGTGGGAACCCTTAGTTCAGTGACAATACAGCCCAATAGTAATTGTCATGTAGTACCTGCAACACTACGACTGCCCTACAAATTCCTATGTGATTGCTACATAAGTGCTGATCGTACTGAGCAGTCGTAGGGGTTTACCTACGATCACTGGCATTAAATTTTTTGTTCTGAAGTCGTAGTGGCTGTATGCAGTCATAGTGCCTTAAGAAATAGCCTCCAGTTATTCTGAGTTTATGTCTACTCTCAGAAAAAGATGGCTGTCTTATTCTTCACCCTGTTCTTGGCGAGGGTTTTCCTCATCTGCGGCACTATAGATAAAGCACTGACTGATGCTCCACCAAAAAGAATTTCAGATGTTAGGACAAGCCCACCAACAATGTCAGTTGAAGAACCGCTTGATCTACTTGAAACCCTAATGATGGTAAGTACTGAAACTGCACTTCTGCAGAATGTCTCAGAGGCGTAGGAAGCAAATCTTCATTCGGGCGCCCAGCAGGTCCCCACTATGGCCACCTTGTATTGTCAACTCAAGCGCAATAGCACCTCATAAAATTTGTATAAAAAAGTAGTTTTTGATGAATTTTAGATCTCATTTTAGGCTCAGGTCCCCATTTTACCTATCCTGTTACTGTATCAATCTACTTTGATAATGCAAAGATTTAGCTTCTAGTTCAATTCATAATGAATTCTTGGCAAATTTTGGGGGCCCAGACATACTCAGGCCCCACCTGCTTTATGATTAGGGGGCCCAGACCTCCCTGTCCCCCCCCCCTTTTCCTTCGCCCATGTGTTTCCTCATCATACTATCTGCTTTTTACTTACCATGCTTGTCGGTGATAAACATATCATCAGATGATCTATAATTGATTACAGGATGAATCACTGTGATAACCAGTAAATTTCCATCTTTGATGCCTGTTATCGTATCGTCTTCTCACTCTTTTTCTTCTTACAGAATTTAGTGTGTGATCTAAACCAGGATGTACAAAACACAAAAACTAAGATTGTAAACCTTGTGGAAGAAGTGGAACTGAAGCAGTCCAACAGGCATATGCTAGATGTAAGTGAAGAGCTAAATAGATGCTGCATATTTTGTCCTATATATAAGTGTTCAGATCTAAATTTATATGGAATGCATCTTAAGCCATATCCTAATACATTATCTTCAATATTTTTTTTTCTGTAGTATTGGCTACTGGATAGAGGGTCGTAGATTCTGTTCCTATTGCAAGCCTTTTTCATGGAGGGATTATCCATGTATATTTTTGGTTATTGCATTCTGTGCTTTTTCTACTACATTCCCCAAGTGGTAGGATATTTCAAGTTCTTACTGAACTATGTTATAATGATTGTCTTGTTTTCAGGCTCACTGTAAAGATGTTTCTGATTTTTCGATGCACAAAGGTAAATAGTTGTTGTTCTGATTGGGTAAAAAATATGCTTCGGATGCCAGAACATATGGATTGATATAAATTTCTTACTTTGTAAGGATACAACTACCCGCCTTTTCGACTATAAGCAAAATCAAAACTCAAGTATGAATCTTAGCAAAGACCAAGCCTATCAACATGTAGGTTGGTAGTAGCAATATAGGTCAACTTCTATCTAGGTCCACTGAGGATGTACAAGGGTATCACTACTGGTAGCAATATAATTGGTCCATACCAATTATATGTATATATGATGTTTTTACGTTACAGTAGTGCCATGGCCCAGTTTCCAGAAAAGAATTTTTGTTTTATTTCTTTCCTCTGTATTTTTCTAGAGAGTTAAATTGTATGCTGTGCTCTATCAATTGAGAGGGTCATTGAGGATGCCACCTTGTCTCCTGAAAGTGATGCAATTCAAAAAGGCGAAATTAGACATGTAAAACCCACTCAAAAAAACGTAAAAGAAAACGTTTTTAACGTTTTAAAACGTTTTGCCAGGATGAGTAGCCATAGAGAAATGTTCTGAAACGTTTTGCAACGTTTTTTGTCTACTGGGAAAGCTGATATGCATTTCATTTTTCCCTCATTTTCACAAGATATTAACTGTTAAACTCTATAAACCAAGGCGGCTTTTCAGAGAGTTTATATCCCCTTGTAACGTTCAGTTTATAGAAGCTGCAGGGCGTTGTTTGATGCTGGTTTCAATACTTCTGGTGTCTACCTGATATGTCCAGATGGCGAAAATGTGACACAAACGTACTGTGACCAAGACCTGTTTGGTGGGGGATGGACGGTTGGTACATAGTGTTATATTATTATTGATAATCCACATCCTCAAGACTGAATACTAAAGCTAAATAATCAGGGTAGAACACTGTTACGTCTGTAAAGGATAGGAAATTCATGATCCCATGCCTGTAGCCAAAGGACACCGTTAAATTCACCATCAAAAGTTAGGACTTCTCCTGTGAAGTTGAAAATGAAATATTTTAGGAGTTATTTTTCTTTTTCAGGTATTTCAGAGGAGGATTGATGGTTCAGTTAACTTCTTTCAGAGCGGGGATAACTTTAAAGATACCTTTGGCAATGCAGCAGGGGAGTTCTGGCTGGGCCTTCACCACATCCACCATCTGACGGATAACATCGATACAAAACTACTGGTGGAACTTGAGTTTGGGAGAGAGAAGGTTTATGCACAGTACGCTAATTTCTCCATTGCAGATGAAACCGATAACTACCAGCTTACAATCAGTGGTTTCTCTAGTAGCCAGAACATCCCTGGTAAGTATTAGTATCATTGTGCACAACTTTCATTCCTCACTTATTCCTATGCATGTAGTAGTTATATGTACTATGGATTTAACCAGGTTCCATCAATATATACCTGGAGCGAAGTTGCACCAGAACACGCCCTTTATCTAGATCTCAAGGATTTTCTTGGAGAGGGGTTCACGAACACCCCCCCCTCACAGTGAAGTACAGTAGAATCACAGATACAGACCTAGATTTATGGCTAAAATCAATTGTCACTATTTGATATTTTGGATTTCAACATTTCCACATCTCTGTTCAATCCATACCGCCTAGGCCCTAAATAAGACAACTGTAATATTTAAACTTCCAGGAATAGGCTATGTCACGTAGGCCTTCCTTCAAACTCCTCATTTCACCTCAACAGTTTCATTAGAGTCAATATTCCAGATCTAATGATATAGCGGAAGGGGCTTTTACCCTGAATCTATCCGTTTTCATAAAATAAAAATGCATGAAAATACAGTTTTTGACCTGTTGTTATGCATAAATCAGAGGCCAAGTATTGAATCTGTAGTGATATAGAATTTGCAATTTCTTCATAAATTCTCCTAATTAAGTCAATAAGTAGGCCTTGTGAGGAGGTTTAATGGTTACATATCATTTCTAAAGTTTATAAGTCAAAGGCCTGGGCATATTCATGGTGACATTTTCCTGAATGACACTTGTGACAAGGGCCTCAGTGGCATGGGGTATGGGCATTTCTCAAAATATACATGAGAGCCCCCCCCCCCCCATCTAAACCTTCTTAATTGGTGTCAGAATGTGCCAGAACGAGTCATTTGAATAGCGTTTTTAAAACTTTTTCTGGGGGGCATGCGCTTCGCTTGTGATAACCACCGCTTCACAGTGCTCAAAAGGTCCACCTCTGTGATTTGAGCACCCCCCACAGGGAAGTCTGGCTACGGCCCTGTAAAGAAGACAAAGGAAACATATCAAATTGTATAGAACTGCAGTAAATATCGGGTTTGGGTCCAAGCATCCGAATTTGAGCAAAAATGATATTTTTTTTTCAGATAATATTCCAGCAAGTTATAGTAAACCAGAGATCAAATGCAACAAAAGGCCGGACTATGGCAGTGCTCAATATAGGATGAATATGCATTGTGTGAGCTAGCATTCTTAAACAGCTGTAGCTACACTCAGCTGCAGGTGTCCAATAACCGATGTATCAACATGTATTTGCAGCTCTGAGAAAGTAGACATATATATATATATTGATTGTAATCAAGTTCTTGAGTAACACCTTTGCCAACGTCATGTCTCTGAGTTTATCAACTTGATATTACAGGAGACTCGCTGACCCCACACAATGGCCATGAATTTCTGACCCATTACAGAGATGATGATCCCTCTATTGAAGACTGTGATCACCAAGGCAGCTGGTGGCACACCGGTTGTGGACCCTCCAACCTCAATGGTATCTACAACAGAAATAATACTGATGGCATAATCTGGTCTACGTGGAAGGGCAATTCAATCTCACTGCCAGCTGTCAGAATGCTGCTAACAAATACAGAGTGACTGGAAATAATGTGTCCACAGATATTCTGACACACAGGGTCATTATACAGACCCTGTTTCAGCCAATACTTAATTCCAGACTTACCAAAATCTATATGAGGACCAAGACAATGTCCCGTATTGCTCAGACCTATCTCATCATCAATTTTCCACAAATGATGCCCTCTTGGTGCTTTATCAAAAGAAAGAAAGAAAGAAAGGTAGCCCGGATTCCCAAACTATGGGGACTTTTTCACTCTTAAGGCTAATTAAATGCTTTCATTTTTTCCCGTTTTCTATTTAGTTTTTCAGCCATCAGAATATATATGAAATATCATAAACTTTAGTTGTAACCTTACTGGACAATGTAACCAGCTGGTTCATTTTACACTACAGCACACCACCAGCAGGACATACAAGTTCAAATGATTTCTTTTGAGAAGAGAGGGTGAGCTTGGAGGATGACAAGGTTGATGTGTTGTCTAGTGACAACCGTCTAGTGATCAGTAGCCTAGATGCCCTGCTTAAATTTTATATGTTGCTTTGGTGTTTAGAAGATTCAATTGTTATATATTGAAATCCTTAACTATATTTATCAAACACTTTTCTACATCATTCATTCCTATGACTTTTACAACATCCCAATACTGCTACTACATGTTACCACCTGTATAATGCCATAATTACAAATACTGACACTAGGGGTTGTTGGTTGCTGCTTAGGGAGACCACCATATATATGCTTTACCATCAACCCCCATACCATAAGACTCTGTACTATATGCTAGAATAAATACACCTTTAATGCTATCTGAAACCAGGTCTTTGCCTATCTATCATACATATTTTTAGTAATTGACTAATGTATGTCTAATGAAGGCACATCGGCAATGTATCAAGTTCTATGGGCATGACCCACATACCATAGAACTCAGTACACGGTCATAGTGCCTTCATTAGCCATATCTTACTGTATTTATACCCTAATCAATAATTAAAAATCGATAATAGGTCAATAAATCAACTTGAAAGGAAAAGATTCAAGATTTGAACCCTGACCAAGAGTGCCCAGTGCTACTGATTGCTCGATAGCGATAGGCTTGGTTGGCCACCTTAAATTGAAATCCGAATCCCATGTAAAAATCCTATAAAAATTTGACCCTGAAAAAGTATATCCTAGAAAAGCACTAAAAAAAGTGCATATATTCAGTTCTATGGAATGCTTGATATTCTCAGAATGGACCGAAAAAGCACTGAAAAGGCCAGAATATTTGCAAATCCAGACTCATCATATGACACCTTTGCTGATCCTGGTTGAACACATTTACCCGCTTTGGTCATTGTGATACACGAAATTCCAGTTCAATTCAAGAGGGTGTTGCTCCTATAGTAAAAGGAAGAGCTAGCTAAAAATGCCCTCATTTCCAGTCTTTTCTTTTCATGTAGCTACAACTTGTCCCTTTTGTTGCTCACAAGTGGTCATTCAATACAGTGCTAAAAAAGGGGGATTTGAGTAGGTATCTAGTTAGGAGAAGTCAGTCAGTATAATAAACTATAGAGCGTGTGACATGAGTAGGTACCTGGTAGTGCAGCTCTCTCTATTTTAAACAAGGCAGGTGACTTTTTAGACTAATGTGGTGAGTGAAAGTTGAATGGTGAAGCAGTGCACAACTTGTTTAGAAAAGAGGGCACATACTCCCAGCTCTTTTTCCAATAGGAGCAGCACCCTCCAGACCTGGTAAAGACCGCCCATGGGGTTGCATTCATCCCTCATGTCATTCCAGTCTCAGATATAAAAAATGTGATCTATTTGGCATGGACAGATATATTCTAGGATTGATAGGTTATTATTTACAATGCTAAAACTGAGTCTGAGTTCTAAGCTTGGAATCCTCATTGTGTGTGTCTTTCAGATGTATCCAGTTGTATCCAGCTCTATGGGACCAGCGACCATCAAGGCTTTGAGTGTAGAAAGACATTTTTACAGATAGCATGATTGCTCATTGTCTGCATATCAATATAAATCTTCTGATGGGCCTGACAGGGGATAGAGATCGGATTCAGGTAAAACAAATGGCTCATTGGACCTAAAATCTCTTACCGTAAATCCCCGGTCACAAGCTGGCCATAAGCCGGGGGGTGAGCTCAGGAAAAAAATAAAAGCTGGTTTTTGGGTCAAAGTTTTACCATTTTCTCTTTATTCTATATTAAAAAAAAACCTGGTCATAAGCCGGAGGGGACTTTGGGGAAAATTTAGAAGCCGGTTTGGGCCCAAAATAGAAAAAAAATCCAGCTTATGACCGGGGATTTACGGTACAAGTAGAGGCAGTTTATGGTTGTAGAGAAACAGTTGTATCAAAAGATATATCGTGGGTGTGTGTGGGGGGGGGGGCAAAGTAAAGCAAACTTAAATACAGAATCTGCAACTTTATTTTAATGGGCAATTATACTCTTTAATTGTTGTTTGAACTGGTGCCTTTCCCCCTCCCATGGCCTCTTATCTAATGTGCATTGCTATATAGGGCCTTTTTATTTGAATGTGTGATAGAAGAGAGAGGAAATTCTAAACTGATGAATAGTGGGGGGGGGGGCTGACACTGCTGCAGTAACTATAGTGGTTATATTGATGCCCGGTTCTCTGTTTCTGCCCTGTTTGCAAGCTGTCAATACAACCACACATAGACAGGTTCATACCTACAGTATTTATTGTTTGTTATTAATAATTCAGTTCACCTCTCGACAAACACTGCAATGTTTAAGGTTCACATTACTTCCTAATTTACAATTCAGCCAATTGTACAGCAGAAATCCCAATAGCAATTCCCATACATAATACCTCCACACTATTTAGGCACCTTGAGATCTAGGAGCAAACAAATTACCATTGGCCCATATTACTCACGCATTGATTATTAAAAAAAAACAGGGCTATGTAAGCATTTGTTTTCATCTTGTAGGGTCTATCCATTACACTACATTTTCCAAGGGCTGTTCTGGAACAAAAACTACACTGTTATGTCATGCAATAGATCTATGGTAAATATGGAGCTGTACACCACAATCTGTTCTGTGAATGTTAATATTTAATAACTCAGATATAGGAAGTGGATATAGAGAGCCACCTAATGCACCCTATACAATCTGCAGAAATTAGGGGTGCAGTATAGAACGAAGCTTAAGTGCTAAAAACCTAGCCCCAGATATATCTTCTTCTTTTTTTTGGCTCAAATTGTGGGAGCATAGTGTATGTAGGTTATGGTGTTTCTAGAGAGTTATCATTTTGCATAAATAATTAACTATGCTATTTCTGTTTAGCACTTGAGGATCAATATAAACTTTAACCAATATACTGATAGCACAGGCGATTACTACTCATACAATGATCCATGGAATGAACCTTAGGAGCATTACTTCCCCTCATTACTGGGTCCAAATAGGGCTCATTACATGGCTCCTTAGATGCACAAAGTGAATCATAAAACACTAGATGATGGGAAGGTAGGCAGAAGGTCTGAAGGCAGTTATTAAAGAAAGTGGGTAATACCAGAGTGGCTGTAAAACATAAAGGTGTCCTACATCACAAGGCTATATGATAAACAGTGCTATTCAAACAGCTAGATCTTGGCGCATTGTTTCAGATCAGATGTATAGCAAGAGGATATATACAGGGATGATCAATGAGTAAGGTAATGATTAATGAATACTTCAGGGGGATATATATGTTCACAGTCCTTGATTTATCATGGGTATCATTTTTGTACAAAATCCTGAAAATCTGTAAGCTATTTGTATATGTGTGGATTCTCGACGGGAATTGATGTACGTTAAGCCAGTGATGTAAAAAGTTGTAACATGAGTGAGAAAATAATGGAAGGGAGAAATCAGTACTGATTGCCGATTTGGCTGTTATAATTTCCTTTGAACCAGCAAGACCCACTACTTAGCAAGTACTGAAATTGCATAGTTTTGGTATACTTTACTTTCAGAATTAGAATTCAGCCAATATTAGGATAAAGAATTCACTAGCATTTCAAAAAGTAAGTAAGTAGCAATCAACGTGACACTACCATAATACTGCACATAATGATGAAGTATGCCTTAAACGAGAGGTATTAACCCAGCTAGCGCATAACAGGCAAAAGACGTTATAACTGCTAATCAATTGATTGATAGTCATTGGACCAATAGTTTCGCATGAGGAATCACTCAAATGAAGTATATCCTTGTCTACAGGCATTTCTATGACATTATTAGGTTCATTCTTATCATACGTCAATTTGCTTTTTATCTCAGTCCTCGCACCAAATCTTGTGTCATAATACAAGTCCCAGTACACATGACATTGGAAAGCCGTATCATCTTCCAGCAACAACTGGGACTAATGTGATTGCTAAGATCTAAAACCATACATTACACATTCCAATAATCCCGTTTCATCTTTCCACACTCTCACATTTATGAACTCATTCATACAATGGAAAAATTGATTTGCCAGACCTCTGGTCGCAATTAAATGCAAACAAAGGCTCAAGGTCAATAACCACAACACACAGACATACATACAAATCACCAGTTCAATAGAATACACAGGTACCAGCACACCCCCTTATCTCCTTGATGTATTCACACTCCTCCCTCCCCCTTACCCTTTGCCCCCTGTACATTTGCTCAAGATATGACCCTTCTCTATGAGCCTCTAAAGTCTTTTGACAAGTTTTAGCAACTTCCGCTTGCAGCGTAGCTATCTCCTGTCTCTCCTTAAACTCTCTCAATCTTAATTGTTCAAGTTCATGCTCACAACATAGACTCAAAATTAGAGGGCCTATAGTGCTTCCATCCTGGCCCGTGCTTCTGCAAATTCCTGATGTTGCACCAATTGAAGCTGAGCCCCCAACATAGCTGTTGTCTCTCTCTGATTGTGAAGATCCACCTCCATCAGTGGCATTTCTTCCATCCATACCATCTTCACCCTTTCTAACCAACTGTCTCGGTCTGGCCAAATTTGACATCTCAACTACAATTACATCTGACTTTCCCTGTGATCTATTACTCTCACTATAGTCTTCAATCTCTTTTCCATCACATAACATAGAAAATGTACTTCCATCATTTGTATGTCCATCATACTCAGTACCACATTTTTTTCAAATCATGTGTACACTTTAATCACTTAGATAATACTCAGAGAAGATTTTTAAAAATGTACTCACTGATCACATATTAAAAATATTGTCATCCACACAGCAAAACAGTGTCATTCAGTCAGCACAGGGGTTGTCAAATTCAGCTTCCAGGACCCACCTTTTTCACATAACAATTGTCACTGACTCCTCTCTCACACCAAAAAGGATATTATTCACTCTAGAACGTCTCCTTTCATAAAAAATTTCTTACAGTTAAACAAAACCGGACCTGTAGATTGCGTACAAACAAGATGGCAGCGACCGGAAGTCATCACTCGGCCTGGGCATGCGCAAGAGCATCTATGCTTTTACCGCTACGATTATAACAGATTAAGACGCACTTACCCTGTTCATATATATATATATATATATATATATATATATATATATATATACATATATATATATATATATATAGGGTTATTTCTGTGTTCATAGACTGTTGGGCCAGAATCTAAGACCAAGCTATTACAGGTCAGTAGCCATTCCTCCAATCCCGAGGGAGTCAAAGTCTGGGTGACGGGGGCTGGTTTGGAAGGGAGTGAAAGAGGAAGGAGCAGAGGGGAGGCACAGACACAGAGCTAGACATAAACATAGATAGAAAGAAAGAAAGATTTTCAGGTTTTCTAGCATGCCAACACTCCATCAAGAGAATAAAGAGGGAATGCAGAAAATTTGTAGATTACCAATGGTGGGGGCAGGAAAACCTTCATTGTACATGCTCTCAAATTCAACAACTCCAATCCCTTTTGCATATTCATTTATTCCCCAGGCCATCCAACCTGCCCATTATCCTCCTATTAGCTAATGGGCACACCTTGTAGAGCCACTATTGATGGGGTGCAGCTCAAGGCCAACGGGGGATCTGCTCCCTATCAGGGCAGTTCCAAGCAGACTCCTTGACCTCTAGCAGCTCCATAGTGCTTTCGTGTACTCTTATGTTTCACAGTTGCAGCTTTCCTGACTCTTCCAAACAGGGCTCCATTTACACATTGTGAGTCTACTGTGATGCCAAACAATTGGAAATATTACAGTCTTAAAGTGTAAGCATGATGCATCAGTGAAGTTCTGGCACGGGCAGGGATTCACCGGGATGGATTACATTCGCTGATTGACATATTGACTAAATTCTGATTGCCCTGTAGCAGACCACATTCTCTTGAGAGCAGCTCTGAACATACTCATGTGGCTTCTGTTTCTGGTTCATACCTGCAGGACATGACCCCTATGCTGTTCTGTCTCTGACTAATGTGGTCCGGACGCTCATTCGGAGACAAAGAGCATGTGATATTAATGTGATCAACAATAATAAATCAACTGATATATGTCAGTTGCAATTTGAATTGTTAGCACTCCTGTGGCCTTTTATGATACAGCAAGGACAGAGGGGACAAGATAGTCAGGTATAGCTTTGTGGATTGGGAGTGGTGGCTTCAATGACCACTGATTTGGTATTGATCTTAATGGTCCAACGGGAGATAGGAGCCAGTTGTCAATATGGGGTGAAAGGGTTGGGAATTGGGGTTTTCTTCTGCTAGAAATGTGTTCTGTGAAGTATGAGACCATAAAAAGGAGAGAATAAGAAAAAGGAATCAACCAAGATGTTCATAAAATGAAGAATAATGAGAAAAGGAAATATTAGACTCCATTTAAGCCTGTGTAATATATATGGCTTTTATGTGTGTAAGCCATGGTAATTCTTTTGTATTTATTTTACATTTCCTCTGCTTTTATGCAATGACAATTTTTCATGGATACTGTCCATTGAATATTTGCATTTCAGGTTCTTTCATTTCTTTTTCCCTACAACTTCCCCACACATGCTTTGAAATTGAAACAAACTTGCATCTCACCCTTAGCCTCATTTACATGTCCCCTACATAACTCCATACTGACATGGACCTTAAGTCCATATTCAGCCCCTGACCTACTCCCCTGGACTCATTCCCGGTTCCATTGATGCCACAGGAGGCTACTGTCTGTCTAATAGAGCAATCTGAACAGCCGGCTTTAGGTTCAAGGTAGGTAGGAGATGGGATGCTACCAACAACATCTGGTTAAGGTTTTTATTTTTGGCCTCAGGCCTTAATTACAGAGTGGTTATTGGGATTGTAATAATGGAAATTTTTCCAAGTTCACAAAAGAGAAATGGCTGCAAAATCATTTTATGAAGCAGGAATAAAGCACAGATTCAGAGGGAGATGCAAAGAGGAAGCGACCGGAAATAATACTAAGACACCCTATGCCTGTGTAGGTTTAGGGAAGGAGGGAAGAGTGGCGAGGGGCTGATGAAGTTGGATGGATTGATATAGATGGATAGATTGGAGCCAGTAGGTTGAATCATAAAACATTTAAACTATGTACTGTCACTATATATATATATATATATATATATATATATATATATATATATATATATATATATATGATTTCGAAGGGTATAACCTGCATAGCATATTACAAAATAACAGCATGAGAATAAGAAAAGGATTATTCTCGATGGCATTAGGCATTCTCTAGATTGATCTTGACATGTGGTGGACAAGGCACTAACAGTGATTCCGACTCTATTCATATTATATGTAGACATATTCTGCTGACTAATAAGGAACTGCTCAGTGATTTACAAGGAGATACTTGGTTATCCCATGAAGTAAGAATGCTAGATATTCAGACTGAGCATGATTGAATGGGCAATTAAAGAACCTCCCTGTTTCCCCTGATACACTTTATTGAACTCTAAAAATAAATTCAGAAAGCTTTGAGTGATGCGCTTAGAATAGAAACATGAGAATGACATCACGAAAATACATGGTAAAATAATAGCTGGGCAGGGTGTGATATATGATTATTGGAAACGGTGAAGTGGGTACTAATATTGCATTCCTCCTGGCCATTTTCAATGCATAATCAAGACGTAAAAGATGTCATTGTTATCTCTACTGAAATCAATAATGTTTTGGTGTAACCAGAGTTAATTGGTGTGAATTGTATTAGACTGTCGACATCCCTATAAGCTTTATTGGTAGTTTGTCATAATCCTTTATGTGTACACTATTCATATTATGTGAGACAGGAGGATACATTCCCTAGCGTGTTTCTCTTTACTTCTGGGTGCTTTTGTCCACAAACACATCCTCAGTCTTCCCAAGTCCATAGTTCTAACTTCTCTATTTAATCATTGACAACTTGAAGTGAAAGTATAATTATAAATTATAAAATGGACCTCTTACATTGTAGTTATAGAGCCAGTATGACGATGCTACTACATAGGACATGTACATTTGAATGAAAGTGAGTCATGAGCATCGCATCACAGGCCCACCCAGTGAATACAAAGTTGTCACACTCTGTATGAATTCACAGAGCTCAATGAATATTTACACAAGCTTTGCAACCTGGAGACTGCCAATATAGATGCTGCCAGGTTAGGCCCTTTTGGAATAATCTCCTGTCATCTCCATATAACACCAAGTATGAGATGTGGATTTCAGATAATCCCAAGCCGAGGGAAAATTGTGGATATCATAAATAAAGGACATTGTTTGTACAAGCATACACATACCCTACTTTATATTGTTATGAAGCAGTATACTTTATATTGGTACGAGGCAGGCAGCCATACATACCAACATAAAGGGTGAGGGGATTCTAAGTTATTGCCCACGTGGGGAGAACCTGAATTCAGAGTATAGCTGTTTGTCTCTAGCACAACCATTAAGTAGCATTACTCCATCTATACAGGGAATACTGATTTCAGACCCTGTTCACATGTGGTCTATGGATACCTTTGCCTGTTAAGGGCTCATATTGCATTAATGCATTCTGTACATCGATCGGTCAGCATGATGCATAGATGCTGCCCGTATGAGGAACTCACAGGGTTGCATTCATGCATCATGACGACCGTGTGAGAAGCATCAACTTGACGCTCCGATTAAGCACTGTTACAGAGACTAACCAGCACTTTATTGGAGCATCATGCTGGCCGATTTGTAGCAAGTTTTTCATTGCTGTGTCAGCAGCATGTAGCGATGTAAGGTAATGGTGGCTAGTTAAGGTATTATGAAATTGGAAGAGGACAATAGTGGTCCAAGGTAGAATGGTGTCTAGCTGTCATTCAGAGCATCCATATACTATGGTATAAGCTGTGACAGCCATTTTGAACTGGGGATATTTTCAATGCAACTGTTGAGAACATTGTAGTGATGTAACTATTAAATAAGTATAGACCATAACATAAGACCTGGATTTTCCCTATGGCTTCATCTCCCTTGACGACATACAAACCAAATCTTGTCTGCCCTATCTTCCCTTCAACCCTGAGATCAGACATGGACTATGTCCTGTTTAGGATTTCACATCAGCTTCATGATTGTAGCCCCCTGACCAGTGGTGCACTGCCCAGCATGGTTTCTATCCAAAGAGCAGCGTTATACTTATAGCAGCGATGGTAAGGGACTGGATAGCAGTGCAGTAGTTTTACAGAAAAAGAGTTTCCATTCCTGATGCAGTATGAATAATTATAATGAGAGAAGTACTAATTGGTTTCATTGTCTACATCAGCATATAGGGGAAAAAGCTTGTAAATGCAGCTAAGAACAAAGTTCACCAGGGTATCAACTATGCACCTATTTGCAACTTCTCATGATGTGTAAGTAAACCTATAATGTGTAACAGCTCCATCAGACTAGAGTTCCAACAGACATTAAAATGCATATGTTGCTCTTTAGTGTCTTGCCCGTGCTGACAAAATGCCCCAGTTAAGGTAAATCTTCTTAAAGATTTTTTTCCTCGCACCTTGTGGACTCTCACCTGACAGGGAATGGAGTCCATTCGAGACTATGACAACCCGGAGGTTGGGATAATGAAGGGCATTGAGGGCTTAAACATGCACAACAGGTCCAAACAATGGCTAGTTTACCCTCCACACTGACTAGAAGTGACAGCCAGAACTGCTGGTTTCCCTGGTAATTTGAGCTTCGTAGCATAGGGTCCCACAAGGGCTTTTCATGTTGCTTTAAATGACGATATCTGACAGGGCCTCAGGGACAGTGCTCGGTATAGGGCATGCTAAGGTATGACAGGGCAAAGGTTCACATCCACAAGGTGCTCTTTTCTAAAATGGTACTCAAACAATGTATAGTCATTTTGAAAGTAAGTAACTCACCCTGGGCAGTAGGGGCAACCCACTCATGGGCATACAGCCTCTGTTTGCCCCACAAGTTGTGTTTTTGTTTTATTCTACCTATAAGAACAACAGCAAGCGATTTTCAAAGCCCTACACCCAGAAAACTGTTGATTCAGTGTCAGAAATGTAGATTTTTACCTCATGAACAAATCAGAATAATATGGCCCCCTTTATTTCATTGGATGTCTCATTGCTCTACGATCATTTAGGTTTTTGAATTTTGAAAATCCACCAATAGATAAATGATTTAGAGCTGAAAACATGGAGCAAAGTAGACAGGATCTGCTGCACTTTTGCTGCATTGGGTGTGGCGTACAAGGGCCATGGCGTACAACATATTGTATGCCATGCCCATGGGCGTACAGAGTATTATAAGTATAGGAGTTCCATATGCTTTGTTCTTATAGGTAGAACAATATTTATTTCTGATGGTGAAGGGTTTATTTACAATATTGAGCTTACTCTGTTTTTTTATCATCCCCATGTTTAATCAGTTTCTATTAGCATTCAAGAATTATAAAATCCTGTATTAACATTTAAGTACATCCAAGTATACCCAGCTGTACAAGAGAGATAGGGCAGTAATTTTAAACCTGGATGTAAGATCCAGCTTTGGCTGCTGTAACCACCAATTCTGTGCTGAATTGAGGCAGTTAACAGCATCCATGCTCAGAAAATGTGCACGAACAGGAATATGCCTCACTCACTGAAGCCCCTCCACACAGGTGTGAATATAGTTTCTCACCCATTTAAATAGATGAGCAAGCACATTTCAGTGACCGAAACCTAGGATCCCTGTCCCTATGTTCCATCTCCAATGCAGGTATGCTCACACCTGCTAACCTTCACCATCCAGGGTCAGTCAGAGAGCGAATCCTTCATGAGCACATTCTATAATTTTAGAATTCTTCTCGAATGTAGAAAAAAGTATATATTTTTTTTCTGTATGTTTTAAGAGCTATATAAGAGTGATCATCAATGCATGACCAGATGCTAAATCATGTAATCTGCCTATTCTCATCAAATTTTTAAGGACACAGATGGTGCACCCCACCACCAATGGAGAATAGGTTGTCTGCTTGGGACATTGATACTCTCCCTACATAAGAACCAAATCCAGGTGAGGCAATGAGGGACTGTGAGCAGAGGAACGCGCAGGGGTTGTGACCGGAAAAAAAAGATTCCCCTAATGGGTTGTTGTAGGAATGCGGCAAACCACCAAGTGTGTAGTTCAATGACATGAACATCCCTCAGATCCCCTAAGTGGGATTTGCTTGTAACAGGATTGAGGACAGTAAATAGCTGGTTATTCAGGATTAAACAGCCATAGAAGTGCTTGTATAGTTGGCAAAAAGGCAATACCCAAAGGACAAACTGCCTGTAGATCTATTTTTCTCAATTTCTATTAGAAAAGCACGGAACACATTCTAACCTAGCCAGACATGTTTATAAAAAGATGCAGTTTGTAGATTACACAGAATGGATGGAAGTTATTTAAGGATCTTATGGTAGATGTGAGAGTGGAAGGTAGGTAAGTTGGTCACTGAAGTGGTGTGAAGTTCTATGTATATGCTAGAATCATAACCAGAATAGTTATATGGATGAGTACAGTGCTGATTTGCCTGGTGTCTTTTAGTGGTGGCCACTGATTTACATGTCCGGTACAAACACAACCCTCCCCTGTTATTTAGTGGAGAAAACACTCATATCAATAATAGAAGTGAGAAATCACTTCGTCTGAGCCTCGCGCCTGCATGCCAAGGTCAGAATAATAGCTAGATTCCTTCTTTTGTCATGTTTTTCCCCTCAACTGGTACACTGTTTTACTTTGTTGGTTGTCAGATACAGATACCCTTCATCCTATGTAGGCCGTTAGACATTTTAAAACTGAATGGTCAGCCAGTGGTACAAGTGTCATGCATATGATATGAAACCTTTGGGATTAACACTCTCCTAAAACAACTGCCTATATAATTGAAAATAGTATAACTGAGAGTCTACTGAGCCTTTCGTATGATACCATTGGAATTGAATAGGCTACATTTTAGTCAATTTCCCTGAGTTATTGTCATTTTATTGCATTATCTGGTTGCATTATCTGTTTGCCTTATACCCACAAGTATTAGAACCCTAGATTCCCAATGTTAAAATGAGTTTGAGGGTGTAGAATTCAATAGAAGAGGTAGATCTTTTTCAGATTTTTAGTTCCTGTTGCCATGGCAACCACTTTCCCTAGTGACAGTAGAAAATGGCAAAGCACCCAGAAGTGAACAGACCCACTTTCTATTGCAGCTAAGGGAAATGGTTGCCATGGCCACAGAAACTAAAAATTCTCAAAATTGATAAAGAAAAATAGTCCTCGGAATTTTAGAATGAAATGCACCTGGACCCCACTTCTGTTGACACACTTCGAACATATTCTAGACTACTTTGGAGGGCTGCTGCCTGGCCACGACTGTGGTCTGCCAGCATGTCACATCACGACTGAGGCTCCCATGAAGGCATCATATGCCGATTTGAACATGTGAGGGGTCTAAATGCTTTAAGATTTCCGGGCTTTCATTTAGTATGAGTGGCTAAGCTAATTGACCAACAGGGACAAAGCTACACTGCTGCAAAGTGAGAGGCAAAGACGGTTTTCAGCCCAAATGGAGGGTAAATAGTTACTCATAGCAAACTTTAGTTGAGATGGTTTAAATACTTCTAGAGTAAAAGGAAAAACAGTATTTTTTTCACTTTTTGAATGTCTGAATACTGCATTCTGGGTATTCTGCAAAGAACCATGGAAAGCCTGATGTTTCCTGAAGGAACTAGCACGTTTTTTTAGAGTCACTATCACATTGGAATGAGGTACCCATGAATTGGCACTGTGATTCCAAATAATTCTCATAATATGTTGGTGCCTGTGTAAACTAGAGAAAAATAAAATGGTAAAGGTGAACGATGAGCAGTTTAAGCTGACCGTTTCTTCACGAGAGGGTCCGGGCCATTCCGCACGAGGCCTAAACTGATCAGAGTTCATCTTTACATTTATGTCAAGGTGTTTGAGTGGAAAATCAATCGATAGTTCATCAATAAGATTGAAATTAAACCCTTATTCACCTACCACCAATGCGCATTGCTGACCACCGCCATCTTGGATGTTTACGTTCAAAAAAGTTGCGCATGTGCGATGGACCTATGACGGCATTGTGCGGATTTGGCGCTGGTTATTTAACGCAGGGGTGCAATACGAGGGTTTAATGTGTTTCCTATGGAGTCTCAATATTCACCTTGACATAATACACCTTCCATTCCTAAATTTTTATATCATGTTTCTTGAAACACCTATATATTCCCTTCCCAACCTATCCAATTGGCCATTTACTCTGTATTGTTGACTTGGTCATTGTAATTCTATCTACAAAGCACCAAGATGACTACAATGTCATCCCCTACAATACAACCTGTCTGTGCTATATAAGGATATGGACTAAGGATGTCCCTTACAGTGGGACTGATTACTGAGACAGCACACTGTGTGTAATTAAGTCTACATGACATATGAGTGCAGGCAGTAGTACAGGCACCACGCCCCAAATCACATCACCTCCCATACCCTGACCCCATACACCGCCCATGACTTTGGCCATAGAGTACTGGAGATAAAATAGAAACTGAGAGGAACAGACTCAAACCTGTTGGTTTTCTAAATATCGGTAGATAGGACAGCCACCAAGTCCCATATCACATTAGACCACATCAAGGGACCACTCACATGACCCTTGAGCGATATTGTGACACACAAGGAAAACAAAGAGATAGATGACATTCTATTACAGTATATGCATATGAGAAGGGTTAGAGGACAGCCTATTACAGAGAGGACAGTCTATTACAGTCTCTGCATATGAGAAGGGTTAGATGACAGTCTATTACAGATAGAGGACATTCTATTACAGTATCTGCATATGAGAAAGGTTAGAGGACAGCATATTACAGATAGAGGACAGTCTATTACAGTCTCTGCATATGAGAAGGGTTAGAAGACAGTCTATTACAGATAGAGGACAGTCTATTACAGTCTCTGCATATGAGAAGGGTTAGTATAAAGCGCTGATGTTTATTTAATAGCAGAGATGAGCATTTACCTTTTTACGCACACAGGCTGGCCCAAAATCCCACCTTGGTTGACAATTGCAATATTCCCATCAGAGTGCATGTCTTGTACAGTGTGGTATTTGAAGTCTTTTCCCTGTATGTATACAGGGAAAAGACCACACTGTTTAGGACCTATATTTATCAGAAGTGCATATTATAGAGCCTGGTGTAGAAGGAACCTTTCAAAACCAATGTACATACTCATATTGATACGATGGTACATTTTAAACAAGAAATTAGGAAAGATTATCCTGACTGTTTTAGGTGAAAACTACTTATATGCTCTGATTACCTAATGATCTTTAGATAACAAAAGCTTAATAAACATAAATCCTCTCTCTCTTGATAATTGAAATATTGTCAAACAAATGGCCTAACTGGTGCCAAGTGAAAAATAAGACCTTAGGACCAATACCTTATGCCTTCACTACAAATAAACTGAATAAAAAACACAGTTAATACATCAATCCCATGCAGAAAGAAAAAGATTAATTCTCAAACTTTCAAATAAGCAGATTTGTTCCTTTATCATTTTTGCAGATACCTGAGGGTCCTGGCTAACCCCAATTGATGAGAACAATTCAGTTTTCTCCCATCCCAATAACAATCTCGAGACAGTAGAGATAGTTAAATACGAGGTTATAACATGAAACCGGTACACATTGGTATAGCAGTAGTTAATAATAACATTATATAACACAGAGTTCAACCTGCCTAACCTCGAGAGACCTACTTCTTTCAGCCTTTGTTGGAAAGATCAAGGTAGTCCATATCCTACCTCTAGAGTTGACACTGAAGAGTTTCCATATGGGTCTCCTGAGTAATAGATGTCTCGAAGCTTCACTTCGAATAACAACATATAAAAATAATCCACAACCTATATCCATGCACCAGGTTGTATATAAAAGTGGCCTTGTTTGTAACAAGAGAATCACATATTTATGAATCATCTATTCAAGATGTGAGTACATAATATCCAATGGCAAGGTTAATGCTCCTGGCTGGTGGTGCAACGAACCAGAAGAATAAGTCCTTCAAGATGAACATATATAGGTAACTCCTTCAAGTCCAAGGTATATAAACAAGGCAAATCCTATTTGTATGTGTAGTATCGTGTTTGGCCATCATCGACCTCTTCATAATAGCGATCTACATCTGGGTAATCCTGGTTATCATCTAGACAGCAAAGGTTAGTGACCCTTGAGGTAGTGGTCTGCATCCAGTAGCTTTTGGTAGTGTGTATATAAAATACAACACTCCAGTATGGCTTTCAAGTAGTCTGAAATTAAAATAAGAAATAACAGAAATGAATCTGAATGGTCTTTCCCAGTACTCCTCCTTTTTCCTGCCTTCCTTTTTGCGTTTGTCCACTTGATGGACTTTATCACGAAAGGCGTTCTTCCTCTTGTTGATACAGTGCACCCTTTCTGGCATCATGAATACCACAATATAAGCTAAAGTGTTTTGAACCACTGTATCCCCAAACACCTTGCGAGCCTTAGAGAATTTCTCTTGCCAATTCTTCACTAGTTTGTCTTGCATAGCGAAGCTAATGAGGTTATCTGCGCTAATATACCTAATTTTAGGCAGGTCTACAACCTTGGCTCCAGGAGGGATCTCAGGTTGTTTTGAGGTAGAAGCCTGTGAATGTGGCTTCTTAGGCTTTTGTCACTGTCTGACTTTTGGGTCTGCTAGGAGGCAATACCGGAAAGTCATCTACTGAGGAAGAAGACAAACTCCCGACAAGAGCTTTCGAGCTAGGGGTCTGACTCCAATCAGTTTTCAGTCAAAGGTCACTGGTTTTACATTCGGCTCCACTTTCTGCAGAACAGAAATGCCTCCCAGGACATATACTGTCCCGCCTTTCTCAACTTGAGTCCTTTTCTTAGAAACAGCGTAGGCATTCTTTTCATCCGCTTTCCTTTTTGAGGGATGGGCAGCTTTGCCCCATTCTTTTATTTCCTCGTAATAGGCATTTTGCAGGTACAATCTGTGTGTTACAAAGCAAACAACATATTTCGCTCGTAATTTGCCATTGACATGGTTGCCAAAGGACTCTTTTAGTTTCAGGACCTTAGTTTCGGAACCCTCCTCTGCTACAATAGCATCTTTGGTTGTGAAACTTGCCATTAACTCTCACCCTTCAAATGGAGTCCTTAAGCTTAATCCCATGACAGGTGAACCATTTTCAAACGATGTACAGTCATATGCCCATCGGGACACTTGGCACTTTGTTGAAACCTCTCATTGGGTGCACATTCATACACCCCATGGTGATGGTAGTGTACCTCATAGAGATGTCTCAGAAACTGGTCTTTCGAGGGCCAGGTCCTTGGAACTCTGTCACTTACTTGCTTGTCATGACAAGAAGTAAACAAACACTGTTTCGTCTCCTCAAACTTTGTAAGGACCCACTAATCTTGAGCTTTTTATCCTTCAAGTAGTATGTTTTATCCATTCTTATGACATGGTTGAACCACTCCTAATAACAGTGAAAGACTGACTCCTCCTTGTTACTCCAACTGAGCCATTGTTCATCGTCCTCTGTGAATACAGCAGCTGGAGCACAATGCTTGTTTTGGTCCATTCGGCAATCTTTGAAGCTCATAGGTTTAAACCTACTGAACTTCGACAAGGCATTGACAGAGATGATTTTGCCTTACTCAGGGACAACATCCTGCCTGTCTCCTCTCTAGCACTAACTGCAATGAAGGGAAGGGCATTCATAATTTCTTGATGGCCAAACAATTAACTAGAACTGCAGGGAAAATCTTCTCAGAGCTATGTGTGTTGGTTTTAGAAATACCCTCCCAAAATGATTTATCCGATGGCTTATCTTACTAACCAGCTTCATATACATCACATATTCTCATATTGATAAGGTTTCAGGTAAACACTACGGAAAATGGTGCCTAAAAGATCAACATCAACCCACCTTCAGTTTTCATTCAATCACATTTCCATTATGATACCATTTCAACTAGAAACTGCAAGAGAAGAGAGGGGAACTGTGTGCTTACCTACACGTCTAGACTTCAACCCTCTACTTAACATAAACTAGATAGATAGCATGTTTAACTCTTTGGAGGGCATGCTGGTTCATAACCCATTCGTCATATAGCAGTGATTATGGACCAAAACATTGCTGGCAATTCAACCTGCCGACACTGCATTTGAGTTACTAACCCCCATTGAGATGGCATAATGGGTTGATTTAGCTTTGCTGGTGCCACTTCTCAGAGCTTCAGGCATGCATCCTAACAGAACATGGAGACCTGAAAAGGTTTGAGTTTGATATCTGGCTGTGGGGAATGTTCATATACCTGTGTTGTTATGACCGGTTAAAAGGCCCCAGAAGAGAAGGTAGAAAAATCAAAGTGTTGCTACACACAAAGGATAAAACATGTTTTAACAGTTCAGGGCGTCAACTGACATATTCATCCTTACTTCTTAGCGTGATCAAACATGATCAATTAGGACTGCTTGGGTATTCTTTTTCTGGGGGGGGAGTGGGTTGATAAGCTAGGAACTGGTTATCTATAGTCTACTTGTCAGCTTGTCAGACATGATCAATTAAGAGTGCTTGAATCTGTTTGTTAGGTGGATAAGCTAGTACTAAAGTTTGGGATTGATATAGATGGATGAGAGTGGAGGCTACTGTCTCTGAACAATGTGCACCTCACATAAAATGTGCCCCCTAAGATAAAGAGAAAAGTCTCAAGGCAAAGAGTTTGGGCTGGATTCTGAGCAGTCTATTATTAGCAGTCTAGTAATAAATAGAAAGAGTGAAGTAGCAGGTATTACACGTCATTGCCTTACTCATGTTTGAAAGGTGCTATTTCCAAAGTGCATTCATGGTTGTAACAAGAGCTTTCCTTTAGTAGTTTGTAGACTATTCATAACAGAGTCCGGCTGTTTTTGAGGCCAGATTGGAGCCTGACTGTGCAAAGTCATATTGCTGTTCCATAATGGCCCATCTAAGCGCTGGAGTAAAAAAAAAAGCACCGGTTTTATCTCCGGGGAGATATTGGGGTGTTTTCAATTACTATACTTCTAGACTAGATTATACACTCAAATTTATTCATTAAGGTCAGATCCTTTCGTCTCACAATATATTCGATTGCAAGTTTCTCATTTCCTTTATTGTAAATCCCTAATTGAGCCTCTACTTGCAATTTGCCCATTCAAGATCCAAGAGTTCTTAATGGGTAATTGGAATAGACAGGCAGCAGTTGCTTCCTGTTCTATGTATGTATCATGTAGGCATGTGTGTAATTAGAGGGATATTGAGTCTAACACTATACATTTAATTTGTCATTTTATGATAAATTGTTTCTAACTCTTCAATTAATGTCACTTGCTTAATTAGCCTCTGGCGGAACCCCTTATACAACACTGCATGAGGGTTTGGATTCAATTTGATGAATGTGATCATGGCACTTAAAGAAAAATTGTCCCCATATTGCAGTACAGTGGATGACGGTTATTGTAAGTAATGCAATCCCATGATATACGTGCTGCAAAATGGAAGACATGGTATTAACTTATCAACTCATTACCATCACCCAACTCCTTCCTGGGCTCAAATAAAATCTTGATTTTTTTTATCTTTGTTACTTGGAAAGTTCAGAAATTGGAACATCAAACAGAGAGGTATAAACATACATGTATTTACAGTGGTGCCTTCGACCTTCTCTCCCATGGAGTACCTTACCAAATGCTTATGACATGACCAAATACGAGGCTTGGCTGCAGTAAATCATGACATGGTGACAATAAATTGACATCAGAAGGTGCAGATTAGATATCTACCTTCTGCTCCTACTGATTAATCCCTCCGATATGGTGTCTCACAAGCTTGGTGACTATCAGGTGGCCCCATGAATAGCCCACTCACTCTCTCAGTGAGACAAAGTGTATTATATGCTAGTATAGACATTTGCATTGATACATATACACCACAGCTCGGGGTAATTTGAAAGGTAGTATTCTTGTACACGTGCCAGTCAGACCGCACACTCTAGTGTTTCATTAATTAGAAAAGAAATTTAGCAATCTGAGTAGGGGGGAGCTACACTATGTTATAAATAATGTGTATCAATAGCTCTATTTCAAACAGACATGCTTAACCAATGATGTGAATTCAAAGACATGCTGAGATGGTTCACCATGAATATTTTTCATGACTGCGCTGGTGTATCTTCTTGATTCAGAATTGAATAGTCTAGATTATAGATATATTGGTAAAATGCATAACCTCGAAATGAGTAGATCAGAATCAAAGGTTTTAAAATGGCATGGTAATGGACATGAGGCTGTCTTTTAATTAAAATGGACAATGTTGGGGGAAAGAATACGACTAATGTTCTTATTGTAAATGAATTAACTAAAAGAGTCCCATTAGAGAAATGAATATATGATTATGGGCCAAATTAGATTCATGGCTACCCTAATTCACTAGAATATGAGTGCATATACTGAAAATACAGAATGCTTTTAGCAAGGTACCTGCCCTTATTCATCTGAATGGGTTCAATATTAACTAAGTAATGTATGGGCTAACAGGCACCGAATGGCATGTATCGTAGGATATCGTAACGAGTGGCCTTAGGCCACGAGTTACGATATCCTACCATACATGCCATGAGGTGCCTGTTAGCCCATACCTTACTAAGTTTATTACACGATTAATCAATAAAAAATCAATAAATAATCAATAAAATATCAATAAAAACAAGTTGAAAACAAAAATCCTTCGCCGGGACGCAAAGCCTGCCATAGTGTTTCTACACGATCGGTACACACAGCTCAGCGCCCGGCAGCGGACAGGGACAGCCCCGGTCTCAGCTAGCCTTGGCAGCGGCCCACGGCGAAAAATAGTGTATGTACACGATCGGTACACACACCTCCTCGCCCGGCAGTGGACAGCGGCAGCGCACACGGCGAAAAAAGATTTCAATGCATCTCGCTGTTATGTTTGTGTATAATACACCTCCTCGCCCGGCAGCGGACAGCTACAGCGCACACGGCGAAAAAAGATTTCAATGCGTCTCGCTGTTATGTTTGTGTATAATACATCTCCTCCCCCGGCAGCGGACAGCGACAGCGCACACGGCGAAAAAAGATGCGCCCGGACCGGGGCTCGATCAATGTACCTCTCATGGCTGAGCGCAAAGTGCTAACCGCTAGACCACCGCGCCTTCTCCGTTCACTGCGTCTCGCGGTTATGTTTGTGTATAATACACCTCCTCGCCCGGCAGTGGACAGCGACAGCGCACACAGCTTTGTATCATATCCAGACTTGGTTCGAACCGAGCATTTCTCGTCAGTCCTTGTGGCGCAGTGCATAAGGAGTTGGATTTGGGATGTGAGACTGCAGGTTCAATCCCTACCCTGGCCTGGAAAATTTCGTGGGTTTTAACATGTGACATGTGACATGTGACATGGACAAGGAGTGCTGATATCCACCTCAGAGAGTGCTGATATCCACCTCAGAGAGTGCTGATATCCACCTGGGATCTGCTCATAAGGGGTCGCACAATATGCAGGAATATCAGAACTGGGATATCCAGAAAAAGCACCCTGAGTCACAGAAATCGTGTAATAACACAGCGTACCATATGCTTGACCTGTTTTGAAGAGTTGTATTGAATAAATTCACCTGACCTAAAACTCATTAGTCAATATTTTCTAGGGCTGTTATACAGATTTGAGAAATCATTTTTCATAACATTTGCATTTAATCTACTCACAACTTATGACAGGAGTCTATTACTTTTAAGATAAAATAGGTGTTGAATTTAATGTCCTAAAAAGGATAGCATCCACTTTAGGTGTTGTACGGTCTCTTTAGTCTCTCTGTCATCAGACTTTACTAGTTAACTTGGAAATAAGGAAATCCAAATAAGGCTAATACAGGTTGTAACATCCTGTTGTTTATTTTATTTTACATCTATTGTGGTACATGACAGAAATGGCAATGTGTTTCTATTGGCTATGAAAAATAATATTATTCAGGAAATGTATGAGTGTCAGAACTGATTAATCCACTGCTTCAATTAATGGTGCTCTTATTGTCAGTAGAGAATAGAGAATGAGACAGTAGGCCTTCTCAACTCGGTGTCTCAAGAGGACATCATTTTTATATTATTGCCTTTCAACAACAGTCTTAATGACCCTCTTTTCATTCATTGCCTCCTAGCTAATTCTCTCTGTCTCTTTGCTCTCATTTCAGTTAAGGAGATCGTCTTCCCTTAAGGCCAGCTTACATAGTACTTCTCAAGTATTAGAACCTAACAGACTTGGAAGCTGAGTCAACTCATGGATTCATCTATTATTTTCTTCTCTATCCTCTCAGCCACTTCTCAGAGTGGAGAGGTGGAAACTCTGGAAGGACCTGCTGTTAAACTCACTAGAGTTGGGTAAAGCCTAGGACAGCAAAATTATTCATCCTCAAGACAGACCAACCCAGACATCACATCACGTAGCTATGGTAAGGGCTGCATCCACTGCCCACATATGGCCCATCCGTGTCCCTTCATCCATTTTCTTCTCCATAGAAAACAATGATAAATAGAACCGACACATGGTCCATCCGTCGGCAGTAGATGTGCCCATGTAGGCAGGCTGCAGCACATTGGTAGGGGAGTGAGGGATGGAGACAAGTGGGTAGGTGGGTGTGGCATTCTGACCATTCACCTATATGCTCAAATCTTTCATGACCCCCACTGAGATTTCATTTTGCAAATTCTACCGCCTCCCACAAAGAAAAATACATCAACATGCATAATCAAACCAACTATTTTGCCATCCAGAGGGTTGAGATTAATTAATGTCACCTCACCTAGGTTCTCTTTTTTAAAACGCCTCTCCCTCTAAGGCCACCTAAGCCCCCCTCCATTTCATAATGATTGACTCCTCCTTATGGCAAGGTTGGTCAATGTTAGGGGATTGAGGGCGTCCCATCCTGATGTATGGATTACTTAACACTGAGCCTCATTATGCTATATTGAGGGTTGGTGCCCTGTTTTTACTGTTACACACCCACTTGATTTGTCATATTGCTGATTTTTAGCTGCATCAGCCAACTATTTAAATTCTTAAAAATGCTGCTAAGACATTTAAGAGCAAAGCTCGTGGCTACACTAAAACAGAGTGATTTACTTCTGAATTTGTTTATTTTCAAAGAAATCAAGACAGATAAGGACTTGGCCATTGACAGATTAGGGTGTATACAGCTAAAAAGATGTTAGTTATGTCATTTTCTGTTTGGCATTTCTGATATATTTGCTGAATCCAGCTTTTTTTCTCAAGTAGAAACACACATTGGTTCATTTTTGTATGGTATTCAATTAAGGTTATTTTAGCCATTTCAACCTTCCCTTAATGAAAGGCTACATCATGTATAATCATAAAATATGAATTTAAGCTAATACAGTCTGTCACATCCTATTGTGCTTTAGAAAGATGGCTTTTGGAGTGGATATCATGACTGCCAGTGAGATTCCATTAGCAATAATAACATTACTATTCAGCAAATGTGCAAGTGCCAAAACAGATTACAGACGACTTGGCAACTGTTGGTCCTCTTATTGTCATGAGATAATAGAGATTGAGAGAACCAACTGGCCTGCTCAAGGCAATATCTTTAGAAGCCATGCAGATGTTTTCTTCTTCATCATCAACATCATTGCTGAAAGTTGTCTCATTAACCACAGCAGGCTCTCTAGCTGTAACTTTCTCTCTTTGGTCTCATTTAATTTGAATGCCTCCCAAAATCCTGTAAGAGGTAGTCTACTTAATCCACCTGACGTGGATTACAATTTAATAGTGTTAGCGACTAAGGCTGATTGTGGATCCCTCCTTCCATTTCGCCACTTGGCTTAATTTCCTTTTCAGAACTTCTCTTAATTTCCTTTTCAGGACTACTCTTGCACAATTATACAATGCCTGTTTACCTCCATCTAGACAGAGGCTTACTCTACAGAGAGTTGAACCCGAATTAGATTATGATTATCCATTGTGTTGCATTTTGTAAAGTTCATCTCCTCTGTTTGATAGGCAGAAATCACTTCTGCTGTAAAGCAATTAACCCTCCCTCATCAATTTAACACAGCAACAATTTAATCATGGTAAATAACTAGCTTCATGTGACAGTAGGAAATTAAGACCAAATCAATTTGGTACCGATTGCCCTCATACACAGTCTCCTGGAGGCCATTTCTTAACACACTAGGACTGGTCTCCTTTAAATCGTAGTGAGAACCTAATGATTTGGCCATAACAGTACCATGCACTAGTAGTCCCTAATGTCTGCACCAGTAAGACTGCCCTACTAAACCTTATGTGATGACTGCATAGCTGTTAATCGTAGTGAGCAGTTAAAGGCAGTTCCTACGAGAGCCTGGCTTATCCTTGGCATTTTTAAATCGTAGTGGCTGTGTGCAGTCGTAGTACATTGAGAAATGGCCTCCAGAATGCAGTATAAATACACAGTATAGTTATCTATTGCTTCCCTCTTCTAATTTCTCCTTAGTTTGTGAGAATTAGTATGAGGTGCTTTGAGAAATGAAGAATCATTTTGGAGCTCCTGCACAATAACTTAAATCAGTTTGCGAAGTAAAGTATATACCCAAGGTAATGCAATGTTTGCCAAGTGGAGATTCCCAGCCCAAAAGGTTAAATAGCATAGGGGAAAGTTGCCTAATTTGGACCCCCTAAGAACTTTTTCCTGTCCAGTGATTATTTCTATGAATTTGAATGTAAAATGTATACATTTTGTGATGGTACCTTATAGCTTTATGGTCATAGCATAGAAATCTAGGAATTTGAATTTCTCTAGTCAGGGTGTGCAATTAAAAATGAAAGCCTAATGGTCCAATTTAGGCACCTGGTTGCCTAAATTGGACCAGTTAGTATCCTAATTTGGACCAATATGCACTATTGTTCTGTATTTCCTTATACTTTCATTATATTGAAAATTATATAAAACTAAGGAACTTTTGATATATGATATCAGATGTCCTCTTAGTGTTTCTATCAATATCCTGTGAATTTGCTCTGTATTGGAGTAAGAAAAAGGTTACACGTTGATCCAACTTAGAAAACTGGGCATAGGCCCCACCGGGTGGTCCAATTTAGGCAACTAAATTGGATCCAATATTACAACTATGGTCCAATTTAGGCAACTCAAGCTGGTCCAATTTAGGCAACTTTTCATCTTTCTCATTGATAATTTGTTTTCTAAAACTTGACAATGGTTTTTATCAAATTTCATTTTAGTCTAAAAGTATAATATGACATCTAAAAATTTTAAAGGATTTTGAACAAAAAAATGTTGCCTAGCAACCAGGAGGGCTTAAGTATGTGGTGACGCAAATAAGATCAAGAGGTCCAAAAACCATTTTCCACGAAAAATGTGTATAAAATTACAGAAAAATTACATTTTTGGAAGTTATTAGGAACTTTAGTGATCTTGACTAAAAAATGGCAGCATTGGAACCTAGTTCCTATTACTGCCACTAGGGGAAACAAGGGTGGTCCAATTTAGGAGCCGGTCCAAATTAGGCAACCTTCCCCTACATTGAAAACTGTACGCCTATTCCATATTCCATACCCACTAGAAATTCCACCAGTGCCTATTGACCATAACATTGGGATGCCATGTAGGTAAAATGCCATTCTGTGTATGTGGAGAGGGACATGTCTGTATTGACAGCTTACAAAACAGGACAGAAACTGTGCACCAGGCATCGATATAACCACTATAGTTACTGAGGCAGTGTTACGTCCACCGCATATATATCCTCTTTTCTCACACTAGCTCAGGAGGCCATTTCTTAAGGTACTACGACTGCATGCAGCCACTACGATTGCACAGCCTAAAAGTTAGTCCCAGTGATCGTAGGTAATGCCCTACGACTGCTATGTACGATCAGCAGTTATGTAGCAATCACATAGAGTGTGGTAGGGCAGTTGTAGTGCTGCAGGTACTCCATAACCAATACTGTTGGGCTGTAATAACACTAAAATAAGAGTTCCCACTACGATTAGTAAGTGAGCAGTCGTAGCCCTTTAAGAAATAGCTTCCAGCCTATGTTCACACCTTTCCAAAAGAGGCCCCTTCATAACTATACACCTTAGGAGGCTATTATAGGGGGAAAAAATAGGGTTTGACTCTATAATTGGAAAGACTATACTTACCCTGAAATGAGCAACAGGCATTATAATTTTGTTGCCACCAAATGAAGATTCATTGGACTAATTTCAATACATATTTTACACTGCAGTTCTAAAGAGGTGATGTATAGTCATTGTAAACTGTAACACATATTCATGGAAAGAAAAAAAAAACACAGATAAGAACATCCTTGCCTTTACATTACAAGTCCTAAAAACCACCAATCTTAGAATAAGCGGACTTGCTATTACTCCCACATGATAGAAAAATGTTTGCAAACAAAATAGATAGCTTAATGCAGTTCTTGAAATAGATTCTGGGTTAGGGTGAGAGGAGTCATTCTATGATGATGTATGGCCAACGTAACACCATCCCTGAGTGGTAACATGGAGGGCTACTTCATGGCTATTTCATGGCACGTGTTAGCCGTCGGATACACACCTCTGCCTGAACATAGACAGATTGGTGTTTCTGCAGCTACATTGGTGCTCACTGCTCCAGGTGACGGGTATTGATGGTTGGGTGGGAAGATACTAGTGCAAAATTGAATGGCTGAACACACCTCATACATACAGTATATGGGTATATTTTGAATTCGTCTGAAATACCATAGTTCCTGCTATATCCCAAAGTCAAATTGTAAAAATTCAAAATGCTGTAAGAAACAAACACCTCATTCCAGAGGAGGTCCTTCCAAGCAATACACAAATCAAAGCATGTATACATAATTGTGTATAAATTGAAGTAGGTTAGTATCCTTTTTTTTATGAAAGGTTTATTTTTCCTTGTGGTTAGCACATCAGCGAGGGTGAGAACCCCAAGCAGAATATATGCCTGGAGGCAAGGCAGGGTGGTGACTTAAGATGCTTTATTGGGATCAATATTGCAGGATAATTACACTCTCAGCCCCAATTGTCAAAGGGCAGTACATACCGCCGTAATACATACACTAGAACCCAAATCAGGTCAATAGGTTTGTACTAACATCAACTACCAGTGTAGTCCCGAATAATAAGCTATCCACTGTAAAACTGGTGCGCTGGGCTGACAGTGTACCTAAAGTGCCCATGTGCCATCCTAATGCCTTGCATCATGTTGTAAGATTAAAGCCATAGTATCCCATAGTCTACATGCCAACATTCATATATCGCATAGGTTTCCTCTTAGTCAAAACCGCTTTCTTGTGTAATAGTTCGTATTCCCGAGGGTTTAGTTTTGACTAGATATCAAGAAAACACAGTAGTTATGTTTCAGAGGCAACAAAGAGTCAAGTTTATTCAGTTCCCTATTACAGGTGTGTTTCCGAGATGTGGGTTAGTAGGTATAGGCTACCAAGAGTAAGTTTCACATCAGATTAACACCCTCGACGGTCTGACTCTAACCTTTATAGGTCGCAAGCAGGGTGGTGACATGGAGTGGTATAGTATGGAAGCTAAGAGAGAGGTGCTACAATCTGCCTATTTTCATCAATGTGTTTTTTAAGGACACATATGGTGCACCCCACCAGCAATGGAGAATAGGTTGTCTGTTTGGGACATTGAGACTCTCCCTACATAAGAACCAACTCCAGGTAAAGCAATGAGGGGCTGTGAGCAGAGGAACAAGCAGTCACTGAGGGGTTGTGACAGAAAAAAAAACAAGATTCCCCTAATGGGTTGTTGTAGGAATGCCGCAAACCACCAAGTGAAAGTGTGTAGTTCAATGACAAGCTCATTCCTTAGATCCCCTTAGTGGGATATGCGTGTAACAGGATTGAAGACAGTAAATAGCCCTTAGAGTGGCTTTCCTGGATGTGGAGTCTATCTGTGTAGCTCTGGGAATTTACTTTCTCCTATTACTGGTTATTCAGGATAAAACAGCCATAGAAGTGTTTGTACAGTTGTCAAAAAGGCATTACAATACCCAAAGGACATCAACTGCTTGTAGATCTATTTTTCTCAATTTCTCTTAGAAAAGCATGGAACACATTTTCTCAGGTCTACGTAACCTAGCCAGACATGTTTATAAAAAGATGCAGTATGTAGATTACACAGAATGAATGGAAGTTATTTAAGGATCTAAAACAACTGCCTATATGATTGAAAATAGCATAACTGAGAGTCTACTGAGCCTTTCGTATGATACCATTGGAATTGAATAGGCTATATTTTAGTCAATTTCCCGGAGTTATTGTCATTTTATTGCATTATCTGGTTGTCTTATACCCACAAGTATTAGACCCCCCGATTCCCAATAGTGAAGGCTCCACTACGCGATTTTTTGGAACATTCTCATATGTCTGTGTCTAAGGTATAGGCTGTTGACAGTCCTAAACTGTAAACATGAGATCAAAAGTTATACACATGGGATATGAGGGGTCATTTGTAATCACAGGGAGTGTCTTTACCTATAGGTCTGTTTATATCTACTCCAAACCTGTGACTGAGTTGTCACACTGATCAGGTAGGGCTAGCTGCCCTCACGCTGTATAAACAATAACACAGTACCATAATAAATAACAATACAGCAGTCCAACAACAACCAGTCCTGTTAAAATCAAACCTGTCTGATATCAAACCATTGAGACTTCTCAATGTGAAAAGTTGCAATATTTACATAACATCAGTTTGATTTAGTAAACAAAAAACATCTTTTTAACAACACAAGAATGCCTGAGATCACACACATTCACATCCCCAGATAAACAAATAGCTCCCCCAACATACCATTTATACCTTGCAATGATAACAGACACTACTCTATACTCTGTGTTTGTGTCCCAATTTGTGAGAATAGCTGCGATTCTCTGCAAAAATCGCATAGTGGAGCCTCACCTAATGTTAAAGCTCAATTAAATCCTTGGTACAAGGCTTTCCCACATTTTAAGGATACTGCATACAAGCTAGTTACATCATAAGAGTTAAATTCGCTTTCCTTTATGTAACAGGATTGAATCGTTTTGAGAGTGTTCATCTTACTTCGTCCATGCAGGGCACTTTACATAGATTATCTAGGCGTGGGAAATTAATCATGAAGCACAGGCCTAGGGGGATGTGCACATAGTGGAATTTCTCAGGGGAAGAGGCCAATTAAAGTAGGAGTAAAGGAATAAGTGGCCCACATCCCATGGCAATATGATAAAGGTGATATCAGGACAGCTGCATTTAGGCACTAAATGAGCATATATCAGTACTAGATGATCAAAGGGGATAAATAAGGAGGACAATGAGTAACTAATAAGAGGATATGTCTGAGTGGATTTATTCATCAAACGTAATACAAATGTTTTGTACTATACAGCATGCAAGAAGTCTATACCAAAAGATTTTCACCTTGTAGGCCGTTCATTTCTGTGGATTTCATTGTTCTGCAAACCTGCACTGCAAAAATGGTGTTTAGATTTCATGGTCTAAACATGTTTAAAACCTAAACATATAGGTCAGTTAGGTGTCTCATCGACTACACATTTAGGAAATGAACACTTTTATTCTAACTACATAAACATTTTTGCTAAACATGTTTAGATGTTTAGAGTTTAAACAGTTGAATAATTGGTGTTAAGATTTAAACATCTTTATGTTAAGATACTTGGATGTTGAATCCACAACAGGTAGCAGCACTACCTTTGAATGGACTAGCTTTACACAATTATAATCACTTTTTGTGACAAATGTACCCAAACCCCATGTTTATTATAGTTTTTATTCATTAAATGTCATGAGAATAGAAAGGGCCATAGAAAGCTAACTAGATTCACCTTACACCACCATCATTAACATGAAATAATCAATAATCTCAATGACTGACACCTATTTCATGTTATTCTGGAATAGACAAAGCAATTTTCTTCCTATCAGGCTCTTGTATTTTCTCAAGTCTCTCATTCTGATGCAGTGTACACGCACACGTAAATAGGTGTGGCTGACATCTTTGGAGACTTTGGCATGTAAATACCCCCCCCCCCAGTAAATTAGAAAAAAAACAAAAGACATCTTTCTTTTTCAATGTATACGTGTCTGCACACCCTAACTCTCCATCAAAGCATTTAGACATCTAAACACAAAAATTCATAAACATCTTAACACAAAAATTCATAGATATCTAAACACAAAGTTTAAACCTAAACACCTAAATTTCTAAATACTTGAGCTAAGCACATTGTTTGGCTAAACATGTGTAAGAAATCAATGTGATTACAAAAACGTTGCAAGAATATGTTTAGCATTGTGTTTAGGATCTAAACACCATTTTTGCAGTGTTGATTGACTTTTGTCCTTAACAAACAGTAATGCCTCTCATTTTGAGATGTAAAACCCTAATAACAGTTTGCTTTGCAAGCCCTAAAATGAAAATGTAGCCCAAGGTTCCAAAATTACAGTCAGATATTTGGTCCGGCAGACTGCCAAATTCCACCAGCCCAGTAGAATAGGTAAAAGCTAATGTCTGATAGGTTTTCATATTGACTGCGGCAAATACAGAAAATATGCTTTCCGTTTGTGGCATCTAGTGCTGGTCAGGAATAACTACAATACCTCAGTGAGATGTGAGTATAGATGAAATCAGTTTTAATACATCCTTACTTTGGGAATTAGATCACTGTCCTAGTGGACATGTGATAGCTGCATTAAAGACAAACACTACAGGCTGACCAATGTAGATCTTCTATTGATAATCTCAAATAACTATGGATAGTATTTGTTTGATGTTATATAAAGAACAGGGAAATGCAAAGAACTCCCCATGTCACAGTGCTAATTTTCATTTTACGACCACTTAATTGAAAAAACTATATAAATGAATGGGGAAAACATTGATGAATGATCTTCTATTGATCCATCTACGAGACTCTCTCAATATATAAAGGATATCTTTACAGACACTATAAAAGAATAAAAATGGGAGGTCACAGTTCAAATGAACAAGTTGTGAATTTTTCAAAGATATTTATTTTCCCTATAGATAGGGCCCTATGGGAATTCAAAAGACATATCTTTAATGTATCTCAAGTGATCAGAAATGTACTGGAAACATATCTACAGGTAAATTGATCCAGTTGGGGTGAGAAAACTCCCAGTATAACTGATGATTTCTGATTTCTGCCACCAGTAGGCTTCTGTGTACCGGGTATCCCTTGTCTTTGATGAAGGAAATGTACAACTCTGAGTCAATCTGAAGCTAGAAAATGGACCATGAACATTTTTCAATAAGATACAATTAGTCCCATCCTCTACAATCTAGAGTGACTTCTAATTGCAATTAGAGAGATCCAAATAAAACAGAAAGCTCACATGGGAACCACTCCAGGAGGTAAATTCAAAAGGTCCTGGGATCGCTACCTCAGTGATCTTAGGATATATTCTGCCTTATCCAATTAAGAGATCTTATGATTAGACTGTCTTGCCTTTACACAGCCAGCACTAAGATCACAGTGATCTTAGCCTCAGCCCTCCTACACCATTCCAAGTAAAATACACTGTGCACAGGGGCAAGAGGCCCATAGTGAAAGAATAGCAGTGGAAACACTCCTTCTCACATTACACAAGTGTTCCCTTATACAAGCGTTCCCTTGTACAGTATTAAAGTGCACTTCATGCCTGAGTAGCCTGAAGAGCCCTGAAGGACTCTCAGCAAACGTCCTCCCTCCCCTCTATATGTATACAGCAGGGCGTTCACTGTTGGGAGTAGGAGTGTTCCCTGTGAGTGCTCTTGTACTCAGGTGAAACCGTTATGCAATTATTTCACTAAGTTTGCAGTGATCTCACGGCTGGAAAAGGAATAGTGAAGGGATCTCAGGACTTGCTGTGCCTGACTGGCCTAGAAACCACTGCATTAGATAGGGTAGACTGGCTAGGTCTTGTGAGATGTGCCTACGCTAAGATCGTAGGGGTAGAAATCCCAGGACCTTTTGAATTAACCTCCTGCATCAACAGTTAATCTTCAAATCCATTTACGTTGTAGTCAGGAATCCTTCCACAATTAATTTCCAATTGTATTTATGTTACAATCAGGAATCTTTTCATTGCAGCAATCAGTTTATATTAATGTTTGACCTTTTTTCTCTCAGTATCCCATGTTACAGTTAATTTCGCACTGTCAAATTGTTGCACGCTTTAATGAGCTAGGCCGGAACAATCAACGCACAACAGATGGGTGCTCTTTGCCTTACGTATTTTAGAGAGCTACCTTTAATAGCTTAGTCTGCATCTGGAGAATAAATTCAATGGAATGTATGCTAAATGTTAATGATATCTGGCCCTGTTTGTATAATGGGCCAGATTTCCTGGGGACGTACAAATCTCCCTGAAAAGGCCCCAAATATGAAAGTCAGAGAAGGAATTAATCACTTTATTACATTGAAAGAACAATGTATTGGCTCCTTGGAACCACCAATTATACACAGTTATCCCTACCGGTTCCATTTTTATAGCTGTGTGATACCAATTTGTCACTTTTTATGTCCATCCGACAGATTTAATCAGTGATATGATTTTGTTACCAATATATACACCACAGAAACTTCTAATTTTGTTTACCAGCTCTTACAGAATACAAGTTTAGTAAGCTCATGAATAAACATCACTGTTCAAAACTATTTTGAGATATAGGCTGATGAAATTCAGCCATCTTGTGAAAAAATCAAAATTCTTGTCAAAAATGCTATTTTCCTTCTAGTTCTCTAGAAAATGTTTAAATACACATTAAAATCAATCTACATTAAGTTCAGCATGCCTACTCTAAGAAAAAGTGATCATCATAACCTAATGGACCACCAACTCAGCACAGCATTAGCTTAAAAAGACCCTAAAATTCAGACTTTAAATGTCGGATGGACAATGTTTTTCATATTACAGTGTATAAAACACACTTATTGGGAGACAAACATTATTTAATAGTGTTCAAGGGATGACTGTGCTTGATTTATAACATAAAGGATGCATCCAAATGCATTACTTTCAGATTGAGAAATTTGTCTTTCCGACAGCAAAAGTGCAAAATGTCCATCCAACAGAAAAATGTGTATACGGATGCACTTATTGGTATAAGAGGAAAACTCCAGGCTACAGCCAAAGAATCTTTACGGCAGCTTAACCACCCTAGTGCCCCTCAATTCTGAGCAGAGTAAGGATAATGTATTAACTGTCTTAGTTTAGAATATGGGAGGGTTTTAGCTTTGCTGTCGGATGGACATTTGAGTGTCATTTTCCACCGAATGTTACACGAACAAATACTTATGCTCTACAATACCCAAAAACCTTCTGAATCATTAACACAACAGATATATCAATGGGAAAAAGCTATATCTTAGGTTATTGAACTCTTCTGGGATATATGCCAGGGCTGTAAAAAACCTGCTTTTTCGTCAAATTTGCCTTTTTTCACCATTTTTCAACTTTGGAAGCCAACTAATCCAAATATTATGGTTAGATATGCAAGAGAGTACATGCATTTGAAAGGTTATGGTGTTCCCTTCCAATTGGGACCAAAAAGCAGGATATTGGTTCATGAGTTTTTATTCTGTAGGTGCATAAGCATACAAAAGTGTGAAAAATGCCAATTGTACGTGCCCAGAAAATCTAGCCCATTATATAGGCCTTTCTGAACCTGAGTTAGAACTACCCTCCTGATCTATTGGCTAGAGATAGGACTTATTAAGAATCAGTAATCCATTGGTACCAACCGCCCTTAGTAGACTAAAAGATATATCCTTAGGGCTTTCGGCCTATTCACTGTCATGTATTTTTCTTTCTCATCTTGCAATACATCAGTCCTATTTCTACTGTGTTTCAGATGGGCCCATTTGCATAAGTGTTTCCTAAATTACTCCCTCAAAAAAAAGCTTAGGTCGATTTCTATTTTGGGACATTTTAGCCAACTGCTTAGGCAAGAGGTGACCCCTTTTTTTTAACCCTTTGGATACAAATAGCTTTACTTCCATCTGCTTTATCAATAAAGCCAGAATTATTGTTTTTCAAAAAACATTGCTGCCCACCCTCATATGAGGAAGGCAAAACTAGAAATAAGATAAATACACACAAAAACCTCAAAAGGACTCATTTGCTGCTGGATGAGCTGAAATGCAATGATTTTGATGGCATCGTTGCATTTGTCTTTCTGAAATTGCCCTATCTAGCCGAGTGTTCTTTCAACAGTCCACAGTTTAAAGTTTGGGTAAGAGCTGAAATACATTGATTTTTCACTTTATGCACATATATCGTCACCCCAGTTGTGAAAGTGTTTTGGCGAAACATTATTTAGAAAATGTTTACTACAATCTGTCAACTCCCACGCCCATTAATACCTCTCTGTCTGTCTGTCTGTCTGCCTGTCTGTCTTGCTATCTCTCTCTCTCACTGTTTTCCTCTCTGACTCTCTGTCTCCTTCTCCATTGTATTTGGGCTTTAGATGTCCCTGAGCTACTCCCTTATTGACAGTGAGCTGCTCATTCATTAGAACCACTGATTTATCACTCTGAGGTTTATCCACATCTGTAAGGTAAGTCTGATTTATGACACACTGGGATTAAATCTTGTCCTGACTCAGGCACCACCTGAGGTATGGACTTAGAAATATGGGTGGGAGGGAGCATGGTCAAAAATAATGACCAGCTCAGTGAGCTGCTCATTGTATTCATCGTGCCCTGAATGCTAAATCCATCCATTCATAAGGGGTAGAATTGGGGCATTGCACCCTCCTTTGAAAGAGGATTTCTGATAGTTGAGGGTAGTGCTGATCATTTTGAATTTGTCTGTAGGCCTATAGGACATTCTGTTGATTGGAGTATTGCTTATTTTTCTATACCCACACATTTTTTTAAATGAACCCTTATATTCTGTTCTAACTCAGAATGCTACATACCCTTTACCAAAATATTAAAACTTTGAGAGGCGTCACTTTTATCATGTCCTGCCTTGGGTTTTCTGCTGGGAGTTCTGACATTTTTTTATGTGAACGTTTCGAGAACCCCTGGCAACCATTTATCTGATTGGTTGATCAGGGTTATCCAAGGCACAAATAATGCTAAACACCTATTGTATAGATAATGGGATTACATAGGGTGGGATGGTCCATACCTTAACATCTAATCAAAAGA
Organism: Acholoe squamosa; assembly: GCA_949317995.1. Classification (NCBI taxonomy): domain Eukaryota; kingdom Metazoa; phylum Annelida; class Polychaeta; order Phyllodocida; family Polynoidae; genus Acholoe; species Acholoe squamosa. The sequence goes on along the minus strand of OX439036.1, from coordinate 7,440,525 downwards.
CTTTAATAAAGGGCTTATTCATTAATGAAAATGTGGTTTCAATGAGCTGCATGTTATCTGCTCACCCTCAGTCCCCAAGGTTCTGATAACCTTTGAATCTTTTCCATCTAAGATTTCCAGATTCAAAAGATAATAAAAGCATATTCCATTCACAGACAAAAATATTTAAGTTTTTTTAAATAATGAAAACTAGAAATTATTTCAAAGACCATGCTTTTAAGAAAAGAATTGTTATCAGCGAACAAACTTGTTTTAAGTTAATTTATCTCAAAATGAGAAACAATTTCTGAAAATGCTACTCTACTCATTTTGAAAGGAAGCAATTGTATTTATTGCCTGGTTCCACGGTCAGGCACAATCATACAACTAGAGTGATTGGCAAGATGGCTGCCTCCAGAGGGCTTCTAAAACAGGGTTATACAGAGGAAGGCAGGAGGTATGTGGCCATGGGTAACACATCCAGGTACATTGGCACCACATATTTCAACCTCTTAAAGTCCTGTCCTGTAATATGACTACTGCCTGCTGATATGTCCTTTACAAACCCCCTTCCTCAATAATTTGAGTATAGATGCCAGTCAGAAATGTTTCTTGAATCAGCAAAAAATGAAGCAAAACTATGGAAATAATCAGATCTGTTAAATTCACTAGTTGGTCCTCAACTAGCTAAAACATGGTTAAAGTTTTGTTAATACCAGGTGATATAACATACGGTATAGTGGGTATGGTTTACTGATGTGATGTAATTATACATATCAGAGAAGGGCATGGGCACTAACCCCAACATGTCCATGCTCCAGAAAGAGTTATGACCAGCAATGTGCCAGTTGTTACACTGTCCTCATGACAATTTCCCACCAAGAATATCAATGACTCAGACTATTGCTTTTTTTTATACACCAACAACAGTTATGTTCACATGGGCAGGACTTCCTCTTGTAATGAGAATGGCATGTTACCAGTAGTCAAGTAATGAGGCATATATTTGTTTTATTATTTTCATTAGCTCCACATACTCTTAATCTTCTTCCCTGATGCCACTTCTCCAGTCAGTCCTCAAGGGCTGGTTCCATTGTGTAAGTGGGGTGCATTCTTTGCTAATCTGACTATAATTATCTGTCTATACATTCACTATAGGGAGCTAAAGCGGTTTGTGCGGGATTGCTATTTAGCCGTGAACCAAAGCATTTTTATGACATCACCGTGCCATCCGTAAATAGGTCACAATGCTGAAGAGGTAGGATGGTTAACCTACTTAGATATCTCTCTAAAACTTCTGCTCAATTAGCAAAATGGAGTCAGGTGTACAGAGTCATGATACTGACTCATCAAATACTGAAGACTTATCCCTTTATCTTCAACAACATGCTCAGAAAAAATATTTAGAAAATTGTCTCCAATCTCTCAGCACTGTGACCTACTTCTGTCTGGCAAGGCCCGGGCTATTTCCCCGCCATCTTTGAATCTCGTGGTATTTGCTTCGGTCATCTATATAAAAATCATGGATACAAAAGACACAGTGGAGCCTGCCCTTTATTTGCCAATCAATTCCTCTTCCCATCACCCTCCCGTAACCTTCTCCCCTTCTCTCTTCACCATCCCTTCCCCCCATGTGTTGCCCTCTCATGACTATGTCTGCAATCCTACCCTAACCCCACTGCCTCAAATCGTCCCGTCCTGCCCTCCTCACCAGCTGTCTCTGATAACCTGTTAATGATTGTACAGAGACCTCTGCTTCTGCCCAACTGGGTCCCATGTGGGTGTTTTATGGGCTCTGTCCCTGAGATAGGCCTGCAGCACAGCTGGACACGATGACATAATAGGCCTCAGGAGAAACGAGGTGCTTATTTGAGCATACCATTGGTCAACTGATAAGGACATTGCTGGAAAAGCGACTGCTACTTTGGGAGATATTTGTGCTGGGGCTCATGTTAAGGGTTATTGCGATTGTGGTGTTTATCACTGCACCATGAGTGTGTGCGGCCTGTTAACCCGGAAGGGCAGAATAGTGAATTAAAGCATCATGAAACTCATTTGTGTGTAGTTTGAGCCCTAGTATTAAGTATCTTAGCTGGTCAGCTCTCTCATCTTCTCCAATCCTGTGAATCCACTAAAGATGCATGAATACAGCCCTGTCACTAGATTATATTCTGTCTCTATCCCTACCATTTATTTCCTCACTACTTTTCATTGTGTTTATCTGCTTCATTCACTACAACACGATTCCATGACGCCTGCCTCCAATAAAGAGAAGGAAAGGACCATTTCCCCCAGCACTGTGATACTCATCAACTGCTCCATAGGCATTCCACCTACAACTTATCTTGATCCAATCCCTAGTATCTAACTCCCATGCTTCCCTAGTGTATTTAGAGAAGGTTAAGTCCATATCCCACTGGTTATCAGTTGAGCATAGCTCCGTTTCTTAGGTTAAACGAGGTGTACAGGAATAATTTGTTGTGCTTGAGACCACTTTCAAGGACGAGTTGGCTTGATTATTTTAAATGTGAGATGAGTGGTCTGACCCCAATATCCCTTTGACCACATCTAATGCATCTGCATGTGCATAGACCTTCTACTTCTTCTTTTAAAATGTGTATCTATATAGATTTCCTCTTTATTATATCCAGAGAGTCTCATGGATTAATCAATTAAGGTCATCAACTATGACACAATGTATGAAAAAAGTTTTCTCGTTCATTTCTATAGTTTTTTTTTAAATAAAAGGCACTCCAAATGCCTAGAATTTAGTATTTCTCAATTTCGGACATCCCTAAAGGCACCCTCATATTGACAGTAGACTTGGTAAGGTTATTGCATTTATGTCCTTGTGTACCTGAGGTACACATACCAACATTACAGTACCCCAGGTACACATCTCACCACTACTGTACACCAAGTACACATCCTGCCCCCTTCTGTATCTATAGAGCTTCTACTTCAACATGGTGTTGATCCCAATTACTGTGCTCATAATTCAAAAGCTACACCTTTAGTGGAGGCAATAAAAAATTGCTGGCCTCACAACAATCTTCCAAACAATCTGCTAAATATAGTTGAATTGAACTTTGAGGGTCACCCTGATCCCTAACTCTATGCATCTTAACCAGACTGTGAGAAAGAGAGCAGCTAGGTCTAACCTGTGCTATTCCTGGTGGCAGCTAAATATAGCCTGGTGCTGCACTGCTAACTTACAAATATTGGCTAAAAACAAAATATGTCGGGGGGGTCACTCCTTGTTTTTCTATTCCGAGGCAAACCCTCTGATTTAGTGCCATTGTCATGGGTGAAAGACTTGAGAATTTGGGACCCATTTTGTGGAAAAGTGCCAAATAACGCTTATCAAGGGGGACCCATCAAATGTTAACCCAGAAGTTTTATTCAGAATTATTATCTATGAACATATTACACTATAGGGCCTATATAGGCCTGAAAATTCCGTGCTGCTACACACAAATGGATGGCCCAGACTGAAGTTTGCTCTGTCTATTGTAAAGTTTGCATCTCAGGTAAAAGATGGATATGATATATGTCCCAGAATTGGGTGAATAGCACTCCTATTCAAGGCCCCTGTAGGGGTCACGCCCAGGGCCCATGTTAGGCCCAGATAGGACCCCTTTCACTTGAAGTCTTGTTTGCACATGCTATCCAGATGTGCTGGAGTGCCCCCCCCCCAGGAAAAGTGTGTCCAAGGCCTGATCTTCGGCAACTACCTTACCCCAACAGGTGCCACCACCCTGCTAAATGTAGCATACTCCACACTATTCTGGCTGATACTCTCTCCCCAACCCATGGCTCTCTGCATATCATTGAGTTGAGTGACATATAGGCGGGTCCTATTATGATAAGCAGCAAGCTGTGGGTCAGTTTTTATATGTTCAGCCATAATGAACTTCCCCCTTTGAGGTAGGATTATACCACACTCTGTGGTAGGATACCAGTCCATTGCTTTTAGAGGGAGTGGTGGCCTGTAACTGGGTGGATGTTGGTGACCTATATTTCTATGTTTGATGTACACATTAGTCTGCACAAGTTTAGTCCTTACATGATCTATCACATGGCCACACTTGTATATTATACATGTCTAGGTTACAAGAGGTCAGTTTACATATACATGTATGTACACCCACACCTGTGTAGCAGCACAGAAAACTATAGCAGTAAGGGAGTGATCATTTTTTAACAACAGGGGGAGGCTGGTGGGTTTGAAGGGGGTTCAGAATTTTTTCAAGCCCGTGACCAGGGGGGTCAGAATTTTTTTGCCCCCTTGACTAGGGCGGGTCAAAATAATTTCACCTGTTTTCAGCGAAAAAGCCTGCGTGTTACTATAGGTTAAAAGGGCGCGTTCGCACGCGGTTATTGCCTCCCGAGGGGGGGCAAAAATTTGACCCGTCGAGGGGGGGCCGGATTTTTTTTTGCGTGTCTGCACTCAAACCCACCAGCCCCCCCTGTTGTGAAAAAATGATCACTCCCTAATAGCAAACTATGTTGTATGTATGGTTACTGTTGATTTATTACTTGAAATAAATGGGTGAATGCCAGAAAAAGTGCACATATCTGGTGCATACAGTACAGAAAGATAAAAGTCAAGATAACATTACAAAAGTGTATTATATTAATAATGCAACATCTTGGCCATATGAAAACCCCTGGTGGACTGGCTTCCTCCAAGAACTGCAGTTTTTATTCATGGCCAACTGGATATCAGCAAATTTTGTGAGGCATCTGTGACGAAAACTCTAGGATTGCTCTAAAACAAGTTAGGACAATCACAGCAACTTGAAATTTGGGCTGCAAGTAGCTATTACTAACTGGATTAAGCATACAAGAATGCAAAACTGTATCTTTAAAACAAAAATTGTGAGAGCCCGGACATAATTATCAAAATATCAAATCAAATCACTAACTTTACTGTAGTTCTGTCAATAATGCCCTGATTAGCTCCAGAATTGCTCTAACTAATCCTCATTATGTCTAGTTTGGGGAAAATAAAACAGTAGAGGCCTCACTAAAACCAATTTTGTACCCTTCAGTGTTGAATGTCTGCCGAAGTGGAAAAAAATGAGGAAAATCCAAATTTCACACAGGTAAAGGGGCCCCCCAAAAGGTTTTTTTCAGCAATTGCAAAGCTGCTCTGTACCAAAATGGACTTAGGCTAGGGGCATCTTGTGATAAAGTATTAGTTGGTTATATGGACTGAAAATATTTTTTGGGGGGGAAAATGTTGAAATGAGGCGTCTGTGACGAAAACTAAAAATGCAATAAATTTAGATAAATATGCTGGAAATGTAATTATTTTAGGTCGGGACATTGAATAATAATGTATCATAGTCTACCAAGAATAAATATTGTATAGATGATGCTTTGCAAGATTACAAGAACAGAATTTCATTTCTGTCGGAGGCGTCTGTGACGAAAACGCATTTCTGCGCTTTGGTGCTTGTTGTGGCCAAATAAGTAATGGGATTTTAATTATAACACACACAATTGATGAAAAAGAGTACAAAACATCATATCAACCACAGAAAAGTCAATTGAATACCCTCATTTCATGTACAGGTAGGAATTTCTGGAGCAATTTGAGTCAATTTTAGGTCAAACACAATTTTAGACCCACTAACTCTTGAATAAAATCAACAGAACATGTAGCAAATGCCCTAAAATAAGGGCAGCATATGGTGCTCGCCAGAAAGAATTTTGTTAAACAGGAGTTTTCGTCACAGACGCCTCACGGATATGAGTCTGTATCAAATATCGCCCAAAATCAACATGGCAGCCACCTGCCAATCCAAGAGGCTTGCTGATTCAATCAAGCTATACTGTTTTCATCAAAATAAGACCAAATTAACCAAATCTAACCACATCAGCAAGTACTAGGGGATATAATCTTTGGACTGCGAAAGAAATTTGATCGGATTCCTAAACTTTGATGGCAAAATTTGTCAAAGTCTGCAGAGAATCTTCAGACAATCTTTAATAAACAACCAGTTGTAACACTTATTTGACAAAAACAAGGCTCTCCCAAGTAATTGACTTCCACTGGGTAACAGCAGATGATTCTGACTTTGCAAAATCGTGAAGCGTCTGTGACGAAAACCCCCTATATGAGAAATGGTACTCAAAATGCTACACTGGAGGCCCACAGCCTACTATTGCTTGTCAGAATTGATGAGCTGGCTGTGATGGTTGATATGACATGTAAGAAACACAAATAGATACTTAAATAAATTAGCAAAATTATAACATCTAGTTGAGGCGTCTGTGACAAAAACCCAGTCCACATGGACATTCTGACCCACAAATCAGGGACCATTTGACCGATGGCTAAAATCTTTATACCAACTTCACCCCTTTATAAGTTCTTTATGTGACATGTAATAGAGACATTATATCACTATTATTGATAGAGTTATTCTGACCTAAGAGTTATTGTCACAGACGCCTCGAAGAGTAAAATTCCACACATGAGTGACCATAGTAAAAAATTCTCAATCAACATCCACCTAAACTGACATAGATAGTGTAGGCCTAATATATGCCTAATACCACAGGCAATTTTGGATGGGTTTCTAGTCTTTGAGTGGACAATAGGACATGTGCAAAATGACATAAACTGCAAAAAAAAACAGAATTTTTAGTGATTTTGGGACTTTGGGTCACCTTAACTCAAAGAATTTTTACCCGACAGACACAAATGGATATTTTTCTGAAAGGCTAGAATGTCTTCTGTAAGATGAGACCATGGAAGACAAGATTGGATAAGCATAATTTATTCTATGGCTGCATAAAGGCCAAAAACCATGGTTTTCCAGGTTTTGTACACTTATTCTGACACTGACCCAAATGCATGTATAAAACTGTCATTCACTGGGCTACATCACCATTGAATAACAGTGGTTTTGCATGCATTCCCTACTTGTACTGTACACCAAAGATTTGGCAAATGTTCTCTCTTGTCAAGGAAGTCAAAAATGCATTTCTATCTGTCTGTGGAAACTGATTATGATTCCCATTTATACAGATGTACATGCATCTTGTGATTTACAATAACTGGATCTGACAGAAAACAAATCATTAGTCATTATCCAATGATTCCTCTGCAGAGCCATTCCTTAATGAATTTAAACAAGAAATGCGGTTGTGACTGCGTAAAAAAACGCCTCCCTTATTTTAGTACACCATGCTTTGCTTACATGTGCATTGCAGTGGATATAAAGATTTTAGCTTGTGCCAGTTTGGGGATTCTGTATGTGACACCTCATCACATGGGGGAAATGCAATCATCAAAGCGTGGGGAGGCGCTAAAAAAATGATACCTGTTTCTTTTGATTTACCTTTCCAGATGACTAATCCAGGACTCCCGAGAACAAACATGCTAGCAACCATTGGTACCTTGCTGTCTCTGACTGTCTGACAATAGTCCAGTGGATTATCTACAAAGAACTAGCTACTAATCAGCAGAAGCTTGACACTAACAGAGCCAGAATGACAGATGAGTTACCCATATGTTTCACTAGCTCTGATTCCTCTTCTGATTGTGAGAGTTAATTTGATTTTGAAAATTATTGAATCCGAGAAACACAGTCTTACTTTATTCTTGAAACTATATATAAACAAAACATGGAACGTCTCACTGACATTTTGGGAGAAGGATGGAATGTCAATGACGTATTGATTTTTCGGTGTTGTAGCGGGAATAATGCACTTGGTCATGAGGGTGTCATATGGCGCAGTCACACTGCTCTGTAACATGGTGTCTGCCATATCAACTGCACTACAGGACAACAAAATAGATGAACTCACGGGTGTCATCAAAGTTAAGTGGGATCAGTTGGAGAGTTGTGTTGGGTAGACAAACCTTCATGTGATGAAAGGTGATCTTAGAAAAACCACCTACACTAAGTATTTAAGTAAGCAAATGGACGACTTACACTAATTTAGTGATGTAAGTCTGGATGTTTATCCAAAGGCTTCTTCTCAAGATACAAAAGACATCAGACAAAGATGGGTAAACACCTTGGACCGGATTCATACATCAGTGGAGTTCTTGAGGCAAACCCAGTCACTTAAGTGGCACTGTCGCCGTCGTGTACGGGAGAACCTGGTGTCCCTTCAACCATCAGTGGTAAAAACTCTCCCCATCCCAGCATTACTGAAACGCTACATTCTGTTCATGATATCTAAATGATTAAATCACATAAATATTTGTCAGAACTACATGATTTTCAGTTAGCATATTTGACAAAAGTTCTCAAAGAAACACTATGAAGAAAAAAAGGAAAAAATATCTATATTGACAATACATAAGGAAATAATATGAATGTAATGGGCGTGAACGTAATGGGGGTGAGCAAAACAACTTTTCCAGGCTTCAGACAGGCACTCAGTAATATAACCTCAACCAGCATTGATATAGGTGATAGAAATAATCTAAGAATACATATAGGATGCATTTGGAATGCATCCAGCCTGCCAACATTCTTGCACTGCATTTGACTTACGCCCATTATGCTCACGCCCATTACACTCACGCCCATTACATCAGTCAGTTGACCCCTCTGTTTGGCATAACCGAGGCATGTAGAGACTCCATTTTTTTTAAATGACTTATTAACGATCTTCCTGTTAGGCTGGTTGACCAGTGAAGGCAGAGGCAGCCGGTCGATCGGTCATTCACGCAGTAGTGGTCAGAAGAGGTAGACGCCACGTTACACACCTGGTTGAAAGAGAGAAAACTTTGATAGTATTTGTCCTGGATGCAGAAATATGAATGTAATGGGTGTGAGCAAAATAGACTTGAAAATACTTAAATATGTATTGCATAGTCCTGCCTGCAAGTAGACCCTAAGCTTCTGTACCAGAAAAAAAACCTATGAGGACCCTAATCTTGGTGGGAAATAAGAAGATTGAGTAACGTGTTTTAGTAGGCTTTTTTTTAGTGTACTTTTACTTTGATCACACCCATTACATCAACTTTATTTGGTTACAAAAATGAACAGGGGAAAAAGAATGTCAACCAGAGCACCTCCAAACCACATGAAAATGTTAGATAGGACCCCCCACTAAGAAAGAGATAAGATTACATCAGTCTGTTGCTGCTTGGCTTGATGGTATAGAGCCTGGAGTGAGGTGGACATTGAAAAAAAGGAATTTTTTGGCATTTTTTTCAACTTTGGGCCACTATATCTGAAAAAATAGCAGGTCGACATACCTAAATGTGTTTTCTTTCAAATGAAACAAGAAATAAGAAGAATGGTTAAATACTTTTTATCCTATGGCCCCCTATATCCAAAAAAGACCAATAATGACCCAGGTGCCCACTTTCGGTGGACTGACCCATATATTGCTGTGTATTTACACGCTCAAGTAATTCTAGACACTCGTCCTCAAACATCTACAGAGGGCAGTGTATTCTTACACTAATCTAACACCACAAAGGACATATGGCAGGTAGCATACAGTGCCTGTGTTAAAACAGAGTGGTGGACACAGAACACTAAAAGGTAGGTTTATATCAACCTCTGTGGTATGTGAAATATTATAAACAAATGGTAAAAAGGGAATTATTTTATAGTCAGAAAACTGAAATTTTTAGAATTTAGGAAGACTGATCCGGCAAGATTTTGGGCCGCAATACATAAATTTTGACCTCATAAAACCAGCAGTACTCTCATCAAGTTAAGGAACAGAAGAACTAATCTCATCGTACCACAAGAGAAATGCGCTAAATGTATCAATAGCTATTTTGTGAATATTGGTGAGGATTTGGCAAAAGCAGTCCCAGCTGCTGAGGGGGAGATAGCTGGTGTCACACCCTATGTGTTACCTCCTGTTAATATGAATTTTTTATCAGATATATTTCCTATTTAGAGCTTGTTGAATTGATAAAGGCTATTGTAATGGTTCGTATTGACTTATATGTTGGGTGGCTCGTTGGCTCGCTTAACACTAGAGATACCAACACAACATGAGTAGTTCGGGTTGGGCAAAGCCCCAGATACCCCTACCTCTCGGGTAGGACTTTATTCAGTTTGTCAACAGGTTATATTGAGCGTCTTGACTGGACCATGTCCAGTCCCCTTCTGCCGCTCGTCCGGCTTCTTAGTAGAAGCTGGACGCGAGGCATGGTGCTGCCCCGTCTTGTACCAACGAGGTATCGCAAAGAGACACCTAGCTGGCATAGAAGGAACAAGTACCACACGAACATGTCTCTCGGATGAACGGCACTAATATATATACAACGATGCCGGCCCCTACACCACCCCCACTAGACTATACCTAGGGTTGGGTGTAATTAACAAATACCTATTGTTAACTTTATACAGTAATATTATACACGAATAGGTAAGTCTATACATAAGTGTTCGTATAGAAAATAGAACATTAAGGGGCATAATAAATAATATGTACAAGATGAGGCATCGTCGCATATAACCCAAAGTCCCTAATAATAACAACTAGGAAGTGGCGCCTTATGCACCATCGACCTAGGGTGGTAGATAGTAACAATGTTACAGTGTTATTATAGTATAAGAGACGCGATAAAAAGTTGTAGACATGTAGTGAAATGGTATGAATAATATTTTACAGTAGTAACTAACCGACCCGAGGTGGGGTAAGTAACCCGAGAAAAATTTTGTTTGTTTTAATTATAAGAATATAAGTATTATATAAAAATAGCTTTACACAAAATATTAATACTGATAATTATAGGCGTCCTACCAGGGTAGCAGGATCGCCCTTACAAAATACCGGACTTCCGGCGAATCTGGAACGACTGGTTTCTGCAGCTCCACCCGGCGACATGTATGTGGTGGCAAGCCACGTTGCTGTTATGTTGTGCCCTGATGAAGATGGGAAGATGGAGCCCCGGTTAGGTGTAGTAATCCTTTTGGTGTTTCGGGTTAGCGTCCATCTTCACTGCAGGTTCCGTCCCAGATCAGCGAGTCCAGTGTAAGGATCAGTACCTCTGGCATGAAAAATGCTTTTACCCTCGGGTACAAGAGACACCATCAGATGGACACTTAAAGATCTTCCGGATCCGTGTCCATCTTCTCAGCCGACTCCGCCGAGGCAGACGGAGCCGAGCTGCTGCAACTGCTTGCGGAGAGCAGCGCGGAAGCCTCGCTGGGCGTGTCGCTCCCTAAGCTCAGGGCGCTCATCACCGCAGACGGACTGTCCATTGCCTCAGATGCAGGTAGAGCAACCGGGGCGGCTGGAGCAGCCGTCCCACTCTTCTAAGTGCTTCCCGAATGCGAGGAAGAACTTGAGGTCAGCCTCCTTGTACCTGTGGATGTACCCGGCGTTCTCAGCACGGTGGAACTCCTTAAGCTTTTCAGCTTCCATCTGCTGGCGCCGGCAGGATTCGAGTGCCTCCTCGACATTCTTCCTTTCCTGCAGCCGAATTTTCTCTTCCTCCCTCTTCTGGATCTTGTAGACCAGGTTGAAGGTGGCTTCAGTCATCACACGCCAGTAGTCGACTGACTTCTGGCGATGCAATGCCTGCCATTCCGTCATGAGGTCATTCTGGATCTGAGCCGTTTGGACATCGCGGTGGTCAACAAACGTGTTCGGATCCTGAAGACCTGACAGAGTGCCGGAGATAAGCTCCATAACGGACACCCGAGGGGCCGTTGGTGGAACTATAACTGGTGGGGGCGCGGCGCCTCCACTGAGGCAGGCGGAGCGCCTGCTGGAGGGACAGACGGGCCCTCAACCGTTGTGCCTCCCTGGCCACGGCCACCGCCCGGGGCAGCTCGGGTGGACTCCATTCCACCACGGCCTCTGCCCCGGGGTTCAGACCGGCCCAAGGGGGTTAGGACCTGAGATTCGGGTCCCGCTGGTCCCATGGAAGGGAACTTCGCCCCGTACTCACTATACGTGGGGCGCTTGCCGGAAGATCCCTCTCCAGCCCACCAAGATGTATACCCGGATGGGGGAGCGAAGAGTTCGCCCCCATCATCCTGGCTGCCAGAGGCTTCGCCCGGGCGTTGTTCCACGGGTGCAGGTGTAGAAGATGTGGCCGGGGTGGCCGCCTGGCTAACCGCCCTACGGGTTTGCTTGCTGGGCATATCCAGAGCCGAGACCTTGTCCCGACTCACGACGATCAGCTGGGTTGGCTGGTCTGGGCTGGTCCTTGTTACCCGAAGGGCTTACGGACCGGTCTGCTCGGGTCCTTTTGGAAGCACTGGTAGCCGTGGCTGTGCCTCCGTTCGAGCGGGCTTTGGCCTTCTCCCGTTTATCATCCCCTCTCCACTTCTTCACTTTCAGGTGCACCTCACTGGGCATCCCGAACTTTGTGGAGGAGAAGTTGATCTGGAAGAAGGCCAACAAGTTGCCACTCTTCTACGAGCAGAAACCGGTCTCGAATGCCTGCTCCTTGACGTCCTTCACACTCAACGAGGCCCAGTTAGCTAGGAGCTCGTTGAAGCACTTGATGGCCCGTTTCCTCGTTTTCTCCAGGCCGGTGCCATGGGCTTTCTGCAAGTGCAGAGCCATGTCCTGACGCCGGTGAGTGTTAAACGAACCATCACATAGTTTGCTCGGACGGTCTCCGAGCACGCACATCATCACAGGCTTGTGGTGCATGTGATTCTCCACTATGTGCCGAGCGAAGCGGGGCTTCGTCTCGAACATCTTCTCTCCCGTGAGAGCCAGCTGGCACGACTCGAATGGGCACCTCCGGCGGTTGCTGGATGGCCCCCATTGGGTCATCGCCCACTGGACTTTCGTCCGGGCTTCATAGCTGTAAATCGACCCAAATTTGGATTTGAGCTGGTCAATCCAAATGAGGTAGAATTTACCCACTGGCGTATCCGAGGGGCCGGATTTCATCCACTCCTTGTCGTCGCTATCACCGTCTTTATTGACGGCGCCCGGACACATGTACTGGACTGTGTCATAAGCACAGTCCGCGAAGCAGCGGGGAGTCCGTTCCTTGAACCCCTCGGCTGCATTCTTCCACATCCACTTCTGATTGTCATCCTTTGGGACATCCATGGTCATTTCTTCCCACGTTGTCACGGACTCCAAATCAGATTTGGCTGACTCGGGCAGCTCTGGGTCGCTTTCGCTTCCCTCGCTGTCCGTGTAAATGCCTTCTCCCCTACGGCCGGCTCGGCTGGTGGTAGTAGTACCAGACGAAGCCTTGGTAGAGGACTTGGCTCTTGCCCCGCTGGTGCTGGCAGTGGAAGCTGCAGTAACCGAGGTGGCTACTGTGGTTGCTGGCGTCTTGGAGGCGGGCGTCTTCGGGTCGCCCTTACCCCTCGGCTTGGTGGGGGGCGTGGGCTCTGCCGGAGACGCTTTCGCTCCATTTTTCTTCTTCCAGCGCACAACCTTGGGTGGCTGCGCCGGCACCTCAGGACTGGAATCCGACTCCCGTGGATCCCTGTCCTTCGAACGAGGGCTCCTCCTACTACTGACCGGGGAGTCAGAGTCGGAGGAAGCCTTCGCCTTACTTTGGGCCTGTTGTTTCCGGTGGGCCCGACGAGCTGCGGTGAGCTGCTTCTGCTGTTTGGCGAGCTCGGCTCGCTTGGCTTCAACAGCAGCCTGCTGACGCGAGATGTCCTCTTCCGAGATCTCGCCAGGCGCCTCCGGAATGTCGGCACCCGGTTCCGTCTCGGTTGTGGACCTCTCGATGGCGATCCTCACATCTTCAGCCTCCAGGTCACTCTCAGTGAGAGGGCCCTTTGGCGCAGGCTTGTGGGTCAATCGCTTGACCCGGTCGGTTTCCACCGAGGAGAGTGTGACTGTAGAGTCTGTGTCCATGTCGGACTCAGACTCTCTTAACTCTGCGGCCTTTCGGGTGATGCCTTCGGAGATCAGCACTGCTCGGGCCAAGCTCTCGTTGACCGCCATCTTCTCCCCCAACTTTTGGTAGTTGCGGAGCCAAGAGACTGGCATACTGTCAGCCAACTCGTCGCTGCACGAGTCCATAACCAGTCTTGAAGTCGTCTGGTATGGCCTCGGGCACGCCTGGTTTCACTGCCAACGGTCCGTATCCGAACATGGAGGCGTGCATGGGGATATAAGTCCCCCAGTAGGTGTATACAACACCGGCCTCGCAATCGACGTGTGCCATACGCTCGATGCGAGTCTTGAATCCCGGAGGATACAGGGGAATGTCCAAGACATCCATGTTGCCACCCGAAGCTGCTGCCGTAGACGCGGGCTCCGGGCGCGGTGGTGGTGGAGGTGGCATCCTCTCCCGGTCGGTGGCCTCGGCCATCGCCGAGAGCGTCCGGGCTGCCTCCTCAGTCGAAGAGTCCATAGACTCCTCGACCCGAGACGGGACCTTCGGGTCCTCGCCTTGCTCCAACAGAACGTTGGCAGTTTGACGCGCGGCGTCAATCGTCCCCTGTGCCATGGCACTGAGGGCGACTTCCAAATTTAATTGGCAAAATGTGTTGGACTCCTCCCAAAGGATTCGTCCAACAAAGGGGTTTTAGTTAGGGCAAGCTAACACGACAGCTAGAGGCTGTATACCACCAACACTAACCAGAGCGAAAACGGGTGGCGTCCTACCACCACGAGTCCGCTCTAGTTATAAACAGTATGACGTCAGACCTCTCGTCTCGCGAGATCCCGCCATGGCTATCCGGTGACCTAGTTCTGCTCTTTCCCGCCGCACCCGCGGCGCCACCTAGGGAACTAGATCCGAACTAACATTCGACTCGACATGCGAGACGCGGCCTACTACCCGAGTGCTATCGTCTGAGCTTGGCGGTGTATACAATGCTTCAAAGCGAATGTACCGGTTAATCCGACCGCCACTCACGGGATACAGCTACCCGGGGAGGGCGCATTCGGCATCTCCAGCCGTGGAACGTATGTTAACCGCCTACGGCGGACAACACGCAGCAGCTCGTTGTGTACTGAGTTAGGTTACAGCAGACCTCAACCGGGGACTGCGTCTAACGCCTTCGGTTAGCCTCTTATTTTTCCCGGCTTTACGTACGGCCTTTTCTGGGTTCCGCTTAGCCACTGCGGGACCTTTCCCATACGTAATGCCTTCACTCAGCGAGACATTTTTCCTTTTCTTACGATTAGGTCGTTTCCTGGCCTTCGTCTTCTTTTTCACCATTACCTCGTCTTCCGGCATTTTCCTCGGCCGGCCTCTAGGGCGCTTCATTGGTACTACCACGCTCGGTCCGCTAGGGACAGATTCAGGTGGTTTGTAACTGAACTCCCTCTCCGCCTCTTCACGTCCCTTCCAGGGCCGAAGTTTTCCGACATTTGTCTTCCATTTCCTACCAGTTAGGCAGTCTTCCATCATCACCGTAGACTCGGAGATGGCGCGAATAATTTTAAACGGACCTTCCCAAGGCGTTACGAGCTTCAGCCGTTCTAGCGGCTCGTAGTACCTTAGTACTTTGTCCCCAACATTAAAACGAATTCGTTTGGCATTGGTGTCATAACCCACCTTCTGCCACTTCGCACTCTTCAGCAGCTCTTTCCGAACGGCCTCGTATGCCTGTTTAAACCTATCCCTTAACGACTCCACAAACAACACGGTGCAGGGCGCCTCCGGGTCTATCCCAACCACTCCATACACCAAGTCGGCGGGCATTATGATGTCCTCGCCGAACACTAGCATGTTTGGAGTGCAATTAGTAGATGAATGGACAGTGTTGTTGTAGGCATGTACTACAAACTCGCACTGTTCATCCCAGTCGTCCTGGTGGGTATTGACCAGGGGCTTTAGCACTTGTATCAGGGTTCTGTTGAACCGCTCTACCTGCCCATCCAACTGTGGTCGGTATGGGTTTGTTCGGGTCTTACAAATGGCTAGGTAATGGCACATTTCCTGCCAAAGCTCCGACTCGAACTCTCTTCCTTGGTCGCTGTGCATCTTAAGGGGAACACCCAAATGCAGCACCCAGCCTTTCACAAACGCTTCCGCGCATGTGGCGGCTTTGTGATTAGGAAGAGGGAACACCCGAGTGTACTTGGTATAATAGTCGGTTACGACCATCATGCAAGTATTGTCTCGGGGCGTTGTCTTGATTCCGCTGATGATGTCTATCGCCACTCGAGCGAATCTGACACCAAACAATTCCTGGGATAAGGGTTGCTTCCCCAGGCCGGGTCCCGGCTTGTTTTTACAACAATCCGGGCAAGTGGCGATCCACCGGAGCAGGTCGCCTCTCATTCCAGGCCAGTAGTAACGCCTTTGTAGGCGCTCTATTGACCTTTTCTTACCAAATGGCCGCTTGTTTGGTGACCATGGCAATAATACATGATATCCCTCCTCATCGGGGCGGGTATCACTATTTGTAACAGCCTACTGTTGGTGGGAGTTGTCTTCCACCTACATAGTATGCCATCTCGGATCTCTAGCTCGGTCCATTGAGCTAGCAATCGCCTCGCTTCCCTATCTTCTAGGGATAATAGCGGCCTTGCCGGTTTAATACCTGACCGTAGGTATTCCATTATGCGCGCAGTGGTGGGATCCGACTGTTGGAACTTCTTGATGGTCTCCGGGGACCAATCGAGATAGCTACATACAGCCTCCTCCCAGGGGATACGGGGGGTGGTATAATTGAATACCAACCCGGCTACCACAGCATTGTGGGCTCCGCAGTCTTCACAAGTGGCATTTTGGCACCTTCGGATAGGTCGCCTCGACAAGGCATCCGCATTGATGTGTTTAGCACCGGGTCGGTGCTCTATTTGTTTATGCTCCAATCCGAACTCGGATAGATGAGCTAACCATCGTCCAATCATCCCCTCGGCGTCCTTAAAGTTAAGGAGCCACCTAAGAGACGAATGGTCTGTTCTTAAAGTGAAGTCACTTCCCCAGAGGAAATGTTTAAACTTCTTCGTATACACCACCACCGCGAGGAGTTCCCGCTTGGTGGTACAGTAATTACGCTGGGTCTTGCTTAGCGTGTTGCTAGCGAATGCTATTGGGACTTCGACTCCCTCCTGGACCTGAGAGAGAGCTGCCCCAATTGCATCATTGCTCGCATCGGTGTCTAAGATGAAATGTCCCTCGGGAGTGGGATAATTCAACACGGGTGTGTTCCTAAACAAATCTTTTATTTTATTAAAAGATTCTTCTTGCTCGCTGGTCCATGGGAATGGGTCCCGTGCCCTACCCGGGGTCCAGTGAGCTAAGCACTGCATGGGAAAGCTGACACGAGAGTAATTCGGTATGAAATCACGGTAATAGGAACAAAATCCTAGGAATGATCTCACCTCCTTAGCACTCGTGGGTCTCTCCCAATTCTCTACAGCTTCTAATTTCTCCGGATCTGCGCTCACCCCGTTAGGGGTGATGATCCTTCCCAAGTATGTAATTGTTTTCTTAAACAGATTACATTTCTTGGGTTTGAGTTTAAGACCGTTTGATAGTATCCGATCGAGGACCAATTGCAGATTTGCATGGCATTCCTTGAACGACTTGCCGAACACGACCACGTCGTCCAAGTAGACCAAACATTTCTTCCACAAAAGATCACTCAACAAGGATTCCATCATGGCCTCGAACGTAGCGGGGGCGTTAAACAATCCGAAGGGTAGGACATTGTACTCGAATAGCCCCATATGACTGGAGAACGCTGTTTTCTCCATGTCATCAGGGTGCATCGGTATCTGCCAGTATCCGGATTGTAAGTCCAAGGTACAGAACCATTGGTTCCCGTCCAAGCTATCTAACGTCTTGTCTATCCTTGGTAGGGGATACGAGTTTTTCTTTGTCATACCTTTCAGTTTTCGGTAGTCGACACAAAAGCGGATTGTACCGTCTTTCTTAGTGGTCATACACACAGGGCTGGACCAGGGACTCGAGCTCGGCACGATGACCCCTAAGTCTGTTTCCGTATTTCCTCTTCAGAAATTAACTTCTTCTTGAGAGGAAGTCTACGATACGGGATTTTAAAAGGTTTCTCGTTGCCCACATATATGGTGTGCAACACCTTGTCGGATCTACCCACCGGTCCTCCTTCCCTACCAAAAGCACTCTCGTACTTTTGTAGGAGTTTCGCTAGGCAAACCTTATCCTCCGTATTCTGCAGATCTGATTGGTCAATCAGCTTTTGGAATTCTTCATCCAAAGGATGCTTACTAACGGGGTTTAGTGGTTTATTGAACTTAGCCTCGGCGACGTGTTCAACCGAACTCATCCTACCCACACTGTCGCCTCGCTTCAAGTAGACCACCGAACCACTTCGGTTAGTTATGGTTAATACAGTCCAAGCTGCATTAGCCACCAATGTATCCACTGAGTCCAACCCGATACTAGACAAATACACCGTATCGGGTTCATAGACTCCAGTTTCATTCCTTTGGGCCATTGATCCGCCACAAAGGACATCGCAAGTGGTACCCGGTGGGATCTTCACCGTGTGTATCACTGATGCAACCGAAGACACTTGTCTCAATACGCATTGGACATGCAAGCCATACGGGTTCCTTATACTCATCATACCATCCCTCGGGTCCAAGACGGCCCCGTATAAGCTTGCAAAATCCAGTCCGAGGATTCCGTCATCACTAACCTCTGCTATAGTTGGCGAAAGAACAAATTCTTTGCCTCCTATTCGGATAGGCATAAACGTCCTACCAAAAGTACGCATACTGCTTCCGTCGGCTGTGCAAGCATTTACCCCCGTTTTGAGGTTCTCATGGCTGCCGGCCACCGAGTCGAAAAATCTTTTGGACACACAGGAGTGGCTGGCTCCAGTATCCACCAAGAATTCCCCTACCCGGCCTTCCACAGATATGGGTACATACCACCGTCTCCCCCCTAAAGGAGAGGGGTTACTGGTAAACTGGTGAAAGTCTCCCGAATCACCAAGATTCAATCCGAGTCCTCTCAGAAATTCCAGACACGGATGACTTGGGGGAAGGCGTGTCCCACACACTCGGATCAACTCTTTGATCCATCCTTCCTCTCCCCCAGTGCGGCCACTTGCCTCCATATGCTCACTCCCATACACATAAGCACTAGGGTCCCTGGCCCCGGCCAAGGTGCAGTGGTGCGCACCCACAGCCACCCGGCCTCCAGGTGTATTTGATTCGAAATCTTCCACCGGGTCACCCCCGGTAGCATTTTGGCATTCGTTCCTCTTCGGGGTTATACCCAATGCCGTGGATACAACCCCCACTAGTTTTCCACTTCGGTGGAATCCGTAGCGTTCTCCCTTCCTTCGCCATTGTCATCGGCTTCGTAGAAGGCAGCCATTACCGGCTTAGCAGCGGTACATTCGGAAGAATAGTGTCCCATGCGCTGACACCTGAAACACTTAACCGTTCGGCGATCCACTCTGGGTCTTTGCCGACTGGCTTTGAGGGCATCTGTAATCTTCTTACACATATCCTCCATAAGTTTGGTCATATCCGGAGATTGACCCTTCGCTTTATCAGTGCTTACAGGAGGCCTGGCGGCCTTCTCACCAACTTTCGGGTCATTCTTGACATCGGGTGATGGTCTAGAATCCCTTGGCTTATTAAACGCCTTCCTCGGAATATACTTCCTACCTGAAGCATTTTTCCTTAGCTGCATCGAACAGAAGGTGCCGTCCTCCTGTTCGAATTCAATCAGCTCAAAGTCGTCCGAGGTACTATTTGCCTCGGACTGCTGGACTACCGATGCTAGGGGAGCCGAGCCAGTGGCGCTCGGTATGTCACCGGCTAGCATGGTTCGCTTCTTCACGGCCATATCTATACCATTAAATATGCCGTGCAATGTTATGCCTTCTTTCCAGGCATCTCTTGCAGCAATCTGCTCGTCTCGGTCTCTTAAACCCTTGACGAATTGTGTAATCAAATCGTCCATATACCAGTCCTGGTTTTCTGTACCGGGTCTGGCCTTGCTTAGCAGGGCATGTAGTTCCATACCGTATGCTCTGAAAGCTTCGTTAGGCTTCTGCGTACGTTTTTTAAAGCGGACCATCGGATCCTCCTTGACCATGTTACATAACAGTCCGCTAGCAGATTCCACTAACTGCTCGAAACTCCCTACGAGGCCATACCAGGTCCGCCATTGCTCTACAGCCATGCGACCCGGCCCGCCTTTCAAACATCTTACTAGATGCGGCTTGGCCTCGTATGGGGTCCACCCATTACAATTCATCACATCGATGAAATCTTCAAACCACTCTTTCCATGGTCGAGTACCGTCATATTCCCTAGGAATCACGGCTACCCTTCGGGCGGAATTGTGAGCATACATCAATCTAGTGCATTGCTGCTTGCTCCATTCAATCGCCTTGGTCTCGTTCAAGGTTCGATTGCCCCCTATACCACCGAAGCTCGTGTTGCCCGGTGGAGGTGGTGGCGGAGGCTGTGTATACGTCCACTGTGAACCACTGTGGTTCGTATAGCCTGCACCCCCCTGGTTAGGGCCGGTACCCGAGGTACTACTGTTACCCATGGTACCCATAGCACTGCCCCCCCCTTGTGCACCTTGGTGGCCGCCATCGGATGCCGGGTTCCCCGTTGGTTGACTACCACCGTTTGATGGAGTTTGTTGGTTGCTGTCATTATCAGCTCCCAACCCAACACTTTCCGTCTGATCCACATGTATGTGGAAACCACTAGTCTCCACGCTACTGTCGGAAGCATCCCGGGGTGTATAATCCGGATCTAAGTTATGGACTATGGGGACTTCACTTATCCGGACTCTACTAGTTCAGCCATGCTTATCTTGGGTTCTGATATAGACTCCCCCTTGATCTACATTCCGCGTCACATTGTCATTGACAAAAGGACTGTACTGCGGATGCTTAGGTGTAGAACAGGAGACTGGGTCACCCTGTTTAACGAACGTCCAGTTCGGGTTCGCGTCCTTACTCGCAGGAGGGGCATTCGCTTGCTCTTGCTCCTGTAAATAACTCTCCATGGCAGACTTATTTATTGTGAGGGTCGCTACATCTGTAGTCAGGTTTCGCTGTTCCTCCCTAAGCTGTGCGTTTTCTGATAAGATCTCGGATCGAATCTTCTCATTTTCTGCAACAGCTCGGTTCCGTTCCTCTTGAGCGGCCAATGCCTCTCGCTTAAAAGTATTCTTTAGTAGACAATACTTTTCACCCTTCTCTTTTTGAGACCTCTGGTACTCATTGGTCTCCTTCCTGATCTCGGATTGTTCCACGACCAGCTTGGCCTCTGTTTCTGCCTTTCGGAGTTCCTCCATGGCATGCAACTCGGATTGTAGTCTGTTTACATCCCGGGCCTTAGCAATCTCCTCGGCCCTGGCCTTTTCGATTGCTCTAAGCTTATTGGCTTCTTCGAGTTCTAACTCAGCCAGTCTTTTCTCCCTTTCTCGTTCGTCTTTCTCCTTTCGCTCCAATTGGTGGGCTACGGAAGTTAGACGATATTTCAGGTCGGATTCTTTTAGAATCGCCTCCTGCTCAACGGACCGTAATTTTCCGATCCGAGACTTAGTTTCCTCTTCTATTTTTAATTGGGCTGCCATGAATTGTTCATGTTGCCTCTTAGCCTGTAACTCTACCTGTTCTTTGGCTTTCAAATAGGCCGAGGTAGTTTTATACCCGGGGCCCATTCGACGTCCGTAAATCGACTTGTGGCTGCCTCCAGGGTTAAACATGGAGTCAGACAAGCCTTCGTCCAAAGATAGGCCTAGGTGATGCTTTTCCGAGTTTCTCGGTTCAGCATCCCGAGGCTTAGTCTTCGGATTTACTTTCGGGACCACTGGGTCCGTTATGGCTTTACCATCGTCGCTGTGATGGTCCGACGATGTCATTAATGGGGCTACTCCATTTGCCCCCTCTGGTACCGCTCCCGGGGGGGTTGCAGTACGCTGCATAGGGCTTTGTGCTATTGGGGTACCCAAGCTGCTAGCCGAGCCTGCTGGTGCAATAGGACCTAGCTGGCGTCTGCTAGTTATCACTTGGGACCAATCGCTTAAGTCCAAAGTTGGGGGTCTTAATACCCCCCTAAACAATCCTGTATCCGGTGCCCCCGTTTGAGGTGTACCCGGATACAATTTTACGATGCCATCACCGGTGGCACCGTCCATCAGACTGGGTGTCGAGAAAACACTTCTGACACCCTCTGGATTGTACATTTATAGCCTGCACCCCCCTAACCAGGGGGGTGCAGGCTATACGAACCACAGTGGTTCACAGTGGACGTATACACAGCCTCCGCCACCACCTCCACCGGGCAACACGAGCTTCGGTGGTATAGGGGGCAATCGAACCTTGAACGAGACCAAGGCGATTGAATGGAGCAAGCAGCAATGCACTAGATTGATGTATGCTCACAATTCCGCCCGAAGGGTAGCCGTGATTCCTAGGGAATATGACGGTACTCGACCATGGAAAGAGTGGTTTGAAGATTTCATCGATGTGATGAATTGTAATGGGTGGACCCCATACGAGGCCAAGCCGCATCTAGTAAGATGTTTGAAAGGCGGGCCGGGTCGCATGGCTGTAGAGCAATGGCGGACCTGGTATGGCCTCGTAGGGAGTTTCGAGCAGTTAGTGGAATCTGCTAGCGGACTGTTATGTAACATGGTCAAGGAGGATCCGATGGTCCGCTTTAAAAAACGTACGCAGAAGCCTAACGAAGCTTTCAGAGCATACGGTATGGAACTACATGCCCTGCTAAGCAAGGCCAGACCCGGTACAGAAAACCAGGACTGGTATATGGACGATTTGATTACACAATTCGTCAAGGGTTTAAGAGACCGAGACGAGCAGATTGCTGCAAGAGATGCCTGGAAAGAAGGCATAACATTGCACGGCATATTTAATGGTATAGATATGGCCGTGAAGAAGCGAACCATGCTAGCCGGTGACATACCGAGCGCCACTGGCTCGGCTCCCCTAGCATCGGTAGTCCAGCAGTCCGAGGCAAATAGTACCTCGGACGACTTTGAGCTGATTGAATTCGAACAGGAGGACGGCACCTTCTGTTCGATGCAGCTAAGGAAAAATGCTT
The DNA here is from genome assembly GCA_949317995.1 of Acholoe squamosa. Lineage (NCBI taxonomy): Eukaryota > Metazoa > Annelida > Polychaeta > Phyllodocida > Polynoidae > Acholoe > Acholoe squamosa. The sequence continues at coordinate 7,417,617 of OX439036.1, read as the reverse complement.
CAGGTAGGAAGTATATTCCGAGGAAGGCGTTTAATAAGCCAAGGGATTCTAGACCATCACCCGATGTCAAGAATGACCCGAAAGTTGGTGAGAAGGCCGCCAGGCCTCCTGTAAGCACTGATAAAGCGAAGGGTCAATCTCCGGATATGACCAAACTTATGGAGGATATGTGTAAGAAGATTACAGATGCCCTCAAAGCCAGTCGGCAAAGACCCAGAGTGGATCGCCGAACGGTTAAGTGTTTCAGGTGTCAGCGCATGGGACACTATTCTTCCGAATGTACCGCTGCTAAGCCGGTAATGGCTGCCTTCTACGAAGCCGATGACAATGGCGAAGGAAGGGAGAACGCTACGGATTCCACCGAAGTGGAAAACTAGTGGGGGTTGTATCCACGGCATTGGGTATAACCCCGAAGAGGAACGAATGCCAAAATGCTACCGGGGGTGACCCGGTGGAAGATTTCGAATCAAATACACCTGGAGGCCGGGTGGCTGTGGGTGCGCACCCCTGCACCTTGGCCGGGGCCAGGGACCCTAGTGCTTATGTGTATGGGAGTGAGCATATGGAGGCAAGTGGCCGCACTGGGGGAGAGGAAGGATGGATCAAAGAGTTGATCCGAGTGTGTGGGACACGCCTTCCCCCAAGTCATCCGTGTCTGGAATTTCTGAGAGGACTCGGATTGAATCTTGGTGATTCGGGAGACTTTCACCAGTTTACCAGTAACCCCTCTCCTTTAGGGGGGAGACGGTGGTATGTACCCATATCTGTGGAAGGCCGGGTAGGGGAATTCTTGGTGGATACTGGAGCCAGCCACTCCTGTGTGTCCAAAAGATTTTTCGACTCGGTGGCCGGCAGCCATGAGAACCTCAAAACGGGGGTAAATGCTTGCACAGCCGACGGAAGCAGTATGCGTACTTTTGGTAGGACGTTTATGCCTATCCGAATAGGAGGCAAAGAATTTGTTCTTTCGCCAACTATAGCAGAGGTTAGTGATGACGGAATCCTCGGACTGGATTTTGCAAGCTTATACGGGGCCGTCTTGGACCCGAGGGATGGTATGATGAGTATAAGGAACCCGTATGGCTTGCATGTCCAATGCGTATTGAGACAAGTGTCTTCGGTTGCATCAGTGATACACACGGTGAAGATCCCACCGGGTACCACTTGCGATGTCCTTTGTGGCGGATCAATGGCCCAAAGGAATGAAACTGGAGTCTATGAACCCGATACGGTGTATTTGTCGAGTATCGGGTTGGACTCAGTGGATACATTGGTGGCTAATGCAGCTTGGACTGTATTAACCATAACTAACCGAAGTGGTTCGGTGGTCTACTTGAAGCGAGGCGACAGTGTGGGTAGGATGAGTTCGGTTGAACACGTCGCCGAGGCTAAGTTCAATAAACCACTAAACCCCGTTAGTAAGCATCCTTTGGATGAAGAATTCCAAAAGCTGATTGACCAATCAGATCTGCAGAATACGGAGGATAAGGTTTGCCTAGCGAAACTCCTACAAAAGTACGAGAGTGCTTTTGGTAGGGAAGGAGGACCGGTGGGTAGATCCGACAAGGTGTTGCACACCATAGATGTGGGCAACGAGAAACCTTTTAAAATCCCGTATCGTAGACTTCCTCTCAAGAAGAAGTTAATTTCTGAAGAGGAAATACGGAAACAGACTTAGGGGTCATCGTGCCGAGCTCGAGTCCCTGGTCCAGCCCTGTGTGTATGACCACTAAGAAAGACGGTACAATCCGCTTTTGTGTCGACTACCGAAAACTGAAAGGTATGACAAAGAAAAACTCGTATCCCCTACCAAGGATAGACAAGACGTTAGATAGCTTGGGCGGGAACCAATGGTTCTGTACCTTGGACTTACAATCCGGATACTGGCAGATACCGATGCACCCTGATGACATGGAGAAAACAGCGTTCTCCAGTCATATGGGGCTATTCGAGTACAATGTCCTACCCTTCGGATTGTGTAACGCCCCCGCTACGTTCGAGGCCATGATGGAATCCTTGTTGAGTGATCTTTTGTGGAAGAAATGTTTGGTCTACTTGGACGACGTGGTCGTGTTCGGCAAGTCGTTCAAGGAATGCCATGCAAATCTGCAATTGGTCCTCGATCGGATACTATCAAACGGTCTTAAACTCAAACCCAAGAAATGTAATCTGTTTAAGAAAACAATTACATACTTGGGAAGGATCATCACCCCTAACGGGGTGAGCGCAGATCCGGAGAAATTAGAAGCTGTAGAGAATTGGGAGAGACCCACGAGTGCTAAGGAGGTGAGATCATTCCTAGGATTTTGTTCCTATTACCGTGATTTCATACCGAATTACTCTCGTGTCAGCTTTCCCATGCAGTGCTTAGCTCACTGGACCCCGGGTAGGGCACGGGACCCATTCCCATGGACCAGCGAGCAAGAAGAATCTTTTAATAAAATAAAAGATTTGTTTAGGAACACACCCGTGTTGAATTATCCCACTCCCGAGGGACATTTCATCTTAGACACCGATGCGAGCAATGATGCAATTGGGGCAGCTCTCTCTCAGGTCCAGGAGGGAGTCGAAGTCCCAATAGCATTCGCTAGCAACACGCTAAGCAAGACCCAGCGTAATTACTGTACCACCAAGCGGGAACTCCTCGCGGTGGTGGTGTATACGAAGAAGTTTAAGCATTTCCTCTGGGGAAGTGACTTCACTTTAAGAACAGACCATTCGTCTCTTAGGTGGCTCCTTAACTTTAAGGACGCCGAGGGGATGATTGGACGATGGTTAGCTCATCTATCCGAGTTCGGATTGGAGCATAAACAAATAGAGCACCGACCCGGTGCTAAACACATCAATGCGGATGCCTTGTCGAGGCGACCTATCCGAAGGTGCCAAAATGCCACTTGTGAAGACTGCGGAGCCCACAATGCTGTGGTAGCCGGGTTGGTATTCAATTATACCACCCCCCGTATCCCCTGGGAGGAGGCTGTATGTAGCTATCTCGATTGGTCCCCGGAGACCATCAAGAAGTTCCAACAGTCGGATCCCACCACTGCGCGCATAATGGAATACCTACGGTCAGGTATTAAACCGGCAAGACCGCTATTATCCCTAGAAGATAGGGAAGCGAGGCGATTGCTAGCTCAATGGACCGAGCTAGAGATCCGAGATGGCATACTATGTAGGTGGAAGACAACTCCCACCAACAGTAGGCTGTTACAAATAGTGATACCCGCCCCGATGAGGAGGGATATCATGTATTATTGCCATGGTCACCAAACAAGCGGCCATTTCGGTAAGAAAAGGTCAATAGAGCGCCTACAAAGGCGTTACTACTGGCCTGGAATGAGAGGCGACCTGCTCCGGTGGATCGCCACTTGCCCGGATTGTTGTAAAAACAAGCCGGGACCCGGCCTGGGGAAGCAACCCTTATCCCAGGAATTGTTTGGTGTCAGATTCGCTCGAGTGGCGATAGACATCATCAGCGGAATCAAGACAACGCCCCGAGACAATACTTGCATGATGGTCGTAACCGACTATTATACCAAGTACACTCGGGTGTTCCCTCTTCCTAATCACAAAGCCGCCACATGCGCGGAAGCGTTTGTGAAAGGCTGGGTGCTGCATTTGGGTGTTCCCCTTAAGATGCACAGCGACCAAGGAAGAGAGTTCGAGTCGGAGCTTTGGCAGGAAATGTGCCATTACCTAGCCATTTGTAAGACCCGAACAAACCCATACCGACCACAGTTGGATGGGCAGGTAGAGCGGTTCAACAGAACCCTGATACAAGTGCTAAAGCCCCTGGTCAATACCCACCAGGACGACTGGGATGAACAGTGCGAGTTTGTAGTACATGCCTACAACAACACTGTCCATTCATCTACTAATTGCACTCCAAACATGCTAGTGTTCGGCGAGGACATCATAATGCCCGCCGACTTGGTGTATGGAGTGGTTGGGATAGACCCGGAGGCGCCCTGCACCGTGTTGTTTGTGGAGTCGTTAAGGGATAGGTTTAAACAGGCATACGAGGCCGTTCGGAAAGAGCTGCTGAAGAGTGCGAAGTGGCAGAAGGTGGGTTATGACACCAATGCCAAACGAATTCGTTTTAATGTTGGGGACAAAGTACTAAGGTACTACGAGCCGCTAGAACGGCTGAAGCTCGTAACGCCTTGGGAAGGTCCGTTTAAAATTATTCGCGCCATCTCCGAGTCTACGGTGATGATGGAAGACTGCCTAACTGGTAGGAAATGGAAGACAAATGTTGGAAAACTTCGGCCCTGGAAGGGACGCGAAGAGGCGGAGAGGGAGTTCAGTTACAAACCACCTGAATCTGTCCCTAGCGGACCGAGCGTGGTAGTACCAATGAAGCGCCCTAGAGGCCGGCCGAGGAAAATGCCGGAAGACGAGGTAATGGTGAAAAAGAAGACGAAGGCCAGGAAACGACCTAATCGTAAGAAAAGGAAAAATGTCTCGCTGAGTGAAGGCATTACGTATGGGAAAGGTCCCGCAGTGGCTAAGCGGAACCCAGAAAAGGCCGTACGTAAAGCCGGGAAAAATAAGAGGCTAACCGAAGGCGTTAGACGCAGTCCCCGGTTGAGGTCTGCTGTAACCTAACTCAGTACACAACGAGCTGCTGCGTGTTGTCCGCCGTAGGCGGTTAACATACGTTCCACGGCTGGAGATGCCGAATGCGCCCTCCCCGGGTAGCTGTATCCCGTGAGTGGCGGTCGGATTAACCGGTACATTCGCTTTGAAGCATTGTATACACCGCCAAGCTCAGACGATAGCACTCGGGTAGTAGGCCGCGTCTCGCATGTCGAGTCGAATGTTAGTTCGGATCTAGTTCCCTAGGTGGCGCCGCGGGTGCGGCGGGAAAGAGCAGAACTAGGTCACCGGATAGCCATGGCGGGATCTCGCGAGACGAGAGGTCTGACGTCATACTGTTTATAACTAGAGCGGACTCGTGGTGGTAGGACGCCACCCGTTTTCGCTCTGGTTAGTGTTGGTGGTATACAGCCTCTAGCTGTCGTGTTAGCTTGCCCTAACTAAAACCCCTTTGTTGGACGAATCCTTTGGGAGGAGTCCAACACATTTTGCCAATTAAATTTGGAAGTCGCCCTCAGTGCCATGGCACAGGGGACGATTGACGCCGCGCGTCAAACTGCCAACGTTCTGTTGGAGCAAGGCGAGGACCCGAAGGTCCCGTCTCGGGTCGAGGAGTCTATGGACTCTTCGACTGAGGAGGCAGCCCGGACGCTCTCGGCGATGGCCGAGGCCACCGACCGGGAGAGGATGCCACCTCCACCACCACCGCGCCCGGAGCCCGCGTCTACGGCAGCAGCTTCGGGTGGCAACATGGATGTCTTGGACATTCCCCTGTATCCTCCGGGATTCAAGACTCGCATCGAGCGTATGGCACACGTCGATTGCGAGGCCGGTGTTGTATACACCTACTGGGGGACTTATATCCCCATGCACGCCTCCATGTTCGGATACGGACCGTTGGCAGTGAAACCAGGCGTGCCCGAGGCCATACCAGACGACTTCAAGACTGGTTATGGACTCGTGCAGCGACGAGTTGGCTGACAGTATGCCAGTCTCTTGGCTCCGCAACTACCAAAAGTTGGGGGAGAAGATGGCGGTCAACGAGAGCTTGGCCCGAGCAGTGCTGATCTCCGAAGGCATCACCCGAAAGGCCGCAGAGTTAAGAGAGTCTGAGTCCGACATGGACACAGACTCTACAGTCACACTCTCCTCGGTGGAAACCGACCGGGTCAAGCGATTGACCCACAAGCCTGCGCCAAAGGGCCCTCTCATCGAGAGTGACCTGGAGGCTGAAGATGTGAGGATCGCCATCGAGAGGTCCACAACCGAGACGGAACCGGGTGCCGACATTCCGGAGGCGCCTGGCGAGATCTCGGAAGAGGACATCTCGCGTCAGCAGGCTGCTGTTGAAGCCAAGCGAGCCGAGCTCGCCAAACAGCAGAAGCAGCTCACCGCAGCTCGTCGGGCCCACCGGAAACAACAGGCCCAAAGTAAGGCGAAGGCTTCCTCCGACTCTGACTCCCCGGTCAGTAGTAGGAGGAGCCCTCGTTCGAAGGACAGGGATCCACGGGAGTCGGATTCCAGTCCTGAGGTGCCGGCGCAGCCACCCAAGGTTGTGCGCTGGAAGAAGAAAAATGGAGCGAAAGCGTCTCCGGCAGAGCCCACGCCCCCCACCAAGCCGAGGGGTAAGGGCGACCCGAAGACGCCCGCCTCCAAGACGCCAGCAACCACAGTAGCCACCTCGGTTACTGCAGCTTCCACTGCCAGCACCAGCGGGGCAAGAGCCAAGTCCTCTACCAAGGCTTCGTCTGGTACTACTACCACCAGCCGAGCCGGCCGTAGGGGAGAAGGCATTTACACGGACAGCGAGGGAAGCGAAAGCGACCCAGAGCTGCCCGAGTCAGCCAAATCTGATTTGGAGTCCGTGACAACGTGGGAAGAAATGACCATGGATGTCCCAAAGGATGACAATCAGAAGTGGATGTGGAAGAATGCAGCCGAGGGGTTCAAGGAACGGACTCCCCGCTGCTTCGCGGACTGTGCTTATGACACAGTCCAGTACATGTGTCCGGGCGCCGTCAATAAAGACGGTGATAGCGACGACAAGGAGTGGATGAAATCCGGCCCCTCGGATACGCCAGTGGGTAAATTCTACCTCATTTGGATTGACCAGCTCAAATCCAAATTTGGGTCGATTTACAGCTATGAAGCCCGGACGAAAGTCCAGTGGGCGATGACCCAATGGGGGCCATCCAGCAACCGCCGGAGGTGCCCATTCGAGTCGTGCCAGCTGGCTCTCACGGGAGAGAAGATGTTCGAGACGAAGCCCTGCTTCGCTCGGCACATAGTGGAGAATCACATGCACCACAAGCCTGTGATGATGTGCGTGCTCGGAGACCGTCCGAGCAAACTATGTGATGGTTCGTTTAACACTCACCGGCGTCAGGACATGGCTCTGCACTTGCAGAAAGCCCATGGCACCGGCCTGGAGAAAACGAGGAAACGGGCCATCAAGTGCTTCAACGAGCTCCTAGCTAACTGGGCCTCGTTGAGTGTGAAGGACGTCAAGGAGCAGGCATTCGAGACCGGTTTCTGCTCGTGGAAGAGTGGCAACTTGTTGGCCTTCTTCCACATCAACTTCTCCTCCACAAAGTTCGGGATGCCCAGTGAGGTGCACCTGAAAGTGAAGAAGTGGAGAGGGGATGATAAACGGGAGAAGGCCAAAGCCCGCTCGAACGGAGGCACAGCCACGGCTACCAGTGCTTCCAAAAGGACCCGAGCAGACCGGTCCGTAAGCCCTTCGGGTAACAAGGACCAGCCCAGACCAGCCAACCCAGCTGATCGTCGTGAGTCGGGACAAGGTCTCGGCTCTGGATATGCCCAGCAAGCAAACCCGTAGGGCGGTTAGCCAGGCGGCCACCCCGGCCACATCTTCTACACCTGCACCCGTGGAACAACACCCGGGCGAAGCCTCTGGCAGCCAGGATGATGGGGGCGAACTCTTCGCTCCCCCATCCGGGTATACATCTTGGTGGGCTGGAGAGGGATCTTCCGGCAAGCGCCCCACGTATAGTGAGTACGGGGCGAAGTTCCCTTCCATGGGACCAGCGGGACCCGAATCTCAGGTCCTAACCCCCTTGGGCCGGTCTGAACCCCGGGGCAGAGGCCGTGGTGGAATGGAGTCCACCCGAGCTGCCCCGGGCGGTGGCCGTGGCCAGGGAGGCACAACGGTTGAGGGCCCGTCTGTCCCTCCAGCAGGCGCTCCGCCTGCCTCAGTGGAGGCCGCCGCGCCCCCACCAGTTATAGTTCCACCAACGGCCCCTCGGGTGTCCGTTATGGAGCTTATCTCCGGCACTCTGTCAGGTCTTCAGGATCCGAACACGTTTGTTGACCACCGCGATGTCCAAACGGCTCAGATCCAGAATGACCTGATGACGGAATGGCAGGCATTGCATCGCCAGAAGTCAGTCGACTACTGGCGTGTGATGACTGAAGCCACCTTCAACCTGGTCTACAAGATCCAGAAGAGGGAGGAAGAGAAAATTCGGCTGCAGGAAAGGAAGAATGTCGAGGAGGCACTCGAATCCTGCCGGCGCCAGCAGATGGAAGCTGAAAAGCTTAAGGAGTTCCACCGTGCTGAGAACGCCGGGTACATCCACAGGTACAAGGAGGCTGACCTCAAGTTCTTCCTCGCATTCGGGAAGCACTTAGAAGAGTGGGACGGCTGCTCCAGCCGCCCCGGTTGCTCTACCTGCATCTGAGGCAATGGACAGTCCGTCTGCGGTGATGAGCGCCCTGAGCTTAGGGAGCGACACGCCCAGCGAGGCTTCCGCGCTGCTCTCCGCAAGCAGTTGCAGCAGCTCGGCTCCGTCTGCCTCGGCGGAGTCGGCTGAGAAGATGGACACGGATCCGGAAGATCTTTAAGTGTCCATCTGATGGTGTCTCTTGTACCCGAGGGTAAAAGCATTTTTCATGCCAGAGGTACTGATCCTTACACTGGACTCGCTGATCTGGGACGGAACCTGCAGTGAAGATGGACGCTAACCCGAAACACCAAAAGGATTACTACACCTAACCGGGGCTCCATCTTCCCATCTTCATCAGGGCACAACATAACAGCAACGTGGCTTGCCACCACATACATGTCGCCGGGTGGAGCTGCAGAAACCAGTCGTTCCAGATTCGCCGGAAGTCCGGTATTTTGTAAGGGCGATCCTGCTACCCTGGTAGGACGCCTATAATTATCAGTATTAATATTTTGTGTAAAGCTATTTTTATATAATACTTATATTCTTATAATTAAAACAAACAAAATTTTTCTCGGGTTACTTACCCCACCTCGGGTCGGTTAGTTACTACTGTAAAATATTATTCATACCATTTCACTACATGTCTACAACTTTTTATCGCGTCTCTTATACTATAATAACACTGTAACATTGTTACTATCTACCACCCTAGGTCGATGGTGCATAAGGCGCCACTTCCTAGTTGTTATTATTAGGGACTTTGGGTTATATGCGACGATGCCTCATCTTGTACATATTATTTATTATGCCCCTTAATGTTCTATTTTCTATACGAACACTTATGTATAGACTTACCTATTCGTGTATAATATTACTGTATAAAGTTAACAATAGGTATTTGTTAATTACACCCAACCCTAGGTATAGTCTAGTGGGGGTGGTGTAGGGGCCGGCATCGTTGTATATATATTAGTGCCGTTCATCCGAGAGACATGTTCGTGTGGTACTTGTTCCTTCTATGCCAGCTAGGTGTCTCTTTGCGATACCTCGTTGGTACAAGAGGGGGCAGCACCATGCCTCGCGTCCAGCTTCTACTAAGAAGCCGGACGAGCGGCAGAAGGGGACTGGACATGGTCCAGTCAAGACGCTCAATATAACCTGTTGACAAACTGAATAAAGTCCTACCCGAGAGGTAGGGGTATCTGGGGCTTTGCCCAACCCGAACTACTCATGTTGTGTTGGTATCTCTAGTGTTAAGCGAGCCAACGAGCCACCCAACATATAAGTCAATACGAACCATTACAATAGCCTTTATCAATTCAACAAGCTCTAAATAGGAAATATATCTGATAAAAAATTCATATTAACAGGAGGTAACACATAGGGTGTGACACCAGCTATCTCCCCCTCAGCAGCTGGGACTGCTTTTGCCAAATCCTCACCAATATTCACAAAATAGCTATTGATACATTTAGCGCATTTCTCTTGTGGTACGATGAGATTAGTTCTTCTGTTCCTTAACTTGATGAGAGTACTGCTGGTTTTATGAGGTCAAAATTTATGTATTGCGGCCCAAAATCTTGCCGGATCAGTCTTCCTAAATTCTAAAAATTTCAGTTTTCTGACTATAAAATAATTCCCTTTTTACCATTTGTTTATAATATTTCACATACCACAGAGGTTGATATAAACCTACCTTTTAGTGTTCTGTGTCCACCACTCTGTTTTAACACAGGCACTGTATGCTACCTGCCATATGTCCTTTGTGGTGTTAGATTAGTGTAAGAATACACTGCCCTCTGTAGATGTTTGAGGACGAGTGTCTAGAATTACTTGAGCGTGTAAATACACAGCAATATATGGGTCAGTCCACCGAAAGTGGGCACCTGGGTCATTATTGGTCTTTTTTGGATATAGGGGGCCATAGGATAAAAAGTATTTAACCATTCTTCTTATTTCTTGTTTCATTTGAAAGAAAACACATTTAGGTATGTCGACCTGCTATTTTTTCAGATATAGTGGCCCAAAGTTGAAAAAAATGCCAAAAAATTCCTTTTTTTCAATGTCCACCTCACTCCAGGCTCTATACCATCAAGCCAAGCAGCAACAGACTGATGTAATCTTATCTCTTTCTTAGTGGGGGGTCCTATCTAACATTTTCATGTGGTTTGGAGGTGCTCTGGTTGACATTCTTTTTCCCCTGTTCATTTTTGTAACCAAATAAAGTTGATGTAATGGGTGTGATCAAAGTAAAAGTACACTAAAAAAAAGCCTACTAAAACACGTTACTCAATCTTCTTATTTCCCACCAAGATTAGGGTCCTCATAGGTTTTTTTTCTGGTACAGAAGCTTAGGGTGTGATCAAAGTAAAAGTACACTAAAAAAAAGCCTACTAAAACACGTTACTCAATCTTCTTATTTCCCACCAAGATTAGGGTCCTCATAGGTTTTTTTTCTGGTACAGAAGCTTAGGGTCTACTTGCAGGCAGGACTATGCAATACATATTTAAGTATTTTCAAGTCTATTTTGCTCACACCCATTACATTCATATTTCTGCATCCAGGACAAATACTATCAAAGTTTTCTCTCTTTCAACCAGGTGTGTAACGTGGCGTCTACCTCTTCTGACCACTACCGCGTGAATGACCGATCGACCGGCTGCCTCTGCCTTCACTGGTCAACCAGCCTAACAGGAAGATCGTTAATAAGTCATTTAAAAAAAATGGAGTCTCTACATGCCTCGGTTATGCCAAACAGAGGGGTCAACTGACTGATGTAATGGGCGTGAGTGTAATGGGCGTGAGCATAATGGGCGTAAGTCAAATGCAGTGCAAGAATGTTGGCAGGCTGGATGCATTCCAAATGCATCCTATATGTATTCTTAGATTATTTCTATCACCTATATCAATGCTGGTTGAGGTTATATTACTGAGTGCCTGTCTGAAGCCTGGAAAAGTTGTTTTGCTCACCCCCATTACGTTCACGCCCATTACATTCATATTATTTCCTTATGTATTGTCAATATAGATATTTTTTCCTTTTTTTCTTCATAGTGTTTCTTTGAGAACTTTTGTCAAATATGCTAACTGAAAATCATGTAGTTCTGACAAATATTTATGTGATTTAATCATTTAGATATCATGAACAGAATGTAGCCTTTCAGTAATGCTGGGATGGGGAGAGTTTTTACCACTGATGGTTGAAGGGACACCAGGTTCTCCCGTACACGACGGCGACAGTGCCACTTAAGTGACTGGGTTTGCCTCAAGAACTCCACTGATGTATGAATCCGGTCCAAGGTGTTTACCCATCTTTGTCTGATGTCTTTTGTATCTTTAGAAGAAGCCTTTGGATAAACATCCAGACTTACATCACTAAATTAGTGTAAGTCGTCCATTTGCTTACTTAAATACTTAGTGTAGGTGGTTTTTCTAAGATCACCTTTCATCACATGAAGGTTTGTCTACCCAACACAACTCTCCAACTGATCCCACTTAACTTTGATGACACCCGTGAGTTCATCTATTTTGTTGTCCTGTAGTGCAGTTGATATGGCAGACACCATGTTACAGAGCAGTGTGACTGCGCCATATGACACCCTCATGACCAAGTGCATTATTCCCGCTACAACACCGAAAAATCAATACGTCATTGACATTCCATCCTTCTCCCAAAATGTCAGTGAGACGTTCCATGTTTTGTTTATATATAGTTTCAAGAATAAAGTAAGACTGTGTTTCTCGGATTCAATAATTTTCAAAATCAAATTAACTCTCACAATCAGAAGAGGAATCAGAGCTAGTGAAACATATGGGTAACTCATCTGTCATTCTGGCTCTGTTAGTGTCAAGCTTCTGCTGATTAGTAGCTAGTTCTTTGTAGATAATCCACTGGACTATTGTCAGACAGTCAGAGACAGCAAGGTACCAATGGTTGCTAGCATGTTTGTTCTCGGGAGTCCTGGATTAGTCATCTGGAAAGGTAAATCAAAAGAAACAGGTATCATTTTTTTAGCGCCTCCCCACGCTTTGATGATTGCATTTCCCCCATGTGATGAGGTGTCACATACAGAATCCCCAAACTGGCACAAGCTAAAATCTTTATATCCACTGCAATGCACATGTAAGCAAAGCATGGTGTACTAAAATAAGGGAGGCGTTTTTTTACGCAGTCACAACCGCATTTCTTGTTTAAATTCATTAAGGAATGGCTCTGCAGAGGAATCATTGGATAATGACTAATGATTTGTTTTCTGTCAGATCCAGTTATTGTAAATCACAAGATGCATGTACATCTGTATAAATGGGAATCATAATCAGTTTCCACAGACAGATAGAAATGCATTTTTGACTTCCTTGACAAGAGAGAACATTTGCCAAATCTTTGGTGTACAGTACAAGTAGGGAATGCATGCAAAACCACTGTTATTCAATGGTGATGTAGCCCAGTGAATGACAGTTTTATACATGCATTTGGGTCAGTGTCAGAATAAGTGTACAAAACCTGGAAAACCATGGTTTTTGGCCTTTATGCAGCCATAGAATAAATTATGCTTATCCAATCTTGTCTTCCATGGTCTCATCTTACAGAAGACATTCTAGCCTTTCAGAAAAATATCCATTTGTGTCTGTCGGGTAAAAATTCTTTGAGTTAAGGTGACCCAAAGTCCCAAAATCACTAAAAATTCTGTTTTTTTTTGCAGTTTATGTCATTTTGCACATGTCCTATTGTCCACTCAAAGACTAGAAACCCATCCAAAATTGCCTGTGGTATTAGGCATATATTAGGCCTACACTATCTATGTCAGTTTAGGTGGATGTTGATTGAGAATTTTTTACTATGGTCACTCATGTGTGGAATTTTACTCTTCGAGGCGTCTGTGACAATAACTCTTAGGTCAGAATAACTCTATCAATAATAGTGATATAATGTCTCTATTACATGTCACATAAAGAACTTATAAAGGGGTGAAGTTGGTATAAAGATTTTAGCCATCGGTCAAATGGTCCCTGATTTGTAGGTCAGAATGTCCATGTGGACTGGGTTTTTGTCACAGACGCCTCAACTAGATGTTATAATTTTGCTAATTTATTTAAGTATCTATTTGTGTTTCTTACATGTCATATCAACCATCACAGCCAGCTCATCAATTCTGACAAGCAATAGTAGGCTGTGGGCCTCCAGTGTAGCATTTTGAGTACCATTTCTCATATAGGGGGTTTTCGTCACAGACGCCTCACGATTTTGCAAAGTCAGAATCATCTGCTGTTACCCAGTGGAAGTCAATTACTTGGGAGAGCCTTGTTTTTGTCAAATAAGTGTTACAACTGGTTGTTTATCAAAGATTGTCTGAAGATTCTCTGCAGACTTTGACAAATTTTGCCATCAAAGTTTAGGAATCCGATCAAATTTCTTTCGCAGTCCAAAGATTATATCCCCTAGTACTTGCTGATGTGGTTAGATTTGGTTAATTTGGTCTTATTTTGATGAAAACAGTATAGCTTGATTGAATCAGCAAGCCTCTTGGATTGGCAGGTGGCTGCCATGTTGATTTTGGGCGATATTTGATACAGACTCATATCCGTGAGGCGTCTGTGACGAAAACTCCTGTTTAACAAAATTCTTTCTGGCGAGCACCATATACTGCCCTTATTTTAGGGCATTTGCTACATGTTCTGTTGATTTTATTCAAGAGTTGGTGGGTCTAAAATTGTGTTTGACCTAAAATTGACTCAAATTGCTCCAGAAATTCCTACCTGTACATGAAATGAGGGTATTCAATTGACTTTTCTGTGGTTGATATGATGTTTTGTACTCTTTTTCATCAATTGTGTGTGTTATAATTAAAATCCCATTACTTATTTGGCCACAACAAGCACCAAAGCGCAGAAATGAGTTTTCGTCACAGACGCCTCCGACAGAAATGAAATTCTGTTCTTGTAATCTTGCAAAGCATCATCTATACAATATTTATTCTTGGTAGACTATGATACATTATTATTCAATGTCCCGACCTAAAATAATTACATTTCCAGCATATTTATCTAAATTTATTGCATTTTTAGTTTTCGTCACAGACGCCTCATTTCAACATTTTCCCCCCCAAAAAATATTTTCAGTCCATATAACCAACTAATACTTTATCACAAGATGCCCCTAGCCTAAGTCCATTTTGGTACAGAGCAGCTTTGCAATTGCTGAAAAAAACCTTTTGGGGGGCCCCTTTACCTGTGTGAAATTTGGATTTTCCTCATTTTTTTCCACTTCGGCAGACATTCAACACTCAAGGGTACAAAATTGGTTTTAGTGAGGCCTCTACTGTTTTATTTTCCCCAAACTAGACATAATGAGGATTAGTTAGAGCAATTCTGGAGCTAATCAGGGCATTATTGACAGAACTACAGTAAAGTTAGTGATTTGATTTGATATTTTGATAATTATGTCCGGGCTCTCACAATTTTTGTTTTAAAGATACAGTTTTGCATTCTTGTATGCTTAATCCAGTTAGTAATAGCTACTTGCAGCCCAAATTTCAAGTTGCTGTGATTGTCCTAACTTGTTTTAGAGCAATCCTAGAGTTTTCGTCACAGATGCCTCACAAAATTTGCTGATATCCAGTTGGCCATGAATAAAAACTGCAGTTCTTGGAGGAAGCCAGTCCACCAGGGGTTTTCATATGGCCAAGATGTTGCATTATTAATATAATACACTTTTGTAATGTTATCTTGACTTTTATCTTTCTGTACTGTATGCACCAGATATGTGCACTTTTTCTGGCATTCACCCATTTATTTCAAGTAATAAATCAACAGTAACCATACATACAACATAGTTTGCTATTAGGGAGTGATCATTTTTTCACAACAGGGGGGGCTGGTGGGTTTGAGTGCAGACACGCAAAAAAAAATCCGGCCCCCCCTCGACGGGTCAAATTTTTGCCCCCCCTCGGGAGGCGAAAACCGCGTGCGAACGCGCCCTTTTAACCTATAGTAACACGCAGGCTTTTTCGCTGAAAACAGGTGAAATTATTTTGACCCGCCCTAGTCAAGGGGGCAAAAAAATTCTGACCCCCCTGGTCACGGGCTTGAAAAAATTCTGAACCCCCTTCAAACCCACCAGCCTCCCCCTGTTGTTAAAAAATGATCACTCCCTTACTGCTATAGTTTTCTGTGCTGCTACACAGGTGTGGGTGTACATACATGTATATGTAAACTGACCTCTTGTAACCTAGACATGTATAATATACAAGTGTGGCCATGTGATAGATCATGTAAGGACTAAACTTGTGCAGACTAATGTGTACATCAAACATAGAAATATAGGTCACCAACATCCACCCAGTTACAGGCCACCACTCCCTCTAAAAGCAATGGACTGGTATCCTACCACAGAGTGTGGTATAATCCTACCTCAAAGGGGGAAGTTCATTATGGCTGAACATATAAAAACTGACCCACAGCTTGCTGCTTATCATAATAGGACCCGCCTATATGTCACTCAACTCAATGATATGCAGAGAGCCATGGGTTGGGGAGAGAGTATCAGCCAGAATAGTGTGGAGTATGCTACATTTAGCAGGGTGGTGGCACCTGTTGGGGTAAGGTAGTTGCCGAAGATCAGGCCTTGGACACACTTTTCCTGGGGGGGGGGGGCACTCCAGCACATCTGGATAGCATGTGCAAACAAGACTTCAAGTGAAAGGGGTCCTATCTGGGCCTAACATGGGCCCTGGGCGTGACCCCTACAGGGGCCTTGAATAGGAGTGCTATTCACCCAATTCTGGGACATATATCATATCCATCTTTTACCTGAGATGCAAACTTTACAATAGACAGAGCAAACTTCAGTCTGGGCCATCCATTTGTGTGTAGCAGCACGGAATTTTCAGGCCTATATAGGCCCTATAGTGTAATATGTTCATAGATAATAATTCTGAATAAAACTTCTGGGTTAACATTTGATGGGTCCCCCTTGATAAGCGTTATTTGGCACTTTTCCACAAAATGGGTCCCAAATTCTCAAGTCTTTCACCCATGACAATGGCACTAAATCAGAGGGTTTGCCTCGGAATAGAAAAACAAGGAGTGACCCCCCCGACATATTTTGTTTTTAGCCAATATTTGTAAGTTAGCAGTGCAGCACCAGGCTATATTTAGCTGCCACCAGGAATAGCACAGGTTAGACCTAGCTGCTCTCTTTCTCACAGTCTGGTTAAGATGCATAGAGTTAGGGATCAGGGTGACCCTCAAAGTTCAATTCAACTATATTTAGCAGATTGTTTGGAAGATTGTTGTGAGGCCAGCAATTTTTTATTGCCTCCACTAAAGGTGTAGCTTTTGAATTATGAGCACAGTAATTGGGATCAACACCATGTTGAAGTAGAAGCTCTATAGATACAGAAGGGGGCAGGATGTGTACTTGGTGTACAGTAGTGGTGAGATGTGTACCTGGGGTACTGTAATGTTGGTATGTGTACCTCAGGTACACAAGGACATAAATGCAATAACCTTACCAAGTCTACTGTCAATATGAGGGTGCCTTTAGGGATGTCCGAAATTGAGAAATACTAAATTCTAGGCATTTGGAGTGCCTTTTATTTAAAAAAAAACTATAGAAATGAACGAGAAAACTTTTTTCATACATTGTGTCATAGTTGATGACCTTAATTGATTAATCCATGAGACTCTCTGGATATAATAAAGAGGAAATCTATATAGATACACATTTTAAAAGAAGAAGTAGAAGGTCTATGCACATGCAGATGCATTAGATGTGGTCAAAGGGATATTGGGGTCAGACCACTCATCTCACATTTAAAATAATCAAGCCAACTCGTCCTTGAAAGTGGTCTCAAGCACAACAAATTATTCCTGTACACCTCGTTTAACCTAAGAAACGGAGCTATGCTCAACTGATAACCAGTGGGATATGGACTTAACCTTCTCTAAATACACTAGGGAAGCATGGGAGTTAGATACTAGGGATTGGATCAAGATAAGTTGTAGGTGGAATGCCTATGGAGCAGTTGATGAGTATCACAGTGCTGGGGGAAATGGTCCTTTCCTTCTCTTTATTGGAGGCAGGCGTCATGGAATCGTGTTGTAGTGAATGAAGCAGATAAACACAATGAAAAGTAGTGAGGAAATAAATGGTAGGGATAGAGACAGAATATAATCTAGTGACAGGGCTGTATTCATGCATCTTTAGTGGATTCACAGGATTGGAGAAGATGAGAGAGCTGACCAGCTAAGATACTTAATACTAGGGCTCAAACTACACACAAATGAGTTTCATGATGCTTTAATTCACTATTCTGCCCTTCCGGGTTAACAGGCCGCACACACTCATGGTGCAGTGATAAACACCACAATCGCAATAACCCTTAACATGAGCCCCAGCACAAATATCTCCCAAAGTAGCAGTCGCTTTTCCAGCAATGTCCTTATCAGTTGACCAATGGTATGCTCAAATAAGCACCTCGTTTCTCCTGAGGCCTATTATGTCATCGTGTCCAGCTGTGCTGCAGGCCTATCTCAGGGACAGAGCCCATAAAACACCCACATGGGACCCAGTTGGGCAGAAGCAGAGGTCTCTGTACAATCATTAACAGGTTATCAGAGACAGCTGGTGAGGAGGGCAGGACGGGACGATTTGAGGCAGTGGGGTTAGGGTAGGATTGCAGACATAGTCATGAGAGGGCAACACATGGGGGGAAGGGATGGTGAAGAGAGAAGGGGAGAAGGTTACGGGAGGGTGATGGGAAGAGGAATTGATTGGCAAATAAAGGGCAGGCTCCACTGTGTCTTTTGTATCCATGATTTTTATATAGATGACCGAAGCAAATACCACGAGATTCAAAGATGGCGGGGAAATAGCCCGGGCCTTGCCAGACAGAAGTAGGTCACAGTGCTGAGAGATTGGAGACAATTTTCTAAATATTTTTTCTGAGCATGTTGTTGAAGATAAAGGGATAAGTCTTCAGTATTTGATGAGTCAGTATCATGACTCTGTACACCTGACTCCATTTTGCTAATTGAGCAGAAGTTTTAGAGAGATATCTAAGTAGGTTAACCATCCTACCTCTTCAGCATTGTGACCTATTTACGGATGGCACGGTGATGTCATAAAAATGCTTTGGTTCACGGCTAAATAGCAATCCCGCACAAACCGCTTTAGCTCCCTATAGTGAATGTATAGACAGATAATTATAGTCAGATTAGCAAAGAATGCACCCCACTTACACAATGGAACCAGCCCTTGAGGACTGACTGGAGAAGTGGCATCAGGGAAGAAGATTAAGAGTATGTGGAGCTAATGAAAATAATAAAACAAATATATGCCTCATTACTTGACTACTGGTAACATGCCATTCTCATTACAAGAGGAAGTCCTGCCCATGTGAACATAACTGTTGTTGGTGTATAAAAAAAAGCAATAGTCTGAGTCATTGATATTCTTGGTGGGAAATTGTCATGAGGACAGTGTAACAACTGGCACATTGCTGGTCATAACTCTTTCTGGAGCATGGACATGTTGGGGTTAGTGCCCATGCCCTTCTCTGATATGTATAATTACATCACATCAGTAAACCATACCCACTATACCGTATGTTATATCACCTGGTATTAACAAAACTTTAACCATGTTTTAGCTAGTTGAGGACCAACTAGTGAATTTAACAGATCTGATTATTTCCATAGTTTTGCTTCATTTTTTGCTGATTCAAGAAACATTTCTGACTGGCATCTATACTCAAATTATTGAGGAAGGGGGTTTGTAAAGGACATATCAGCAGGCAGTAGTCATATTACAGGACAGGACTTTAAGAGGTTGAAATATGTGGTGCCAATGTACCTGGATGTGTTACCCATGGCCACATACCTCCTGCCTTCCTCTGTATAACCCTGTTTTAGAAGCCCTCTGGAGGCAGCCATCTTGCCAATCACTCTAGTTGTATGATTGTGCCTGACCGTGGAACCAGGCAATAAATACAATTGCTTCCTTTCAAAATGAGTAGAGTAGCATTTTCAGAAATTGTTTCTCATTTTGAGATAAATTAACTTAAAACAAGTTTGTTCGCTGATAACAATTCTTTTCTTAAAAGCATGGTCTTTGAAATAATTTCTAGTTTTCATTATTTAAAAAAACTTAAATATTTTTGTCTGTGAATGGAATATGCTTTTATTATCTTTTGAATCTGGAAATCTTAGATGGAAAAGATTCAAAGGTTATCAGAACCTTGGGGACTGAGGGTGAGCAGATAACATGCAGCTCATTGAAACCACATTTTCATTAATGAATAAGCCCTTTATTAAAGTCTTTTGATTAGATGTTAAGGTATGGACCATCCCACCCTATGTAATCCCATTATCTATACAATAGGTGTTTAGCATTATTTGTGCCTTGGATAACCCTGATCAACCAATCAGATAAATGGTTGCCAGGGGTTCTCGAAACGTTCACATAAAAAAATGTCAGAACTCCCAGCAGAAAACCCAAGGCAGGACATGATAAAAGTGACGCCTCTCAAAGTTTTAATATTTTGGTAAAGGGTATGTAGCATTCTGAGTTAGAACAGAATATAAGGGTTCATTTAAAAAAATGTGTGGGTATAGAAAAATAAGCAATACTCCAATCAACAGAATGTCCTATAGGCCTACAGACAAATTCAAAATGATCAGCACTACCCTCAACTATCAGAAATCCTCTTTCAAAGGAGGGTGCAATGCCCCAATTCTACCCCTTATGAATGGATGGATTTAGCATTCAGGGCACGATGAATACAATGAGCAGCTCACTGAGCTGGTCATTATTTTTGACCATGGACAAACATGGAGACAAAAGGAAGTTGGTGACGGAGGCGTCACTCAGTAAACCTGCACTATACAGATATGGTGTACCATGCTACAATCGGACCATAAAAGGTGAGCATTAGGACAGCTTTGTCAGCTTATAGTGTGAGGGAGCAGCTTAGGGTGGTGGTGTGTTGATAGAGGCAGCACCCTAGGCTTGGTAAAGATGGAATTGAAAATGAAATAAGGCATTGAATAAACACTGAATCAAGTATTATGCTTCCAGCAGATAAGAGAAATCTTATTCAGTCCACTTTCTGAATGTGGGTTTGTTGAGGAGACTAAATGGTCAGAGGAATGGGTAGAAATTTACTGACAACCTTGTTATGTTGGGATACCATTAATTGTGTAGGGGAGAGCTAGAATGAATAATAGTAGTTCCCACTCTTGCAGGTGGCACAATTGTTGATAATGGTCTAAGACAAATGTGAATATCAATATTTGTCTTAGAGCATTACCAAGAGTTCATTGTTAGTTGTCTGGAACAGGAACTGGTGATGACACACAAATCTTTTTTTGCAGCAGTGCTATTGTTCTTTGTCTCTCATGGAAAAAGGGTTGGAGGTCATTGATTGTCCGAATCTGATCCCTTTGTCCTTCAGTCTCCCCCTCTTGATGTTATTTGTGTTTGATATTCTGACAGATGTCTCCTAGGATGTCACCAATCTGCTGCAGCTGTATCTCCTTGACTTCAGTATTACGGTTTTTACATCCTGTTTTTATTTTCCTGAATCTAAAAGGGCTGTCAATGTAGACACTCATGGTTAGAGCTCATTACCCGGTACATCCAAGAAGACAAAGCACTTTTATATGAGTTGATGTCACAACTAATCAAGCTCATTGTTTAAATATCTATTAAAGTTATTTGTATTGTTTGTCATATTACAATACACAGTACATTCACAACTTTATACCATACTATGGTGTCACACCAATATGTGACTTCAGTCCTGTGATAACTCCTGATTTATGGGTCATGGTGACGCTATTTCCCATCTATTAAACAACGTGTTAAAGGCAAATGGACATTAGGCTTGAGGCATCTTGCCACTCCTAAAGGGTGTAAGTACTACCCTCTACATCGATGTGATTGATCTACCCTCAGTTGCAGGCATGACTGCAGTGCACAACTGCTCAGTACAAAGAGCCGTGTACGTGATGAGTCAATGCTAGTCACTCAATGACCATACAGAGCAGCTCACGTACTGCCCTACAAGCACACACTCCATATCACTCAGTACATGTCCACACAAACCCCTCCACAGCCTTCCTTGCCAACCAGAGTAGGCCTAACCTTACACACATTCAGTAGCATTTTGAATGTTTTTGATGTTCAAATTATTTAGGTTTACCAAGCTTTTCAAATCTGCATAAAAGGTCATCACAGAATGTAGACAACATCAAGTAGTTTTCCCTATCTATGCCAATTTGTCACATTTTCTGACCAAATAGACAACAAGAATATTAGATCTACCTGGTGGACAAAATAATAATTTTAAGCTCATGAACTGTAAAACAAGTCATTTCATCTACCACATTCAGGAGCTTAATATCATGCTCACAGTGCCAGGAAAATGCTGATGGGTTTTGAAGAAGGGCCTTGAGACTGTACGTTATTTGAATTAGCTTGGCTATAATATATAAGAGGTCTTTGTGATCCAAGCTTGAGCTTTGCATGTCCAATTTAAGTCGCTCACTTGACGATATTACAGACACCATAACTACTCCTTAATGGTTATTATACCAGTTCAATAAATTTGATATTATCAAAATATTATAAAACAAGCGTATATTATAATTAGTGTCAATTATCTTTGCCAAGATATGTGATTCACTGAGATCAGGCACTGCTGTCAATGATCCAAGCATCACGCTAGTAAAGTAACAGCAGAGGGTCCTGGTTCATCTGATACTGCACAGAGGGCAGCACAAGATTTATGCCATATCAAAAACTTAGTGTTTCAGGGTTAAAGGTCAACCTCAGACTAGTACACAAAGTGACAGGAGGACATTAATCCTCCAGTTTAAATAATTCTGTTCCTACTCTGCCCAGTCAGGTGTCCATTAACGAAACATCTGTTTAACTCTTTTTTGCCTAACAATGAATGGTAGTGAATATCATACTCATGATCATACTGCAAGAACACAACCTTAGCAATTCTGATTGCCAGCTTCACAACAAAACATCTTGAAGCTCTATGGGGATCGCGATTTTTGTCCCTTATGGGGGGGGGGCGAAAAATCTTACCCTTTCAAGAGGGGGGAGTCGAAATTTTTTTTGCGCATCCATGTGCAAACCCACCAGCCCCCACCCCCTGTTGTTAAAAAATGATCACTCCCTAAGGAGACATATGTGGATCATGTTGATAGATTGTTGATAGAATATCCTTTAGCATGAACCTCCACTGTGAGCAGTGACACTGAACAGGAATTATCACATCTCAGTTATTAAACAAGGCAGGATGAACAGCCATTGAACTTTACTCAATAATCTCATCATTTGAATAATTGAGCCAGTCCTCAATTCCTTACTAAGGCAACAAACAGTATGCACACACCCCAGATTACACCCTGATTAAGTTAGATGTCACAGTTGGGGATCTTTATTAGTCCTGTCTTTGTCTAAGGGAGTGATCATTTTTTAACAACAGGGGGGGGGGCTGGTGGGTGTGCGCACGGACACGCAAAAATAATTCCGCCCCCCCTCTCGACGGGTCAACATTTTTTCGCCCCCCCCCTCGGGAGGCAAAAATCGCGTGCGGACGCGCCCTTTTAACCTATAGTACCACGCGGGCTTTTTCACTGAAAACAGGTGAAATTATTTTGACCCCCCTAGTCAAGGGGGCAAAAAAATTCTGACCCCCTGGTCAAGGGGTTGAAAAAATTCTGACCCCCCCAAACTCACCAGCCCCCCCCCTGTTGTTAAAAAATGATCACTCCCTAAGCAGGATATTCAGTGGATGAGACAATTCAACAATTTCAAGAAAATAATGAGTGAATCAGCATTGAGAGGACACACGTTGAGTAAGACTGAAATATGAGCAGCTCACTACGCTTCTTTTATGATATGTAAGAATTTTTAAGAAGAACCAAGCCAAAAAGGCAGTCAGTTGTCTTTTAGTTCCCTCTATGTGTGTATCACATAGAGGGAACTCTCATATGTCATCAGAGCTGCTCATATCTGAATCAAACAAAAGGAATGTAATATAAGAAGTGGATAAAACATATGTATCCTTCTCACCTTGTTTACCCTGATAGATGGTGCCACACCTGACTGACGACCAGTGGAAATAGAACTGGACTTTCCCTAAATACCCTGGGTAGCATGGGGAGCTAGAACCCAGGGATCGGATCAGATATGGAGAAGATCGGATTGTAAAAGAGATGTTGGTGATGTAATGGGGGCAAAAGGCTTTAAAGGGTGGTATATTTGGGGTAGAGACGGCTGTTTGACCATGGTGGGATGAAGAATGTTATTCGGTGATGGATGTTTAGTGGTAGTATGTGACATCTAAAGTCAGGAAGGTGGAAGAGAGTAACTGACATAAAGGCACAGAAGCAAAGAGGAAGAAGAAATAAATGATACCTATAGAAGGGGTGGAAGGACAAATGGAGAGGGAGAAGGGAGGGGGTAGAGAGAGACAGATGATAGAGAAAAAAAAGCCCTAGGGAGGTGCAGGGTTCTGTTGATATTTGATGCATGGTGTAGTATAGGTAACGAGTGGTCACAGAAGGCTACTACAAAACACATTCCTACACCAAAGACCACCCTGCCATGGACTGCCCACTCACACTACATCTCCTCAATACCACAACCCAATCCTGCCATACCATGTGCACTTATGGTATGTGAGGTATTGGATGTCCAAAGATCAGTTGTAACCTGATCAATCTTCTAGCTGATTTCTTGAGGACAGAAGGGTTCTGGGCAATTGGGGAAAGTCCAGACAAGAATTATCTATCAGATTGGAGAGGAGGAGGCTCTGGGTGCCGTGGGGGAAGGTGGTATTAAACTATAGAGTAGGATATGGAAAGATGAGGGAGGGACCAGCAGATCTAGATTATATATTCCATTGGGTTCATTCAGTAAACGTATAGTTTGGCATTCAGGTCAGTATAGGAGGCATTTTCCACCTTTAGCCTTTCATGCAATTCAGGAAATATTTCCCTGTAGCAGAATCACTACTGTGTGCACACAACCTGTATTCCTCCTTGTTTTGTGCCACATTTACATGCTTATATGATATTCATGTAAGAAGTATTGAGAAGGCCAGGGTCCTTAAATGGTACGCCCAGTCCAATTACTCAAATTAAAGCAGCCATTGGATGTGCCTCTACATGGGTTGGCAGATAAAAGAGGCGGTGTCGCTGTGTTGATTTCATTCTACCGCAATCTGCTCTGTCCAGCCCTGTCCGTCGATATTTAAAAGCGCTGTGTCACATGTGTTGCATTTTACCCCTGTATAGGCACATTGGATTGCATTGAAGCCTTAATGTTGCATAATGCTTTTTACATATACCATTCTAACAGCGTACCAAGCATGGTAACCTTAAACTATGAGATGAAAATTATCATCTACATATAATTTTGCAGTGCCTTTGGCAAGCCATGGTCAATATAACACCAAGGAGAGAGCACAGTGTAAAACTGCGGTAGACATGGAAGTGTTTTTTAATGTGGCCTATATGGTGCCATAAAACAAGATCTGAGGAGTCTGGGAGGTATAAATTGGACACCAGGTGGCAGTAGTGGGAGAAGCTTCTACTGATATGTTTAGCTTGGTGATGAGAAATGTCTCTCACTGTATATATTGGTGCTCTTTATAACTACATTTGCATTAAAACCATGCCCTAATACATTACTGCAGAAGACGCATCTAATTATACAATCAAATCCAATGTTTCAAAAGATGATTCTCCTATGGGAAACCACCCAATGATTTATATGAAATGGTAAAGGTGTAAACTATTTCAAATATCACCATGAGTGCAAAACCAAATCTTTACTGAATGTCCTCAACCAAAAATAAAATCTTGATCAGTTGTTCCCTCCCTTATCACAATCCATCTCTGGAGCTTAATTCAAAAGATCCTGGGATCATGACCCCAGCGATCTTAGGAATAAATCAGCCTTATCCTTTTAAGCGATCTTAAGAGTTGACTGGGTTCACATATCCTAGCTAGCACTAAGATCGCATCGATCTTAGCCTCAGCCCTCCTACACTATTCCAAGAAGTACTGACTAGGCACAGGGGTAAGAGTCCCAAAATAAAGGAATAGCTGTGGAGTCACTCTTCTTCACAAGAGTGCTTATACCATCGTTCCCCGTCCCCATATGGGCTAACAAAAGAGCACAGGGTGCAGTTGACCCCCATACAGTATTCGAGAGTTGTTCCCATGAATGTATGATTTATGCTATTAGAATGTATGATTTATGCCTATTAGAAGCATTGTGCCCTCCCCCCAGGACAAAGAGAGAGAAGGGAAGAATTACCTTACAGTGCACTTAACGCATGAGTAGCCCTAAGAGCCCTCAAGGACACTCAGCAAACGTCATCCCTCCCCTCTTTATGTATGCAGCAGGCTATTCACTCTTTCAATCAGGAGTGTTCCCTGTAAGTGCTCTTGTACCCTGGTGAAACCACTATGCATTTCTTTCACTAAGATCTTAGTGATCTTAGTGGTGGAAATGGAATAGTGAAGTGATCCCAGGACTAGCTATTCTGGACAGGCCTGCAACCACTGCATTACATAGGGTAGACCAGCCAGGTCTTATGATATGTGCCTACACTAAGATCGCTGGGGTTGGGATCCCAGGATCTTTTGAATTAAGCTCCTGTCCATGTCCTACTCAGTAGAACTATATCCCCTTTCCCAATGGCACCCAGAATTTCATCTTGTCCAATTCCATACCTCAGTCTTGTCTGGAGCTTAATTCAAAACATCCTGGGATCCCAACCCCAGCGATCTTAGTGTAGGCACATATCATAAGACCTGGCTGGTCTACCCTATGTAATGCAGTGGTTGCAGGCCTGTCCAGAATAGCTAGTCCTGGGATCACTTCACTATTCCATTTCCACCACTAAGATCACTGCGATCTTAGTGAAAGAAATGCATAGTGGTTTCACCTGAGTACAAGAGCACTTACAGGGAACACTTCTGATCGAAAGAGTGAATAGCCTGCTGCATACATATAGAGGGGAGGGAGGATGTTTGCTGAGTGTCCTTGAGGGCTCTTAGGGCTACTCATGCGTTAAGTGCACTGTAAGGTAATACTTCCCCTCTCTCTATTTGTCCTGGGGGGGCACAATGCTTCTAATAGGCAAACATAAATCATACATTCATGGGAACAACTCTTGAATACTGTACTGGGTCAACTGCACCCTGTGCTCTTTTGTAAGTCCATATGGGGACAGGGAACGATGGTATGAACACTGTTGTGAAGAAGAGTGACTCCACAGCTATTCCTTTATTTTGGGACTCTTACCCCTGTGCCCATTCAGTACTTCTTGGAATAGTGTAGGAGGGCTGAGGCTAAGATCGATGCGATCTTAGTGCTGGCTAGGAAATGTGACCGCAGTCTGACCTTAAGATCGCTTAATAGAATAATCCCTAAGATCACTGGGGTTATGATCCCAGGATGTTTTGAATTAACCTCCAGGTCTCTCTCCAATGGTCCAGATCCATTCAGTCCATTCACCTAGCAGATTGATCAGTTACGACTGATCTATGGAGATCCAATACGTCCCATACAACAGGCTCTGATGGTGAGACAGGATTGAGTGGTGTAATCATGGACAGGTATAGGGTGAGTGGGTTCCCCAAGGAAGGTCTTTTACATAGGGGTGTATTTTGTAATGGCCCTCTGGAGGCCATTGCGAAAAGATTTGGAATTGGTTCTGTAGGAGGTGCTATTCCCAAAATGGAACTCACTCACCTCAAGGAATTGATTCCCTTGTGTGTTGCAAAAAAGGAATCGGTCAGAGGAGTGGTATAGGAGTGTTCCAGAGTCGGGGTGTAATTCTCAAGTAGGAACCAATTCTCTGGGGAAGTCGATTCTCATGGTGGGGAAGAGCCAAGAATTGGAAGATCAAACAGCTACAGTGAGAATTTAATTCCATTTCTTTTCGCAACAGCCTCCTGTGGCCACCTACACCTCCTACACCATGCACCCCCCTGTTCTTTATATGATTCTCTTTTTCTCTTTCCTACCCCCTCATCTTTTCCTACTTTCCCTCTTCCTGTGTGTGTCTTTCTTACTTTGTGTCCCTTTACTCTTTATCCCTTTTTCTTTCTATGCTCTTGCTCTCTATGTCCCTTACTGTCCTTCCCTCCCACCTTTCTAGTGTTTGATCCCCGACCACCACTAGATACACATCCTTTCTTCCACCATGGTCAAGACCCCGTCTCTGCCCCCAATATACCACCACTTCCTGTCTTCTGCCCCCTTCACACCACCACCATCCCTCTTACAATACTATCACTGATCCAATCCAGGATATCTAGCTCCCCATGGTACACGGGGTATTTAGAGAGTGTCCAGTCCCATTCCCACTGGTCATCAGTCATGTGTGGCTCCATGCCACAAGGTTAGGAGGCAGCATATGTTGTGCTGGGAACCACATCTGATATTACATTCCCTTTGTTTGTTTCAGATATGAACAACTCCGGATCCCCTCTAGGGAGTCAAGGTATGATGAGAGTCTCGATCCTCTATATGATCAACAGATAATTGCTGATCTTATTTTGGTAAACCTCTGACTGCCCTTTCATAATGCTTCATAATCCTACATATCATGGAAATAGCAGAGTGAGCTGTCGATAGCTGAGTGCTTCACTGATCATGTGTAAACACAAAACTGATCCATCTTTATTTTCTTGAAATTGTATGACTGTGCCATTGAAAAAATATCATGCTTAAAAATTGAATCAGTAATCCAGGTTAGGTTCATACTGTTTGTCACTTTGTAGGGAATTGAGAACTGCCTCAATTTTGACATAAATCTGAAGTTGTAATGACTGTAAAATCTGCTTGTTTAAATACTGATGTGTGATAATTACTGCTCGGTATCACTGCTGATTGTGCAGGTAAAAAGGCAATTAATCCTCAAATAGAGACATAGTTGTATAGGACAATTTATCAACATGATCCACATAATATATGTCTCCTTAGGTCTGTACTGACATATCAGTATGATGCAGTGTAGACCTATTATCCCCATAGAACTTCAATATGTGTGATCAGGCAACCAGAAAGGGACATCAAATCTAGGCCGCATGGATGATCCTTTTTGCTTGCTGGCAATTAGACTTACTAAGCTTGTCGACATGCAGTATGATATGTACCGCCATCTATACTTAGCCAAAAAGATCACTGTCTCATCAATCAATAAGTATGAACACCTGACTGGGTACGTTGTACAGCAGGGTAGGTAGAGCATTAAACTGGATGATAAATGACCTCCTGTCACTTTGTGTACTAGTCTGAGGTTGACCTTTAGCCCGATAATATGGTTAATATGGCATGAAGCTAGCCCTGCCCTCTGTGTAGTATCACATGAACCAGGACAAAGCCACACAGGCAATCTCTCACCCATAATGGAGTAGACTGGCTCACTTTGCCATTATAAAGGGAACACTTTAAGAGCTTGGGTCCTTAGCAGCAGTACTTCCTCGTAGTGGATCACATACCTTGGCAAAACTCAACAATAATTGTAATATACTATAACAGGTTTATTATAGTATTATGATCATATCGATACTTAGTTGGGCATTAACCATTTGTGTTTTTGCTCATGGCCTTTACATTATCAAGTGAATGACATACATTGTATGTGATGCATATGGACCAATACAGTTTAAACTTGTTCTGGAAAAAGATATATGGTGATCGTTGTAAATACTTAATGGCTAGATAACTCACAAGAACATGCTAACAATTTATTATGCTAATGGTCAGAATGTGCTAAACAATATGACTGGTATTGAAATTCATGTGCTTGAAATCGTTTGTTCCTCTCCGTATGATGGCATCTACCTAATATTCATGTTGCCTATTAAGTCAGAAAATGTGAAGATTGGTATATATCATCAACAGATCTATATGTAAACCATCCTGGAATGACCTAGGCTTACAATGATATTACCATTGGTTGGCAAGGAGGGCCCTGATGGGTGTTGTGTGGACATGTACTCAGGGACATTGAGTGTGTGCTTGTAGCAGTGTACATGTTCTGTGTAGACCGTACGGGACTCCTATCAACTCGTTATGTACACATCACTTTGTACAGGAGGCCATTTCTTAACACACTACGACTGCTGTCCTTTAAATCGTAGTGAGAACCTAATAATCTGGCCATAACAGTACCATGCACTAGTAGTCCCTAATATCTGCACCAGTACGACTGCCCTACTCAACCTTATGTAATTACTGCATAGCTCCTAATCGTAGTGAGCAGTCGTAGGGCAGTTCCTACGATAGCTAGGCTTATTCTTGGCATATTTTAATCATAGTGGCTGTGGGTAGTCGTAGTACATTGAGAAATGGCCTCCTGAGCAGTTGTTGACTGCAGTCATGCCTAGCACTGAGGGTAGATGGGCTGCATTAATGTAGAGGGCAGGGTTTGTGTCCTTTAAGCATGACAGGATGCCTCAAGGCTACTGTCCATTTGCCTTTAACACATTGTTCATAGTATTACTGGGGGGGGGGTAGACCAAAAGGATGGAAATGTGTTTAAAATACCCATTTTTTGCTGCTGGCGGCCATATTGGATTATCCAAAAAATACAAATCATGTTATTTTGACTTCCTAATATTTTGTTGTTGATATATAAGCAAATGTTGTTGTTGACATATAAGACCCTGGAATATTTCTGCATCGTATTCCCTCAGGTGGCTCTGTGAAATTGTGTAATGTCGTTCTCGCCATGAATATGACCTTAGCTGTCGAAATGGCGTTAAACATCTATTACTCACTCACTCACTCACTCCCTGAGGTGGCATTGGTAATATCCCACGATGCCTTATAGGAAGTGGATATTTGCATTTATGTCATGGCCCTATGAGATTAATTTGTTTTAAAATAAAGAAAAACAATGATAGATACTCAGTTTTAGCTCTCTATTTGCTGTGGCAGGTCACATGATCACTAGCCATGGAATATGAGCATATTGTTTTCCATGCCCCCCACCGAATACTGCAGTTCTAGTACTAATCTATATTATACCACGATTTCTGGGTTACACAGTGCTTTTTGGTGGCTATTCCCATCCACATATCTGTCGATATTGCACACCCTGCAGGCTGTAACATCAATTTTGTAAGGTGTGCGGTTATCCATGGATAACAGGCACCCGGTGCCATTATCCATGGATAACCAGCACACCTTACATGTCCTTCCATGTCATATGTTACATGTTAAGACCCACGAAATACTCCAGGCCAGGGTAGGGATTGAACCTGCAGTCTCACATCCCAAATCCAACTCCCTATGCATTGCGCCACAGGGACTGACGAGAAACGCTTGGTGTATTATACACAAACATAATAGCGAGACGCGTCTTTTTTCGCCATGTGCACTGTCGCTGTCCGCTGCCGGGCGACGAGGTGTATTCTAGACAAACATAACAGCGAGACGCAGTGAATGGAAGAGACGCGGTGGTCTAGCGGTTAGCACGTTGCGCTCAGCCGTGAGAGGTCCGTGGATCGATTCCCGGCCCGGACATGTCTTTTTTCACCGTGTGCGCTGTCGCTGTCCGCTGCAGGGCGACGAGGTGTATTATACACAAACATAACCAACAGAAGCATCTTTTTTCGCCGTGTGCGCTGTCGCTGTCCGCTGCCGGGCGACGAGGTGTATTATACACAAACATAACCGCGAGACGCATTCAAAGCAAGCCAAGCTGAGACCGGGGCTGTCACTGTCCGCTGCCGGGCACCGAGGTGTATGTAGCTGTACACAGACTATGGCTGGCTTCGAGTCCTGGGGAGGGGAATAAATCTTTTTTTAAAGTTGAATTTATTGGTATTATATTGATTATTTATTGGTTTCGTGGTATTAAATAAGTAGTCAATGGATAATTCATGACTCGTGTGTGTTAGCAAAGGCTAATAACACTCGGCCTAAGGCCTCGTGTCATTATCCTTCACAAACACACACTCGTCATGAATTATCCATTGCTTACTTGTTCAGTAATGATTGTATCTGCCATGACATAAGAAGTAGAGTTTTGATTATCCTAGAGCGACTAAAGGCCTAATATTAGCAATAATGCAATATCTTCGGAGGGGGTGGTCAGGGGGGTTAGAGTGCCCAAAATAAAACGAAACCTGATTCTTGTTTCTCATGATGAGTAGAAACCTTTGAGGTGTCGCCGCATTCCTATCATTCATTTGACTGAATGACCTCCCCCCATTAATAGATGATACTTGCAAAATGGAAAACATAGTGCCACCATGACATATGAATTATGATTTATGACAGGATTGTCATCCATCAATGTGAAATCATAATACAGTATCAAATGGTCTGTATATCAGTTCTCAATGTACTCAAATCATAATACAGTATCAAAATGGTCTGTATATTGTACTGTATTCCAATATAGCATGATGAGCAATGAAAAAAGACAAAAATGGTATTAGAAATATTTGAACAATGTGTATGATGAGTTGTGACAGAAACACCTGTGAATGTGTTTTGCTTTTGTGTAGAGTCTAAACAAAACAACCTCTGATATTCAGCCATCAGTATTTACAATGACAACCTGTTTACTTTCAGGAAAATAAAAAGAGGGTGTAAAATAAGAAAATTAAAGAGTCATTTAAAGGAGGTACAGCTGCAGCAGATTGGCGATCATCAGACATGGATGAGAAGCATTGACTTAACATTCTGGGAGACAGCTGTAAGAATATCCAACACAAAATTAATAGCATCAAGAAAAGCAGGACAAAGGGGACCGGATTCTGTCAATCAAGGGGCTCCATGTCTTTTCAATGAGAGGTAAAAAACAAAAGCACTGCTGTAAAGAATAGTGGCGTGTCATCAGCATTCCCTGTTCCACCCTTAGACCACTAACAATAAACAGTTGGTAATGCTATAAATATTAGAATTCACATTTGTCTTAAAGCATTACCAACAATCATGCCACCTGCACTACTCAACTAAGTTTCAGATGAAAGATGGCGGTCCTATTTTTCATTCTAGCTCAAATGTGCCTTAGTCAAAGACATAGGCCTACTGATGTGTTGGGTTTTTCAACGTGGTTTTCCTTACAAGTGATATAAGAATATGATTTATTTTATGTGAATAACTTCTTCCCGTAGAGATAGCATTAGGGAGCCGATCCGCACACCCCCAGTGGCGTAACGTGTGCCAATCCACCACAGCGGCCGATCCACCACTGCAGCCTCGTTCTGGGTGCATGTAAACATTAAAAATGGCGGATCGGCGCTTTTACGGGGAACTACGGTACCGGATTTTGATAATTTTTCCTTATTTAAACCTCAAAAAACATAAAATAAATATAGAACTAAACTCCCCTGGTGTCCTCGGTGGCTGATCCACCCCTCGGGGGAGACCTCCCCCTCGTGGTGGATCGGCCACCTCATACACCACGGTCGTTTAGTTCTATCTATGTACTAACTGGTTAAACAGTCACAACCTTTAGAGTTTCTCATAATGTAGTTGTCTATTGCTTTCTACCATTTCTCTGACTATTTTTTTGTCTCCTCAACGAAATCACATTCAGACAGTGGACTGAATAAGATTTCTCTTATCTACTGGATACACAACTCTTGATTCAGTGTTTATTTAACACCTTATTTCATTTTCGACTCCATCTTCACCAAGCCTAGAGACCTGTCCCTGTCTACACTGTGCACCTTTCGAGCTGCTCCCTCACACTATAAGCTGACAAAGCTGTCCTAATGCTCACCTTTTATGGTCCGCTTGTAGCATGGTACACCATATCTGTATAGTACAGGCTAACGGTGTGACACCTCAGTCACCAAACTACTTTTGTCTCCATGTTTGTTCAGTCAGAAATGAAGGCCTGCTCAGTAAGCTGCTTTTTGTATTTATTGTAACCTGAATGCCTAAAATGCTGCTAGATTTATCCAGCCGTGGGAAGTAGATTTCAGGCATTGCACCTTCCTTATGAGAGAGGATTACATATTTTTGAGGATTGTGTTTGTCATTTTGAATTTAGTTGCATTGGGGCATTTTTAATTGGTTGGAATATATATTCTACATTTTCTATATCATTTATCTTTTAAATGAACTTCACTGAAAATAATACCAAAATATCAAACCTTAGGGAATATTCGTCTTTTTTATTAACAGTGCAGGGGTTGATGAGTTTTTGCACAAGCACTCATCAATGATTTCCAATCCTGCCTTGGTTCTGAGATTTTTGCTGAGTTTTTTTGCTGACATGTTCTCCCAAAGGGATCTGAAATGTTCACCTGGTGACTGCTGATCAGATCCTTAAATGAGGGAAAATCAAGGAACAAATAATTCTAAAAAGACCATTTCCATAGATAAAAGGATAACATAAGAGTGGGGTGGCCCATAACATAACATTATTTAGTCGAAAGGCTTTGAATACAGGTGTTATTCATTTAGGAAAATGTGGTTCAAAAAGCTGGGGGGTAATCTGTTAATAATCTGTCCCCAAGGTTCTGATGACCTTCATTTTTATCTAAACCATTTTTCAAAGAAAATATTGACTCCTGATTTGAAAATATAGATCTCTGAATTTAAAAGTTGTTTTCTTAAATTTGTATTTCTCATTCCAAGACCAGGTACACTGGACATTCATGATGAGGTAGAAAGCTGTAATGGATCTTTGCCAGTCCATGTATATAATCTGCTTTCAGGTGACATTTAATTTGACTTGAATCACCTATCTTTCTAGAGCAGAAATATAATGCAAAATTATGGAAATAATTAGATCTGTTAAGTCCTGTTCAGATAGGCTGATATCAATAAGCTGAAAGTTGTGCTAATAACTGGGTATGTATTATAGGGCAGTGGATATGATGGGAACATGAGAAGAACTTATGACCAGTTCTGTGTAAATCCCCACCGTGTTCCAGCTGTTACACTGTCCTCTCATGACACCATCTAGTTATTCGCCACCAAGTTTATTAATGACATGAAATGCTGCTTTTTATTTTTGAATACACCTACAACCTGTACATTCTCATGGGCAAGAAACCACCTTGTGATAAGAATCGCATGTTACCAGTAATAAAAAATGAGGTATGTATCTTTTTTATTCATTTTCATCTGTATCACACATGAAATATAACATTTCATCAGCTCCATATACTCTAACTATTCTTTCAAACTGATTCCTCTTCCCATCCCCCTTCCATAACCTTCTCCCCTTCCCTTTTCACTGTTCTTTCCCTCTGTGTTTTGTCCTCTCCAGACTCTGTCTCCAACCA
This sequence comes from Acholoe squamosa, assembly GCA_949317995.1. NCBI lineage: Eukaryota > Metazoa > Annelida > Polychaeta > Phyllodocida > Polynoidae > Acholoe > Acholoe squamosa. The sequence continues at coordinate 7,383,024 of OX439036.1, read as the reverse complement.
TACCCCCACTCCCCAGATTCTTCTCCTCTCGCCCTCCTCCCTGTCTCTGATAACCTGTTAATGAGTGTACGGAGACCTCTACTCCTGCCCTGCTGGGTCCCCTGCTTGTATTTTATGGGCTCTGCCCCTAAGATAGGCTGGTAGCACAGCTGGACACGGTGGCATAATAGGCCTCAGGAGACATGAGGTGCTTATTTGAGCATACCATGGGTCAACTGATAAGGCATGTTTAGGACTATACCGGAAAAGTGATTTCCACTTGGGGAGTTACTCGTGCTGAGGGTGCGGCTCATGTTAAGGGTTATTTCCTCCTTGGTATTTATCATTGCAACATGAGAGTGGGAGGGCTGTTAACCCTTATGGGCAGACTTGTGAATTACTGCAGCATGAAAGTTTTTGTGCATAAATGCAATTATCTAACCTGCAAGGGATATAGACACTAGTCAGAAAGGTACAGGGTAGATTAACGACCGTTCCTGTGCAGGTTTTCAATCTGGGGTTTGTAGTTGCTAAAATCTCTGGAAGTCTTCAGACTTCCAAAAAACACTGAATGAAAGATAATTGTTTGGGCTTTTATACCTGTTATATTTCGAAAATCCATTTATATATGTTATTTCTAGTTTATCACCCTTACTACAAACATTCCATTTAGTTCAATTTTACCTTGAGATGACCACTTCGCACCTAGAGCTGACCACTTAATATCCACCCTTTTGATACAGCCCTTTTGATTAAAACATCAAAGTAAAGATTAAACAAGTTCCTTAAATATATATGAAATAAAATGGCATCGTTAAAGATACTGCACCATAAGGAAAATATATGATTTAGAGTGGCTAAAATAAAATGAAAATGAGAACAATGGCATGCCCATTTATATCTTAAGTCTCATCAAAACAGAGGTTATAATGCTAACCCTGCATTAAAAAAAATTCTTTTTAACTATGCTTTAATCAATTTGAAATATGCACTATAATAACCCAGCTCTTGATTCTATAATCATGCTCTCAGTATCACACACTTACTCTACATACTACTAGTAGTAGGATTCAAATAAAGGTTTAAATGTGTGTGCTAGAACATCATCCAGAGAAATTTTGTATCCGAAACTGTTGTAAATATGAATCTTTGGATGTAATGCTATTTATAAATGGTATCTATTCAATTAAATGGATAAATAACAAATAATTCCTTTTAAAGCTAACATATCGATCTTCTCTTACGATAGAGCCAAACAGGTATGTGGCACATTCAACCAGCTGGAATGCTCTCAGAATCTCAAATTAGTGGTGGAACGGATTATTTCTAATGGTCTCAAACTGAAACCTAAGAAATGTCATCTGTTTAAACAGTCTAGGCTGCATCATTTCGGATAATGGAATTAAAGCTGATCTGAAAAAAATCGAATCAGTTACGAATTGGAGTAGACCCAGATCACCTAAAGAAGTAAGTCATTTCTGGGATTCTGTTCCTATTATCGGGAGTTTATTCCCAATTATTCTAGAGTCAGTTATCCTTTACAAGTTTTAGCTAACTGGACTCCAGGAAGGCGCAAGGATAGGTTTCCTTGGACCAATGAACAATATTCTGCTTTTCAGAAGCTAAAGGATCTGTTTATGAGTACTCCCGTATCACAATATCACGAAGGATCACTAATGCTGCACAGTGATCAGGGCAGAGAATTCAAATCAAATCTCTGGCAGGGTATGTGCAAGTATCTAGCTATTTGTAAAACTAGAACCAACCCATACCGACCTCAGAGTGATGGATTGGTTGAGAGGTTCAATAGAACTCTTATCCAGGTTCTGAAGTCACTCGTGAATGAAAATATGGATGACTGGGATGAGCAGTGTCATTTCGTGACACATGCTTATAACAGTATGGTGCATTTGAGTACTAATTGTTCACCGAATCTATTAGTGGAGAAGATTTGATAATGCATGCTGATCTAGTATTCGGGGTTGTAGGAATGGACCCAGAACAACCTTGTCATGTGGTATTTGTTGAATGTTTACGAGACAGATAGTAGTCAATCGGGGTGGACAAGTTTTTCGTCCGCTGTCTGATTTGCTACTAAAAGGCATTGCAAACCACAGAGTCGGTTCTTAGGAAGGCAGCTCTGTTCCTTCGGCCCCTGATGCTGTTAAGTCAGGAAAGGAGTTGTATTGATTCCCAGGTTCGATTCCTTCAGTCATGGCTGAGGAATCCGTGACGGCAGCCAAGCTATCTGGTGACAAGGCACCAGAAGAAGGGACGTTCTGAAGGTCTGGAAACAGCTCGCAACCGGATAATGGAGCTGTATCAGGAACTCATGAAGGAGTTTGACAGTATCAGCACAGATGCTTGGACTAAGATTAGCCCTGGTGACCAAGTCCTCTGTGAGGTTTCGAAGTCCAAGGACTCGAAACTGAGAACTAAGATTGTCCTGACTCTGGGAAAGGGCAAACTGGATATGCATGAAGGCCTATGGCAGCAGTGCGAGGAATCTGGTAAGGAGGGGAAGTGTGCCAGAGAAAGAAATAAACGAGACCAGAACCATTGTGATCCTGGTAACGGTCAAGGACATCAACATTCCTGGTTGGAGGAGCGTTCCTGGAACTGCCGGCTATGTGAAAGCAGTTGCCTGGAGAGCTTGATAAACAGAGCTTCCCGAAAATGCTTCAGGGCCCAGGACCCGAGAGTCAGACCTTAGTTTTCGGTAAGGGGGGTTGTCTTGTACCCAAGAAGACCCCAGTACCTGCCGCTGCCGGATCTGCTGCCGGATCTACTGCCGGATCCCCTCACAGCACATTAGCGTCCCCTGAGCAGATACAAATATATCTGAACATGTCCGGAAGTCAACCATCCGGAGGAGCTGCACCTGTAGTAGCAACACATTTTGCATTCTTCAGTCAAAGTCTTCAATTTGAAAATGGATCACAAGTCAGCATGGGTACACATTTAAGGCGAAATAGATGTATGTACATAGTTGATTCCTAATGTAGTTGGTAACAAATTGGTTTGTGTAATGATAATATTGATATGAAGCTAGTGACGGAAAAAGTGTTTGAGTATTTTTCATTATGCTCTTTCATTGCTTTCCCAAGCCAACTTAACATCCAAACTTAAAATTTTTATTTCACTTCACAATTACAGACCTTTGATCAACAGGTATTTCTCAGTGACTGTGAGGAAAAGGATGAGAGTAACTTGAAATATTGGTATATTGGAAGCTGCAAACCTGCCAATAGCAAACTTGCCAATACATCTAGACTCCTTTGCATTATAAAAGCTTCAGCAATATCACATACTTCATGAATCAACTCAACACAGTTCGTCCTGAAGTAGCAAAATGGCAGAGTGCAGTACATCACAGTCAAACATTGACAGGCAAAGTTTAGAAAAAGTGTATGATCAGACACTTGCAAAGTTCCCTGATTCTGATTATGAAGATGAATTAGACCAGTTTAGAAGGTTTGAAATAGTCATTGCAATAAGAAATAATAAGAGTCTGGAACATCTGAAGATTATTCGAAAAGGTAGATGGGATTTTAATGAGATACTCATAACACCTTGTAAACTTTATGGTGGGAAAAGAGAGTACAGACTGACAACTGCATTAGGTGAGGCAGCAAGGAGACATTGGATCAAAGGTATCAAGGTGCTTCTTGATGCTGGTGCACCACACCTAATCAAGTAGAAAGTCCAATAATATGTGCACTGTGGAGAATTCCCAAATGTCCAACAGATCTCATTGAGCTGCTGTTACAACATGGTGCAAATCCCAATCACTCTGGAGGCAGGCACGGATCCAAACCTTTGATAGAGGCAACCCTAAATTGTAAACATGATCCAAAGTTCAGGAATATTGTGCTGTTATTGGAGCATGGAGCTCACCCTAATGAATCAAGTGACATTGATACTTATCCCAACATCCTCATGCTGATGTGCAATTTTTCTCCTTTTTAAAAGTTTTGGATCAAATGTGAATTACAACCACCCTGATATACAACCACTGTTCCCTGAAATGTTTAAAAAGCTTGACCTTGTCAGAGTTGATGAGTTGTTCCTGCATGGTTTCAACATCAGGTTTTATGGTGCTTATGGTTCAGCAGTGGAATGTGCAATCAGAGCATCAAGTTTAAGGAGTTTAAGGAACACTTCATCCGTGATTATCATTGTCGTTTATATGATGACTGATGGTATGATGACCTGCCGCTCATTCTGCTGAAGGCTGGTATGAGGGTGGCATATGGCGCAGTGACGTTGCTACGTACCATTGGGTCTGCCATATCAGCTGCACTACAGGACAACAGCCTCAATGAACTTGCAAAAATTATGTGGGATCAGTTGTGTTAGAGTTGTGTTAGGTAAAACTTCAAATGATGAAAGGCAATCTTAGAAAGATCATCTACACTGAGTATTTAGGTAAGCAAATGGATGACTTACACCAATTTAGTGATGAAAGTCTAGATGTCTATCCAACGGTTTCTTTCAAAGATACAGAAGACATGATACAAAGATGGCTAAACACTCTGGACAGGATATCAGTGGAGTTCCTGTGCCAAACTCAGCCACTCAAGTGGTACTGTCGCCGCTATGTACGGGAGAACCTGGTAGCCCTCCAACCATCTGTAGTGAGGAGCCTCCCATTCCAGCAGCACTAAAACTCTACATCCTGTGTCATGAAATCTGAATGATTAAAAGAATTAAACACAGGTTGGATAAAATAAAATAAATTAATAAAGGATTCCATTGATAAACTGAAGTCTGTAGAATATTGGTAAATGGTTTTGTATTTATTAGAGGCTGAATGTAATAAAAATAATCATCAGACTAGTTCTTTCCAAGTCTTTTTATTCTAGAAGAATCAAAGTTTATAGGGCAATCATGCTGTTGTGTCAAAAATGTCAGGGGGGGATTGGAAACCAGTATACACATTTTGAGTGCAATTGTTCATTTGTTAATTAATCGACTTGGAAGGAAGAGAAATGACCCAGCCAGCACAACCACAAGGGACCCAGAATCTGGGATTCCTCTGGCCCAGATGGGTTACAGCTGGGCAGCCAGCTGGCGCCCACGTGGGCTAGCCCAGAAACTGTATAATGTGAAGTTTGATGGGTCTTGTTTAAGCATGTAATGGCTACTGTTCCCATCTTCTCATGGCATTAATATTCCTACAAATGTCTATAAATATTTGAAAATAGAAGAAATGAAGACACAAAATCAGGAGACCATTCCCCCCTTAATAAAAGGAATGGAACAAAATGAATGGGTGAGTCTGTGCTAGAACATAATAAACGCAGCTAACAGGAATTTCCATTGTTTCAGTAAATATCAATTTTTTTTCCAACAGTTGTAAAGGAAACAATGTGTAACCAAAAGAGCAGACACACCATATTTTGTAAAGCTACCAGATGGAGTTCAGTGGGTCTAATTTGACTGGTGACTGGATTGGCTGAGGAAAAGATAGTTGTACCACCTATGCTACTCAAATCTTATGTCTAATGTCTAATGGGTTTGGTGTATGTGTATGTGAAGGCTCCTTGGGTGGGTAGCGCTGACATATAAAACTCCCCAGATGTAACTTGGTCAGGAAGCCATTTCTTAACACACTACGACTGCTGTCCTTTAAATCGTACTGATAACCTAACAATTTGGCCTTAACAGTACCATGCACTATTAGTCCCTAATGTCTGCACCAGTATGACTGACCTACTCAACCTTATGTAAATTACTGCATAGCTGCTGATCGTAGTGAGCATGCAGTCCTAGGGCAGTTCCTACGATAGCCTGGCTTATTCATTGCATTTTTAAATCGTAGTGGTTGTGTGTAGTAGTAGTACATTGAGAAATGGCCTCCAGGTCTATTAGGTCTAGTATACACAATGTTGTGTTCATACAATCCATAACATGGTTGTACATGTCTCTGCATGTCGCAGTAGCACACCACCAGTGCACACTCTAGCATAGCCCCACAAGGAATGCCAGTTGAAGCATCAGAACATAGCTAGCATCGTGCAGGAGGACATTAAAATGTTGGTTCAAATTAACCTATGCCACATGAGGCCTATCAACTTGAACCATGGCCTATGGAGGGGTTTGGCAGTCAATCTGGAGGGAGAGGTAAGGTAAAGCGTTGGTTCCACAGCCATACAATCGGTCGGAATAGCTCTAATCCGACGATTTATAATATATCAAAAGTATAGAAAAAAAATCGGTCGGATTAGTGCCGATTTATGCCTGTGGAACCAGCGCTAAATGGAGGATTCAGGGAGTATTGTATTGAGGGACTAATGGAGAAAGGACTGGGCCGATTGGTGGGCAGGTAAATTAGGGAGTGATAGAGAAGAAGGATTTTGGTGAACGTCATTTGAGCACTGGTTCTCAGAAAATATACCAGTGGTACATGTCTTGATATATAACCAGACAATTATGAATTAATCTTTTCTAAGTTTCATTTTTATTAGCACTGTAAACTAAAAAAAAAGTGTTTTTTTCCATTGCCTTTTCAGAGAAGTTGGAAATTTCCTTCTATCAAACTTATCATAATCGCGTTTTTCCTAGAATATAATTTATTCCTGGAGACGCGTTTATGACACCTTAATTTTCTGTTACATTTACAGAAACAGGGACTGTGTTTATCTAACAATTGGCAGATGGACTACAACCAAAGTATCATCAATATCCTTAGGGTCATAGAGTAAAATGGCAGAGCACACTGCCCCCAAGGCAACTATTGACTGGGACAATCTGGAAAAGGTTGTCAATGTGCCTGATCAGGACTCTGAATCAGAGTCATATTACTCTTCCGATTCTGATGTTGATGCTGATCTGGAGCCCGATTCAGACCATCATAGAAGATCTATTATTGTTCTACGCATAATACAGAATCAAATTTTGGAGCATCTTGTCACAGTTTTGGAAGGTGGCTGGGATGTTAATGAGGAGCTGGTTAAAAGGGAATGTATATGGAAGGTACGTTATAGACAGAGGTATGCTTTATGTGAGGCAGTAAGGGTAGGATGGACTGAGGGCGTAAAAATGCTTCTTGATGCTGGGGCTATATGTATGACTCCTGATGAACATGAAAACCATCTAACATTTACATTAGAGGCAAATCGTGATTGCCCTCCGGAGCTTATTGAGCTTCTGCTTCAACATCCTACCAAACCAGATGGCACACAGGACAGATACCAATTAGCAAGACCTTTGATGGCAGCAAGCACAAATTGTCATGACAACTCGACTGTTAGAAATGTCGAGCTGATATTGAAACATGGTGCTGACCCTAATGCGATCATTGGAAAGAGAACATATAGTGGATATCCTCTTTCCCGAGCTCTATTTGTGCAAGACAATGCAGTTTTTACTGCACTGTTCACACTGCTGGTGAAGTTTGGAGCAGATGTAAATTTGACCCCTGATGTGAATTGGTCCCTCAATGTAAAACCTTTACTTCATGAAATGATGAGAAATTTTAACCATCACAGACTTGACCTGGTGTTTCTGCATGGCTGTGATATCAACAAGGACCATGTTGGTTATGGTACAGCTTTGGAACATGCGGTCAAACACTGGTACAGGTAACTGTGTCAGGTGGCTAATCAGGCATGGGGCTGACATTTCAACCATTAATATTTCTATGCTAACACATTATTTTGTCTCCAATCACAATCATTATCATTTGAATGATGACCTACTTCCAGTTCTGCTGCAGACAGGTATGAGGGTGTCACATGATGGAGTGGCACAGTTGAGAAGCATCAAAGCAGCCATTGCAACAAGACGGGATTATGGTATAGCGGAAGCCAAGGGGATGAAACCCAATGCCCGAAAAGTCATTTACAATGAGTATTTAGCACAACAAATGGTTGATTTAAACCAGTTCAGTGATGAAAGCCTGAATGTGTATCAAGACATTCTGTACAAAGACACTCAGAGCAGCAAACAAAAGTGGCAAACCATTTCATACTGGATTTACAAATTGGAGGAGTTTCTAACTCAACCTCAATCACTTAAATGGTACTGCCGCTGCTGTGTGCAGGAAAACTTGGTGTCCCTTCAACCATCTGTGGTGAAGACTCTTCCCATCCCAGCATTACTGAAATGCTACATTCTGTGTCATGAAATATAGAAGCTCCAAAACATTTTACACCCTTTAAAGGTTAATCATGTATTCAAGGTTGATTGAATTTTTTGTCTCTGTTGGCTCATATTCTATAACTACCCATTGAGTAACTGTCACTCACTTGACTATGATTATTGACCTTTTGCCAAAATATAGACAAACCCATGAGAATGATCTTGTTGACTGTTTGCCAGGTTTATCACCACTCAATAAAAGATTGCATTTTTTTTTTACTATTTGATATAGCCATAGTCTGAAAATACTGATCAACATTGAGACAACAATGTAATTGCCACCTGCTGTGTTGTGTGATCATTACTACAAGCTAGATGCCTTAGAGGGTTAATTGAAGACATTGTTTTTACTGCAAATGGAGACTTATTGGAAACTAATCAAAAACTCATCAAAACCTCATCAATAGTGATGAGTTTTACCTAATCGTTTCAATGGTGCACCATGACAGTAGTTTGGCCTAATCAAAATAATGGGGACATCATCAAGCCTACTCAAAGTGATGAGTATACCATCATCACTTTTTCTGTGTTGGCTGAGTAGTTTTGCCTTTTTAAAATGATGATTCCCTCATCAAGACTAGTCAAAGTGATGAGTCAGGCATCATCACTTTTGCTGCATTGGCTGAGTAGTTTTGCCTAATCAGAATGATGATGATATCATCAAGACTAATCAAAGGGAGCAGAATTAAGATAATGATAGCAGTAGACGCTATTTCAGTAGTGTATTCAAGGCTGAAATACAGCATGTTTATCAATACTAAATACACAAAGAACACAAGATTATATTCGGGTCTGATTTATTTTAAATGTACAATTTTATTTTATAAGGTATGTAGACAGAATACATGTGCTAATCCATGTCTTCCATGGAGTACTACGCTGTTGATGGTTAAATACAGACTTGCATGCAGATGTTATTGCAAATGATATACTAAGAGGCAATTATAAATAGCCAAAATACATTTTACAGAACTTAGTTTGTAAATGACCATAATCCTCCCTTATCTCAACCTTGTCAGACTCAAAAATGTCAAGACTAGAAACTCGGTGTTGAAAATTGCAGTAGTGAGAGCTTCTAGTAGGTCAATACTTCTGCCAACTATAGCTCCTTCTATCACAACACTGAACTCAGCGTCTTCAAAATCTGCCTATATAGGATCTGGTGTGCTTCACAACATAAAGTTTGACTTCGTCCCTCTGTAATATCAAATATATCATGATACAAAATGATTTATAAATTGAGCATTTTATGATTAAAGTATTCAGAATAGAATGTCAGATTATTTTGAAGTTTAAACATAGATTTCATTGCATATCTCTTGTAATGTGGTGCATGACATACTACAGGCTTTTTCTTAATGCATTTACATTGTATTAGTATTAACCCTATAAACGGCATCAAAAAACTATTTAGGGGTAGTGAATGCTTCATTTTAACCATAGATGTACAGGTACCTTCATATAACTCCCATTCTTATGATACATAAAGGGTCTCCATAGTGTGTCAATTGACTGTAGAAATATCAGTGCTACTGGACGGGAGTTCCTTGTCACTGAAACAGATTATTGCGGGTATTATTTCATTATACCTGTATCCCAGTCCCACTTTAAGGGATGCATATAAGGTGCATTCTAATCTCAGCCTATGATTTAAATTCACATCCCAGTGGGCACAGAATGTTGAAATTGAGTTGGATCAACATTGCTTCAACAAAATCAATGTTGTATCAACATTGTCTCAACGTTCTGTGCCCACTGGGATATGGACATAAAAAAGGACACATATGGAGGAAAAAGGGCCATATATAGGATAACACCTGCTTTAGAGCAGGTGGTATTCAGGCTCCCATATACGGATATGATGCAGAATTTTCACTTTCCGTATCTTGAGTAAATCCACATTTTTGTCCGCATCTGGAGGCAGAAGGCTACGGAGCCCCTAAGAGGACATGCCAAAAATAATTATTTTCAGCAGAAAAAATATTCTTGCGGATACTGAACAATTCCTACGGGTACAGAGACAATTCTTGCGGGTACTGAAGAATTCTTGTGGGTACTGAAGAATTCTTGCGGGTACTGAAGAATTCTTGCGGGTACTGAAGAATTCTTGCGGGTACTGAACAATACCAAAAAGATTTTTTTCATGAAAAAAAAATTCCTGCGGGTACTGGAAGATTCCTGCGGATACTGGAAGATTCCTGCGGGTACTGGAAGATTCCTGCAGGTACATGAACATTTTTGCAGGTACACAAAGAATTCTTGTGGGTGCACAAAGAATTCTTGTAGGTGCTAGAATTATCCTTGTGGGTGCTAGAATTATGCATTCACCTACCAAAAAGTCTTTTTTTCCTCCAATAAAATCTTTCTTGTACCCGCAAGAATTGTTCTTGTACCCGCAAGAATTGTTCAGTGCCCGCAGGAATTGTTCAGTACCCGCAAGAATTGTTCAGTACCCGCAAGAATTGTTCAGTACCCGCAAGAATATCCCAGTACCCACAAGAATACCCCAGTACCCGCAAGAATACCCCAGTACCCGCAAGAATAATTTTTTAGAAAAATAATTATTTTTGGTATGTCCTATTAGGGGCTCCGTAGAAGGCCGTATCCAATGAGGGAGGACGTGGAAATCTGAGCAAAGACATATTGGGGCCATATGTAACATATGGACCCCCATATGTATGAGGAAAAATGGCCTCCTGCTGATGTAGAATCCATGACGGGATACATTATTCTCCTCAAATTAGACCTTTTCCATTGACAACAGCGCTCTGATTCGATTCAAAACATAATGCCTTCTTTAGCGAGTGGAACAGACAGCAAGGATGCGAAATGTTTATAGATACCAAATGTTTGACTATCAACTAATAAATTACTAATCTGCAGATGGTTCACAATATTTTCATGTACAATTTGCTCAAGCATCTTGCCCGGCAAAGGCAATGAAGTTATGCGGCGCCAGTTCCCAATCAAATTCAAGGCGCATGCCTTGGGTATTGGTACAACCGTTCTGGTTGCCCATGCTTCTGGAAAAAATGCCATACTTAAAGGAGTTTATAAATATACATCTCAGTTGGAGGGATGAGAACAGTGAGTTAATACCTTGGAATTAATGCTGGTTATACCACTAGATTTGCAGGTATTTATATTAAAGACTATAGTACAGGACTTTAAGTTTTTACCCAGAATAAAATAACTCAAAGCTGAAAATCGCAGGAATGATTTGATTTGGTATGCCTACCACTATCTTAAAAGTCCTGGATAATCCTATGTGTGGTTCCTTCAAAAACGGGCAAAATCCAATATGGCCGCTAAATAATCAGAATGTCATCTCCCAGAGCAGCAATATTGCTTCCAGAAGGATTTTAACTACACCTTTCCCCCTCGTATTGAACATATCAAACCTATTGTGATAAGAGATGCCATTGAGGCTGTCCCAAGCACTCTCAGAGCTGTGTTTCACGGGTGCCTCCATCAATTCGCTCCCTAAGAGAGGACTTTTGACTATGCTGACAAACTGGCAGCCTGTGAGCCAACTGGATCTGATATCAAAGAATTCTTGAAGGTGAGGCACATGCACAACTAGTTAGGCATGTGCTCGTGAGGGTCTCATATCAGATAAACAATTGGTTTCATACCAGGTCAATCTACAACAGATGCAGTCTACTCGCTAGTTCAGGAGCTCTATGAAGCAAGAAACAGGGATGACTTATCAGTGATGGCCTTACTTGATCTGAGGAAGGCTTTCGATACGATAAGTCACTTTCTGCTTCTAGATGAACTGGAATTACTGGGGTCTACTGCCCGGGCGATGTCTTGGTTTACGAGCTATTTAAGCAACATGTCTCAGCGTACACGGGCCAACGGATTGGTGTCTGACCGCAGTGCAGTCTCTTGTGGTGTACCACAGGGGTCTGTACTGGGTCCATTGCTCTTCGTCGTGTACATTGACAAAATCACTTAAGTGATTCTGAATTGTGGTTATGTCCTTTACGCTGACGACTTGGTGATATAATATGTCTGGAAAGGAGTAAGATATATTGTGCGAGTTAATCCAAGATGATTTAAACTGCACTCATGCATAATGTGTACAACGTCTAAAACTAAAATAATGTGGTCGTACTCAGAGCAAACCATTTTTGATCCGGAAACCCCAGATAATGTAAAAATAAAGCTAGACGGTATGGCTTTAGAGGTTGTAAAAACTTCTGTTACCTAGGTGTAGACGTAGATCGCTATTTGCTGTTCGATAGCTTCTGTGATAGAAAGCAATAGATAGGTTGAGCAAATTACGCAGATTAAAAAAGTGGATGACCAAACAACTAGCTTTAACTGTCTATGAACAAAGTGTGCGATTATGGTGCTATCGTCATTGATGGGGCGAGTGCAAACCATAGGAAAAAACTAGAGACTGTACAAAACAGCTATCTAAGATGCTGTTGTCTGATGCTGTCAAATGCAAAGTACATACATCTCTGCAAGAGGCGAAACAAGCAACTGCTCGGAATCATGTAATCTGAGTAGAAATCTGGACAATGTGGTGGAGCCGGTCAGAAATCTACGCGCCAATGCCAAAGTCGAGCTGTGTGTCAGCAGGTCAAAAAACTGTAGATATGATAAAAGTCCTCTGTATAGAGGAAATAAGCTGTGGTTGAAACTTTCACCAAAGCAACAACAATGTATGTTACGACTTGATTGAGATGTCGACATCTCTTATGTCTGGAGTGTATTAATTGTGCTATTGCATCTGATATTGAGATATTTTGCTATTGTTATATTGGTATCGCATTTGTTATGTTATTTTCTTGGCTATACTGAACAGCTAATTGCAACAAATATTGTCAATAAAACTTTTCAAACTCAAACTCGAAAGACTGCAGCCTGTATTGTCAGTAAACTGCTGCCTGTTTTGATACTTTTTAAAGAAATTTTTATACTTTTTTTGTGATTTTTTTTTAAAAGTTTTTGGCATCATTAATTGGCAAAATATAAGAGTTCAAAAGAGATGCCAAGAATGGAGTCCTTTTTCACATATCTGTACAAAAAAAAAACCCTGTAAAAAGCCATAATGACTTTTGAGATCCATTTATGATTTAAGCCGAAGTCAGGCCGAAGTAGAGAAAAAAATTAAAAAAAAAAATCCCACCCACCGATCTCACCATTTTTTTTACCACATGCGCGAAGCACCGGGTATATATTACGTAACCTGGTTAAATCCCATAGTTTATCTGCCTTGAACTATGGTCCATGTTTGTCACACCTTGTGTTTATGGGAGGCGTTTGAACCAGTTTATGTGATATATCCACAGTCAGATTCTTTTGTTTTAAGGTGTGACCATAGTTTAAGGCCCAGGTAACTATGGCATATAGACACACCCAAATCAAGCTCTCTCTACCAGTAGTGCCACTATTTATAGAAAGGAATTTGAATAAGTGCAGGTCTCAAATAAGTGTCACATGTACAGGGCTATCAAAAGCTGAAGGCACTTGGTTGCTTGAACTGGCCACCATGGGTTTTTCTTTTATAGGCCTAACAAACTACGTTGGTATAAAGTTAGGTATAGGGCATGAATGCATGCAATTTGGCAGAGGTAAAGGTGTAGTAACATAGGTACTCATGGCACTGAAAAGATACGTCAAATAGGTGATAATAGGGAGGTTTAGCAACCACTGCGTGGGCAATATAACGCAGACGTACAGCATACCTACAGCATTGCTACGTCTGCGTAAAATCAGCTACGCATGACTTACGTCGTGATTGCTAAACCTCCCTAATAACGTATATGTGTGACCTAGGCAACAAATGCGTGTGAAAATATGGATTTTGGGATTTAAGTCTGTTTTGAAGGTAGACTTTCTTGGCTTTCCAAAACAGTTTTAGTTTTGTCAATAAGTCCATTATCAACTGTTGTATGAGGTAACAGGATAACATACAATGTACATTATTTTCAGTGCAAAAAGACCATTTTGACACTCTTCCAAGTGTGATTCCAGCATAATCAAAGTCTGTTTGTTGGATTCAAAGCACTTAGAAATGCCTCCTTTCTGCACAATGACATATGAAAAATCCGAGAGAGGAATGTCTAGGCTTTTCAGACGTGTTTTAATTGTGTTGATCGGGTCAACACTTGGCTAGGGATGGATAAGGTACCTTTTTGCTGCCTAGGGCACATATATTTTAATGGTCCCGGTCAATGATTTCAGGATATGACCATCGGTGACTAGTATACACAATGAAAGTGGGTGGACAGGATATAGCACATAATCCCAGCAGATTCTAACCTACCAATGCTCTTACACTACCTTCATATTTTACATGTTGTACTCTGCTTGGAGTACTGTGCCTCTCCATGTTTCTATAGCTATGTAGAACAGGGTCATGATTTAGTAGGCACGCAAAATGGATCGTTCATACATCCTTGTATGGATTCCTCTTATTGCTTGCCTCCTGACTATATGTGTCAGTGACTAGCACTGTGGGACCAGGATGAGGTATACATCTCTCACAAACAGTTAGCTCTCTTAGTTTCTAGACGTGGACGGTAAAGGTCTCAGGTCACAGTCTAGTTCAAGTGAGGTAAGGTCTTACTATGATATACCATTTTATTATTCCATAAATTCTAACATATTTTGTATTAATCAAAGAATATCTATGAAATTAATACAGAGGTTGGTTCTAAGAGCTATAAGAGCGCTCAAACTTTGTATAAGAGCGTTCATGCCCCACTGCACACCAGCCAGAGTCAGTTAGACAGAGTTTCTGACATCAAAGGCTCCGACCTAATGGTCCACTGCACAATATAATAAAAATGAGGGACTCAGTGTGCGACCTCATGGTTCAGTGCACAAACTAATAAGTTGTAAGTGAATGCAACCGGCCGTCACGGGTGCCTGAGCACCGCTGACGCCGTCATGAGTGTCTGAGCACTCTAATAACTGAACAATGGGTTACATAAGCACGATGCCATAACCGTCCGGTCGCTCTAGCGTCGCTTCTGAGCAAGCTAGGTCAAATATCAAAACATTTATGGAAAGCCCATAATTAGACGGTCAAAATGAGCCCAAGATCAAGGCGGAACTTCCATTATTAGGGAAGTTACGCCATGGAGACTGAATGGAGCTCCGAGTGCACTACAGACAAACCGGCGTGAGTTACGCGCCTATCCAGCGGGCAGTTTAAACTTGGCATATTCAACTCCGCGCATGCGCAAAATGGCGGTTGTAGCTGCGTAAACGACCGAGTTATGAGGGTTTACAGAAGTTACAGAACCGACCAAGACAAAGGGGGACACAGCGGCGCCCATGGGGGTCCTTTGTGGACCCAGTGACACATGAAAGCCTCCCCTCTAACAATTGCAGAGTTAGGCAGATGCTACTGGCCCCAGTCAGTCCGGAGGTGCTTTTCCAAGATTTGCTACAAATAGCCTGTCTGCACCTCCAAGAGGACAGAACACCAAGAACCGCTCTAGAGGTAACATCTCCAGTCATCTCCTGCTACCTGCTATACCACTGCACTATGGTGAAACTATGCTAGACAGGCATTGGTTTCCATCATTAGTGACCAGAGGGTATCTTCCTCAAGACTTCCACCAGAGGGTAAAGTTATTCATTATTATATTATTCCTCTAAGCAGCAGGTCAGGAGCTAGGTGTGGGAACCCACCTAGAACTATGCTGGACATTGTATTATTATTACCTCACAGGTGGAGTGGAACAGAACATTATACTTTATAACTTACTGTATATTTACTGTATGTACAAATTACCTACATACTAACTACTGTATGATTGATATTTCTTATATGGTGCCTAAAGCTGAATAAACCAGTGACCACTGGAAATAACACTATTTTATGAGAGCTTAATGTATTTACACTATATACCACTAGTCTTATGATATTTCTCATATGACAACTTGATCATGCACAATCACTAGTATGACAAAGTGGTGGAGAACATCCTACTAAGATCCCATTTCTCACAAGCTCATAAAAATTAAAGCTGGCAACATTACTAAAAACAATCATACACACAGTAAAACCCACTCCACCCACCCAGTGACCTTGACACCATGCCCACCAAGGTCACCAGTGAGAGCTCCCACATACCAGTGAGATCTCCCACATACCAGTGAGATCTCCCACATAACAGTGAGATCTCCCACATACCAGTGAGATCTCCCACATCAGTGAGGTCTCCCACACGTCAGTGAGGTCTCCCACACGTCAGTGAGGTCTCCCAAACGTCAGTGAGGTCTCCCACACGTCAGAGAGGTCTCCCACACGTCAGTGAGGTCTCCCACACGTCAGAGAGGTCTCCCACACGTCAGTGAGGTCTCCCACACGTCAGAGAGGTCTCCCACACGTCAGTGAGGTCTCCCACACGTCAGTGAGGTCTCCCACACGTCAGTGAGGTCCACCCCACACATCAAGGTCTTCATGTTCATCAGGAGTCATACATATAGCCCCAGCATCAACACTATTTATAAGAGCCTTGAGATAATTACACTATATACCACTAGTCTTATGATATTTCTCATATGACAACTTGATCATGCCAATTACTAGTATGACAAAGTGGTGGAGAACATCCTACTAAGATCCCATCTCTCACAGGCTCACAAAAAAATTAAAGCTGGTAACACAACTAGGACCAGTCATACACACAGTAAATTAAAGCTGGTACCGCAACTAAGAACAAACATGCACACAGTAAATTAAAGCTGGTACCGCATACACACAGTAAGACCCACTCCACCCACCCAGTGACCTTGACCTTGACACCTTGAGCTTAATGTATTTACACTATATACCACTAGTCTTATGATATTTCTCATATGACAACTTGATCATGCACAATCACTAGTATGACAAAGTGGTGGAGAACATCCTACTAAGATCCCATTTCTCACAAGCTCATAAAAATTAAAGCTGGCAACATTATTAAAAACAATCATACACACAGTAAAACCCACTCCACCCACCCAGTGACCTTGACACCATACCCACCAAGGTCACCAGTGAGATCTCCCACACATCAGTGAGATCTCCCACACACCAGTGAGATCTCCCACACATCAGTGAGATCTCCCACACACCAGTGAGATCTCCCACACATCAATGAGGTCTCCCACACGTCAGTGAGGTCTCCCACACGTCAGTGAGGTCCACCCCACACATCAAGGTCTTATCAGTCAAGCTGGCAGAACAACACACAAAGACCTTACGTAGTCAGGGGCCTGTTGAAGAGGTCTCCCTCCCACCTAGATCTAGGAGGCCCACAGGAGGCAAACCAGCCTCCAATACAACAGACTCACACTCAGTAGACCCCACACCTCCCACCCTGTCTACTCAGGGGACATCCAGTTCTCAGGGATCCAACATTTCCCAGGGATCTCTACAGGACGCTCAACTCACGCTATCTACCTCAGGGGAAGAAGGATCTGCCTCAGGGGGTGGATCCACACCCTCATCTAGATCCTCCACCCCAGCTCCAGCCTTTGACAGCCACTCCTCCAGAGACACCTCCCCCACACCCTCCATCATGGACACCGATGAAGGCCCCCAACCTAATCAAACAGCTGAGAAGATAAGGGCCTATGAAAAGGCCATCCAAGATGCAGTTACTGCCCTAGAGACCAACAAGTCCCAGCAGGAGGAAAGGGAGAGGATCCTCAACCAACAACTGGCAGAGAGGAATGCAGCAATAGATGCCCAACAGAAGGCCATGGAAGACCAACGGAAGTCCCTAGAGAGACAACAACAACAGATAGCAGATCTCATGAAGATGGTATCATCCCAGACCTCACAGCCTCCCACACCAGCCATCACACCTGTTGTCACACCATCTGCCTCTGGATCCAAGGATGACATCATAATCTCCATGGTGTCCAACATGACCAAACTCATAGACAGAAAACAACAGGACGACAGAAAGATCAGGCTACATGAGGTAACAAAACCCAAAACCTTTTCACACCCATCACCACTCATGTCAACAGCATTATTTATTGACAACAAATTCCCAGAATATCTGAAGGATAAGTACAAAGTAACAGACAGTGACACCATGGTAACATATCTACCCAAGTACCTTGAAGGACAAGCACTAGCTTGGTTTGAATCCTTCAGGGAAAGTGCCACACCTGATATGTTGACATGGACCAATGTAGTGAATAAATTAAAAGAGTATTTTGCTACTCGAGACAATATCATCTTAAGGACAGCACTCCGTGCACAAAAGGTAGATGAACCTGTCCTAGACTATGCATGCCATCTCAGGAAAGTGTGTAATGCCCAACGCCAAAGCGATGAAATCTTGAGCAAGGCATTTACCCAAGGCATGAGGCCCTGGATCTCTGTAGCTCTTGAAAACAAGAAAATAGACTCCTTTGACCAAGCCCTAGACCTAGCCTTAGAGGTTGAGACCCAAGAAAGATCTAGGAAGGTAAGGGAGGCAGAGTCTAACCCACAGCCTACTAAGAAAAAGGTCCAGGAAATCAGCACTAGTGCAGATGAAGATGTTAACCTAATGTCTAGTGCCCATGTAAGGCAACAGGAGGCCAAGGTTACATCAAAAGACCCTACCGGTAGATATAGAGGAAATAACTATGACCCCAACTACCAATCCAATAGAGGTAGAGGTAGGGGGGGGGCAACAACAACAACCGGGGAGGTCACAACAGTAGGAAAGACAACAGCTCTTCCAACTCCAACAATGGTAACTCTTCATACAGTGATAGGAGAGACAGAACCCCAAGTAATGGCAGATCCTATAATAATCAAGGATCCAACAGTAGGAGCCATAGTCCACATAGGAACTACAACTCTGGATCCTACAACAACTCTGGATCCTACAACAACAGCCAGGGTTCAAACAACTCTGGATCCTATAATCAAGGATCCAACAGTAGAAGCCATAGTCCACATAGAAGCTACAACTCTGGATCCTATAATCAAGGATCCAACAGTAGAAGCCATAGCCCACACAGGAACTACAACAGTGGATCCTACAACAACAATGGCGCCTACAACAACCAGAGATCCAACAACTCCGGTCAATACAGCAACTCTGGTCAATATAACCAGGGTTTCAACCCACGCCAGGAGGATTACAAACCTGACACAAGAGGTTACCAGGGGAACCAACACAGTAACCCCCAAATACCACCTCTTGTAATGGATCAAATGTCCAAGCTCCTGGTGGCAAGCATCTCAACCACCCCACAGAACCAGGAAAACTAGGATGTCACAGTGCCGATGGGCCAGTGCACTGTGACACCCCAAATACAAACAATCAATCAGGATTAACAAAGATCCAACCAGAGACAATTGCTAGTGCCAATCTACCATCTAACAGACAGAGACGTCCATCAGTGATACACATCACCCCACCAGATTCATCATCAAAGGATACAGGTGAGAGTACCAAGCTTTCTATTGTACTTCTTCAAAATGGCTGTATCAATGCAAATCTATATGATGTTTCAGATGTACAATGTTTGGTTGATACAGGTGCTACTATCACCTGTGTCAGACAATCATTCCTCATGGATCTCCAAAAGAGATTCCATATCCAACTGAGGAAATCTAAAATCAACATCCACTTGGCAGATGGGTCGGTGTGTCATGTTAGACATTCAGCTATGCTGAACTTTAGAATCCAAGTCGTCAGATTCCAATACCAATTTGCTGTAATACCCAACCTCACACAGCCCGTTGTACTCGGCACAGATTTCTTAAGCACTACAAAATCTCAAATTGAATTTAATGTTGATCCTGAACAAATTCTCAAACCCATTAGGGCAGTGAGGGATTTTACCATCCCTCCATTCTCTGAACTTGCAGTATTGGGTAAGGTCACATCTACTCAATCACTGCAAGGCAAAACTGGAGTAGTAGATAACCTCCAAAGAAATAACAATGCCCCATATCTAGTTCAAAGGGCAGCAGTAACCCCCAGGGAAAATAACAAACATCCCCTAGTGTTACTCAACACCAGCAGGCGCCCACATAAAATCAAAAAGGGTGCCATCATAGCTCTATTTCAGGAAGTCAAGGAATCTGATTTAGAAAAACCTCAACAGGTGTCAGACACTACCCCACACACTGATCAATCCATCTTAGCCATACGGCCTGAGGATGTAACTCAATTCAGTGACACAGACTCAGACTGTGAGTCCACATATGCTGACCCTGAACCCAACTCAATCAGACTCTCTGAAATAGCTGCTATACATAGTGAGGCACATGACCTGGAGCCAGAATTGGAAGAGAATGTTCCACCAAAATCTGTGCTCACATCCAAAGATCAGCATGATAGATTAGAATCACTGCTGACCAAGTATGATGATATATTTGTAGGAAAAGATGGAGACATTGGTGCCACACACCTGTATACACACTCAATACATGTAAAACCTGAGGCAGTACCATGTCATTTCCTACCATATAGACAAACACCAGAAAAACAGGCCGCAATAGGGGAAGAGTGTGAAAGGCTAGTACAACAGGGCATTCTGAGAGAATGTGCTGAGGGCCCCTGGGCTTCCAGATCCTTTTTAGTACAAAAATCATCGGGAGGCCATAGGCTCGTCACAGATTTTCGTTATTTGAACCAGAACACGATAAATCAAGCCTTATCTACACCCCGGGCCGATGACACTCTAGACATGATAGGGTCACTCAGACCAAGAGTATTCAGTAAGCTAGATGCCCAACAGGGATTTTTTCAAATTCCTATAAGACAGGAGGACCAGCATAAAACCGCATTCATAGCAAATGACAAAAAATATGTCTACGAAAGGATGCCGATGGGTTTAGCGACCGCACCTGCAGGATTCTGCCATCTAGTCACATTAATTCTGAACAAACTCAAATACAAATGTGCCCTACCATACCTAGATGACATATTGGTATTATCACCATCAATCGAACAACACTTCCATGACCTGGAAGATGTGTTCAACAGCTTAAGAGTTGGTAAACTCAAACTGAAGAAATCAAAATGTGAATACTTCATAGACAGAATAGACTTCTTGGGAATGAGAGTCACACCCATGGGACTGCAACCATCTCCCACAAAGGTGGAGTCAATCAAAACCTTCCCAACACCAAAATCAGTCAAAAATGTCAGATCCTTCACAGGCCTATGCCAATACTTCAAAAAGTTTATCAAAGGTTATGCCCAAATTGCTAGACCATTATATGATCTACAGACACATCTCAAAGCATTTGTCTGGACAGAAGAGGCAGATAATGCTTTCAAAACACTAAAGCATGCCCTCTGTACCAATGCTCTTCTCAGATATCCAAACTATGAGAAAGAGTTCAGTTTGGCAACTGATGCTTCCAACGTGAGTTTAGGAGCTGTACTCTCACAAAGAGATAATGAAGGAGTGCTCAGACCAGTAGCCTTTGCAGGTAGAACCCTCTCCAAACATGAGAGAAATTACAATACCACAGAGAGAGAACTACTGGGAGTAGTGTACGGAGTATTACACTTCAGACACTATCTAGAGACTAGACACTTCCAATTATACACAGACCATGCAGCCCTGATCCCACTATTAACCAATACAGGACTCACACATAGATGGGCCAGATGGGCTCTAGACATACAGCAATTTTCATTCACCATCCAACATGTGAAAGGTGATGATAACATACCTCCAGATGCTATGTCTAGAAGAGAATACCCAGACTCTGGACCCATGACTAACCCTCCACCCCCACCAAGGAGAGTTAGAGCAGCAAGTAGAACCAAGTTTGCAAAAGTAACAAAGAAAGTACCATTCAAAAGGGATGATCCACCCAACAACATTGAAAGGCCAGAGACACCCATTAGGGGTATCTTGAAGCAATCTACACACTATGTGTTTTGCCACTGTGAGAGAGAATACTCACAACTCTTTCCAGATAATGACTTCGAGCCTATTGAATTCTCATCACTCAATCAGATGGTGAAGGCAACTCCTAAGGAGCCACCCTTCACCCCACCTGACTCAGATGATGAAGATTCAGAAGACACAATATATGCTATTACTCAAGCAACTTCCAAATCAGTCAGATTCTTTGAATCAATGCAGGGAGAGGAAACATCAAACCATTTGTGTCCTATGACCACACGATCAAAGACTAGAGAAATGATTCAGGAGGGCACACCAAAACCCGCCACACAATCACAAACTATTCTAAACGAGAAAAGGGTCACAGGAAACAAACCTACCAAAACCCCACCTGCCAGGAAAAATGTCACAAAAGACACTGCATCTACTAAATCAAAGAACTCTGAGACAAAGAAGAATGAGAAAAAGCAAATTGTGCCTTTAAAGAAGAAGGTTGCCACTCCCACCAAGGCGAGAATAGGCCCTCCAAAGGAGCCTACACACCAAAACAAGAGTGACACACCCCAACAAAAGGCACAAGATAGGCCAATAGTCAATGAAAAAGAAAAAGAAAGAGACAGAATAAAACAACATGTGCTAGATATAAATCAATTACTGGATCAGATTCCCGACACATCCATCTCAGGTACAAACCTTGGCTTGGAACAAAGGAAGGACAAGGACCTATTGCCCCTCATACAATATCTTGAGGATGGGACCTTGCCTGCACCAAAAACACAAGGAAACAGAATCATCAACCAAGGCCAGACATACACCTTGGTAAATGGTACATTAGTCCATATATGCCCCATAAATTGGAGAAAAACCAATACTGTACCACTTCAAATTGTTATACCACAGAAATGGGTAACAAGTACACTACAGTATTTCCATGACTCACCTACCGGCAGCCATCTTGGTTCAAGTAGGATGCTGTCAGCACTCCGACCTAGGGTATATTGGAAGTCTATGCTAGCAGACACAACAAAATATGTTTCCACCTGCCACACATGCCTCACAGCAAAAAGGCAAGTACACTCACACAAAACACCAATGACAGTGAGAGAGTATATGGCTTCACCAATGAAGTTCCTAAACCTCGACGCGGTGGGACCACTTCCCACAACTGCCAGGGGAAACAAACATATACAAGTCTGCATAGATTATGCTACCAGATATGCAACAGCTTGGGCTACTACTGACTTAAAAGCTGAGACAACAGCAGCAGAGTTCTACAAGAATATAATTTGTCATCATGGAACACCAGCCACTCTTCAAACAGACAATGGAACATGTTATACAGGTGCAAAGTTCACAAAGTTGACCAAACACCTCAAGATCAAACATAAATTCTCCTCACCATACAGGCCACAATCAAATGGGCTTGTAGAGAGATTCAATGCTAGCATAGGCACAGCGCTCAGAGCATTCTGCTCAAAGCACCAAAACAATTGGGATTCATTTATTGAACCCATAACCTTTGCATTAAACAACACTGAATCCCAAACCACAGGATTCACCCCTTTCTTCCTACTTCATGGAAGAAACCCAGCCACTCCAATGGATTGGAGTGGCTGGGTTTACAGCCACTCCAATCCATTAAATGGTAAGGTTAGGTTGAAGGTGAAGTAGGTCTCATTCCCAAGAAGTCTATTCTGTCTATGAAGTATTCACATTTTGATTTCTTCAGTTTGAGTTTACCAACTCTTAAGCTGTTGAACACATCTTCCAGGTCATGGAAGTGTTGTTCGATTGATGGTGATAATACCAATATGTCATCTAGGTATGGTAGGGCACATTTGTATTTGAGTTTGTTCAGAATTAATGTGACTAGATGGCAGAATCCTGCAGGTGCGGTCGCTAAACCCATCGGCATCCTTTCGTAGACATATTTTTTGTCATTTGCTATGAATGCGGTTTTATGCTGGTCCTCCTGTCTTATAGGAATTTGAAAAAATCCCTGTTGGGCATCTAGCTTACTGAATACTCTTGGTCTGAGTGACCCTATCATGTCTAGAGTGTCATCGGCCCGGGGTGTAGATAAGGCTTGATTTATCGTGTTCTGGTTCAAATAACGAAAATCTGTGACGAGCCTATGGCCTCCCGATGATTTTTGTACTAAAAAGGATCTGGAAGCCCAGGGGCCCTCAGCACATTCTCTCAGAATGCCCTGTTGTACTAGCCTTTCACACTCTTCCCCTATTGCGGCCTGTTTTTCTGGTGTTTGTCTATATGGTAGGAAATGACATGGTACTGCCTCAGGTTTTACATGTATTGAGTGTGTATACAGGTGTGTGGCACCAATGTCTCCATCTTTTCCTACAAATATATCATCATACTTGGTCAGCAGTGATTCTAATCTATCATGCTGATCTTTGGATGTGAGCACAGATTTTGGTGGAACATTCTCTTCCAATTCTGGCTCCAGGTCATGTGCCTCACTATGTATAGCAGCTATTTCAGAGAGTCTGATTGAGTTGGGTTCAGGGTCAGCATATGTGGACTCACAGTCTGAGTCTGTGTCACTGAATTGAGTTACATCCTCAGGCCGTATGGCTAAGATGGATTGATCAGTGTGTGGGGTAGTGTCTGACACCTGTTGAGGTTTTTCTAAATCAGATTCCTTGACTTCCTGAAATAGAGCTATGATGGCACCCTTTTTGATTTTATGTGGGCGCCTGCTGGTGTTGAGTAACACTAGGGGATGTTTGTTATTTTCCCTGGGGGTTACTGCTGCCCTTTGAACTAGATATGGGGCATTGTTATTTCTTTGGAGGTTATCTACTACTCCAGTTTTGCCTTGCAGTGATTGAGTAGATGTGACCTTACCCAATACTGCAAGTTCAGAGAATGGAGGGATGGTAAAATCCCTCACTGCCCTAATGGGTTTGAGAATTTGTTCAGGATCAACATTAAATTCAATTTGAGATTTTGTAGTGCTTAAGAAATCTGTGCCGAGTACAACGGGCTGTGTGAGGTTGGGTATTACAGCAAATTGGTATTGGAATCTGACGACTTGGATTCTAAAGTTCAGCATAGCTGAATGTCTAACATGACACACCGACCCATCTGCCAAGTGGATGTTGATTTTAGATTTCCTCAGTTGGATATGGAATCTCTTTTGGAGATCCATGAGGAATGATTGTCTGACACAGGTGATAGTAGCACCTGTATCAACCAAACATTGTACATCTGAAACATCATATAGATTTGCATTGATACAGCCATTTTGAAGAAGTACAATAGAAAGCTTGGTACTCTCACCTGTATCCTTTGATGATGAATCTGGTGGGGTGATGTGTATCACTGATGGACGTCTCTGTCTGTTAGATGGTAGATTGGCACTAGCAATTGTCTCTGGTTGGATCTTTGTTAATCCTGATTGATTGTTTGTATTTGGGGTGTCACAGTGCACTGGCCCATCGGCACTGTGACATCCTAGTTTTCCTGGTTCTGTGGGGTGGTTGAGATGCTTGCCACCAGGAGCTTGGACATTTGATCCATTACAAGAGGTGGTATTTGGGGGTTACTGTGTTGGTTCCCCTGGTAACCTCTTGTGTCAGGTTTGTAATCCTCCTGGCGTGGGTTGAAACCCTGGTTATATTGACCAGAGTTGCTGTATTGACCGGAGTTGTTGGATCTCTGGTTGTTGTAGGCGCCATTGTTGTTGTAGGATCCACTGTTGTAGTTCCTGTGTGGGCTATGGCTTCTACTGTTGGATCCTTGATTATAGGATCCAGAGTTGTAGCTTCTATGTGGACTATGGCTTCTACTGTTGGATCCTTGATTATAGGATCCAGAGTTGTTTGAACCCTGGCTGTTGTTGTAGGATCCAGAGTTGTTGTAGGATCCAGAGTTGTAGTTCCTATGTGGACTATGGCTCCTACTGTTGGATCCTTGATTATTATAGGATCTGCCATTACTTGGGGTTCTGTCTCTCCTATCACTGTATGAAGAGTTACCATTGTTGGAGTTGGAAGAGCTGTTGTCTTTCCTACTGTTGTGACCTCCCCGGTTGTTGTTGTTGCCCCCCCCTACCTCTACCTCTATTGGATTGGTAGTTGGGGTCATAGTTATTTCCTCTATATCTACCGGTAGGGTCTTTTGATGTAACCTTGGCCTCCTGTTGCCTTACATGGGCACTAGACATTAGGTTAACATCTTCATCTGCACTAGTGCTGATTTCCTGGACCTTTTTCTTAGTAGGCTGTGGGTTAGACTCTGCCTCCCTTACCTTCCTAGATCTTTCTTGGGTCTCAACCTCTAAGGCTAGGTCTAGGGCTTGGTCAAAGGAGTCTATTTTCTTGTTTTCAAGAGCTACAGAGATCCAGGGCCTCATGCCTTGGGTAAATGCCTTGCTCAAGATTTCATCGCTTTGGCGTTGGGCATTACACACTTTCCTGAGATGGCATGCACAGTCTAGGACAGGTTCATCTACCTTTTGTGCACGGAGTGCTGTCCTTGAGATGATATTGTCTCGAGTAGCAAAATACTCTTTTAATTTATTCACTACATTGGTCCATGTCAACATATCAGGTGTGGCACTTTCCCTGAAGGATTCAAACCAAGCTAGTGCTTGTCCTTCAAGGTACTTGGGTAGATATGTTACCATGGTGTCACTGTCTGTTACTTTGTACTTATCCTTCAGATATTCTGGGAATTTGTTGTCAATAAATAATGCTGTTGACATGAGTGGTGATGGGTGTGAAAAGGTTTTGGGTTTTGTTACCTCATGTAGCCTGATCTTTCTGTCGTCCTGTTGTTTTCTGTCTATGAGTTTGGTCATGTTGGACACCATGGAGATTATGATGTCATCCTTGGATCCAGAGGCAGATGGTGTGACAACAGGTGTGATGGCTGGTGTGGGAGGCTGTGAGGTCTGGGATGATACCATCTTCATGAGATCTGCTATCTGTTGTTGTTGTCTCTCTAGGGACTTCCGTTGGTCTTCCATGGCCTTCTGTTGGGCATCTATTGCTGCATTCCTCTCTGCCAGTTGTTGGTTGAGGATCCTCTCCCTTTCCTCCTGCTGGGACTTGTTGGTCTCTAGGGCAGTAACTGCATCTTGGATGGCCTTTTCATAGGCCCTTATCTTCTCAGCTGTTTGATTAGGTTGGGGGCCTTCATCGGTGTCCATGATGGAGGGTGTGGGGGAGGTGTCTCTGGAGGAGTGGCTGTCAAAGGCTGGAGCTGGGGTGGAGGATCTAGATGAGGGTGTGGATCCACCCCCTGAGGCAGATCCTTCTTCCCCTGAGGTAGATAGCGTGAGTTGAGCGTCCTGTAGAGATCCCTGGGAAATGTTGGATCCCTGAGAACTGGATGTCCCCTGAGTAGACAGGGTGGGAGGTGTGGGGTCTACTGAGTGTGAGTCTGTTGTATTGGAGGCTGGTTTGCCTCCTGTGGGCCTCCTAGATCTAGGTGGGAGGGAGACCTCTTCAACAGGCCCCTGACTACGTAAGGTCTTTGTGTGTTGTTCTGCCAGCTTGACTGATAAGACCTTGATGTGTGGGGTGGACCTCACTGACGTGTGGGAGACCTCACTGACGTGTGGGAGACCTCATTGATGTGTGGGAGATCTCACTGGTGTGTGGGAGATCTCACTGATGTGTGGGAGATCTCACTGGTGTGTGGGAGATCTCACTGATGTGTGGGAGATCTCACTGGTGACCTTGGTGGGTATGGTGTCAAGGTCACTGGGTGGGTGGAGTGGGTTTTACTGTGTGTATGATTGTTTTTAATAATGTTGCCAGCTTTAATTTTTATGAGCTTGTGAGAAATGGGATCTTAGTAGGATGTTCTCCACCACTTTGTCATACTAGTGATTGTGCATGATCAAGTTGTCATATGAGAAATATCATAAGACTAGTGGTATATAGTGTAAATACATTAAGCTCAAGGTGTCAAGGTCAAGGTCACTGGGTGGGTGGAGTGGGTCTTACTGTGTGTATGCGGTACCAGCTTTAATTTACTGTGTGCATGTTTGTTCTTAGTTGCGGTACCAGCTTTAATTTACTGTGTGTATGACTGGTCCTAGTTGTGTTACCAGCTTTAATTTTTTTGTGAGCCTGTGAGAGATGGGATCTTAGTAGGATGTTCTCCACCACTTTGTCATACTAGTAATTGGCATGATCAAGTTGTCATATGAGAAATATCATAAGACTAGTGGTATATAGTGTAATTATCTCAAGGCTCTTATAAATAGTGTTGATGCTGGGGCTATATGTATGACTCCTGATGAACATGAAGACCTTGATGTGTGGGGTGGACCTCACTGACGTGTGGGAGACCTCACTGACGTGTGGGAGACCTCACTGACGTGTGGGAGACCTCTCTGACGTGTGGGAGACCTCACTGACGTGTGGGAGACCTCTCTGACGTGTGGGAGACCTCACTGACGTGTGGGAGACCTCTCTGACGTGTGGGAGACCTCACTGACGTTTGGGAGACCTCACTGACGTGTGGGAGACCTCACTGACGTGTGGGAGACCTCACTGATGTGGGAGATCTCACTGGTATGTGGGAGATCTCACTGTTATGTGGGAGATCTCACTGGTATGTGGGAGATCTCACTGGTATGTGGGAGCTCTCACTGGTGACCTTGGTGGGCATGGTGTCAAGGTCACTGGGTGGGTGGAGTGGGTTTTACTGTGTGTATGATTGTTTTTAGTAATGTTGCCAGCTTTAATTTTTATGAGCTTGTGAGAAATGGGATCTTAGTAGGATGTTCTCCACCACTTTGTCATACTAGTGATTGTGCATGATCAAGTTGTCATATGAGAAATATCATAAGACTAGTGGTATATAGTGTAAATACATTAAGCTCTCATAAAATAGTGTTATTTCCAGTGGTCACTGGTTTATTCAGCTTTAGGCACCATATAAGAAATATCAATCATACAGTAGTTAGTATGTAGGTAATTTGTACATACAGTAAATATACAGTAAGTTATAAAGTATAATGTTCTGTTCCACTCCACCTGTGAGGTAATAATAATACAATGTCCAGCATAGTTCTAGGTGGGTTCCCACACCTAGCTCCTGACCTGCTGCTTAGAGGAATAATATAATAATGAATAACTTTACCCTCTGGTGGAAGTCTTGAGGAAGATACCCTCTGGTCACTAATGATGGAAACCAATGCCTGTCTAGCATAGTTTCACCATAGTGCAGTGGTATAGCAGGTAGCAGGAGATGACTGGAGATGTTACCTCTAGAGCGGTTCTTGGTGTTCTGTCCTCTTGGAGGTGCAGACAGGCTATTTGTAGCAAATCTTGGAAAAGCACCTCCGGACTGACTGGGGCCAGTAGCATCTGCCTAACTCTGCAATTGTTAGAGGGGAGGCTTTCATGTGTCACTGGGTCCACAAAGGACCCCCATGGGCGCCGCTGTGTCCCCCTTTGTCTTGGTCGGTTCTGTAACTTCTGTAAACCCTCATAACTCGGTCGTTTACGCAGCTACAACCGCCATTTTGCGCATGCGCGGAGTTGAATATGCCAAGTTTAAACTGCCCGCTGGATAGGCGCGTAACTCACGCCGGTTTGTCTGTAGTGCACTCGGAGCTCCATTCAGTCTCCATGGCGTAACTTCCCTAATAATGGAAGTTCCGCCTTGATCTTGGGCTCATTTTGACCGTCTAATTATGGGCTTTCCATAAATGTTTTGATATTTGACCTAGCTTGCTCAGAAGCGACGCTAGAGCGACCGGACGGTTATGGCATCGTGCTTATGTAACCCATTGTTCAGTTATTAGAGTGCTCAGACACTCATGACGGCGTCAGCGGTGCTCAGGCACCCGTGACGGCCGGTTGCATTCACTTACAACTTATTAGTTTGTGCACTGAACCATGAGGTCGCACACTGAGTCCCTCATTTTTATTATATTGTGCAGTGGACCATTAGGTAGGAGCCTTTGATGTCAGAAACTCTGTCTAACTGACTCTGGCTGGTGTGCAGTGGGGCATGAACGCTCTTATACAAAGTTTGAGCGCTCTTATAGCTCTTAGAACCAACCTCTGTATTAATTTCATAGATATTCTTTGATTAATACAAAATATGTTAGAATTTATGGAATAATAAAATGGTATATCATAGTAAGACCTTACCTCACTTGAACTAGACTGTGACCTGAGACCTTTACCGTCCACGTCTAGAAACTAAGAGAGCTAACTGTTTGTGAGAGATGTATACCTCATCCTGGTCCCACAGTGCTAGTCACTGACACATATAGTCAGGAGGCAAGCAATAAGAGGAATCCATACAAGGATGTATGAACGATCCATTTTGCGTGCCTACTAAATCATGACCCTGTTCTACATAGCTATAGAAACATGGAGAGGCACAGTACTCCAAGCAGAGTACAACATGTAAAATATGAAGGTAGTGTAAGAGCATTGGTAGGTTAGAATCTGCTGGGATTATGTGCTATATCCTGTCCACCCACTTTCATTGTGTATACTAGTCACCGATGGTCATATCCTGAAATCATTGACCGGGACCATTAAAATATATGTGCCCTAGGCAGCAAAAAGGTACCTTATCCATCCCTAGCCAAGTGTTGACCCGATCAACACAATTAAAACACGTCTGAAAAGCCTAGACATTCCTCTCTCGGATTTTTCATATGTCATTGTGCAGAAAGGAGGCATTTCTAAGTGCTTTGAATCCAACAAACAGACTTTGATTATGCTGGAATCACACTTGGAAGAGTGTCAAAATGGTCTTTTTGCACTGAAAATAATGTACATTGTATGTTATCCTGTTACCTCATACAACAGTTGATAATGGACTTATTGACAAAACTAAAACTGTTTTGGAAAGCCAAGAAAGTCTACCTTCAAAACAGACTTAAATCCCAAAATCCATATTTTCACACGCATTTGTTGCCTAGGTCACACATATACGTTATTAGGGAGGTTTAGCAATCACGACGTAAGTCATGCGTAGCTGATTTTACGCAGACGTAGCAATGCTGTAGGTATGCTGTACGTCTGCGTTATATTGCCCACGCAGTGGTTGCTAAACCTCCCTATTATCACCTATTTGACGTATCTTTTCAGTGCCATGAGTACCTATGTTACTACACCTTTACCTCTGCCAAATTGCATGCATTCATGCCCTATACCTAACTTTATACCAACGTAGTTTGTTAGGCCTATAAAAGAAAAACCCATGGTGGCCAGTTCAAGCAACCAAGTGCCTTCAGCTTTTGATAGCCCTGTACATGTGACACTTATTTGAGACCTGCACTTATTCAAATTCCTTTCTATAAATAGTGGCACTACTGGTAGAGAGAGCTTGATTTGGGTGTGTCTATATGCCATAGTTACCTGGGCCTTAAACTATGGTCACACCTTAAAACAAAAGAATCTGACTGTGGATATATCACATAAACTGGTTCAAACGCCTCCCATAAACACAAGGTGTGACAAACATGGACCATAGTTCAAGGCAGATAAACTATGGGATTTAACCAGGTTACGTAATATATACCCGGTGCTTCGCGCATGTGGTAAAAAAAATGGTGAGATCGGTGGGTGGGATTTTTTTTTTAAATTTTTTTCTCTACTTCGGCCTGACTTCGGCTTAAATCATAAATGGATCTCAAAAGTCATTATGGCTTTTTACAGGGTTTTTTTTTTGTACAGATATGTGAAAAAGGACTCCATTCTTGGCATCTCTTTTGAACTCTTATATTTTGCCAATTAATGATGCCAAAAACTTTTAAAAAAAAATCACAAAAAAAGTATAAAAATTTCTTTAAAAAGTATCAAAACAGGCAGCAGTTTACTGACAATACAGGCTGCAGTCTTTCGAGTTTGAGTTTGAAAAGTTTTATTGACAATATTTGTTGCAATTAGCTGTTCAGTATAGCCAAGAAAATAACATAACAAATGCGATACCAATATAACAATAGCAAAATATCTCAATATCAGATGCAATAGCACAATTAATACACTCCAGACATAAGAGATGTCGACATCTCAATCAAGTCGTAACATACATTGTTGTTGCTTTGGTGAAAGTTTCAACCACAGCTTATTTCCTCTATACAGAGGACTTTTATCATATCTACAGTTTTTTGACCTGCTGACACACAGCTCGACTTTGGCATTGGCGCGTAGATTTCTGACCGGCTCCACCACATTGTCCAGATTTCTACTCAGATTACATGATTCCGAGCAGTTGCTTGTTTCGCCTCTTGCAGAGATGTATGTACTTTGCATTTGACAGCATCAGACAACAGCATCTTAGATAGCTGTTTTGTACAGTCTCTAGTTTTTTCCTATGGTTTGCACTCGCCCCATCAATGACGATAGCACCATAATCGCACACTTTGTTCATAGACAGTTAAAGCTAGTTGTTTGGTCATCCACTTTTTTAATCTGCGTAATTTGCTCAACCTATCTATTGCTTTCTATCACAGAAGCTATCGAACAGCAAATAGCGATCTACGTCTACACCTAGGTAACAGAAGTTTTTACAACCTCTAAAGCCATACCGTCTAGCTTTATTTTTACATTATCTGGGGTTTCCGGATCAAAAATGGTTTGCTCTGAGTACGACCACATTATTTTAGTTTGAGTGCAGTTTAAATCATCTTGGATTAACTCGCACAATATATCTTACTCCTTTCCAGACATATTATATCACCAAGTCGTCAGCGTAAAGGACATAACCACAATTCAGAATCACTTAAGTGATTTTGTCAATGTACACGACGAAGAGCAATGGACCCAGTACAGACCCCTGTGGTACACCACAAGAGACTGCACTGCGGTCAGACACCAATCCGTTGGCCCGTGTACGCTGAGACATGTTGCTTAAATAGCTCGTAAACCAAGACATCGCCCGGGCAGTAGACCCCAGTAATTCCAGTTCATCTAGAAGCAGAAAGTGACTTATCGTATCGAAAGCCTTCCTCAGATCAAGTAAGGCCATCACTGATAAGTCATCCCTGTTTCTTGCTTCATAGAGCTCCTGAACTAGCGAGTAGACTGCATCTGTTGTAGATTGACCTGGTATGAAACCAATTGTTTATCTGATATGAGACCCTCACGAGCACATGCCTAACTAGTTGTGCATGTGCCTCACCTTCAAGAATTCTTTGATATCAGATCCAGTTGGCTCACAGGCCGCCAGTTTGTCAGCATAGTCAAAAGTCCTCTCTTAGGGAGCGAATTGATGGAGGCACCCGTGAAACACAGCTCTGAGAGTGCTTGGGACAGCCTCAATGGCATCTCTTATCACAATAGGTTTGATATGTTCAATACGAGGGGGAAAGGTGTAGTTAAAATCCTTCTGGAAGCAATATTGCTGCTCTGGGAGATGACATTCTGATTATTTAGCGGCCATATTGGATTTTGCCCGTTTTTGAAGGAACCACACATAGGATTATCCAGGACTTTTAAGATAGTGGTAGGCATACCAAATCAAATCATTCCTGCGATTTTCAGCTTTGAGTTATTTTATTCTGGGTAAAAACTTAAAGTCCTGTACTATAGTCTTTAATATAAATACCTGCAAATCTAGTGGTATAACCAGCATTAATTCCAAGGTATTAACTCACTGTTCTCATCCCTCCAACTGAGATGTATATTTATAAACTCCTTTAAGTATGGCATTTTTTCCAGAAGCATGGGCAACCAGAACGGTTGTACCAATACCCAAGGCATGCGCCTTGAATTTGATTGGGAACTGGCGCCGCATAACTTCATTGCCTTTGCCGGGCAAGATGCTTGAGCAAATTGTACATGAAAATATTGTGAACCATCTGCAGATTAGTAATTTATTAGTTGATAGTCAAACATTTGGTATCTATAAACATTTCGCATCCTTGCTGTCTGTTCCACTCGCTAAAGAAGGCATTATGTTTTGAATCGAATCAGAGCGCTGTTGTCAATGGAAAAGGTCTAATTTGAGGAGAATAATGTATCCCGTCATGGATTCTACATCAGCAGGAGGCCATTTTTCCTCATACATATGGGGGTCCATATGTTACATATGGCCCCAATATGTCTTTGCTCAGATTTCCACGTCCTCCCTCATTGGATACGGCCTTCTACGGAGCCCCTAATAGGACATACCAAAAATAATTATTTTTCTAAAAAATTATTCTTGCGGGTACTGGGGTATTCTTGCGGGTACTGGGGTATTCTTGTGGGTACTGGGATATTCTTGCGGGTACTGAACAATTCTTGCGGGTACTGAACAATTCTTGCGGGTACTGAACAATTCCTGCGGGCACTGAACAATTCTTGCGGGTACAAGAACAATTCTTGCGGGTACAAGAAAGATTTTATTGGAGGAAAAAAAGACTTTTTGGTAGGTGAATGCATAATTCTAGCACCCACAAGGATAATTCTAGCACCTACAAGAATTCTTTGTGCACCCACAAGAATTCTTTGTGTACCTGCAAAAATGTTCATGTACCTGCAGGAATCTTCCAGTACCCGCAGGAATCTTCCAGTATCCGCAGGAATCTTCCAGTACCCGCAGGAATTTTTTTTTCATGAAAAAAATCTTTTTGGTATTGTTCAGTACCCGCAAGAATTCTTCAGTACCCGCAAGAATTCTTCAGTACCCGCAAGAATTCTTCAGTACCCACAAGAATTCTTCAGTACCCGCAAGAATTGTCTCTGTACCCGTAGGAATTGTTCAGTATCCGCAAGAATATTTTTTCTGCTGAAAATAATTATTTTTGGCATGTCCTCTTAGGGGCTCCGTAGCCTTCTGCCTCCAGATGCGGACAAAAATGTGGATTTACTCAAGATACGGAAAGTGAAAATTCTGCATCATATCCGTATATGGGAGCCTGAATACCACCTGCTCTAAAGCAGGTGTTATCCTATATATGGCCCTTTTTCCTCCATATGTGTCCTTTTTTATGTCCATATCCCAGTGGGCACAGAACGTTGAGACAATGTTGATACAACATTGATTTTGTTGAAGCAATGTTGATCCAACTCAATTTCAACATTCTGTGCCCACTGGGATGTGAATTTAAATCATAGGCTGAGATTAGAATGCACCTTATATGCATCCCTTAAAGTGGGACTGGGATACAGGTATAATGAAATAATACCCGCAATAATCTGTTTCAGTGACAAGGAACTCCCGTCCAGTAGCACTGATATTTCTACAGTCAATTGACACACTATGGAGACCCTTTATGTATCATAAGAATGGGAGTTATATGAAGGTACCTGTACATCTATGGTTAAAATGAAGCATTCACTACCCCTAAATAGTTTTTTGATGCCGTTTATAGGGTTAATACTAATACAATGTAAATGCATTAAGAAAAAGCCTGTAGTATGTCATGCACCACATT
Organism: Acholoe squamosa; assembly: GCA_949317995.1. Classification (NCBI taxonomy): domain Eukaryota; kingdom Metazoa; phylum Annelida; class Polychaeta; order Phyllodocida; family Polynoidae; genus Acholoe; species Acholoe squamosa. Next base: position 7,347,689 of record OX439036.1, on the reverse strand, counting down.
ACAAGAGATATGCAATGAAATCTATGTTTAAACTTCAAAATAATCTGACATTCTATTCTGAATACTTTAATCATAAAATGCTCAATTTATAAATCATTTTGTATCATGATATATTTGATATTACAGAGGGACGAAGTCAAACTTTATGTTGTGAAGCACACCAGATCCTATATAGGCAGATTTTGAAGACGCTGAGTTCAGTGTTGTGATAGAAGGAGCTATAGTTGGCAGAAGTATTGACCTACTAGAAGCTCTCACTACTGCAATTTTCAACACCGAGTTTCTAGTCTTGACATTTTTGAGTCTGACAAGGTTGAGATAAGGGAGGATTATGGTCATTTACAAACTAAGTTCTGTAAAATGTATTTTGGCTATTTATAATTGCCTCTTAGTATATCATTTGCAATAACATCTGCATGCAAGTCTGTATTTAACCATCAACAGCGTAGTACTCCATGGAAGACATGGATTAGCACATGTATTCTGTCTACATACCTTATAAAATAAAATTGTACATTTAAAATAAATCAGACCCGAATATAATCTTGTGTTCTTTGTGTATTTAGTATTGATAAACATGCTGTATTTCAGCCTTGAATACACTACTGAAATAGCGTCTACTGCTATCATTATCTTAATTCTGCTCCCTTTGATTAGTCTTGATGATATCATCATCATTCTGATTAGGCAAAACTACTCAGCCAATGCAGCAAAAGTGATGATGCCTGACTCATCACTTTGACTAGTCTTGATGAGGAAATCATCATTTTAAAAAGGCAAAACTACTCAGCCAACACAGAAAAAGTGATGATGGTATACTCATCACTTTGAGTAGGCTTGATGATGTCCCCATTATTTTGATTAGGCCAAACTACTGTCATGGTGCACCATTGAAACGATTAGGTAAAACTCATCACTATTGATGAGGTTTTGATGAGTTTTTGATTAGTTTCCAATAAGTCTCCATTTGCAGTAAAAACAATGTCTTCAATTAACCCTCTAAGGCATCTAGCTTGTAGTAATGATCACACAACACAGCAGGTGGCAATTACATTGTTGTCTCAATGTTGATCAGTATTTTCAGACTATGGCTATATCAAATAGTAAAAAAAAAAATGCAATCTTTTATTGAGTGGTGATAAACCTGGCAAACAGTCAACAAGATCATTCTCATGGGTTTGTCTATATTTTGGCAAAAGGTCAATAATCATAGTCAAGTGAGTGACAGTTACTCAATGGGTAGTTATAGAATATGAGCCAACAGAGACAAAAAATTCAATCAACCTTGAATACATGATTAACCTTTAAAGGGTGTAAAATGTTTTGGAGCTTCTATATTTCATGACACAGAATGTAGCATTTCAGTAATGCTGGGATGGGAAGAGTCTTCACCACAGATGGTTGAAGGGACACCAAGTTTTCCTGCACACAGCAGCGGCAGTACCATTTAAGTGATTGAGGTTGAGTTAGAAACTCCTCCAATTTGTAAATCCAGTATGAAATGGTTTGCCACTTTTGTTTGCTGCTCTGAGTGTCTTTGTACAGAATGTCTTGATACACATTCAGGCTTTCATCACTGAACTGGTTTAAATCAACCATTTGTTGTGCTAAATACTCATTGTAAATGACTTTTCGGGCATTGGGTTTCATCCCCTTGGCTTCCGCTATACCATAATCCCGTCTTGTTGCAATGGCTGCTTTGATGCTTCTCAACTGTGCCACTCCATCATGTGACACCCTCATACCTGTCTGCAGCAGAACTGGAAGTAGGTCATCATTCAAATGATAATGATTGTGATTGGAGACAAAATAATGTGTTAGCATAGAAATATTAATGGTTGAAATGTCAGCCCCATGCCTGATTAGCCACCTGACACAGTTACCTGTACCAGTGTTTGACCGCATGTTCCAAAGCTGTACCATAACCAACATGGTCCTTGTTGATATCACAGCCATGCAGAAACACCAGGTCAAGTCTGTGATGGTTAAAATTTCTCATCATTTCATGAAGTAAAGGTTTTACATTGAGGGACCAATTCACATCAGGGGTCAAATTTACATCTGCTCCAAACTTCACCAGCAGTGTGAACAGTGCAGTAAAAACTGCATTGTCTTGCACAAATAGAGCTCGGGAAAGAGGATATCCACTATATGTTCTCTTTCCAATGATCGCATTAGGGTCAGCACCATGTTTCAATATCAGCTCGACATTTCTAACAGTCGAGTTGTCATGACAATTTGTGATTGCTGCCATCAAAGGTCTTGCTAATTGGTATCTGTCCTGTGTGCCATCTGGTTTGGTAGGATGTTGAAGCAGAAGCTCAATAAGCTCCGGAGGGCAATCACGATTTGCCTCTAATGTAAATGTTAGATGGTTTTCATGTTCATCAGGAGTCATACATATAGCCCCAGCATCAAGAAGCATTTTTACGCCCTCAGTCCATCCTACCCTTACTGCCTCACATAAAGCATACCTCTGTCTATAACGTACCTTCCATATACATTCCCTTTTAACCAGCTCCTCATTAACATCCCAGCCACCTTCCAAAACTGTGACAAGATGCTCCAAAATTTGATTCTGTATTATGCGTAGAACAATAATAGATCTTCTATGATGGTCTGAATCGGGCTCCAGATCAGCATCAACATCAGAATCGGAAGAGTAATATGACTCTGATTCAGAGTCCTGATCAGGCACATTGACAACCTTTTCCAGATTGTCCCAGTCAATAGTTGCCTTGGGGGCAGTGTGCTCTGCCATTTTACTCTATGACCCTAAGGATATTGATGATACTTTGGTTGTAGTCCATCTGCCAATTGTTAGATAAACACAGTCCCTGTTTCTGTAAATGTAACAGAAAATTAAGGTGTCATAAACGCGTCTCCAGGAATAAATTATATTCTAGGAAAAACGCGATTATGATAAGTTTGATAGAAGGAAATTTCCAACTTCTCTGAAAAGGCAATGGAAAAAAACACTTTTTTTTTAGTTTACAGTGCTAATAAAAATGAAACTTAGAAAAGATTAATTCATAATTGTCTGGTTATATATCAAGACATGTACCACTGGTATATTTTCTGAGAACCAGTGCTCAAATGACGTTCACCAAAATCCTTCTTCTCTATCACTCCCTAATTTACCTGCCCACCAATCGGCCCAGTCCTTTCTCCATTAGTCCCTCAATACAATACTCCCTGAATCCTCCATTTAGCGCTGGTTCCACAGGCATAAATCGGCACTAATCCGACCGATTTTTTTTCTATACTTTTGATATATTATAAATCGTCGGATTAGAGCTATTCCGACCGATTGTATGGCTGTGGAACCAACGCTTTACCTTACCTCTCCCTCCAGATTGACTGCCAAACCCCTCCATAGGCCATGGTTCAAGTTGATAGGCCTCATGTGGCATAGGTTAATTTGAACCAACATTTTAATGTCCTCCTGCACGATGCTAGCTATGTTCTGATGCTTCAACTGGCATTCCTTGTGGGGCTATGCTAGAGTGTGCACTGGTGGTGTGCTACTGCGACATGCAGAGACATGTACAACCATGTTATGGATTGTATGAACACAACATTGTGTATACTAGACCTAATAGACCTGGAGGCCATTTCTCAATGTACTACTACTACACACAACCACTACGATTTAAAAATGCAATGAATAAGCCAGGCTATCGTAGGAACTGCCCTAGGACTGCATGCTCACTACGATCAGCAGCTATGCAGTAATTTACATAAGGTTGAGTAGGTCAGTCATACTGGTGCAGACATTAGGGACTAATAGTGCATGGTACTGTTAAGGCCAAATTGTTAGGTTATCAGTACGATTTAAAGGACAGCAGTCGTAGTGTGTTAAGAAATGGCTTCCTGACCAAGTTACATCTGGGGAGTTTTATATGTCAGCGCTACCCACCCAAGGAGCCTTCACATACACATACACCAAACCCATTAGACATTAGACATAAGATTTGAGTAGCATAGGTGGTACAACTATCTTTTCCTCAGCCAATCCAGTCACCAGTCAAATTAGACCCACTGAACTCCATCTGGTAGCTTTACAAAATATGGTGTGTCTGCTCTTTTGGTTACACATTGTTTCCTTTACAACTGTTGGAAAAAAAATTGATATTTACTGAAACAATGGAAATTCCTGTTAGCTGCGTTTATTATGTTCTAGCACAGACTCACCCATTCATTTTGTTCAATTCCTTTTATTAAGGGGGGAATGGTCTCCTGATTTTGTGTCTTCATTTCTTCTATTTTCAAATATTTATAGACATTTGTAGGAATATTAATGCCATGAGAAGATGGGAACAGTAGCCATTACATGCTTAAACAAGAGCCATCAAACTTCACATTATACAGTTTCTGGGCTAGCCCACGTGGGCGCCAGCTGGCTGCCCAGCTGTAACCCATCTGGGCCAGAGGAATCCCAGATTCTGGGTCCCTTGTGGTTGTGCTGGCTGGGTCATTTCTCTTCCTTCCAAGTCGATTAATTAACAAATGAACAATTGCACTCAAAATGTGTATACTGGTTTCCAATCCCCCCCTGACATTTTTGACACAACAGCATGATTGCCCTATAAACTTTGATTCTTCTAGAATAAAAAGACTTGGAAAGAACTAGTCTGATGATTATTTTTATTACATTCAGCCTCTAATAAATACAAAACCATTTACCAATATTCTACAGACTTCAGTTTATCAATGGAATCCTTTATTAATTTATTTTATTTTATCCAACCTGTGTTTAATTCTTTTAATCATTCAGATTTCATGACACAGGATGTAGAGTTTTAGTGCTGCTGGAATGGGAGGCTCCTCACTACAGATGGTTGGAGGGCTACCAGGTTCTCCCGTACATAGCGGCGACAGTACCACTTGAGTGGCTGAGTTTGGCACAGGAACTCCACTGATATCCTGTCCAGAGTGTTTAGCCATCTTTGTATCATGTCTTCTGTATCTTTGAAAGAAACCGTTGGATAGACATCTAGACTTTCATCACTAAATTGGTGTAAGTCATCCATTTGCTTACCTAAATACTCAGTGTAGATGATCTTTCTAAGATTGCCTTTCATCATTTGAAGTTTTACCTAACACAACTCTAACACAACTGATCCCACATAATTTTTGCAAGTTCATTGAGGCTGTTGTCCTGTAGTGCAGCTGATATGGCAGACCCAATGGTACGTAGCAACGTCACTGCGCCATATGCCACCCTCATACCAGCCTTCAGCAGAATGAGCGGCAGGTCATCATACCATCAGTCATCATATAAACGACAATGATAATCACGGATGAAATGTTCCTTAAACTCCTTAAACTTGATGCTCTGATTGCACATTCCACTGCTGAACCATAAGCACCATAAAACCTGATGTTGAAACCATGCAGGAACAACTCATCAACTCTGACAAGGTCAAGCTTTTTAAACATTTCAGGGAACAGTGGTTGTATATCAGGGTGGTTGTAATTCACATTTGATCCAAAACTTTTAAAAAGGAGAAAAATTGCACATCAGCATGAGGATGTTGGGATAAGTATCAATGTCACTTGATTCATTAGGGTGAGCTCCATGCTCCAATAACAGCACAATATTCCTGAACTTTGGATCATGTTTACAATTTAGGGTTGCCTCTATCAAAGGTTTGGATCCGTGCCTGCCTCCAGAGTGATTGGGATTTGCACCATGTTGTAACAGCAGCTCAATGAGATCTGTTGGACATTTGGGAATTCTCCACAGTGCACATATTATTGGACTTTCTACTTGATTAGGTGTGGTGCACCAGCATCAAGAAGCACCTTGATACCTTTGATCCAATGTCTCCTTGCTGCCTCACCTAATGCAGTTGTCAGTCTGTACTCTCTTTTCCCACCATAAAGTTTACAAGGTGTTATGAGTATCTCATTAAAATCCCATCTACCTTTTCGAATAATCTTCAGATGTTCCAGACTCTTATTATTTCTTATTGCAATGACTATTTCAAACCTTCTAAACTGGTCTAATTCATCTTCATAATCAGAATCAGGGAACTTTGCAAGTGTCTGATCATACACTTTTTCTAAACTTTGCCTGTCAATGTTTGACTGTGATGTACTGCACTCTGCCATTTTGCTACTTCAGGACGAACTGTGTTGAGTTGATTCATGAAGTATGTGATATTGCTGAAGCTTTTATAATGCAAAGGAGTCTAGATGTATTGGCAAGTTTGCTATTGGCAGGTTTGCAGCTTCCAATATACCAATATTTCAAGTTACTCTCATCCTTTTCCTCACAGTCACTGAGAAATACCTGTTGATCAAAGGTCTGTAATTGTGAAGTGAAATAAAAATTTAAAGTTTGGATGTTAAGTTGGCTTGGGAAAGCAATGAAAGAGCATAATGAAAAATACTCAAACACTTTTTCCGTCACTAGCTTCATATCAATATTATCATTACACAAACCAATTTGTTACCAACTACATTAGGAATCAACTATGTACATACATCTATTTCGCCTTAAATGTGTACCCATGCTGACTTGTGATCCATTTTCAAATTGAAGACTTTGACTGAAGAATGCAAAATGTGTTGCTACTACAGGTGCAGCTCCTCCGGATGGTTGACTTCCGGACATGTTCAGATATATTTGTATCTGCTCAGGGGACGCTAATGTGCTGTGAGGGGATCCGGCAGTAGATCCGGCAGCAGATCCGGCAGCGGCAGGTACTGGGGTCTTCTTGGGTACAAGACAACCCCCCTTACCGAAAACTAAGGTCTGACTCTCGGGTCCTGGGCCCTGAAGCATTTTCGGGAAGCTCTGTTTATCAAGCTCTCCAGGCAACTGCTTTCACATAGCCGGCAGTTCCAGGAACGCTCCTCCAACCAGGAATGTTGATGTCCTTGACCGTTACCAGGATCACAATGGTTCTGGTCTCGTTTATTTCTTTCTCTGGCACACTTCCCCTCCTTACCAGATTCCTCGCACTGCTGCCATAGGCCTTCATGCATATCCAGTTTGCCCTTTCCCAGAGTCAGGACAATCTTAGTTCTCAGTTTCGAGTCCTTGGACTTCGAAACCTCACAGAGGACTTGGTCACCAGGGCTAATCTTAGTCCAAGCATCTGTGCTGATACTGTCAAACTCCTTCATGAGTTCCTGATACAGCTCCATTATCCGGTTGCGAGCTGTTTCCAGACCTTCAGAACGTCCCTTCTTCTGGTGCCTTGTCACCAGATAGCTTGGCTGCCGTCACGGATTCCTCAGCCATGACTGAAGGAATCGAACCTGGGAATCAATACAACTCCTTTCCTGACTTAACAGCATCAGGGGCCGAAGGAACAGAGCTGCCTTCCTAAGAACCGACTCTGTGGTTTGCAATGCCTTTTAGTAGCAAATCAGACAGCGGACGAAAAACTTGTCCACCCCGATTGACTACTATCTGTCTCGTAAACATTCAACAAATACCACATGACAAGGTTGTTCTGGGTCCATTCCTACAACCCCGAATACTAGATCAGCATGCATTATCAAATCTTCTCCACTAATAGATTCGGTGAACAATTAGTACTCAAATGCACCATACTGTTATAAGCATGTGTCACGAAATGACACTGCTCATCCCAGTCATCCATATTTTCATTCACGAGTGACTTCAGAACCTGGATAAGAGTTCTATTGAACCTCTCAACCAATCCATCACTCTGAGGTCGGTATGGGTTGGTTCTAGTTTTACAAATAGCTAGATACTTGCACATACCCTGCCAGAGATTTGATTTGAATTCTCTGCCCTGATCACTGTGCAGCATTAGTGATCCTTCGTGATATTGTGATACGGGAGTACTCATAAACAGATCCTTTAGCTTCTGAAAAGCAGAATATTGTTCATTGGTCCAAGGAAACCTATCCTTGCGCCTTCCTGGAGTCCAGTTAGCTAAAACTTGTAAAGGATAACTGACTCTAGAATAATTGGGAATAAACTCCCGATAATAGGAACAGAATCCCAGAAATGACTTACTTCTTTAGGTGATCTGGGTCTACTCCAATTCGTAACTGATTCGATTTTTTTCAGATCAGCTTTAATTCCATTATCCGAAATGATGCAGCCTAGACTGTTTAAACAGATGACATTTCTTAGGTTTCAGTTTGAGACCATTAGAAATAATCCGTTCCACCACTAATTTGAGATTCTGAGAGCATTCCAGCTGGTTGAATGTGCCACATACCTGTTTGGCTCTATCGTAAGAGAAGATCGATATGTTAGCTTTAAAAGGAATTATTTGTTATTTATGCATTTAATTGAATAGATACCATTTATAAATAGCATTACATCCAAAGATTCATATTTACAACAGTTTCGGATACAAAATTTCTCTGGATGATGTTCTAGCACACACATTTAAACCTTTATTTGAATCCTACTACTAGTAGTATGTAGAGTAAGTGTGTGATACTGAGAGCATGATTATAGAATCAAGAGCTGGGTTATTATAGTGCATATTTCAAATTGATTAAAGCATAGTTAAAAAGAATTTTTTTTAATGCAGGGTTAGCATTATAACCTCTGTTTTGATGAGACTTAAGATATAAATGGGCATGCCATTGTTCTCATTTTCATTTTATTTTAGCCACTCTAAATCATATATTTTCCTTATGGTGCAGTATCTTTAACGATGCCATTTTATTTCATATATATTTAAGGAACTTGTTTAATCTTTACTTTGATGTTTTAATCAAAAGGGCTGTATCAAAAGGGTGGATATTAAGTGGTCAGCTCTAGGTGCGAAGTGGTCATCTCAAGGTAAAATTGAACTAAATGGAATGTTTGTAGTAAGGGTGATAAACTAGAAATAACATATATAAATGGATTTTCGAAATATAACAGGTATAAAAGCCCAAACAATTATCTTTCATTCAGTGTTTTTTGGAAGTCTGAAGACTTCCAGAGATTTTAGCAACTACAAACCCCAGATTGAAAACCTGCACAGGAACGGTCGTTAATCTACCCTGTACCTTTCTGACTAGTGTCTATATCCCTTGCAGGTTAGATAATTGCATTTATGCACAAAAACTTTCATGCTGCAGTAATTCACAAGTCTGCCCATAAGGGTTAACAGCCCTCCCACTCTCATGTTGCAATGATAAATACCAAGGAGGAAATAACCCTTAACATGAGCCGCACCCTCAGCACGAGTAACTCCCCAAGTGGAAATCACTTTTCCGGTATAGTCCTAAACATGCCTTATCAGTTGACCCATGGTATGCTCAAATAAGCACCTCATGTCTCCTGAGGCCTATTATGCCACCGTGTCCAGCTGTGCTACCAGCCTATCTTAGGGGCAGAGCCCATAAAATACAAGCAGGGGACCCAGCAGGGCAGGAGTAGAGGTCTCCGTACACTCATTAACAGGTTATCAGAGACAGGGAGGAGGGCGAGAGGAGAAGAATCTGGGGAGTGGGGGTATGGTTGGAGACAGAGTCTGGAGAGGACAAAACACAGAGGGAAAGAACAGTGAAAAGGGAAGGGGAGAAGGTTATGGAAGGGGGATGGGAAGAGGAATCAGTTTGAAAGAATAGTTAGAGTATATGGAGCTGATGAAATGTTATATTTCATGTGTGATACAGATGAAAATGAATAAAAAAGATACATACCTCATTTTTTATTACTGGTAACATGCGATTCTTATCACAAGGTGGTTTCTTGCCCATGAGAATGTACAGGTTGTAGGTGTATTCAAAAATAAAAAGCAGCATTTCATGTCATTAATAAACTTGGTGGCGAATAACTAGATGGTGTCATGAGAGGACAGTGTAACAGCTGGAACACGGTGGGGATTTACACAGAACTGGTCATAAGTTCTTCTCATGTTCCCATCATATCCACTGCCCTATAATACATACCCAGTTATTAGCACAACTTTCAGCTTATTGATATCAGCCTATCTGAACAGGACTTAACAGATCTAATTATTTCCATAATTTTGCATTATATTTCTGCTCTAGAAAGATAGGTGATTCAAGTCAAATTAAATGTCACCTGAAAGCAGATTATATACATGGACTGGCAAAGATCCATTACAGCTTTCTACCTCATCATGAATGTCCAGTGTACCTGGTCTTGGAATGAGAAATACAAATTTAAGAAAACAACTTTTAAATTCAGAGATCTATATTTTCAAATCAGGAGTCAATATTTTCTTTGAAAAATGGTTTAGATAAAAATGAAGGTCATCAGAACCTTGGGGACAGATTATTAACAGATTACCCCCCAGCTTTTTGAACCACATTTTCCTAAATGAATAACACCTGTATTCAAAGCCTTTCGACTAAATAATGTTATGTTATGGGCCACCCCACTCTTATGTTATCCTTTTATCTATGGAAATGGTCTTTTTAGAATTATTTGTTCCTTGATTTTCCCTCATTTAAGGATCTGATCAGCAGTCACCAGGTGAACATTTCAGATCCCTTTGGGAGAACATGTCAGCAAAAAAACTCAGCAAAAATCTCAGAACCAAGGCAGGATTGGAAATCATTGATGAGTGCTTGTGCAAAAACTCATCAACCCCTGCACTGTTAATAAAAAAGACGAATATTCCCTAAGGTTTGATATTTTGGTATTATTTTCAGTGAAGTTCATTTAAAAGATAAATGATATAGAAAATGTAGAATATATATTCCAACCAATTAAAAATGCCCCAATGCAACTAAATTCAAAATGACAAACACAATCCTCAAAAATATGTAATCCTCTCTCATAAGGAAGGTGCAATGCCTGAAATCTACTTCCCACGGCTGGATAAATCTAGCAGCATTTTAGGCATTCAGGTTACAATAAATACAAAAAGCAGCTTACTGAGCAGGCCTTCATTTCTGACTGAACAAACATGGAGACAAAAGTAGTTTGGTGACTGAGGTGTCACACCGTTAGCCTGTACTATACAGATATGGTGTACCATGCTACAAGCGGACCATAAAAGGTGAGCATTAGGACAGCTTTGTCAGCTTATAGTGTGAGGGAGCAGCTCGAAAGGTGCACAGTGTAGACAGGGACAGGTCTCTAGGCTTGGTGAAGATGGAGTCGAAAATGAAATAAGGTGTTAAATAAACACTGAATCAAGAGTTGTGTATCCAGTAGATAAGAGAAATCTTATTCAGTCCACTGTCTGAATGTGATTTCGTTGAGGAGACAAAAAAATAGTCAGAGAAATGGTAGAAAGCAATAGACAACTACATTATGAGAAACTCTAAAGGTTGTGACTGTTTAACCAGTTAGTACATAGATAGAACTAAACGACCGTGGTGTATGAGGTGGCCGATCCACCACGAGGGGGAGGTCTCCCCCGAGGGGTGGATCAGCCACCGAGGACACCAGGGGAGTTTAGTTCTATATTTATTTTATGTTTTTTGAGGTTTAAATAAGGAAAAATTATCAAAATCCGGTACCGTAGTTCCCCGTAAAAGCGCCGATCCGCCATTTTTAATGTTTACATGCACCCAGAACGAGGCTGCAGTGGTGGATCGGCCGCTGTGGTGGATTGGCACACGTTACGCCACTGGGGGTGTGCGGATCGGCTCCCTAATGCTATCTCTACGGGAAGAAGTTATTCACATAAAATAAATCATATTCTTATATCACTTGTAAGGAAAACCACGTTGAAAAACCCAACACATCAGTAGGCCTATGTCTTTGACTAAGGCACATTTGAGCTAGAATGAAAAATAGGACCGCCATCTTTCATCTGAAACTTAGTTGAGTAGTGCAGGTGGCATGATTGTTGGTAATGCTTTAAGACAAATGTGAATTCTAATATTTATAGCATTACCAACTGTTTATTGTTAGTGGTCTAAGGGTGGAACAGGGAATGCTGATGACACGCCACTATTCTTTACAGCAGTGCTTTTGTTTTTTACCTCTCATTGAAAAGACATGGAGCCCCTTGATTGACAGAATCCGGTCCCCTTTGTCCTGCTTTTCTTGATGCTATTAATTTTGTGTTGGATATTCTTACAGCTGTCTCCCAGAATGTTAAGTCAATGCTTCTCATCCATGTCTGATGATCGCCAATCTGCTGCAGCTGTACCTCCTTTAAATGACTCTTTAATTTTCTTATTTTACACCCTCTTTTTATTTTCCTGAAAGTAAACAGGTTGTCATTGTAAATACTGATGGCTGAATATCAGAGGTTGTTTTGTTTAGACTCTACACAAAAGCAAAACACATTCACAGGTGTTTCTGTCACAACTCATCATACACATTGTTCAAATATTTCTAATACCATTTTTGTCTTTTTTCATTGCTCATCATGCTATATTGGAATACAGTACAATATACAGACCATTTTGATACTGTATTATGATTTGAGTACATTGAGAACTGATATACAGACCATTTGATACTGTATTATGATTTCACATTGATGGATGACAATCCTGTCATAAATCATAATTCATATGTCATGGTGGCACTATGTTTTCCATTTTGCAAGTATCATCTATTAATGGGGGGAGGTCATTCAGTCAAATGAATGATAGGAATGCGGCGACACCTCAAAGGTTTCTACTCATCATGAGAAACAAGAATCAGGTTTCGTTTTATTTTGGGCACTCTAACCCCCCTGACCACCCCCTCCGAAGATATTGCATTATTGCTAATATTAGGCCTTTAGTCGCTCTAGGATAATCAAAACTCTACTTCTTATGTCATGGCAGATACAATCATTACTGAACAAGTAAGCAATGGATAATTCATGACGAGTGTGTGTTTGTGAAGGATAATGACACGAGGCCTTAGGCCGAGTGTTATTAGCCTTTGCTAACACACACGAGTCATGAATTATCCATTGACTACTTATTTAATACCACGAAACCAATAAATAATCAATATAATACCAATAAATTCAACTTTAAAAAAAGATTTATTCCCCTCCCCAGGACTCGAAGCCAGCCATAGTCTGTGTACAGCTACATACACCTCGGTGCCCGGCAGCGGACAGTGACAGCCCCGGTCTCAGCTTGGCTTGCTTTGAGTGCGTCTCGCGGTTATGTTTGTGTATAATACACCTCGTCGCCCGGCAGCGGACAGCGACAGCGCACACGGCAAAAAAAAAGATGCTTCTGTTGGTTATGTTTGTGTATAATACACCTCGTCGCCCTGCAGCGGACAGCGACAGCGCACACGGTGAAAAAAGACATGTCCGGGCCGGGAATCGATCCACGGACCTCTCACGGCTGAGCGCAACGTGCTAACCGCTAGACCACCGCGTCTCTTCCATTCACTGCGTCTCGCTGTTATGTTTGTCTAGAATACACCTCGTCGCCCGGCAGCGGACAGCGACAGTGCACATGGCGAAAAAAGACGCGTCTCGCTATTATGTTTGTGTATAATACACCAAGCGTTTCTCGTCAGTCCCTGTGGCGCAATGCATAGGGAGTTGGATTTGGGATGTGAGACTGCAGGTTCAATCCCTACCCTGGCCTGGAGTATTTCGTGGGTCTTAACATGTAACATATGACATGGAAGGACATGTAAGGTGTGCTGGTTATCCATGGATAATGGCACCGGGTGCCTGTTATCCATGGATAACCGCACACCTTACAAAATTGATGTTACAGCCTGCAGGGTGTGCAATATCGACAGATATGTGGATGGGAATAGCCACCAAAAAGCACTGTGTAACCCAGAAATCGTGGTATAATATAGATTAGTACTAGAACTGCAGTATTCGGTGGGGGGCATGGAAAACAATATGCTCATATTCCATGGCTAGTGATCATGTGACCTGCCACAGCAAATAGAGAGCTAAAACTGAGTATCTATCATTGTTTTTCTTTATTTTAAAACAAATTAATCTCATAGGGCCATGACATAAATGCAAATATCCACTTCCTATAAGGCATCGTGGGATATTACCAATGCCACCTCAGGGAGTGAGTGAGTGAGTGAGTAATAGATGTTTAACGCCATTTCGACAGCTAAGGTCATATTCATGGCGAGAACGACATTACACAATTTCACAGAGCCACCTCAGGGAATACGATGCAGAAATATTCCAGGGTCTTATATGTCAACAACAACATTTGCTTATATATCAACAACAAAATATTAGGAAGTCAAAATAACATGATTTGTATTTTTTGGATAATCCAATATGGCCGCCAGCAGCAAAAAATGGGTATTTTAAACACATTTCCATCCTTTTGGTCTACCCCCCCCCAGTAATACTATGAACAATGTGTTAAAGGCAAATGGACAGTAGCCTTGAGGCATCCTGTCATGCTTAAAGGACACAAACCCTGCCCTCTACATTAATGCAGCCCATCTACCCTCAGTGCTAGGCATGACTGCAGTCAACAACTGCTCAGGAGGCCATTTCTCAATGTACTACGACTACCCACAGCCACTATGATTAAAATATGCCAAGAATAAGCCTAGCTATCGTAGGAACTGCCCTACGACTGCTCACTACGATTAGGAGCTATGCAGTAATTACATAAGGTTGAGTAGGGCAGTCGTACTGGTGCAGATATTAGGGACTACTAGTGCATGGTACTGTTATGGCCAGATTATTAGGTTCTCACTACGATTTAAAGGACAGCAGTCGTAGTGTGTTAAGAAATGGCCTCCTGTACAAAGTGATGTGTACATAACGAGTTGATAGGAGTCCCGTACGGTCTACACAGAACATGTACACTGCTACAAGCACACACTCAATGTCCCTGAGTACATGTCCACACAACACCCATCAGGGCCCTCCTTGCCAACCAATGGTAATATCATTGTAAGCCTAGGTCATTCCAGGATGGTTTACATATAGATCTGTTGATGATATATACCAATCTTCACATTTTCTGACTTAATAGGCAACATGAATATTAGGTAGATGCCATCATACGGAGAGGAACAAACGATTTCAAGCACATGAATTTCAATACCAGTCATATTGTTTAGCACATTCTGACCATTAGCATAATAAATTGTTAGCATGTTCTTGTGAGTTATCTAGCCATTAAGTATTTACAACGATCACCATATATCTTTTTCCAGAACAAGTTTAAACTGTATTGGTCCATATGCATCACATACAATGTATGTCATTCACTTGATAATGTAAAGGCCATGAGCAAAAACACAAATGGTTAATGCCCAACTAAGTATCGATATGATCATAATACTATAATAAACCTGTTATAGTATATTACAATTATTGTTGAGTTTTGCCAAGGTATGTGATCCACTACGAGGAAGTACTGCTGCTAAGGACCCAAGCTCTTAAAGTGTTCCCTTTATAATGGCAAAGTGAGCCAGTCTACTCCATTATGGGTGAGAGATTGCCTGTGTGGCTTTGTCCTGGTTCATGTGATACTACACAGAGGGCAGGGCTAGCTTCATGCCATATTAACCATATTATCGGGCTAAAGGTCAACCTCAGACTAGTACACAAAGTGACAGGAGGTCATTTATCATCCAGTTTAATGCTCTACCTACCCTGCTGTACAACGTACCCAGTCAGGTGTTCATACTTATTGATTGATGAGACAGTGATCTTTTTGGCTAAGTATAGATGGCGGTACATATCATACTGCATGTCGACAAGCTTAGTAAGTCTAATTGCCAGCAAGCAAAAAGGATCATCCATGCGGCCTAGATTTGATGTCCCTTTCTGGTTGCCTGATCACACATATTGAAGTTCTATGGGGATAATAGGTCTACACTGCATCATACTGATATGTCAGTACAGACCTAAGGAGACATATATTATGTGGATCATGTTGATAAATTGTCCTATACAACTATGTCTCTATTTGAGGATTAATTGCCTTTTTACCGTCAACCTGCACAATCAGCAGTGATACCGAGCAGTAATTATCACACATCAGTATTTAAACAAGCAGATTTTACAGTCATTACAACTTCAGATTTATGTCAAAATTGAGGCAGTTCTCAATTCCCTACAAAGTGACAAACAGTATGAACCTAACCTGGATTACTGATTCAATTTTTAAGCATGATATTTTTTCAATGGCACAGTCATACAATTTCAAGAAAATAAAGATGGATCAGTTTTGTGTTTACACATGATCAGTGAAGCACTCAGCTATCGACAGCTCACTCTGCTATTTCCATGATATGTAGGATTATGAAGCATTATGAAAGGGCAGTCAGAGGTTTACCAAAATAAGATCAGCAATTATCTGTTGATCATATAGAGGATCGAGACTCTCATCATACCTTGACTCCCTAGAGGGGATCCGGAGTTGTTCATATCTGAAACAAACAAAGGGAATGTAATATCAGATGTGGTTCCCAGCACAACATATGCTGCCTCCTAACCTTGTGGCATGGAGCCACACATGACTGATGACCAGTGGGAATGGGACTGGACACTCTCTAAATACCCCGTGTACCATGGGGAGCTAGATATCCTGGATTGGATCAGTGATAGTATTGTAAGAGGGATGGTGGTGGTGTGAAGGGGGCAGAAGACAGGAAGTGGTGGTATATTGGGGGCAGAGACGGGGTCTTGACCATGGTGGAAGAAAGGATGTGTATCTAGTGGTGGTCGGGGATCAAACACTAGAAAGGTGGGAGGGAAGGACAGTAAGGGACATAGAGAGCAAGAGCATAGAAAGAAAAAGGGATAAAGAGTAAAGGGACACAAAGTAAGAAAGACACACACAGGAAGAGGGAAAGTAGGAAAAGATGAGGGGGTAGGAAAGAGAAAAAGAGAATCATATAAAGAACAGGGGGGTGCATGGTGTAGGAGGTGTAGGTGGCCACAGGAGGCTGTTGCGAAAAGAAATGGAATTAAATTCTCACTGTAGCTGTTTGATCTTCCAATTCTTGGCTCTTCCCCACCATGAGAATCGACTTCCCCAGAGAATTGGTTCCTACTTGAGAATTACACCCCGACTCTGGAACACTCCTATACCACTCCTCTGACCGATTCCTTTTTTGCAACACACAAGGGAATCAATTCCTTGAGGTGAGTGAGTTCCATTTTGGGAATAGCACCTCCTACAGAACCAATTCCAAATCTTTTCGCAATGGCCTCCAGAGGGCCATTACAAAATACACCCCTATGTAAAAGACCTTCCTTGGGGAACCCACTCACCCTATACCTGTCCATGATTACACCACTCAATCCTGTCTCACCATCAGAGCCTGTTGTATGGGACGTATTGGATCTCCATAGATCAGTCGTAACTGATCAATCTGCTAGGTGAATGGACTGAATGGATCTGGACCATTGGAGAGAGACCTGGAGGTTAATTCAAAACATCCTGGGATCATAACCCCAGTGATCTTAGGGATTATTCTATTAAGCGATCTTAAGGTCAGACTGCGGTCACATTTCCTAGCCAGCACTAAGATCGCATCGATCTTAGCCTCAGCCCTCCTACACTATTCCAAGAAGTACTGAATGGGCACAGGGGTAAGAGTCCCAAAATAAAGGAATAGCTGTGGAGTCACTCTTCTTCACAACAGTGTTCATACCATTGTTCCCCGTCCCCATATGGACTTACAAAAGAGCACAGGGTGCAGTTGACCCAGTACAGTATTCAAGAGTTGTTCCCATGAATGTATGATTTATGTTTGCCTATTAGAAGCATTGTGCCCCCCCAGGACAAATAGAGAGAGGGGAAGTACTACCTTACAGTGCACTTAACGCATGAGTAGCCCTAAGAGCCCTCAAGGACACTCAGCAAACATCCTCCCTCCCCTCTATATGTATGCAGCAGGCTATTCACTCTTTCGATCAGAAGTGTTCCCTGTAAGTGCTCTTGTACTCAGGTGAAACCACTATGCATTTCTTTCACTAAGATCGCAGTGATCTTAGTGGTGGAAATGGAATAGTGAAGTGATCCCAGGACTAGCTATTCTGGACAGGCCTGCAACCACTGCATTACATAGGGTAGACCAGCCAGGTCTTATGATATGTGCCTACACTAAGATCGCTGGGGTTGGGATCCCAGGATGTTTTGAATTAAGCTCCAGACAAGACTGAGGTATGGAATTGGACAAGATGAAATTCTGGGTGCCATTGGGAAAGGGGATATAGTTCTACTGAGTAGGACATGGACAGGAGCTTAATTCAAAAGATCCTGGGATCCCAACCCCAGCGATCTTAGTGTAGGCACATATCATAAGACCTTGCTGGTCTACCCTATGTAATGCAGTGGTTGCAGGCCTGTCCAGAATAGCTAGTCCTGGGATCACTTCACTATTCCATTTCCACCACTAAGATCACTAAGATCTTAGTGAAAGAAATGCATAGTGGTTTCACCAGGGTACAAGAGCACTTACAGGGAACACTCCTGATTGAAAGAGTGAATAGCCTGCTGCATACATAAAGAGGGGAGGGATGACGTTTGCTGAGTGTCCTTGAGGGCTCTTAGGGCTACTCATGCGTTAAGTGCACTGTAAGGTAATTCTTCCCTTCTCTCTCTTTGTCCTGGGGGGAGGGCACAATGCTTCTAATAGGCATAAATCATACATTCTAATAGCATAAATCATACATTCATGGGAACAACTCTCGAATACTGTATGGGGGTCAACTGCACCCTGTGCTCTTTTGTTAGCCCATATGGGGACGGGGAACGATGGTATAAGCACTCTTGTGAAGAAGAGTGACTCCACAGCTATTCCTTTATTTTGGGACTCTTACCCCTGTGCCTAGTCAGTACTTCTTGGAATAGTGTAGGAGGGCTGAGGCTAAGATCGATGCGATCTTAGTGCTAGCTAGGATATGTGAACCCAGTCAACTCTTAAGATCGCTTAAAAGGATAAGGCTGATTTATTCCTAAGATCGCTGGGGTCATGATCCCAGGATCTTTTGAATTAAGCTCCAGAGATGGATTGTGATAAGGGAGGGAACAACTGATCAAGATTTTATTTTTGGTTGAGGACATTCAGTAAAGATTTGGTTTTGCACTCATGGTGATATTTGAAATAGTTTACACCTTTACCATTTCATATAAATCATTGGGTGGTTTCCCATAGGAGAATCATCTTTTGAAACATTGGATTTGATTGTATAATTAGATGCGTCTTCTGCAGTAATGTATTAGGGCATGGTTTTAATGCAAATGTAGTTATAAAGAGCACCAATATATACAGTGAGAGACATTTCTCATCACCAAGCTAAACATATCAGTAGAAGCTTCTCCCACTACTGCCACCTGGTGTCCAATTTATACCTCCCAGACTCCTCAGATCTTGTTTTATGGCACCATATAGGCCACATTAAAAAACACTTCCATGTCTACCGCAGTTTTACACTGTGCTCTCTCCTTGGTGTTATATTGACCATGGCTTGCCAAAGGCACTGCAAAATTATATGTAGATGATAATTTTCATCTCATAGTTTAAGGTTACCATGCTTGGTACGCTGTTAGAATGGTATATGTAAAAAGCATTATGCAACATTAAGGCTTCAATGCAATCCAATGTGCCTATACAGGGGTAAAATGCAACACATGTGACACGGCGCTTTTAAATATCGACGGACAGGGCTGGACAGAGCAGATTGCGGTAGAATGAAATCAACACAGCGACACCGCCTCTTTTATCTGCCAACCCATGTAGAGGCACATCCAATGGCTGCTTTAATTTGAGTAATTGGACTGGGCGTACCATTTAAGGACCCTGGCCTTCTCAATACTTCTTACATGAATATCATATAAGCATGTAAATGTGGCACAAA
Source organism: Acholoe squamosa (assembly GCA_949317995.1). Classification (NCBI taxonomy): domain Eukaryota; kingdom Metazoa; phylum Annelida; class Polychaeta; order Phyllodocida; family Polynoidae; genus Acholoe; species Acholoe squamosa. The sequence goes on along the minus strand of OX439036.1, from coordinate 7,327,998 downwards.
ACAAGGAGGAATACAGGTTGTGTGCACACAGTAGTGATTCTGCTACAGGGAAATATTTCCTGAATTGCATGAAAGGCTAAAGGTGGAAAATGCCTCCTATACTGACCTGAATGCCAAACTATACGTTTACTGAATGAACCCAATGGAATATATAATCTAGATCTGCTGGTCCCTCCCTCATCTTTCCATATCCTACTCTATAGTTTAATACCACCTTCCCCCACGGCACCCAGAGCCTCCTCCTCTCCAATCTGATAGATAATTCTTGTCTGGACTTTCCCCAATTGCCCAGAACCCTTCTGTCCTCAAGAAATCAGCTAGAAGATTGATCAGGTTACAACTGATCTTTGGACATCCAATACCTCACATACCATAAGTGCACATGGTATGGCAGGATTGGGTTGTGGTATTGAGGAGATGTAGTGTGAGTGGGCAGTCCATGGCAGGGTGGTCTTTGGTGTAGGAATGTGTTTTGTAGTAGCCTTCTGTGACCACTCGTTACCTATACTACACCATGCATCAAATATCAACAGAACCCTGCACCTCCCTAGGGCTTTTTTTTCTCTATCATCTGTCTCTCTCTACCCCCTCCCTTCTCCCTCTCCATTTGTCCTTCCACCCCTTCTATAGGTATCATTTATTTCTTCTTCCTCTTTGCTTCTGTGCCTTTATGTCAGTTACTCTCTTCCACCTTCCTGACTTTAGATGTCACATACTACCACTAAACATCCATCACCGAATAACATTCTTCATCCCACCATGGTCAAACAGCCGTCTCTACCCCAAATATACCACCCTTTAAAGCCTTTTGCCCCCATTACATCACCAACATCTCTTTTACAATCCGATCTTCTCCATATCTGATCCGATCCCTGGGTTCTAGCTCCCCATGCTACCCAGGGTATTTAGGGAAAGTCCAGTTCTATTTCCACTGGTCGTCAGTCAGGTGTGGCACCATCTATCAGGGTAAACAAGGTGAGAAGGATACATATGTTTTATCCACTTCTTATATTACATTCCTTTTGTTTGATTCAGATATGAGCAGCTCTGATGACATATGAGAGTTCCCTCTATGTGATACACACATAGAGGGAACTAAAAGACAACTGACTGCCTTTTTGGCTTGGTTCTTCTTAAAAATTCTTACATATCATAAAAGAAGCGTAGTGAGCTGCTCATATTTCAGTCTTACTCAACGTGTGTCCTCTCAATGCTGATTCACTCATTATTTTCTTGAAATTGTTGAATTGTCTCATCCACTGAATATCCTGCTTAGGGAGTGATCATTTTTTAACAACAGGGGGGGGGGGCTGGTGAGTTTGGGGGGGTCAGAATTTTTTCAACCCCTTGACCAGGGGGTCAGAATTTTTTTGCCCCCTTGACTAGGGGGGTCAAAATAATTTCACCTGTTTTCAGTGAAAAAGCCCGCGTGGTACTATAGGTTAAAAGGGCGCGTCCGCACGCGATTTTTGCCTCCCGAGGGGGGGGGGCGAAAAAATGTTGACCCGTCGAGAGGGGGGGCGGAATTTTTTTTGCGTGTCCGTGCGCACACCCACCAGCCCCCCCCCCTGTTGTTAAAAAATGATCACTCCCTTAGACAAAGACAGGACTAATAAAGATCCCCAACTGTGACATCTAACTTAATCAGGGTGTAATCTGGGGTGTGTGCATACTGTTTGTTGCCTTAGTAAGGAATTGAGGACTGGCTCAATTATTCAAATGATGAGATTATTGAGTAAAGTTCAATGGCTGTTCATCCTGCCTTGTTTAATAACTGAGATGTGATAATTCCTGTTCAGTGTCACTGCTCACAGTGGAGGTTCATGCTAAAGGATATTCTATCAACAATCTATCAACATGATCCACATATGTCTCCTTAGGGAGTGATCATTTTTTAACAACAGGGGGTGGGGGCTGGTGGGTTTGCACATGGATGCGCAAAAAAAATTTCGACTCCCCCCTCTTGAAAGGGTAAGATTTTTCGCCCCCCCCCCATAAGGGACAAAAATCGCGATCCCCATAGAGCTTCAAGATGTTTTGTTGTGAAGCTGGCAATCAGAATTGCTAAGGTTGTGTTCTTGCAGTATGATCATGAGTATGATATTCACTACCATTCATTGTTAGGCAAAAAAGAGTTAAACAGATGTTTCGTTAATGGACACCTGACTGGGCAGAGTAGGAACAGAATTATTTAAACTGGAGGATTAATGTCCTCCTGTCACTTTGTGTACTAGTCTGAGGTTGACCTTTAACCCTGAAACACTAAGTTTTTGATATGGCATAAATCTTGTGCTGCCCTCTGTGCAGTATCAGATGAACCAGGACCCTCTGCTGTTACTTTACTAGCGTGATGCTTGGATCATTGACAGCAGTGCCTGATCTCAGTGAATCACATATCTTGGCAAAGATAATTGACACTAATTATAATATACGCTTGTTTTATAATATTTTGATAATATCAAATTTATTGAACTGGTATAATAACCATTAAGGAGTAGTTATGGTGTCTGTAATATCGTCAAGTGAGCGACTTAAATTGGACATGCAAAGCTCAAGCTTGGATCACAAAGACCTCTTATATATTATAGCCAAGCTAATTCAAATAACGTACAGTCTCAAGGCCCTTCTTCAAAACCCATCAGCATTTTCCTGGCACTGTGAGCATGATATTAAGCTCCTGAATGTGGTAGATGAAATGACTTGTTTTACAGTTCATGAGCTTAAAATTATTATTTTGTCCACCAGGTAGATCTAATATTCTTGTTGTCTATTTGGTCAGAAAATGTGACAAATTGGCATAGATAGGGAAAACTACTTGATGTTGTCTACATTCTGTGATGACCTTTTATGCAGATTTGAAAAGCTTGGTAAACCTAAATAATTTGAACATCAAAAACATTCAAAATGCTACTGAATGTGTGTAAGGTTAGGCCTACTCTGGTTGGCAAGGAAGGCTGTGGAGGGGTTTGTGTGGACATGTACTGAGTGATATGGAGTGTGTGCTTGTAGGGCAGTACGTGAGCTGTTCTGTATGGTCATTGAGTGACTAGCATTGACTCATCACGTACACGGCTCTTTGTACTGAGCAGTTGTGCACTGCAGTCATGCCTGCAACTGAGGGTAGATCAATCACATCGATGTAGAGGGTAGTACTTACACCCTTTAGGAGTGGCAAGATGCCTCAAGCCTAATGTCCATTTGCCTTTAACACGTTGTTTAATAGATGGGAAATAGCGTCACCATGACCCATAAATCAGGAGTTATCACAGGACTGAAGTCACATATTGGTGTGACACCATAGTATGGTATAAAGTTGTGAATGTACTGTGTATTGTAATATGACAAACAATACAAATAACTTTAATAGATATTTAAACAATGAGCTTGATTAGTTGTGACATCAACTCATATAAAAGTGCTTTGTCTTCTTGGATGTACCGGGTAATGAGCTCTAACCATGAGTGTCTACATTGACAGCCCTTTTAGATTCAGGAAAATAAAAACAGGATGTAAAAACCGTAATACTGAAGTCAAGGAGATACAGCTGCAGCAGATTGGTGACATCCTAGGAGACATCTGTCAGAATATCAAACACAAATAACATCAAGAGGGGGAGACTGAAGGACAAAGGGATCAGATTCGGACAATCAATGACCTCCAACCCTTTTTCCATGAGAGACAAAGAACAATAGCACTGCTGCAAAAAAAGATTTGTGTGTCATCACCAGTTCCTGTTCCAGACAACTAACAATGAACTCTTGGTAATGCTCTAAGACAAATATTGATATTCACATTTGTCTTAGACCATTATCAACAATTGTGCCACCTGCAAGAGTGGGAACTACTATTATTCATTCTAGCTCTCCCCTACACAATTAATGGTATCCCAACATAACAAGGTTGTCAGTAAATTTCTACCCATTCCTCTGACCATTTAGTCTCCTCAACAAACCCACATTCAGAAAGTGGACTGAATAAGATTTCTCTTATCTGCTGGAAGCATAATACTTGATTCAGTGTTTATTCAATGCCTTATTTCATTTTCAATTCCATCTTTACCAAGCCTAGGGTGCTGCCTCTATCAACACACCACCACCCTAAGCTGCTCCCTCACACTATAAGCTGACAAAGCTGTCCTAATGCTCACCTTTTATGGTCCGATTGTAGCATGGTACACCATATCTGTATAGTGCAGGTTTACTGAGTGACGCCTCCGTCACCAACTTCCTTTTGTCTCCATGTTTGTCCATGGTCAAAAATAATGACCAGCTCAGTGAGCTGCTCATTGTATTCATCGTGCCCTGAATGCTAAATCCATCCATTCATAAGGGGTAGAATTGGGGCATTGCACCCTCCTTTGAAAGAGGATTTCTGATAGTTGAGGGTAGTGCTGATCATTTTGAATTTGTCTGTAGGCCTATAGGACATTCTGTTGATTGGAGTATTGCTTATTTTTCTATACCCACACATTTTTTTAAATGAACCCTTATATTCTGTTCTAACTCAGAATGCTACATACCCTTTACCAAAATATTAAAACTTTGAGAGGCGTCACTTTTATCATGTCCTGCCTTGGGTTTTCTGCTGGGAGTTCTGACATTTTTTTATGTGAACGTTTCGAGAACCCCTGGCAACCATTTATCTGATTGGTTGATCAGGGTTATCCAAGGCACAAATAATGCTAAACACCTATTGTATAGATAATGGGATTACATAGGGTGGGATGGTCCATACCTTAACATCTAATCAAAAGACTTTAATAAAGGGCTTATTCATTAATGAAAATGTGGTTTCAATGAGCTGCATGTTATCTGCTCACCCTCAGTCCCCAAGGTTCTGATAACCTTTGAATCTTTTCCATCTAAGATTTCCAGATTCAAAAGATAATAAAAGCATATTCCATTCACAGACAAAAATATTTAAGTTTTTTTAAATAATGAAAGCTAGAAATTATTTCAAAGACCATGCTTTTAAGAAAAGAATTGTTATCAGCGAACAAACTTGTTTTAAGTTAATTTATCTCAAAATGAGAAACAATTTCTGAAAATGCTACTCTACTCATTTTGAAAGGAAGCAATTGTATTTATTGCCTGGTTCCACGGTCAGGCACAATCATACAACTAGAGTGATTGGCAAGATGGCTGCCTCCAGAGGGCTTCTAAAACAGGGTTATACAGAGGAAGGCAGGAGGTATGTGGCCATGGGTAACACATCCAGGTACATTGGCACCACATATTTCAACCTCTTAAAGTCCTGTCCTGTAATATGACTACTGCCTGCTGATATGTCCTTTACAAACCCCCTTCCTCAATAATTTGAGTATAGATGCCAGTCAGAAATGTTTCTTGAATCAGCAAAAAATGAAGCAAAACTATGGAAATAATCAGATCTGTTAAATTCACTAGTTGGTCCTCAACTAGCTAAAACATGGTTAAAGTTTTGTTAATACCAGGTGATATAACATACGGTATAGTGGGTATGGTTTACTGATGTGATGTAATTATACATATCAGAGAAGGGCATGGGCACTAACCCCAACATGTCCATGCTCCAGAAAGAGTTATGACCAGCAATGTGCCAGTTGTTACACTGTCCTCATGACAATTTCCCACCAAGAATATCAATGACTCAGACTATTGCTTTTTTTTATACACCAACAACAGTTATGTTCACATGGGCAGGACTTCCTCTTGTAATGAGAATGGCATGTTACCAGTAGTCAAGTAATGAGGCATATATTTGTTTTATTATTTTCATTAGCTCCACATACTCTTAATCTTCTTCCCTGATGCCACTTCTCCAGTCAGTCCTCAAGGGCTGGTTCCATTGTGTAAGTGGGGTGCATTCTTTGCTAATCTGACTATAATTATCTGTCTATACATTCACTATAGGGAGCTAAAGCGGTTTGTGCGGGATTGCTATTTAGCCGTGAACCAAAGCATTTTTATGACATCACCGTGCCATCCGTAAATAGGTCACAATGCTGAAGAGGTAGGATGGTTAACCTACTTAGATATCTCTCTAAAACTTCTGCTCAATTAGCAAAATGGAGTCAGGTGTACAGAGTCATGATACTGACTCATCAAATACTGAAGACTTATCCCTTTATCTTCAACAACATGCTCAGAAAAAATATTTAGAAAATTGTCTCCAATCTCTCAGCACTGTGACCTACTTCTGTCTGGCAAGGCCCGGGCTATTTCCCCGCCATCTTTGAATCTCGCGGTATTTGCTTCGGTCATCTATATAAAAATCATGGATACAAAAGACACAGTGGAGCCTGCCCTTTATTTGCCAATCAATTCCTCTTCCCATCACCCTCCCGTAACCTTCTCCCCTTCTCTCTTCACCATCCCTTCCCCCCATGTGTTGCCCTCTCATGACTATGTCTGCAATCCTACCCTAACCCCACTGCCTCAAATCGTCCCGTCCTGCCCTCCTCACCAGCTGTCTCTGATAACCTGTTAATGATTGTACAGAGACCTCTGCTTCTGCCCAACTGGGTCCCATGTGGGTGTTTTATGGGCTCTGTCCCTGAGATAGGCCTGCAGCACAGCTGGACACGATGACATAATAGGCCTCAGGAGAAACGAGGTGCTTATTTGAGCATACCATTGGTCAACTGATAAGGACATTGCTGGAAAAGCGACTGCTACTTTGGGAGATATTTGTGCTGGGGCTCATGTTAAGGGTTATTGCGATTGTGGTGTTTATCACTGCACCATGAGTGTGTGCGGCCTGTTAACCCGGAAGGGCAGAATAGTGAATTAAAGCATCATGAAACTCATTTGTGTGTAGTTTGAGCCCTAGTATTAAGTATCTTAGCTGGTCAGCTCTCTCATCTTCTCCAATCCTGTGAATCCACTAAAGATGCATGAATACAGCCCTGTCACTAGATTATATTCTGTCTCTATCCCTACCATTTATTTCCTCACTACTTTTCATTGTGTTTATCTGCTTCATTCACTACAACACGATTCCATGACGCCTGCCTCCAATAAAGAGAAGGAAAGGACCATTTCCCCCAGCACTGTGATACTCATCAACTGCTCCATAGGCATTCCACCTACAACTTATCTTGATCCAATCCCTAGTATCTAACTCCCATGCTTCCCTAGTGTATTTAGAGAAGGTTAAGTCCATATCCCACTGGTTATCAGTTGAGCATAGCTCCGTTTCTTAGGTTAAACGAGGTGTACAGGAATAATTTGTTGTGCTTGAGACCACTTTCAAGGACGAGTTGGCTTGATTATTTTAAATGTGAGATGAGTGGTCTGACCCCAATATCCCTTTGACCACATCTAATGCATCTGCATGTGCATAGACCTTCTACTTCTTCTTTTAAAATGTGTATCTATATAGATTTCCTCTTTATTATATCCAGAGAGTCTCATGGATTAATCAATTAAGGTCATCAACTATGACACAATGTATGAAAAAAGTTTTCTCGTTCATTTCTATAGTTTTTTTTTAAATAAAAGGCACTCCAAATGCCTAGAATTTAGTATTTCTCAATTTCGGACATCCCTAAAGGCACCCTCATATTGACAGTAGACTTGGTAAGGTTATTGCATTTATGTCCTTGTGTACCTGAGGTACACATACCAACATTACAGTACCCCAGGTACACATCTCACCACTACTGTACACCAAGTACACATCCTGCCCCCTTCTGTATCTATAGAGCTTCTACTTCAACATGGTGTTGATCCCAATTACTGTGCTCATAATTCAAAAGCTACACCTTTAGTGGAGGCAATAAAAAATTGCTGGCCTCACAACAATCTTCCAAACAATCTGCTAAATATAGTTGAATTGAACTTTGAGGGTCACCCTGATCCCTAACTCTATGCATCTTAACCAGACTGTGAGAAAGAGAGCAGCTAGGTCTAACCTGTGCTATTCCTGGTGGCAGCTAAATATAGCCTGGTGCTGCACTGCTAACTTACAAATATTGGCTAAAAACAAAATATGTCGGGGGGGTCACTCCTTGTTTTTCTATTCCGAGGCAAACCCTCTGATTTAGTGCCATTGTCATGGGTGAAAGACTTGAGAATTTGGGACCCATTTTGTGGAAAAGTGCCAAATAACGCTTATCAAGGGGGACCCATCAAATGTTAACCCAGAAGTTTTATTCAGAATTATTATCTATGAACATATTACACTATAGGGCCTATATAGGCCTGAAAATTCCGTGCTGCTACACACAAATGGATGGCCCAGACTGAAGTTTGCTCTGTCTATTGTAAAGTTTGCATCTCAGGTAAAAGATGGATATGATATATGTCCCAGAATTGGGTGAATAGCACTCCTATTCAAGGCCCCTGTAGGGGTCACGCCCAGGGCCCATGTTAGGCCCAGATAGGACCCCTTTCACTTGAAGTCTTGTTTGCACATGCTATCCAGATGTGCTGGAGTGCCCCCCCCCCCAGGAAAAGTGTGTCCAAGGCCTGATCTTCGGCAACTACCTTACCCCAACAGGTGCCACCACCCTGCTAAATGTAGCATACTCCACACTATTCTGGCTGATACTCTCTCCCCAACCCATGGCTCTCTGCATATCATTGAGTTGAGTGACATATAGGCGGGTCCTATTATGATAAGCAGCAAGCTGTGGGTCAGTTTTTATATGTTCAGCCATAATGAACTTCCCCCTTTGAGGTAGGATTATACCACACTCTGTGGTAGGATACCAGTCCATTGCTTTTAGAGGGAGTGGTGGCCTGTAACTGGGTGGATGTTGGTGACCTATATTTCTATGTTTGATGTACACATTAGTCTGCACAAGTTTAGTCCTTACATGATCTATCACATGGCCACACTTGTATATTATACATGTCTAGGTTACAAGAGGTCAGTTTACATATACATGTATGTACACCCACACCTGTGTAGCAGCACAGAAAACTATAGCAGTAAGGGAGTGATCATTTTTTAACAACAGGGGGAGGCTGGTGGGTTTGAAGGGGGTTCAGAATTTTTTCAAGCCCGTGACCAGGGGGGTCAGAATTTTTTTGCCCCCTTGACTAGGGCGGGTCAAAATAATTTCACCTGTTTTCAGCGAAAAAGCCTGCGTGTTACTATAGGTTAAAAGGGCGCGTTCGCACGCGGTTTTCGCCTCCCGAGGGGGGGCAAAAATTTGACCCGTCGAGGGGGGGCCGGATTTTTTTTTGCGTGTCTGCACTCAAACCCACCAGCCCCCCCTGTTGTGAAAAAATGATCACTCCCTAATAGCAAACTATGTTGTATGTATGGTTACTGTTGATTTATTACTTGAAATAAATGGGTGAATGCCAGAAAAAGTGCACATATCTGGTGCATACAGTACAGAAAGATAAAAGTCAAGATAACATTACAAAAGTGTATTATATTAATAATGCAACATCTTGGCCATATGAAAACCCCTGGTGGACTGGCTTCCTCCAAGAACTGCAGTTTTTATTCATGGCCAACTGGATATCAGCAAATTTTGTGAGGCATCTGTGACGAAAACTCTAGGATTGCTCTAAAACAAGTTAGGACAATCACAGCAACTTGAAATTTGGGCTGCAAGTAGCTATTACTAACTGGATTAAGCATACAAGAATGCAAAACTGTATCTTTAAAACAAAAATTGTGAGAGCCCGGACATAATTATCAAAATATCAAATCAAATCACTAACTTTACTGTAGTTCTGTCAATAATGCCCTGATTAGCTCCAGAATTGCTCTAACTAATCCTCATTATGTCTAGTTTGGGGAAAATAAAACAGTAGAGGCCTCACTAAAACCAATTTTGTACCCTTGAGTGTTGAATGTCTGCCGAAGTGGAAAAAAATGAGGAAAATCCAAATTTCACACAGGTAAAGGGGCCCCCCAAAAGGTTTTTTTCAGCAATTGCAAAGCTGCTCTGTACCAAAATGGACTTAGGCTAGGGGCATCTTGTGATAAAGTATTAGTTGGTTATATGGACTGAAAATATTTTTTGGGGGGGAAAATGTTGAAATGAGGCGTCTGTGACGAAAACTAAAAATGCAATAAATTTAGATAAATATGCTGGAAATGTAATTATTTTAGGTCGGGACATTGAATAATAATGTATCATAGTCTACCAAGAATAAATATTGTATAGATGATGCTTTGCAAGATTACAAGAACAGAATTTCATTTCTGTCGGAGGCGTCTGTGACGAAAACTCATTTCTGCGCTTTGGTGCTTGTTGTGGCCAAATAAGTAATGGGATTTTAATTATAACACACACAATTGATGAAAAAGAGTACAAAACATCATATCAACCACAGAAAAGTCAATTGAATACCCTCATTTCATGTACAGGTAGGAATTTCTGGAGCAATTTGAGTCAATTTTAGGTCAAACACAATTTTAGACTCACCAACTCTTGAATAAAATCAACAGAACATGTAGCAAATGCCCTAAAATAAGGGCAGCATATGGTGCTCGCCAGAAAGAATTTTGTTAAACAGGAGTTTTCGTCACAGACGCCTCACGGATATGAGTCTGTATCAAATATCGCCCAAAATCAACATGGCAGCCACCTGCCAATCCAAGAGGCTTGCTGATTCAATCAAGCTATACTGTTTTCATCAAAATAAGACCAAATTAACCAAATCTAACCACATCAGCAAGTACTAGGGGATATAATCTTTGGACTGCGAAAGAAATTTGATCGGATTCCTAAACTTTGATGGCAAAATTTGTCAAAGTCTGCAGAGAATCTTCAGACAATCTTTGATAAACAACCAGTTGTAACACTTATTTGACAAAAACAAGGCTCTCCCAAGTAATTGACTTCCACTGGGTAACAGCAGATGATTCTGACTTTGCAAAATCGTGAGGCGTCTGTGACGAAAACCCCCTATATGAGAAATGGTACTCAAAATGCTACACTGGAGGCCCACAGCCTACTATTGCTTGTCAGAATTGATGAGCTGGCTGTGATGGTTGATATGACATGTAAGAAACACAAATAGATACTTAAATAAATTAGCAAAATTATAACATCTAGTTGAGGCGTCTGTGACAAAAACCCAGTCCACATGGACATTCTGACCCACAAATCAGGGACCATTTGACCGATGGCTAAAATCTTTATACCAACTTCACCCCTTTATAAGTTCTTTATGTGACATGTAATAGAGACATTATATCACTATTATTGATAGAGTTATTCTGACCTAAGAGTTATTGTCACAGACGCCTCGAAGAGTAAAATTCCACACATGAGTGACCATAGTAGAAAAATTCTCAATCAACATCCACCTAAACTGACATAGATAGTGTAGGCCTAATATATGCCTAATACCACAGGCAATTTTGGATGGGTTTCTAGTCTTTGAGTGGACAATAGGACATGTGCAAAATGACATAAACTGCAAAAAAAAACAGAATTTTTAGTGATTTTGGGACTTTGGGTCACCTTAACTCAAAGAATTTTTACCCGACAGACACAAATGGATATTTTTCTGAAAGGCTAGAATGTCTTCTGTAAGATGAGACCATGGAAGACAAGATTGGATAAGCATAATTTATTCTATGGCTGCATAAAGGCCAAAAACCATGGTTTTCCAGGTTTTGTACACTTATTCTGACACTGACCCAAATGCATGTATAAAACTGTCATTCACTGGGCTACATCACCATTGAATAACAGTGGTTTTGCATGCATTCCCTACTTGTACTGTACACCAAAGATTTGGCAAATGTTCTCTCTTGTCAAGGAAGTCAAAAATGCATTTCTATCTGTCTGTGGAAACTGATTATGATTCCCATTTATACAGATGTACATGCATCTTGTGATTTACAATAACTGGATCTGACAGAAAACAAATCATTAGTCATTATCCAATGATTCCTCTGCAGAGCCATTCCTTAATGAATTTAAACAAGAAATGCGGTTGTGACTGCGTAAAAAAACGCCTCCCTTATTTTAGTACACCATGCTTTGCTTACATGTGCATTGCAGTGGATATAAAGATTTTAGCTTGTGCCAGTTTGGGGATTCTGTATGTGACACCTCATCACATGGGGGAAATGCAATCATCAAAGCGTGGGGAGGCGCTAAAAAAATGATACCTGTTTCTTTTGATTTACCTTTCCAGATGACTAATCCAGGACTCCCGAGAACAAACATGCTAGCAACCATTGGTACCTTGCTGTCTCTGACTGTCTGACAATAGTCCAGTGGATTATCTACAAAGAACTAGCTACTAATCAGCAGAAGCTTGACACTAACAGAGCCAGAATGACAGATGAGTTACCCATATGTTTCACTAGCTCTGATTCCTCTTCTGATTGTGAGAGTTAATTTGATTTTGAAAATTATTGAATCCGAGAAACACAGTCTTACTTTATTCTTGAAACTATATATAAACAAAACATGGAACGTCTCACTGACATTTTGGGAGAAGGATGGAATGTCAATGACGTATTGATTTTTCGGTGTTGTAGCGGGAATAATGCACTTGGTCATGAGGGTGTCATATGGCGCAGTCACACTGCTCTGTAACATGGTGTCTGCCATATCAACTGCACTACAGGACAACAAAATAGATGAACTCACGGGTGTCATCAAAGTTAAGTGGGATCAGTTGGAGAGTTGTGTTGGGTAGACAAACCTTCATGTGATGAAAGGTGATCTTAGAAAAACCACCTACACTAAGTATTTAAGTAAGCAAATGGACGACTTACACTAATTTAGTGATGTAAGTCTGGATGTTTATCCAAAGGCTTCTTCTAAAGATACAAAAGACATCAGACAAAGATGGGTAAACACCTTGGACCGGATTCATACATCAGTGGAGTTCTTGAGGCAAACCCAGTCACTTAAGTGGCACTGTCGCCGTCGTGTACGGGAGAACCTGGTGTCCCTTCAACCATCAGTGGTAAAAACTCTCCCCATCCCAGCATTACTGAAAGGCTACATTCTGTTCATGATATCTAAATGATTAAATCACATAAATATTTGTCAGAACTACATGATTTTCAGTTAGCATATTTGACAAAAGTTCTCAAAGAAACACTATGAAGAAAAAAAGGAAAAAATATCTATATTGACAATACATAAGGAAATAATATGAATGTAATGGGCGTGAACGTAATGGGGGTGAGCAAAACAACTTTTCCAGGCTTCAGACAGGCACTCAGTAATATAACCTCAACCAGCATTGATATAGGTGATAGAAATAATCTAAGAATACATATAGGATGCATTTGGAATGCATCCAGCCTGCCAACATTCTTGCACTGCATTTGACTTACGCCCATTATGCTCACGCCCATTACACTCACGCCCATTACATCAGTCAGTTGACCCCTCTGTTTGGCATAACCGAGGCATGTAGAGACTCCATTTTTTTTAAATGACTTATTAACGATCTTCCTGTTAGGCTGGTTGACCAGTGAAGGCAGAGGCAGCCGGTCGATCGGTCATTCACGCGGTAGTGGTCAGAAGAGGTAGACGCCACGTTACACACCTGGTTGAAAGAGAGAAAACTTTGATAGTATTTGTCCTGGATGCAGAAATATGAATGTAATGGGTGTGAGCAAAATAGACTTGAAAATACTTAAATATGTATTGCATAGTCCTGCCTGCAAGTAGACCCTAAGCTTCTGTACCAGAAAAAAAACCTATGAGGACCCTAATCTTGGTGGGAAATAAGAAGATTGAGTAACGTGTTTTAGTAGGCTTTTTTTTAGTGTAGTTTTACTTTGATCACACCCATTACATCAACTTTATTTGGTTACAAAAATGAACAGGGGAAAAAGAATGTCAACCAGAGCACCTCCAAACCACATGAAAATGTTAGATAGGACCCCCCACTAAGAAAGAGATAAGATTACATCAGTCTGTTGCTGCTTGGCTTGATGGTATAGAGCCTGGAGTGAGGTGGACATTGAAAAAAAGGAATTTTTTGGCATTTTTTTCAACTTTGGGCCACTATATCTGAAAAAATAGCAGGTCGACATACCTAAATGTGTTTTCTTTCAAATGAAACAAGAAATAAGAAGAATGGTTAAATACTTTTTATCCTATGGCCCCCTATATCCAAAAAAGACCAATAATGACCCAGGTGCCCACTTTCGGTGGACTGACCCATATATTGCTGTGTATTTACACGCTCAAGTAATTCTAGACACTCGTCCTCAAACATCTACAGAGGGCAGTGTATTCTTACACTAATCTAACACCACAAAGGACATATGGCAGGTAGCATACAGTGCCTGTGTTAAAACAGAGTGGTGGACACAGAACACTAAAAGGTAGGTTTATATCAACCTCTGTGGTATGTGAAATATTATAAACAAATGGTAAAAAGGGAATTATTTTATAGTCAGAAAACTGAAATTTTTAGAATTTAGGAAGACTGATCCGGCAAGATTTTGGGCCGCAATACATAAATTTTGACCTCATAAAACCAGCAGTACTCTCATCAAGTTAAGGAACAGAAGAACTAATCTCATCGTACCACAAGAGAAATGCGCTAAATGTATCAATAGCTATTTTGTGAATATTGGTGAGGATTTGGCAAAAGCAGTCCCAGCTGCTGAGGGGGAGATAGCTGGTGTCACACCCTATGTGTTACCTCCTGTTAATATGAATTTTTTATCAGATATATTTCCTATTTAGAGCTTGTTGAATTGATAAAGGCTATTGTAATGGTTCGTATTGACTTATATGTTGGGTGGCTCGTTGGCTCGCTTAACACTAGAGATACCAACACAACATGAGTAGTTCGGGTTGGGCAAAGCCCCAGATACCCCTACCTCTCGGGTAGGACTTTATTCAGTTTGTCAACAGGTTATATTGAGCGTCTTGACTGGACCATGTCCAGTCCCCTTCTGCCGCTCGTCCGGCTTCTTAGTAGAAGCTGGACGCGAGGCATGGTGCTGCCCCCTCTTGTACCAACGAGGTATCGCAAAGAGACACCTAGCTGGCATAGAAGGAACAAGTACCACACGAACATGTCTCTCGGATGAACGGCACTAATATATATACAACGATGCCGGCCCCTACACCACCCCCACTAGACTATACCTAGGGTTGGGTGTAATTAACAAATACCTATTGTTAACTTTATACAGTAATATTATACACGAATAGGTAAGTCTATACATAAGTGTTCGTATAGAAAATAGAACATTAAGGGGCATAATAAATAATATGTACAAGATGAGGCATCGTCGCATATAACCCAAAGTCCCTAATAATAACAACTAGGAAGTGGCGCCTTATGCACCATCGACCTAGGGTGGTAGATAGTAACAATGTTACAGTGTTATTATAGTATAAGAGACGCGATAAAAAGTTGTAGACATGTAGTGAAATGGTATGAATAATATTTTACAGTAGTAACTAACCGACCCGAGGTGGGGTAAGTAACCCGAGAAAAATTTTGTTTGTTTTAATTATAAGAATATAAGTATTATATAAAAATAGCTTTACACAAAATATTAATACTGATAATTATAGGCGTCCTACCAGGGTAGCAGGATCGCCCTTACAAAATACCGGACTTCCGGCGAATCTGGAACGACTGGTTTCTGCAGCTCCACCCGGCGACATGTATGTGGTGGCAAGCCACGTTGCTGTTATGTTGTGCCCTGATGAAGATGGGAAGATGGAGCCCCGGTTAGGTGTAGTAATCCTTTTGGTGTTTCGGGTTAGCGTCCATCTTCACTGCAGGTTCCGTCCCAGATCAGCGAGTCCAGTGTAAGGATCAGTACCTCTGGCATGAAAAATGCTTTTACCCTCGGGTACAAGAGACACCATCAGATGGACACTTAAAGATCTTCCGGATCCGTGTCCATCTTCTCAGCCGACTCCGCCGAGGCAGACGGAGCCGAGCTGCTGCAACTGCTTGCGGAGAGCAGCGCGGAAGCCTCGCTGGGCGTGTCGCTCCCTAAGCTCAGGGCGCTCATCACCGCAGACGGACTGTCCATTGCCTCAGATGCAGGTAGAGCAACCGGGGCGGCTGGAGCAGCCGTCCCACTCTTCTAAGTGCTTCCCGAATGCGAGGAAGAACTTGAGGTCAGCCTCCTTGTACCTGTGGATGTACCCGGCGTTCTCAGCACGGTGGAACTCCTTAAGCTTTTCAGCTTCCATCTGCTGGCGCCGGCAGGATTCGAGTGCCTCCTCGACATTCTTCCTTTCCTGCAGCCGAATTTTCTCTTCCTCCCTCTTCTGGATCTTGTAGACCAGGTTGAAGGTGGCTTCAGTCATCACACGCCAGTAGTCGACTGACTTCTGGCGATGCAATGCCTGCCATTCCGTCATCAGGTCATTCTGGATCTGAGCCGTTTGGACATCGCGGTGGTCAACAAACGTGTTCGGATCCTGAAGACCTGACAGAGTGCCGGAGATAAGCTCCATAACGGACACCCGAGGGGCCGTTGGTGGAACTATAACTGGTGGGGGCGCGGCGGCCTCCACTGAGGCAGGCGGAGCGCCTGCTGGAGGGACAGACGGGCCCTCAACCGTTGTGCCTCCCTGGCCACGGCCACCGCCCGGGGCAGCTCGGGTGGACTCCATTCCACCACGGCCTCTGCCCCGGGGTTCAGACCGGCCCAAGGGGGTTAGGACCTGAGATTCGGGTCCCGCTGGTCCCATGGAAGGGAACTTCGCCCCGTACTCACTATACGTGGGGCGCTTGCCGGAAGATCCCTCTCCAGCCCACCAAGATGTATACCCGGATGGGGGAGCGAAGAGTTCGCCCCCATCATCCTGGCTGCCAGAGGCTTCGCCCGGGCGTTGTTCCACGGGTGCAGGTGTAGAAGATGTGGCCGGGGTGGCCGCCTGGCTAACCGCCCTACGGGTTTGCTTGCTGGGCATATCCAGAGCCGAGACCTTGTCCCGACTCACGACGATCAGCTGGGTTGGCTGGTCTGGGCTGGTCCTTGTTACCCGAAGGGCTTACGGACCGGTCTGCTCGGGTCCTTTTGGAAGCACTGGTAGCCGTGGCTGTGCCTCCGTTCGAGCGGGCTTTGGCCTTCTCCCGTTTATCATCCCCTCTCCACTTCTTCACTTTCAGGTGCACCTCACTGGGCATCCCGAACTTTGTGGAGGAGAAGTTGATCTGGAAGAAGGCCAACAAGTTGCCACTCTTCCACGAGCAGAAACCGGTCTCGAATGCCTGCTCCTTGACGTCCTTCACACTCAACGAGGCCCAGTTAGCTAGGAGCTCGTTGAAGCACTTGATGGCCCGTTTCCTCGTTTTCTCCAGGCCGGTGCCATGGGCTTTCTGCAAGTGCAGAGCCATGTCCTGACGCCGGTGAGTGTTAAACGAACCATCACATAGTTTGCTCGGACGGTCTCCGAGCACGCACATCATCACAGGCTTGTGGTGCATGTGATTCTCCACTATGTGCCGAGCGAAGCGGGGCTTCGTCTCGAACATCTTCTCTCCCATGAGAGCCAGCTGGCACGACTCGAATGGGCACCTCCGGCGGTTGCTGGATGGCCCCCATTGGGTCATCGCCCACTGGACTTTCGTCCGGGCTTCATAGCTGTAAATCGACCCAAATTTGGATTTGAGCTGGTCAATCCAAATGAGGTAGAATTTACCCACTGGCGTATCCGAGGGGCCGGATTTCATCCACTCCTTGTCGTCGCTATCACCGTCTTTATTGACGGCGCCCGGACACATGTACTGGACTGTGTCATAAGCACAGTCCGCGAAGCAGCGGGGAGTCCGTTCCTTGAACCCCTCGGCTGCATTCTTCCACATCCACTTCTGATTGTCATCCTTTGGGACATCCATGGTCATTTCTTCCCACGTTGTCACGGACTCCAAATCAGATTTGGCTGACTCGGGCAGCTCTGGGTCGCTTTCGCTTCCCTCGCTGTCCGTGTAAATGCCTTCTCCCCTACGGCCGGCTCGGCTGGTGGTAGTAGTACCAGACGAAGCCTTGGTAGAGGACTTGGCTCTTGCCCCGCTGGTGCTGGCAGTGGAAGCTGCAGTAACCGAGGTGGCTACTGTGGTTGCTGGCGTCTTGGAGGCGGGCGTCTTCGGGTCGCCCTTACCCCTCGGCTTGGTGGGGGGCGTGGGCTCTGCCGGAGACGCTTTCGCTCCATTTTTCTTCTTCCAGCGCACAACCTTGGGTGGCTGCGCCGGCACCTCAGGACTGGAATCCGACTCCCGTGGATCCCTGTCCTTCGAACGAGGGCTCCTCCTACTACTGACCGGGGAGTCAGAGTCGGAGGAAGCCTTCGCCTTACTTTGGGCCTGTTGTTTCCGGTGGGCCCGACGAGCTGCGGTGAGCTGCTTCTGCTGTTTGGCGAGCTTGGCTCGCTTGGCTTCAACAGCAGCCTGCTGACGCGAGATGTCCTCTTCCGAGATCTCGCCAGGCGCCTCCGGAATGTCGGCACCCGGTTCCGTCTCGGTTGTGGACCTCTCGATGGCGATCCTCACATCTTCAGCCTCCAGGTCACTCTCGGTGAGAGGGCCCTTTGGCGCAGGCTTGTGGGTCAATCGCTTGACCCGGTCGGTTTCCACCGAGGAGAGTGTGACTGTAGAGTCTGTGTCCATGTCGGACTCAGACTCTCTTAACTCTGCGGCCTTTCGGGTGATGCCTTCGGAGATCAGCACTGCTCGGGCCAAGCTCTCGTTGACCGCCATCTTCTCCCCCAACTTTTGGTAGTTGCGGAGCCAAGAGACTGGCATACTGTCAGCCAACTCGTCGCTGCACGAGTCCATAACCAGTCTTGAAGTCGTCTGGTATGGCCTCGGGCACGCCTGGTTTCACTGCCAACGGTCCGTATCCGAACATGGAGGCGTGCATGGGGATATAAGTCCCCCAGTAGGTGTATACAACACCGGCCTCGCAATCGACGTGTGCCATACGCTCGATGCGAGTCTTGAATCCCGGAGGATACAGGGGAATGTCCAAGACATCCATGTTGCCACCCGAAGCTGCTGCCGTAGACGCGGGCTCCGGGCGCGGTGGTGGTGGAGGTGGCATCCTCTCCCGGTCGGTGGCCTCGGCCATCGCCGAGAGCGTCCGGGCTGCCTCCTCAGTCGAAGAGTCCATAGACTCCTCGACCCGAGACGGGACCTTCGGGTCCTCGCCTTGCTCCAACAGAACGTTGGCAGTTTGACGCGCGGCGTCAATCGTCCCCTGTGCCATGGCACTGAGGGCGACTTCCAAATTTAATTGGCAAAATGTGTTGGACTCCTCCCAAAGGATTCGTCCAACAAAGGGGTTTTAGTTAGGGCAAGCTAACACGACAGCTAGAGGCTGTATACCACCAACACTAACCAGAGCGAAAACGGGTGGCGTCCTACCACCACGAGTCCGCTCTAGTTATAAACAGTATGACGTCAGACCTCTCGTCTCGCGAGATCCCGCCATGGCTATCCGGTGACCTAGTTCTGCTCTTTCCCGCCGCACCCGCGGCGCCACCTAGG
The DNA here is from genome assembly GCA_949317995.1 of Acholoe squamosa. NCBI lineage: Eukaryota > Metazoa > Annelida > Polychaeta > Phyllodocida > Polynoidae > Acholoe > Acholoe squamosa. The sequence continues at coordinate 7,308,595 of OX439036.1, read as the reverse complement.
GAACTAGATCCGAACTAACATTCGACTCGACATGCGAGACGCGGCCTACTACCCGAGTGCTATCGTCTGAGCTTGGCGGTGTATACAATGCTTCAAAGCGAATGTACCGGTTAATCCGACCGCCACTCACGGGATACAGCTACCCGGGGAGGGCGCATTCGGCATCTCCAGCCGTGGAACGTATGTTAACCGCCTACGGCGGACAACAAGCAGCAGCTCGTTGTGTACTGAGTTAGGTTACAGCAGACCTCAACCGGGGACTGCGTCTAACGCCTTCGGTTAGCCTCTTATTTTTCCCGGCTTTACGTACGGCCTTTTCTGGGTTCCGCTTAGCCACTGCGGGACCTTTCCCATACGTAATGCCTTCACTCAGCGAGACATTTTTCCTTTTCTTACGATTAGGTCGTTTCCTGGCCTTCGTCTTCTTTTTCACCATTACCTCGTCTTCCGGCATTTTCCTCGGCCGGCCTCTAGGGCGCTTCATTGGTACTACCACGCTCGGTCCGCTAGGGACAGATTCAGGTGGTTTGTAACTGAACTCCCTCTCCGCCTCTTCGCGTCCCTTCCAGGGCCGAAGTTTTCCGACATTTGTCTTCCATTTCCTACCAGTTAGGCAGTCTTCCATCATCACCGTAGACTCGGAGATGACGCGAATAATTTTAAACGGACCTTCCCAAGGCGTTACGAGCTTCAGCCGTTCTAGCGGCTCGTAGTACCTTAGTACTTTGTCCCCAACATTAAAACGAATTCGTTTGGCATTGGTGTCATAACCCACCTTCTGCCACTTCGCACTCTTCAGCAGCTCTTTCCGAACGGCCTCGTATGCCTGTTTAAACCTATCCCTTAACGACTCCACAAACAACACGGTGCAGGGCGCCTCCGGGTCTATCCCAACCACTCCATACACCAAGTCGGCGGGCATTATGATGTCCTCGCCGAACACTAGCATGTTTGGAGTGCAATTAGTAGATGAATGGACAGTGTTGTTGTAGGCATGTACTACAAACTCGCACTGTTCATCCCAGTCGTCCTGGTGGGTATTGACCAGGGGCTTTAGCACTTGTATCAGGGTTCTGTTGAACCGCTCTACCTGCCCATCCAACTGTGGTCGGTATGGGTTTGTTCGGGTCTTACAAATGGCTAGGTAATGGCACATTTCCTGCCAAAGCTCCGACTCGAACTCTCTTCCTTGGTCGCTGTGCATCTTAAGGGGAACACCCAAATGCAGCACCCAGCCTTTCACAAACGCTTCCGCGCATGTGGCGGCTTTGTGATTAGGAAGAGGGAACACCCGAGTGTACTTGGTATAATAGTCGGTTACGACCATCATGCAAGTATTGTCTCGGGGCGTTGTCTTGATTCCGCTGATGATGTCTATCGCCACTCGAGCGAATCTGACACCAAACAATTCCTGGGATAAGGGTTGCTTCCCCAGGCCGGGTCCCGGCTTGTTTTTACAACAATCCGGGCAAGTGGCGATCCACCGGAGCAGGTCGCCTCTCATTCCAGGCCAGTAGTAACGCCTTTGTAGGCGCTCTATTGACCTTTTCTTACCGAAATGGCCGCTTGTTTGGTGACCATGGCAATAATACATGATATCCCTCCTCATCGGGGCGGGTATCACTATTTGTAACAGCCTACTGTTGGTGGGAGTTGTCTTCCACCTACATAGTATGCCATCTCGGATCTCTAGCTCGGTCCATTGAGCTAGCAATCGCCTCGCTTCCCTATCTTCTAGGGATAATAGCGGCCTTGCCGGTTTAATACCTGACCGTAGGTATTCCATTATGCGCGCAGTGGTGGGATCCGACTGTTGGAACTTCTTGATGGTCTCCGGGGACCAATCGAGATAGCTACATACAGCCTCCTCCCAGGGGATACGGGGGGTGGTATAATTGAATACCAACCCGGCTACCACAGCATTGTGGGCTCCGCAGTCTTCACAAGTGGCATTTTGGCACCTTCGGATAGGTCGCCTCGACAAGGCATCCGCATTGATGTGTTTAGCACCGGGTCGGTGCTCTATTTGTTTATGCTCCAATCCGAACTCGGATAGATGAGCTAACCATCGTCCAATCATCCCCTCGGCGTCCTTAAAGTTAAGGAGCCACCTAAGAGACGAATGGTCTGTTCTTAAAGTGAAGTCACTTCCCCAGAGGAAATGCTTAAACTTCTTCGTATACACCACCACCGCGAGGAGTTCCCGCTTGGTGGTACAGTAATTACGCTGGGTCTTGCTTAGCGTGTTGCTAGCGAATGCTATTGGGACTTCGACTCCCTCCTGGACCTGAGAGAGAGCTGCCCCAATTGCATCATTGCTCGCATCGGTGTCTAAGATGAAATGTCCCTCGGGAGTGGGATAATAGTATCCGATCGAGGACCAATTGCAGATTTGCATGGCATTCCTTGAACGACTTGCCGAACACGACCACGTCGTCCAAGTAGACCAAACATTTCTTCCACAAAAGATCACTCAACAAGGATTCCATCATGGCCTCGAACGTAGCGGGGGCGTTACACAATCCGAAGGGTAGGACATTGTACTCGAATAGCCCCATATGACTGGAGAACGCTGTTTTCTCCATGTCATCAGGGTGCATCGGTATCTGCCAGTATCCGGATTGTAAGTCCAAGGTACAGAACCATTGGTTCCCGCCCAAGCTATCTAACGTCTTGTCTATCCTTGGTAGGGGATACGAGTTTTTCTTTGTCATACCTTTCAGTTTTCGGTAGTCGACACAAAAGCGGATTGTACCGTCTTTCTTAGTGGTCATACACACAGGGCTGGACCAGGGACTCGAGCTCGGCACGATGACCCCTAAGTCTGTTTCCGTATTTCCTCTTCAGAAATTAACTTCTTCTTGAGAGGAAGTCTACGATACGGGATTTTAAAAGGTTTCTCGTTGCCCACATCTATGGTGTGCAACACCTTGTCGGATCTACCCACCGGTCCTCCTTCCCTACCAAAAGCACTCTCGTACTTTTGTAGGAGTTTCGCTAGGCAAACCTTATCCTCCGTATTCTGCAGATCTGATTGGTCAATCAGCTTTTGGAATTCTTCATCCAAAGGATGCTTACTAACGGGGTTTAGTGGTTTATTGAACTTAGCCTCGGCGACGTGTTCAACCGAACTCATCCTACCCACACTGTCGCCTCGCTTCAAGTAGACCACCGAACCACTTCGGTTAGTTATGGTTAATACAGTCCAAGCTGCATTAGCCACCAATGTATCCACTGAGTCCAACCCGATACTCGACAAATACACCGTATCGGGTTCATAGACTCCAGTTTCATTCCTTTGGGCCATTGATCCGCCACAAAGGACATCGCAAGTGGTACCCGGTGGGATCTTCACCGTGTGTATCACTGATGCAACCGAAGACACTTGTCTCAATACGCATTGGACATGCAAGCCATACGGGTTCCTTATACTCATCATACCATCCCTCGGGTCCAAGACGGCCCCGTATAAGCTTGCAAAATCCAGTCCGAGGATTCCGTCATCACTAACCTCTGCTATAGTTGGCGAAAGAACAAATTCTTTGCCTCCTATTCGGATAGGCATAAACGTCCTACCAAAAGTACGCATACTGCTTCCGTCGGCTGTGCAAGCATTTACCCCCGTTTTGAGGTTCTCATGGCTGCCGGCCACCGAGTCGAAAAATCTTTTGGACACACAGGAGTGGCTGGCTCCAGTATCCACCAAGAATTCCCCTACCCGGCCTTCCACAGATATGGGTACATACCACCGTCTCCCCCCTAAAGGAGAGGGGTTACTGGTAAACTGGTGAAAGTCTCCCGAATCACCAAGATTCAATCCGAGTCCTCTCAGAAATTCCAGACACGGATGACTTGGGGGAAGGCGTGTCCCACACACTCGGATCAACTCTTTGATCCATCCTTCCTCTCCCCCAGTGCGGCCACTTGCCTCCATATGCTCACTCCCTTACACATAAGCACTAGGGTCCCTGGCCCCGGCCAAGGTGCAGGGGTGCGCACCCACAGCCACCCGGCCTCCAGGTGTATTTGATTCGAAATCTTCCACCGGGTCACCCCCGGTAGCATTTTGGCATTCGTTCCTCTTCGGGGTTATACCCAATGCCGTGGATACAACCCCCACTAGTTTTCCACTTCGGTGGAATCCGTAGCGTTCTCCCTTCCTTCGCCATTGTCATCGGCTTCGTAGAAGGCAGCCATTACCGGCTTAGCAGCGGTACATTCGGAAGAATAGTGTCCCATGCGCTGACACCTGAAACACTTAACCGTTCGGCGATCCACTCTGGGTCTTTGCCGACTGGCTTTGAGGGCATCTGTAATCTTCTTACACATATCCTCCATAAGTTTGGTCATATCCGGAGATTGACCCTTCGCTTTATCAGTGCTTACAGGAGGCCTGGCGGCCTTCTCACCAACTTTCGGGTCATTCTTGACATCGGGTGATGGTCTAGAATCCCTTGGCTTATTAAACGCCTTCCTCGGAATATACTTCCTACCTGAAGCATTTTTCCTTAGCTGCATCGAACAGAAGGTGCCGTCCTCCTGTTCGAATTCAATCAGCTCAAAGTCGTCCGAGGTACTATTTGCCTCGGACTGCTGGACTACCGATGCTAGGGGAGCCGAGCCAGTGGCGCTCGGTATGTCACCGGCTAGCATGGTTCGCTTCTTCACGGCCATATCTATACCATTAAATATGCCGTGCAATGTTATGCCTTCTTTCCAGGCATCTCTTGCAGCAATCTGCTCGTCTCGGTCTCTTAAACCCTTGACGAATTGTGTAATCAAATCGTCCATATACCAGTCCTGGTTTTCTGTACCGGGTCTGGCCTTGCTTAGCAGGGCATGTAGTTCCATACCGTATGCTCTGAAAGCTTCGTTAGGCTTCTGCGTACGTTTTTTAAAGCGGACCATCGGATCCTCCTTGACCATGTTACATAACAGTCCGCTAGCAGATTCCACTAACTGCTCGAAACTCCCTACGAGGCCATACCAGGTCCGCCATTGCTCTACAGCCATGCGACCCGGCCCGCCTTTCAAACATCTTACTAGATGCGGCTTGGCCTCGTATGGGGTCCACCCATTACAATTCATCACATCGATGAAATCTTCAAACCACTCTTTCCATGGTCGAGTACCGTCATATTCCCTAGGAATCACGGCTACCCTTCGGGCGGAATTGTGAGCATACATCAATCTAGTGCATTGCTGCTTGCTCCATTCAATCGCCTTGGTCTCGTTCAAGGTTCGATTGCCCCCTATACCACCGAAGCTCGTGTTGCCCGGTGGAGGTGGTGGCGGAGGCTGTGTATACGTCCACTGTGAACCACTGTGGTTCGTATAGCCTGCACCCCCCTGGTTAGGGCCGGTACCCGAGGTACTACTGTTACCCATGGTACCCATAGCACTGCCCCCCCCTTGTGCACCTTGGTGGCCGCCATCGGATGCCGGGTTCCCCGTTGGTTGACTACCACCGTTTGATGGAGTTTGTTGGTTGCTGTCATTATCAGCTCCCAACCCAACACTTTCCGTCTGATCCACATGTATGTGGAAACCACTAGTCTCCACGCTACTGTCGGAAGCATCCCGGGGTGTATAATCCGGATCTAAGTTATGGACTATGGGGACTTCACTTATCCGGACTCTACTAGTTCAGCCATGCTTATCTTGGGTTCTGATATAGACTCCCCCTTGATCTACATTCCGCGTCACATTGTCATTGACAAAAGGACTGTACTGCGGATGCTTAGGTGTAGAACAGGAGACTGGGTCACCCTGTTTAACGAACGTCCAGTTCGGGTTCGCGTCCTTACTCGCAGGAGGGGCATTCGCTTGCTCTTGCTCCTGTAAATAACTCTCCATGGCAGACTTATTTATTGTGAGGGTCGCTACATCTGTAGTCAGGTTTCGCTGTTCCTCCCTAAGCTGTGCGTTTTCTGATAAGATCTCGGATCGAATCTTCTCATTTTCTGCAACAGCTCGGTTCCGTTCCTCTTGAGCGGCCAATGCCTCTCGCTTAAAAGTATTCTTTAGTAGACAATACTTTTCACCCTTCTCTTTTTGAGACCTCTGGTACTCATTGGTCTCCTTCCTGATCTCGGATTGTTCCACGACCAGCTTGGCCTCTGTTTCTGCCTTTCGGAGTTCCTCCATGGCATGCAACTCGGATTGTAGTCTGTTTACATCCCGGGCCTTAGCAATCTCCTCGGCCCTGGCCTTTTCGATTGCTCTAAGCTTATTGGCTTCTTCGAGTTCTAACTCAGCCAGTCTTTTCTCCCTTTCTCGTTCGTCTTTCTCCTTTCGCTCCAATTGGTGGGCTACGGAAGTTAGACGATATTTCAGGTCGGATTCTTTTAGAATCGCCTCCTGCTCAACGGACCGTAATTTTCCGATCCGAGACTTAGTTTCCTCTTCTATTTTTAATTGGGCTGCCATGAATTGTTCATGTTGCCTCTTAGCCTGTAACTCTACCTGTTCTTTGGCTTTCAAATAGGCCGAGGTAGTTTTATACCCGGGGCCCATTCGACGTCCGTAAATCGACTTGTGGCTGCCTCCAGGGTTAAACATGGAGTCAGACAAGCCTTCGTCCAAAGATAGGCCTAGGTGATGCTTTTCCGAGTTTCTCGGTTCAGCATCCCGAGGCTTAGTCTTCGGATTTACTTTCGGGACCACTGGGTCCGTTATGGCTTTACCATCGTCGCTGTGATGGTCCGACGATGTCATTAATGGGGCTACTCCATTTGCCCCCTCTGGTACCGCTCCCGGGCGGGTTGCAGTACGCTGCATAGGGCTTTGTGCTATTGGGGTACCCAAGCTGCTAGCCGAGCCTGCTGGTGCAATAGGACCTAGCTGGCGTCTGCTAGTTATCACTTGGGACCAATCGCTTAAGTCCAAAGTTGGGGGTCTTAATACCCCCCTAAACAATCCTGTATCCGGTGCCCCCGTTTGAGGTGTACCCGGATACAATTTTACGATGCCATCACCGGTGGCACCGTCCATCAGACTGGGTGTCGAGAAAACACTTCTGACACCCTCTGGATTGTACATTTGTTGTTGACCGGGTTTCCAGTCTAACAACAGATGCTGGGATGTAAAGTCATCCTCTTCGAATCCCTCTAGCCCAGGGCTGGGGGGATCCGCTTCGGGTTTCCCGAGGCTTTCGGCCAATGTGGCCGCGCTCCACCCCCGAACCAACTGGTCACGGCACCAGTGTAATGGTTCATATCGACTTATATGTTGGGTGGCTCGTTGGCTCGCTTAACACTAGAGATACCAACACAACACGAGTAGTTCGGGTTGGGCAAAGCCCCAGATACCCCTACCTCTCGGGTAGGACTTTATTCAGTTTGTCAACAGGTTATATTGAGCGTCTTGACTGGACCATGTCCAGTCCCCTTCTGCCGCTCGTCCGGCTTCTTAGTAGAAGCTGGACGCGAGGCATGGTGCTGCCCCCTCTTGTACCAACGAGGTATCGCAAAGCGACACCTAGCTGGCATAGAAGGAACAAGTACCACACGAACACGTCTCTCGGATGAACGGCACTAATATATATACAACGATGCCCCTACACTATTAATATAAAAAAAGCTACCAGCTATAATAAATGCTTGCGTACTTCTACATTTCCCATGGCATGGAAGGCTAACACAGTGGTACCCCTCCATGAAAAGGCAAACTCCCTGGATGTGAATGACCTTAAGCCTATAAGTCTTTTACACATACCAGGAAAGATTTTAGAAAAAATTGTATGTAGGGTAAAGTGACCATGAGTCGTCCACCTGGGCCATCTTACTACCTACTAGTTATTCTAGGATCTTTGTAATAGTAGGAAAGTTTGCAGGGGTCATCTAAAAATGGATATAAATATTACCCAGATGTCTTACTCTCTCCATTCAGCAATGTTACAACTTTCATACCCATAGTCATGGAGCTCTTTGAGCACCCCTTATTCAATAGATGTGGATTTTCTTTCATCAGTACCATGAGTCGGCCACTGTGGTACCTTGAGTCAGCCACATCATAAAACGACTCAACTAATTCATTTTAAAAAGTGTGCTTCTGAAGCAAAACAAGGAAAACATTTATTCCCGGCTGAGTGTTCTTGGTCAGAGTGTTTCTGGAATGATTTTACTAATTATAATGCTGATTAATACCATTCCTTGGGTAAACATAAATTATAGCAAACTTATCCCAATTTATCAGCTGTCCTTCATTTCAAAGTGTTGTCAATCTATCAGAAGACCTCTCTACCTAATTGGTATAATATAGTTGATTTAGTTGAAAAATAATGGATAGTGCTAGATTCACTTTCCCAAAGATGGAAAGATAGCAGGTGCTACAGCTCAACATATTGTAGCAGTGTAAATAACTTAGAACCCAAAGAAATGGTCACTACTAAGTTCATTTTGGACCAAAAAGCAATAGTGGCCGACTCAAGGTACTTGTATAGTGGCCGACTCAAGGTACATGTATTGCTCAAAGACACCTTTTGTCAGTCTTATCATACCAAGAGTCAACTTCTATACAGCAGATTGTTGACTTTTGTACTGAACACTATAAAAGGAATAATTTCAAGTTAAATGATGTTTGACAGAGTATGAATGCAATGCTTTTTTCCAATTTTAGTTAGGTCTAACTCTGTTACTTGGTCAATATCACATTATCACTCATCTATCATTTTGTTGCTGGAAAATCATCGGGAACCTATATCTGACTTCAGGAATAATTCACAAACTCTAGTGTCATCGAGAGCTCCTGGAAGGTCCTAGACTTATATTCCAAAAGATGCTACAATAGCTTATAGCATATCTTGCCATATAGCACCAGTGCAAATAGCTCAGAATCCACTAAAATATTCATTAACATATTCATTTTGGGCCCAAAACCAAGCAAAATGGCCGACTCAAGGTACCTGGACGACTCAAGGTCACTCTACCCTAATAGGCTTCAAACATATATGGAAGATCATAGACTTTTATGCCCAGCGCAACATGGTTACAGAGCAGGTCACTCCACCAAGACGGCTATCACTGAGCACCTCCATACTATTATAAAGAATAATATTCTCAACAAACCTTTATATTGTCTCTATTTAGATTATAAATAAAGCCTTTGATACTGTTTCACATTCAAAATTATTGAAAAAATTATCACTCCTAGGACTTGATCATCTGACTTGTAAATCTTTTGAAAATTATTTAACAAATAGAACTCAAAATACTATTGCTAATGATGTACTCTCAACACCCAATCCAGTTAAGTATGGGGTTCAACAAGGACCTGTTCAAGGTCCTGTGTTATTTTCTGTTTATAAAATTCTTTACCAAAGGTTGGAAATTTTGATATTACCTTATACGCTGATGATGCTATGATAACTGTCAATTCTTCGCAAGAAATGCAACATGTAATAACAGCTGTTCACAAATGGTGTATAGATAATTCACTGACTGTCAATGAGAAAATGACTAAGTGGATGTTTAATGATGTCCAAAATGATAATGGTGTGTTTACTCTAAATAACACAGTGTTAGAAAGAGTGTATATGTATTCACCTACCTAGGTCTAAACTTAGATCCAGAGTTAAAATTTATAGAGCATAAATCGATATGTACACGTAATATAAGGCATAAAATATCCCAATTAGCTAGAATTAGAAAGTTCATAGATAATTGTACACCCCTTGATATCTTTAAATCAATGATTCTACCCACATTTGACTAGTGCAATTACATATGGGATAGGGACTATAGGGGGGAAACAGAGGAATTACAACTATTGCAAAATTGGGCCTTAAGGGTGGTTTATAAGGTGAAATTAGAGGAAAACCCCACAGTGACTACCTTACAGATTAAAAATGCAAGTACATGTATTAAATTATGTGACAGAAAGGTTCAACACCTTCTTTATGCCTATCAGTTGTCCATATGTGACACTCTAGTTGATAATAGGAACATTCCCAACAGATTTCATCAAGGTAAACGCCTTATTGAACCACACTGTTTAAAACCAATTGTCTTACGAAGTGCATATTATAGAGATTGTGTTAGATGGAATCACTTAAAAGCTTCTTATACTATCATTGAGACCCTAACCAAAAGAGGCTATAAAGAAAGACTACCCAGATTGTTTTATGTAACATATAAATGTGAATTTTAAAATGCTACTCATCATCATCTCATCTCATCACCATATCGCTTATGTTATATCAATGTAGATTTTGATATGGTATTACTGACATACCTATACCTTGTTCTATGTAGTACTAGTGGCTTCGTCACTAGATTTTGAAGCAATAGCATTTACCTATGGGGAACTGTAGGTACACCCCCACACGCTCCCAGTTGGGCAAATAGCTTCAGCTGCTCAGTGTTGCCCCCTGGTGTCTAACTTAGCAACCAGTATCATAGCAACGTCAAAGAAGTTTCCACTCTCCCAGCAGATACTCTCGGAGGTTTAGATTTAGTGAGTTTCTCTGGAGCTACTTGTCCAAATTTAATGTATGACCTATCAAATTAAAGCTCTCAATATGTGTAGTCCAGTCGTATAACCCATCTACAGTTTCCTGGATTAGTTATACCTGGGTGGACACCGATTTCTTTGAATGGGGATCCAAGATGGCAGACATTGCAGAAAGAAAATAGCTATGATGATTTAATATATTGTGTTTAATGCTGTTTGCATTTATTTGCTATTGGATTCCACAATTTGGTTGATAAAGGAAAGTTATTTTGCATAAGGATGCCACAAAATATTAAAACCCTTAAGATTTTAGAGAAAAATCGAGTTAACTTTGAAAAAAGTACATATTTTCATCTAGCCTCTTTTGGTTTATCTGTTCCTGGCAAGCAGTCAAGTCTATTTCAATGGGCTAGGTACCAGTGACGAACCCCTTTTTATATATAGGGTAATAATGAAACATCACTGGCTGCGGTTAACATGATCAACTTTATATGATCCAACATGGAGGGGGGCTTGGTATAACTACCACAATGTGTGGGCACCAGGTATAATTCCACAATTACTCTGTAAATGTATTTACCCAATAAATGACTTCAAAAAACCTACTATGCATTTTCCAGTTCATATCTTGTTAAAAAAGGCCTAAATTTAACTTTCCTTTACATGGTGTTGGTACTTAAAGATATAAGTCCCATCCTTTTTTTTCATTATCATCTAATATGGCATGTGCAAGTCAATGAAAAAAATATATCAATGTTTACATTTACAGAGTGAAAAAAGACATGTCCCAACAATGAGTGTGGTACACAGTGAAACAACCTGACTATTAGCACACCTGGAGGGTAAAGGTGTAAACAGCGAAATGGCAGAGTGCAGCGTACCTCAGTCGACTGTTGACTGGCTCGCCTTGGAAAAGATATTCATGATACCTGATCGGAAATATAGAAAACATACACAGAGAGAAGGTAACTCACAGTCAACTGAAATTCCTTTAATTGATTCTGATTTGGATTCTGATTCTGATGATGATATTGATTCTCAAGCTGATTCAGAACTTCAGAGTAGGTCTGAAATAGTACTAGCCATTATTCATAATTGCAGTCTAGTGCACCTTGGTCAGATTTTGGGAGGTGGATGGGATTTTGATGAGATTTTGGTTTCTGGAGAACTTAACAAGAAAATACATACAAACAGAGGATAGCATTAGGTGAGGCAGCAAGGAGAGGGTGGACTGAAGGGGTAAAGATGCTTCTTGATGCTGGAGCTAGAAGTATGACAATTGATGATACAGAAAGCAAGATATCATTTTGCCTCAGAGGAAATCCCCGTTGTCCACCTGATCTCATTGAGCTGCTGCTACAACAAGGTGAGGATCCTAATTACTCTGGAGGGAAAAGCAAAGCTGGACCTTTAATAGAGGCAATCAGAAATTGTCAAAATGAACAGAACCTCAAAAATGTTGTTATTGCAGCATGGGGCTGAACCCAATGAAGTTAGTGACAACATTTTATTCATGGAACATCCCCTGACAGAAGCACTATTTGTCCAGAACAATGTGGTGTTTGCTGCACTTTTCAGATTGCTTGTGGACTTTGGATTTGCAGATGTAAATTACAAACATTATTGCATCAATTCAGTGATGAAAGCCTGAATTTTTATCCAACAGCACCGCAGAAAGACAGCAGACAAAAGTGGCAAAATATTTTAGATCAGATGCAGGTACTGATGGAGTTTCTGTCCCATACTCAGTCCCTACAGTGGTACTGTCACCGCTGTGTGCGGGAGAACCTGGTGTCCCTTCAACCATCAGTGGTGAAGATTCTCCCAATACCAGATGTGCTCAAACGCTTTATCTTGGGCCATGAAATATGAATTTCTGTGCAAATCTATGGAAGAATAGATCACCTGTGGTAGAGCATTCAATGAGGTTTCACTAGTATATTGACGTTACCAGCACCATCCCGTTATTGTTTGAATGTCACACTGGGTGGGACATAGTCAGAAGCCCTGTACTGTGACTACACACTATGTCCCTTCTCTCACATGTACATTACAGTGGGTGTCTGCGGTTTATTTTGGGTTGGCCCTAAAACACTCTAAGTGAAATGTATGCAGCATGAGCCACTTTGGAACATAAGACGTTGTATCGTGTACACTTCAATAATGCCATAAATTGTAACATATGATTGTATTAATGCATATAACATGAGGCATTAATACATATAGCTCACCATACATAGTGAATAGGGTGAACTACGCAGTAAGCCCCAATACGGGAGAAATAGCACACTACAAGAATTTTAACATTGCAGCGTAATTACACAGCTTAACGGTAGGTCTATATCTACACTGGGTTCCAAAGACATCATTGGTTCGGGTTGAGTATAGAGCATAGAGGATAATGTATTCTATCAAGGAAAGGTTGGAAAACAAGCCACCTAATTCTGACCACTAATTAAAATACACATAAAAAGATAACCACTGAGCTCTCTACTTGCACACAATATAAAGCAGCTGAATCTCAGCCTATGCAAAAAGGGATGACACCACACATGTTTTGTTCTAGGTCACTCCTATAAAAATCTTATAGTCATAACATAGCGTTTATGTATACTTAAAATCACAGAAGGTGTGCAAATGAGAATTTTGGTGAAAGTCAGCCCCCTACACTTAGGATTTTGATTTTTCCCCATTTTTCTTTTTGGGTCATAATTTTGGGGTCAATGAGTTCTTGATGTTATATATGGGTTTTAGTGGTCTAATATCAATAATCTGGGCTCCAGGGGGTTGAACATACCTAAAATTGACCCCTTTCAGCTTGGAAAATCAATAAAATCGACAAATTTCATCATTTTTTGTAGAATGAGGACTAGGTATGTGTCTGTCCACTTTTATTATATAAATTATAGAGTCTTGTGGTGAAATAGGAGCAAAAATTATGTTCCTGGTCAGATTTTTTTGGTATTCTTCTGGAGCATTTTACTTTTTGTAAAGTGGTCTGTCCGGGTGATAATTTGGTCATTTGGCCTCCCCCCATTAAATACCTAAAAGTGAAATGGGTTCAATTATGCCTTAAAAGATTTGCTACATGTTGGGGGTAAAGTATGTTGAAAACAAAAATTTTATTTCCTCCGTAAACTTCACTGTGAGGGGGTAATAAGTGACTTTCCTTGAAAATTCCCCTTTTTCCTTGTCTGGGCGAAAAATCATGTTCCTTCCCCTCCTGTGTAGGATTAACACATTTAACTATCCTAACTAAGTCAGTTATTTACCCCCCTATATATACCTAAGTGTCCAATGTATAGGGCAATGGATTACTCTCCATCCTTTGCAGTAGCAGAGATGGGAAGTGCTATTTTGTCCGGGCGAAATCGTGTCCGGGTGAGTGACCATTGAATAACATGCCATGTTGAGGGGTTGATTTCCTACAGAAATTAAAATTTTATCTTAATGAAAATAACAGCTCTAGACCATTTAGACCTGTAGATTACAGAAATCACATTGTTATGTATGTCAGATGTGTCTTTTATATCATGAAATGAGTGTACTTATAATAAATGTTTGTAGAGATTCTTGGCATATGTCCGAGCGAATGACATTTAAGTAATATGCCATGTTGAGGGCTTGATTTTCTACAGAAACAATTATCATATTACCATGACAATCTCAGATCTAGACCATTTTGAACTGTAGATCATGAAAAAAAAACATGTTTCTTTATATCAGATGTGACCTTATTATCGTAAAATGAGAATACTTTTTACGGTTTTTATCATGATTCTGCCTACATTTCTTGTCCTCACACAAAATTCAATATTCCTGCCCCTCCTCTGCACAATAGGGATATTCAAATATCCTAACTATACCTGTTAGTTACCCCCTACATATACCTTAGTACTCAAAGTATGGGATAATTGATTGCTGCTAAACATTTGCAGTATCAGGGATGGGAGGTGCTTTTTTGTCCAGGTGAAATTGTGTCCGGGCGAGTGACCATTGAGTAACATGCCATGTTGAGGGTTTGGTTTCCTACAGAAATAATCATTTTATCTCATTGAAAATCACAGATCTGGACCATCTTGAGCAGTAGATGATGGAATTCACATTGTTATCTGTGTCAGCTGATTCCTTGCTATCATAAAATGAGCCTACTTTTAATGGATTTTGATCACAATTCTAAACATAACGTCCAGGCGAGTGATGAACTACAAGGTATTTTGAACAGAAATTACATTTCCCATCAAAACTATAAACCACCTGAAAGTACATGTCGTAGGCATTGTATTCCATATAATTAATAGTTCCTGCCATAGTCTGTTCAGCTTTTATATAGAACAGAAAGAAATGGATATCTTAGAATCTGAGATTTACTTGAATTCCAGGCTAGTCCCTATAGGAAAATGACCTGAGGGAAAGGCAAAAAGCCCATTACGTCTGACTGCAATACTCCAAACCCAACCATTAGACCCACTACTATAAGCAAAATCATAATAACAGTGGACCAGAAGCATATCATAGGTTATTTTGAACCAATAAAGGGAAAATACCCCGAATGGTCACTCGAGAGGACATCGTTTCCAGGTAGATAGATTCTGGGCATTGCCATAGCAACGGTTTTCATATTTAACTCATAATATTTCATGTGCAGTTACCCCAAGACCTATACACTATCCACAAAAAATATTTTTTAGATACTACATAATTTTTTCTCAGACCTCTCAAAACTCCACCTACACCTATTTGCTGGGTTACCTATTTCAATACAATTTATCAAAGAACTTACTATACATTTTCAGACAGTTATTGGTGACTTGGCAAGGATCAGTCAGAGACAGACGACCTGTAACAGCATATCCAGTAGATGAAAGCTACTTAATTATATACATTTGGTATTAGCACTAGACTGACAAGGAAATAAAACTATTCAATATGATACTATCAACCAAGGCCAATATTCACAAGGACTGGGGCTCATTGAACTGTACAATACTCTAATTGTTTCAAATGAAGGATGTTTTATAGAAGTAAACAAGCAAGTGGAAAATACTCCCACCAGGATGGCAGTTTCTCAGAAGTGCAGACATATCTCTGATGCATCAAATCCAGACAATGAAAGTAGTTCTGATTTAATTCCTGCCATTATAGATACTCGTGACCTTGACAAACTCCACAGATTGCTGGAAAGGGGGTGGGATGTTAATGAAACTTTGATATTCCACGTCAATCTTGATCTAACGTATTACAATAAACAGCTATGGTTGAACCGGACGTGAGGCTCTACGTGAGGCGGTTGTTGTAGGATGGACCGAAGGGGTGAAGATGCTTCTTGACGCTGGTGCTAAACTATCAACATCTGATGAATCTGGAAGTCCATTGATATTGGCACTTCAAAATCATGATTGTCCACCAGCTCTTGTCAAGCTGCTGCTAAAACATGGCGCAGATGTTAATAGTCATACAGAAAAATCAGAAGCACCTTTAATAGAGGCCATGAAAAGTTGTCGATATCAGGACAACATTAGCATTGTCCAGCTCCTGTTAGAACATGGGGCTAACACTAATGTGCACAGGAAAAGAAAATACAATTTCAGTAGGAGGAGAAATTCATGGCTACATCCGGTGTCTGCTGCAATGCCAGTCCAGGATGATGCTGTATTTGCTGCTCTTTTGACATTGCTGACAAAATACGGAATGGATGTTAAACAGCAGCCTTTAGCGCATATGTTAATTGAAACACATGAAAATTGCACCCTACCCTGAAAATTGGGAACACTAATATCAAAAATTGCCAATTTTAGAGTCAATTCCATTATTTAGCATTAGTTCCTATGGGATTCTGGTCCAAATAGGCTCATTTTTGGGGAGTTAATTTTTTTCACCATCAAGTGAACAGATTCATATGATATCATTTTTACATGATGCTAGGCATTGTTCTTTTAAAATAGCAATCTGTCATAACAAAAAAACTTCTTAATTCATGATATTTCAGGCATAATACATATTGTGGCACATATGGTTCCATGTGGCACATATGGTTCTTGACATGGGAAAACTGTCATAGATTTCCATTGAGTTGTATAATGGGGCTGTAATATTTACATGTAGATAGGTGCATAATTGGTTAATCTTTATGACAATGCATCTCTAGGAAATCCCATAACTATGCACTGGAGGAATCACTTTATGTGGCACATATGGTTCCTCTAAAACTACACCAAATATTAATGATACATGGGCAAAACCATAGTTTCCAAGCAAGATCCTGACCTTACCGACCTAATGGAAATGAAAAATATCCAAAACGTTCAATCTTTAGTCACATTTACCCCCTTCCCATGGTGAAAAATGTGTTTGTCCCCATCTCAGTGCAATTGACCATACACACCACTGACCTTAGGTATGCAACCTAGAGGAACCATGCCTCCCTAATTTGAAAATTGTGGATCAACCTTTGAATTTTTTATCAATCCATACTATCTGGACAGCAATACAGTGAGAGCACCAGCAGATTGCTCTCATTCAGCATGGAATACTGATAGTAATTCTAAAATCTAGTTTGCAAAGTAATAAAACCAATATGAGATATTTTGGTATTCGGAACCATGGTGTAGTTAGTTGTGCACATGGTGGTAGTCCTTGCCAACAGCCGACCACACTGTGATGTAGGTTTATGTAACTTGTGATAATTATATGTATACTTAAGAAACTGAAATGAAATATATGTCTTAAATGCCATCTATATCCATGCATATTGAAGAATTTCAAGTTTAAGAAATCAATGATACTAGAAAGTTTTAAAGTTCACTACTAATAAGTCATTGCAAAGTAAGAGGCAGTATATCCTTGTTTACATAGGGTGCATTAAACATAAATTGGGCAACTATAGGTGCCCTAGGCCTGGCATCAAATGAAGTAACATCTTGGTATAGAATTCAATTTGGTCCACCTGATTATCATGAAATACTAAGGACCATGACATCTTCCAGATTTTAGATATTTTGTTGGCCTTCATAAATGATTAAAAATTATAAATGGTTTACATTGATTGATCAACTTACTGCACTGTGAATGCTTGGAGAAGGAAATTATATCAGCACAATAGATGATATTATGTTTGGCCAAAATTACCTTCCTCAGTGCTAGACTATAAGAATTTACCCTTCTTGCAGTCAAGAAATTTCACCTTAACTCGGGTGGGACATCCACATTTACAAGGAACCCACAGCTATGTTTTCCTCTAACTAATGACACAGTATGTATCAGGTTGTGAATGCTACCAAGCTTTACTATAATGACCCAGTATAACACCCATGCTCCAATAACCATCTATAAAAACTCTTATACAAAACGTATATAGACAGGGGAGCTAGAGGACATAGTTGTGGGCAATTAGAAGGTATGCAGTACATGGGGAAGGTCCATGTCTAGGCTACCACCCTCAGCACAGGGTGTAGAAGTTGAAGAGCAAATATGGCACATATGGTAAGACACCTTTGACACATCTGAGAATGACGTTGTGTAGATTTATGGGCTGAACAGGAGGCCGCATATGTATAGGGGCAAACCACATAAATTTACAAGTCTTTAAACTGGCATCTAATAGAATCCAAATCTACTTTCAACACTGGTTTTGATGAGGACTCCCTCTCCTTTAGTGAACAAGTAACCAATGGATAACTCATGACTTGTGGGGGTTATCGACGGATAATAACACGAGGAGTTATCCATTGACTACTTATTTTATACCACGAAACCAATAAATAATCAATATTATACCAATAAATTCAAGTTGAAAACAAAAATTATTCCCCCTCCCCGGGACAGCCATTGTGTGTACACGATCGGTACATACACCTCGGTGCCTGGCAGCGGACAGCGGCAGCGGCACACGGCTAAAGATTTCAATGCGTCTCGCTGTTATGTTTGTGTATAATACACCTCTGCGCCCGGCAGCGGACAGCGCACACGGCGAAAAAAGATTTCAATGCGTCTCGCTGTTATGTTTGTGTATAATACACCTCCTCGCCCGGCAGTGGACAGCGACAGCACACACGGCGGAAAAAGATGCGCCCGGACCAGGGCTCGATCCATGGACCTCCTACCGCTGAGCGCAAAGCGCTAACCGCTAGACCACCGCGCCTTCTCCGTTCACTGCGTCTCGCTGTTATGTTTGTGTATAATACACCTCCTCGCCCGGCAGCGGACAGCGACAGCGCACACGGCTTCGTATCATAGCAAGACCTGGTTCTAACCGAGCGTATCTCGTCAGTCCCTGTGGCGCAATGCATAGGGAGTTGGATTAGGGATCTGAGACTGTAGGTTCGAGCCCTGCCCTGGCATGGAAAATTTCGTGGGTTTTAATATGTGACATGTGACATGGGAGAGGCATGCGGTTATCCTGGATAACCGCATGCCTTACCTGGATAACCGCACGCCTTACCTGGATAATTGATGTTACAGCCTATAGGGTGTGCAATATTGAACAAGTAACCAATGGATAACTCATGACGCGTGGGGGTTATCGACGGATAATAACACGAGGCCATAGGCCGAGTGTTATTATCGTTGATAACCCCCACAAGTCATGAGTTATCCATTGACTACTTATTTTATACCACGAAACCAATAAATAATCAATATTATACCAATAAATTCAAGATGAAAACAAAAATTATTCCCCCTCCCCGGGACTCGATGCCAGCCATTGTGTGTACACGATTGGTACATACACCTCCTCACCCGGCAGCGGACAGCGGCAGCGGCACACGGCGAAAGATTTCAATGCTTCTCGTGGTTATGTTTGTGTATAATACACCTCCTCGCCCGGCAGCGGACAGCGACAGCGCACATGGCTTTGTATCATATCCAGATTTGGTTCGAACCAAGCTTTTCTCGTCGGTCTCTGTGGCGCAGTGCATAGGGTGTTAGGCTATGGACCTCAGATTGCAGGTTCGACCCCTGCCATGGCAATGAAATATTCCATTGGTTTTAACATGTGACATGTGACATGTGACATGGGAGAGGCGTGCAGGTTATCCTGGATAACCGCACGCCTTACCTGGATAACCGCACGCCTTACCTGGATAACCCCACGCCTTACCTGGATAACCGCACGCCTTCCAAAATTGATGCTACAGCCTATAGGGTGTGCAATATCGACAGATATGTGGATGGGAATAGCCACGAAAAAGCACTGTGTAACCCACAAATCGTGGTATAACGACAGATATGTGGATGGGAATAGACCCCAAAAAGCACTGTGTAACCCACAAATCGTGGTATAATGATTGATAATTTATGTCTACATGTGCACTTTTGCCAACAAGGCTGTATAGCACTTTTGCATAGTGACAGTGTTGATCAGCCTTACTAGCAGAGGTTCGTCAAAGAACTCTCATACGTTCATAAATTATACCTCTCCTGTATAGAGTAGAGGCACTATTCCTAGGGTTAAGCCCTGGCAGCCTTATTTCCATTAATATTAGGGTTGATGGAATCAAAAGCCCTATCATGGAAACCCTTTTGGGATAGTGGCTCAATATCGTTTTGTTGTGTCCTTGAAAGGTTTGTTAAGGATTTCATACTATCTTTAGTCTTACAGCCTTATAATATTGATTAGTTCTCTTTCTTTATCTGCAGACTGGAATGACATGCGTGAAGAGTGAAGAAGAAATGTCATTATCACTATTGAATAAGTAGATCGCCTGAAAAAGTAACCTGCCTTAGACCCCAAGGACATAGGATTTTCACTCTGACAATAAGACAGTTTTTTTGTTTGTTATTTGGAGTCACAACAATGTCTGAATATAAAAGCACAGAACGGTCTGATGAGGATATGTGCTCATCAGAGGCAATTGGGGATTTTGAGTCTGATCATCGGGAGAAATCTAAACGATTCCATTCAGTAATACAACAGAAATGCTTGGATGACCTTGGCAGTCTTCTGGAACAAGTGAAGGATGTGAATGAGACCCTGAGGATGCCTGAGAACATGTTTGTTATAACATTCAAAGGAAATGAACAAACCAAAAGACATGTAATTGAATACAGACAGAGGACAGCATTAGGTGAGGCATCGAGACAAGGATGGACTGAAGGGGTGAAGATGCTTCTTGAGGCTGGAGCTAAATGTGTGACATCTGATGAATCAGAAAACCCATTAACATTAGCACTGAAGGATCCTGATTGTCCACCATATCTTATTGAGCTGCTGCTACAACATGGTGCAGATCATAAGGATCACCAGGAAAATAAATCTAATCCTTTATTACAAGCGATAGGCAACTGTAGGCACAATCAAAGTACCCGAGCAGTCCAGTTGCTGTTAGAGCATGGGGCAGACCCTAATGTCATCATTTATGGCAGATCCAAATATGAAAGCAAAACTATTCCGCTTAAGGAACATCCTCTCCTCGCAGCTATGAAAGATCAGACATTTGAGATGATGGAGGCACTGTTCAGACTCCTTGTCCACTTTGGAGCAAATTTTGGTTGTAGGGAACCAGGGAAGTCTCCATTACTTCACAGGATGCTGCGGAATCATTCTCCCGCAAAACATAGATTGATGATACAGCATCTTGATATTTTCTTCTCGCATGGAGCTGATATTAACATAGAAGATGATAATGGTACAACCACACTTGAGTACGCTGTCAAATGGATACATATTGACACCATCAGATGGTTGATAAGGCATGGGGCTGACACATCAGTTGTAAAGTTTACCTCACCATACAGTCTTTATGGAGATAAAATTCTAATTCTCCTTCAGGCTGGTATGAGGATTTCAAATGGAATTCATGCACAACTCAGTAATATGAAAATTGGCCTCTCCGCTCTGCTGCAGAAGAAAAATCTTATTTATGAAGACACTAGGAAGCTAATGCGGACATGGGAGGCTCCCTTCAGGCAGGATAACGGGAAGGAACTTCAGGAAAGACAGCGGGTTCTGAGGAGATCCACAATCCCTGAATATCTGATTCATCAAATGGCTGACCTACAGGAATTCAGCGACCACAGTCTCAGTATCTACCCAGAGGTTCCCAACCCTGGAGTTTTAACAATTACAGATATGCGAATTAATTGGGGAATAACCTGTGCTGAAATTCACTGTGTGCTTAAGTTTCTGAGTCAGATCCACTCATTACAGTGGTACTGTTGCCGCTGTGTGCGGGAAAACCTGCTGTCCCTTCAACCAGCAGTGGTGAAGACCCTCCCAGTCCCACAAAAACTAAAGCGCTACATCCTCTGTCATGAAATATGAACACAGATATGTAAAGAGAGTGATGCATGGGCTAACGGGCACCTCATTCAGAAGCCCATTCAATACTGTTTTTAATACACGATTTATCAATAAAAAAAATCAATAAATAATCAATTGAATATCAATAAATAAAGTTGAAAACAAAAATCATTTCCCATAGTGTGTTTACATACTGCGAAAAAAAAATGTACGCCTGGACCGGAACTTGTCCCGCCTACCTCTAGCAGCTGAGCGCAATGCGCTAACCACTAGACCATCAGTACACACACCTCGGCGCCCGGCAGCAGTTGGTTTGGTTTGAACGCATCCATAGAGCTGTGGTACACTGCAAAAATGGTGTTTAGATCCTAAACACAATTCTAAACATATTCTTGCAACGTTTTTGTGATCACATTAATTTCCTAAACATGTTTAGCCAAACAATGTGCTTAGCTAAAGTGTTTAGAAATCTAGGTGTTTAGGTTCAAAATTTGTGTTTAGATATCAATGAAATCTTGCGTTTAGATGTTTATGAACTTTTGTGTTTAGATGTCTAAATGATTTGGTGGGAAGTAAGGGTTTGCAGACATGTATCCATTAGAAAAATAAAGGAATATCTTTTGATTGTTTTCTCATTTACTGGAGGACATCAGCAGGTATTTACACTGCAAAGTCTCCAAAGATGTCAGCCACAGCTATATACACATATGTACACACTGCATTAGAATAGGAGACTTGAGGAAGTACAACAGGTTTTTTGCTTTATACTTTACAAAATAACATGACATAAGTGTAAGTCATCGAGCTCATTGATTATTCTATTGTAATGATGGTGGTGAAAGTTGAATTTAGTTAATTTTCTATTGTTGTGTCTATTTTCATAACATTTAATTACATGACACTATGATAAAAGGAGTTTGGGGATATTTGTCACAACAATTGATTATAACTGTGTGCAGATAGTCCATTCAGAGGTAGTGCTGCTACCTGGTGTGGGTTTGACATCCAAGTATCTAAACATATTGATGTTTAAGTCTAAACACCTAATATTCAACTGTTTAAACTCTAAACATCTGAACATGTTTAGCAAAACTGTCTATGTATTTAGAATAAAAGTGTTATTTTCCTAAATGTGTAGTCAATGATACACCTAACTGACATATATGTTTAGGTTTTAAACATGTTTAGACCTAAACATGTTTAAAATCTAAACACCATTTTTGCAGTGTAGACTTATAACCATAATGCCATTCTCAACTTGCGCATGTGACAAAGCTAGCGGTCACTACTAACCATGCCAAACCTATGGCATTGTATATATACAGGCAAACACACTCTGGTATGGAGCGAGATAACAACCTTATCTCGCTCCATTCCATGCCTGGACATTGATATATGAATATACAATTGGTTTGAACATGGATTGAAGAATATCTGGGGGAATAAACACATCAATTTCTGAACACATGAAGGAAGTAGCATTTGCTTAAGAACATCAAATAAACATTAAAACAATTTTTTTTCAACGTCAGTGGCCATAGATCAAGTTAAACTCAATATTTCGTGTTAGTTACCTGGGTAATCAGAGCTTCTCAAATGCATCATGAGAGCAACTGATCTGTCTCTGTCTCTATTTTTCTTTTCCTATATGTTTGTCCCTGTTTCTCGTACCTTTCTCATCCTCTTTGTCAAATGCATGTGTGATTATTGAATAATATAGCTGCCACTCAGTCTCAATTGATGATAAAAACAAAATCGGGTGAGCTCACAAATACATATCTCGTTATGTTTATCTTATGTACAAGCTAAAACCACTCTTAATTATGTCTCTAAATCTATTAGCACCATGACATCTTCCAGAATTTGGGTATTTCGTTTGTCAACTAGATTTCGTTGGTCAACGAGTTGATGATGATGTAGGGTTTAGCCAAAAGAACCTCCCTCAGAACTGTATTTAAGGAATCCTTTATGCATTAGTTTGACTTTACTGCTGAGGGCCATCCAACTTTATAAAGCCTCTGCCCTACCATGTAGGACAAGTAAACATACATCTTTTTCTCTAACTAGTGACAGAGTATGATGTATTGTACCAGGTAGTGGAAGGTACCAAGCTTTACTATACTGACCCGGTATAACATCCATGCTCCAATAACCATCTAAATAGACTTCTATTCAAGGCACACACAAATAGAGGGAAGGTGGTGCACAAAGTATTCGACGTATAGTAAATATGTGGAGTGTTCTAAGGTAGGCCCATGTGCAGACCAATACTTCAAGCCAGGCCATATAATCTGAGGAGCAACCTTTGTACGGTAAGTCCACATTGACATATATATGAAATCTGATGCCGTTTCATTAGGGAGAATTGTCAGAGTAAACATATTGACTCGTATCTGTAGGCCTTACTTGATTATACATAGGATATAGGTGTTGTGTCTAGATTGTATCTTAGAGCAGAGGTCAATAACTTTCCTGTAAGATGAGGACTTAAATCTGAAGACCCATTTGTTATGATTTTCTTAATTTACATCCACTCCATGTATATAGCTGTAGCTGGACTGTGCCCTGTGACCTATTTTATAGAATAAAGTTGGATAGGGCTGCTCGTAACATCCACCTTTTAACTTAAGTGTCTGCTTTGTGGTTACTCGAACAGAATATTTCTTGATTGCAGGATCTGTCTATGTACAAGCAAACTATAAAGTCTAGATCCAAAGTGGAAGTCTAAAAATGGAGTCCCATGAATCTAAGTTAACCGTAGACTGGTTTGGTGTGAGAACAGACGTTTTTGATCTGTCCAGCTGGACAATATGTAAAGAGGGAAAACAAGAGGAACTAGAAGATCAGTCAGACCACCAGAGGAGATCTGACATCCTGCATGCTATTATACACAATCGCAGCCTGAATAATCTCATCAACATTCTGAAAAGTGGATGGAATGTTAATGAAATATTGAGGATACCTGAACATGCAGTGACCTATGGTTGGTTTATGAAAAAAGAGCTGAGTATTTCGTACACTTGTATGACCGCATTGGACAAAGCAGCAAAGCAGATGTGGACTGAAGGTGTAAAGGTGCTTTTTGATTCAGGTGCCAAATGCAGTACCGCTCATGGATCCAAAAATTCGCTAACACTTGCACTACTCAATGAAGATTGTCCATCTGATCTTATTGAGGTACTACTACAGCATGGTGCAGATCCCAACTACAAGGGTGGTGAAAATGGCAAAATTCCTTTAGTACAAGCAATCGAAAATTGTAGGTATGTTCCAAACCTAAGGATTGTCCTGCTGCTATTAGAATTTGGAGCTGACCCAAATGTATCTTGCTGGTCATCTGAAAATCCTTTAACTGTAGCAGTGTTGATAAAAGACTTAAGTCTATCAAATGATCTTTTCACAGCCCTCTCGAGTTTTGGAGCGGACATCAATTACAAAATGCATTTAGATTTTTCACTGCTGCATACAATGGTTTTCCGTTTTGAATTTGAAAACGAGCGCCTCAACCTATTCTTTTTACATGGGGGATACATTAACATTGGAGGGAGGTCAGGAACAGCACTGGAATTTGCCATCAGACGATGTTGTCAGAGTAACAATGTTAGGTGGCTGATCAGGCATGGGGCCGATACATCAAAAATTAGCCTTTTTTACCTGATGGAGCTTTTAATTCCCACATATCCTGAGGCTTCTCTTTATGACACACCACTTATCCTTCTTCAGGCAGGCATGAGGCTGTCTCGTGCAGAAAAAGCACAGCTGAAAAGTATGGAGATGGCCCTTTCAACTTGTCTGCAAGAACAACAAGACAATAGAAGATGCACTGGAGTAACCGCTAAAATTTGGAATCAGCTGGAGCAGGATGAGGAGGGCAAACCCCAGGACAACCGGAAATTAGATTTTCCTGAGCATTTATCTCAACAGATGGTTGACCTACAGACGTTCAGTGATCAGAGCCTTGATATGTATCCAGAGGTCATTACTACAGAATCTGGATTGACCTGCAAAACAATACCTAACATTCTTGACCAGTATCAGAAAATGATACTCTTTCTCAGTCAGACCAAATCTCTGAGGTGGCACTGCCGCTGCTGTGTGCGGGAAAATCTGGTATCCCTTCAACCTTCTGTGGTGAAGACTCTTCCCATCCCTTCATTGTTGAAACGTTACATCCTGTGTCATGAAATCTGAAACGCTCCAAGCAACATAGAGAGTTGCACAATTGTCTGATAGAGATGTTAATGACCAGTGGCAACCATAATGAACTTAGTTGAAAAAATAGAATTCAAGTTATGAAATGAATCTTATAGGGACTTCCATTACCCATTTCCTTTGACATGACCAAGAAATGTAGGAAAGCCATATTCCAAGAAATCTAGAATGATAGATTGAGCTATGAGCTCTTTATCAGACCCATGCATACACTGACAGACTCAATGCTATCTGATGGTTCATAAGGCACCCCTTGCCGGTTTGATAAGTGTTGGCTCTCACTTATAGATTCTGCATGCTATAATAGTCTTATTTACACATTAGAATAGAGTAACAGGCTCCTCATATAGACTTCCTTGGTCAAGGTATAAAGAAATCTAAAGATCACCAAAGATGAGCTGGTAGTGTATCTTTTACATGTATGCAAGGCAAGTCAATGCTTTCCCTCAGAACCATGGTACAATCACTCTATTGTTTCACTAATAAAACTACTACCTGATGAGCACAGGGTAGCTTATCATTATCATTATCTCTCTAAAATATATCACCTAATGCCTAATTGGCAATAACAATGTTTCAACTGATCATCTCACTCTATCTGTGTTTCTGTGTCTCTGTCACTCTCGACTGGCCTGTCTGACTGTCTCTGTTGTCTATGTCTCTCCTCCCTATTGTCTTCCTATGTCACAAGTAGTATATAGGGGCAAACTCAGTGCATAGGAACAGCTACTGAAATCGATTTGACTTACCTCCAAACTGGAAGTGACCTTTTGACCTCGACCTCTCGACCAATCAGAAGCCAGCATTTGACCAGAAGCCACGCCCATGACCATATATGGGCATGTGACCTAGTTTTTATGACTGAGAGCTATGACGTCATCACCTGATGATAACAGGTCATGATCTCGGCCCATGATAACGGCCCAATAGCCGTTCTAACCCTTCCCCAGTCACCCTGAAGGTTAACCCCGCCACCAGCAGGCCCAATAGCCGTTCTAACCCTTTCCCAGTCACCTGGAGGTTAGAACATGGCGGCTACTGAGTAGAGACATATGAAGGCAGGCACTCTCCAGATTTTACAGCGACTGGATGGTATATTGACGTGCTACTAGCTTCATGACTGTCCCATGTGTATATAAGGATACAGAACACAAACCAGTGGTGAGATTCTTATGGAACATACACTGAACAATTAGAAATTGTGGTTTTTAGCCTCGCGCTAGACCGGACATATAGCCGGTAGTGTGTAGTCTATATATATATACCCACCGCAACACCTGTCAAGCTTGACTGTATAGGGGTCAACTCTACCAAGCTGTATCTAACTGTCGCCGTTAATTCGTACACATGGAAAACACATTAGACAGAGAGGAATTTCGACGAGTGATAGCTGAAATATCTAAGCCAAAGGCTACTAGAGCTGCTACTACACCAGGGGGTCTAGTATTAACCCAGCAAAAAGTAGGAAATGTCATAGAATATCTTACAAATGAATCTCAATCATTAACACAAGCGGTCCAATGGCGAAATGATGACCTCGTTGAGATCAAGAAGGCTACTAGCGCTATGAAAATTGAACTTGAAAACATGATGACTAGAATGAGCCTAATGGAAAGACAGGTCAGGCTAAATAAATGCAATATCGCGGAGAATGAGGAACAGATATGTGTGCTAGACAATGCATTAAAGCGCAGGAATTTACTAGTAGAGGGCTTGAGGTTCCATCAAGGTGAGAAAATGATGTGGCTTATGCCTTAATTACAGGTCTCTATAATTCCAGACTTTGATTATTACCTTATAGACTGTGCATATAGGCAGGGCACCCCAGGTAGAAGTAATAGGAACATGATCATAGTGTTTGTCAAAGGAGACATCAGAGATGTAATTCTATCTAAAAAAAAGTGACCTGTTGAAAACCAGAGATTATACACAAGTGTTCGTCTCTGAAGGCTGTAATGTAATGATAAAAAAGCAGAGAGCTGAAGCCAGCTCCATTGCACGACTTGGTCAAGATGCGGGACTGGATATTAAGCCTAGAGGATGTGGAGTCTCTTACAATGGTCGATACTACCCACATCATGCGCTAGGTGATCTACCCCCAGAACTACGTCTCTCCAATACAAGGACAGTAGTCACAGATACATACATAGGATATCATAGCGAACTAGCACCACTGTCAAATTTTTTTCCCTGTTCTATTGTTACCAATGGTCAGCATTTCAAGAGTGTAGAGCAAGCTTTTTGCTACAGAAAGGCTATCTTTGCAGGTAGACCTGACAAAGCTGCACATATATTAGATGCCGAAACAGCGTATGGTGCCAAGAAATTAGGGAAATTTGACTGTCAAGGGTGGTCAGACAGAGAGGAAGAAGAATTACTAGAGCTGAATCTGCTGAAGTATGTGCAAGACCATGACCTTCTAGAAATGCTTCTGTGTACAGGAAATAGGAAGCTGTTGGAATGTACATCAGGACGAAATAGGGAAGGTGTAGTTTTGATGCGGGCCAGGAGACAGCTACGAGAGAAATTTACTCCGTATGTAGGGCTCAAGGCTGATAGCAATGAAACACCTCTACCAGACAAACAAGAGACTCCTATCGCAGCAGAGGATGGGACCAAGCAGCAGCAAGCCCTGCAGCAGCAGCAACAGGTTCACCCTCATACTATACCAGAGCCAATACCTAAACCTACCCAAAGGGACATAGATGCAGAAGTAGAGCAGCAAAGAGGGCAAAATACAACACCATTGCCACAGAGACAACAACATCAACAAGAACAACAACACCATGACGGCAACTGTAATACCAGTTACTTCCCCAACAGATCAAACCAAGAAAATGAAATATCAACGTAAAAAGAAACAAGAAACACCCAAAGTTGAAAGAAGCCAAGAATCTACAGCTATGCAAAAAATGATGGGCTTTTTCTCCCCTTAAAAAAAATTGAATATTACTGAGATTTCCTTTAATAAGTCAGGTAGTTAATGATGACAATTTTTGCTTACTTCCCTAATTCTCACCTTAGTGTATACATCAAACACGGTATTGTTGGTTGACTACACACACTATGTTATGCTGGTATGACATACCTGGGAGGTTATTGAATGGGGTATGAAATTGTTCCTTCTCTTTATCAGTGTGTCAACTAGATATACATTATTGCCCATACCACATCCAAATATAGAAAGGCTAGTGTATAGTATACAGCGACTCCCACCTTGGTGACGCCGTTAATTACCAATGGCATAGTGACCTACAACGAGCCGAACAGCTGACTGCTTTATGACGTTTACTTCATGTCTAATATGAATATATTGCACTTTGTTTGCCACCAACAAAAATGTTACCTCTCTATATGTTATCAAGTGTTATTATAATGTTCTTTGTTTGTATTCTATTATAACCATTCAACAGTTTGAATTAGTTAAGCTAAATACTTTGAATGTACACATATCACGTTAATTTGTGTTTAAGAAATAAATAATAGTAGACCATGATGGGAGAGTGCCAGCTAACCCTCTTCCATGATGATAGCCATACCAGCAAGACCACTTATATGCTTTTCTCATATTAGGTATCATTCCTCTTCACTCTCTTTCTCACCCACATTAATCATATTAGGTATCATTCCTCGTCACTCTCTTTCTAACCCACATTAATCTGGATAAATAACTAACCCCTATGAAGGGGCTACAAATAATTTGCACTAACACTAGGTCAATGTATAAAAAGAGAACCGATGTGTTTAAATTAGTTGCTGAGACAGATATGACTGGAATAGTTGAATCATGGCTTTCCCCATCTGTGTTCGATGCTGACCTGCATGTACCAGGATATCAATATGTCCGCTTGGACAGGTTTCCTATTAGAAAAAAGACAGAGGGTGGACTGATGTTATACTTAAAAGATCACTATATTGTTTGTCCTAAACTTATCCTATATGACCAATTGTCATGAATCATCCAGAAGTAGGCTGGCAGGGGGGTCCCAAATCAAATCAGGACCAGCCTAAAAAGTTTTTGGGTACATATAGTATAGGTGTTGGGGCTTAGGCTCCATATATTTGGGTAGGTTAAATATCGTTTTGTGATCCAGGGTAGAGCGGCGAAGTTGCTAGAGTATCTGACGGGTGCCGGGTCTCTGACAGGAGCCGCCAGCGTCACTAAGTGATGTTGGCATAGCTCTGTCCAATGGTGGAGGATGGGGTTGATCCTTACTGTGTGAAATACCTTGGTAACAAGGTCATTTATCATATATAACACATTAGTTAAATATGTTATATATATTATGGAGAGATGGACTGCTAGTAGGGTCTCTGACGGGAGCCGTAGGGTCTCTGACGGGTGCCGCAAAAAAACTACCCCAAATGTATCATTGGAGCACCCAAGGTAGGATATTAGAGATAGGCCCAATTTTTTTTTGTATGCATATATAGACATGTTAAGGCTTTGCATGGTATATCTCTCTCATACCCCTGCTATATTTAAAATAGAGTAAGGGAGCCATGTTAGGGTCTCTGACGGGAGCCACGCAAAACTGCCCAAATACATTTCTGGCCCCAGTATAAAAAATTATTTGGCTACATACACCTTTATGGTCTTAAAATTTTCCATTTGCTATGGGGGAAATACCAAAACAAATTAGGGGACCCAGTGACCTTTAATTTTTATTTTTTGCAACTTTGCAGTACAGATTTTTATTTTTTCTTATTGAAAAACCCTCATTTTGGGCAGTTTTAGGCCCCCAGCTCTCTAAATATGCATCGTAGATAGGTAAAACCCATATACCACTTGTAGCTCTATCACATCCTGACCAGAATAAATGATAAAGACACATATATAACTTTGTTTGAAGAATTTATCAAAAGGAGAACACGAACAGCCCACTTCCGGAAGATTCATGACAAATGGTCATATCATGAATTCTGAAATTCTGTGCGTAGATGTTGAAATCAATGTTACCAAATATAAAGTGTTTGTGTGTTATAGACCGCCAGATAGTAAAGACCTTAGAGCAATATATATATATCAAACTTAGGGAAATTAAAGAGCAGAAAGTTAATTTTCATGGGAGATTTCAATGTAAACTTGTTCAACAAAAAAGATGTGAATGACTCATGTGTAGATGATTTTTGTACCGATAACAATCTTTTTCAATTAATTAATGTAATAACCCGTCCAAAATCAGGTACCTTACTTGATCATATTTATATCAACGTCCACAATGCTTCTTGTCATGGGACTCTGAATTATTATATTTCTGACTACTGTCCTGTATATTTGGTAATCAAATGTGAGCGACATAAAATAAAAAAGAAAAGGGTAAACGCTAGATCATATAGAAATTATGAGTTCCTAACTCTGAAAAATGTCCTAGTTAATCATAATTGGGAAGATGTATTATTACAAGTAAATCCAAATGATATATGGAAAAGTATTTTTAAAGTGATAAATGATACTCTAGATGATATGTGCCCTGTTAGAAGAATAGTTTTACCAAAATAAACACTGCCATGGTTGACTAAAGATATATTGGACCTGATGAAAGTAAGGGATAGTCTGTATAGGACAGCAAAGAATACTATGATTGAAGATGACTTGAGAATAGCCAACTTGTATAAGCATAGGGTCCAAACTGAAATCTTTAACAATAAAAAGAGAGAGATGGTAAATTTATTAGAGTATAGAAAAGATGATCCTGTAAAATATTGGGAAGGAAATAACACAACAAATATAGTTATTCCTCCTGATGATTGTGCTGAATACATAAATAGTTTTTTCACAGGTATTGGTGAAAAATTAGCAAATGCACTCCCACCTGGAGATGGAAATGAAAATGAGGCTGCTCCGTATGGTACTCCAGTAACGGATACTGTTCTTCTCTTTGAACTGTCCTACATAGACTTTATCAAACTAGTAAAAGCAATAGATACTAAGAAACCATCAGCTATCAAACATTGTAAATCTTTTGTGATAAAAGATGCCTTGTTTGCTATCCCAGATGTCTTTAGATCATTGTATAATAAGTGCTTGACATCAGCCATTTTCCCTGATGACTGGAAATTAGCTACAGTAATACCCTTACCCAAAAAAGTGAACTCTATGAACGTAGGTGATATTAGACCTATAAGTCTACTACCTATCACAGGAAAATTACTTGAAAGAATTGTGTGTAAAAGATTGCAGTTATACATGGAAAGACATGGTATTTTGTGTCCAACTCAACATGGCTATAGAAAGGGACATTCGACCCAGACTGCTATTACTGAACATCTCAAAACAATTATTGACAACTTTATTATTGATAAACCAACTTACTGTTTATATATTGACTTCAAAAAAGCTTTTGATACAGTTTCACATTCAAAATTATTGCAAAAACTGGAGGCTTTAGGACTTAGTAATAAGACATGTGATTTTTTCAAAAATTATTTTTTAATAGATATCAGTGCACCTTAGCTAATGATATTATTTCGTCATTGAAACCCATTACATACGGGGTTCCTCAAGGTTCGGTTTTTGGTCCAGTGCTTTTTTCTATTTGTATTAACTCTCTATCCAAGGCAGTAGATTGTGATATTACGTTATATGCAGATGATGCTGTTGTATCAGTGGACTCACCTCATACAATGAACCAAGTCATTCAAAAAATTGTATCATGGTGTTTAAATAATACCTTTACTATTAATGAACAGAAAACCAAATGGATGGCTTTTAACATTAATCCTTATGAAAGAACTCAGTTTCTGATAAATAATACGATCCTAGAAAAGGTCAATATTTTGCATACCTAGGCTTAAAAATGGATACCGAGATGAAATTTGTGGGACATAGAGAAAATGCAATGAGAACGGTCAGACATAAGATTTTCCAAATGGGTCGAGTGAGAAACTTGTAAGATGAATATGCTTCTCTAACTGTATTTAAATCTATGATACTACCAACCTTTGACTACTGTGATTACATTTGGGACAGGGATTATAGAGCAGAAAATAGAGAACTACAAATACTACAGAATAGAGCATTAAGGTTGGTATATAAGGTCAAACTAGAAGAAAACCCTATTATGACCACCAAACAAATACAAGATCGGGGTAATTGCTCGGATCTATGTGTGAGAAGAGATTTACATCTATTATCCTATGGTTTTATGTTAGCCCAGAATATTAACCTGGTGGATAGGAGGAATATTGCTACACGCTTTCATCAAGGTAAAAGATTGATTGTTTCCACACAGCTTGAAGCCAATTGTCTTAAGAAGTGCCTACTATAGGGCTATAATAAGATGGAACCAACTAAAACCAGAATATACTGTCTTCAACAATATCTATAAGTTTAAAAATAGTGTAAGGAATGTTTATCCAAACTGCTTTATGTAATTATTAAGTACATGTAATATAGACATGTGATATTTTTTTCACTTTCATCTCATCTCATTATCATCATAACTAGAGGCATATCATCGATATCAAATTTGTTACTTAGGGTAGTCTATAACTATTACATCCCTGGTATGCTATACAGAAGAAACTTTGTAATGTGACTGCTGCTATTTTAAAAAAGGTATTATGAATGGAATTAAGTTATGTTGTGGGTCCTAGCGTAAGCACTACAATGCGTAGGTGCTAAGTTAAACATCTTACATTTTATTATGTACTTTGTTTCTGCCCAATAAACGACTTCAATGAAATAAATTAGTTTTGAAATGTAAACTCTGTAGCCATCTTGATAAAATGGCTACAGTGTTGAATAATTACTTACTAGAGATACATGAGTTGAGGAGACTCAAGACTCTTCTTAATTAAGTAGCAGGGAAGATGATACTGTTTATACATTTTCGAGGTGAGAGGGAAAAATTATGTAAGACATAAATAGCATATTCTAATTAAAATTCATTATAAATCCAAAAGGTACATTTTCCCCTCAAAAGTACTGCTTTAAAAGCATCCTAATTGTGCAAAGTGGATTCTGCATATTTAGATATATCTAAAAACATTAACACCAAGATCAAGCAGATTCTATGAGGTTGTAAACATAGTCAAATCATTTTGAGTAGGTTTGGAAATATTGAAATCCATAACAGGGCCAAACTGACCAATAAAATAGGTACATGTATGAGAAAATAAAAGAGATTTCAACAGCCATCTTGAAAACCACCATCTAGGATTATCAAAAGTTTTGAAAGATACATCAGTCGGCCATCTTGAAAAATGGCCACCATCTTGGAATTTAAAATGTGTAATTATATAGACATTAATAATAATAATAATAATAATAATAATAATAATAATAATAATAATAATAATAATAATAATAATAATAATAATAATACACTGTCCAATATAGGTTCTAGGTGGGTTCCCACAACCTAGCTCCTGGCCTGCTGATAGAGGGATAATATAAAATATAGGTAACTTTACCCTCTAGAAGATGGATGGTAGACTGGAGCCTTTGGCCACAAGTGGGGTTTAGTCCTATGTCTGACTGACAAAGTCTAACCCTGCAGAGTTTTCTTGTGGCAGGAATATAGCAGGTTCAGGAAAGCTGGACTGGAGCTGTTGTCTCTGAGGTGACTGTCTGGATACTGACTGGATGGAGGGTAGGGCTGAGCTTATATGGCCAACCCTAGCTTCCTCCCTCTAGACTAGCTGGAGCCAACAGCAACTGCAACTGCCTTTGTCAATTAGTGCTGAGTCCATTGGCGCTGTTCGGGCGCAAACTCAGTCTCGCCCCCTACCGTGTCCTGAATGAACTATGATCATGACGTCACAGCGTCCACCCTTGTCCGCCATCTTGGTTTGAACTGCACTGCACTCAACACGCCTCAAGAACTTTTTCATAGGGGTACATAGGACGCCCCCATCATAAGTACCGCGCCCCTAATGTCCCGGTCGGTTTCGCATGTTCAATGGCCTGTATCTCGGCAATGCATGTGCAAAGGGCTAACTGTCAGCTACCTGTAGCCCATTGCGCATGGGTGCAGGTTGCGTCGACACGTCTGTGTCGCACCGGAAGCACAAAACACTCTCAGTGGCCTAGCATCCTTAATAATGGGGACTTTTGACACCAGATTAAGTTCATTGGAAGCTTCATGGACGGGCACGTCCATGCCATGTCCATTATTTGGGCCATGACGTCCGTGAGATGGTGTTAGCTCAATTGGAAGTTCACAATGCATCACCTTTGTAGCCTATTGTTAGTGTATGGTGGTCAGTGGACCATGAGAAATATACAATATATTTTACCTTATGTCTAATTTCATACTGTATGTAAGAGGATTCAAAGTAATAGGGGGTGCTTCAAATAAGAACTTTTCGTGGTAGAGCTTTTCAGTATGTACAACATTTTTGGGTAAAAATACATTTACTTAAATCTAGTCATATAACTGTAATCTTGTGCAACTTTCTGGTTTGGATGCCAAACAGACCTAAGTATGCTTGACATACAACATGGCCTTGAAGTTGCCTTAATTTTCCTAGAAAAT
Organism: Acholoe squamosa; assembly: GCA_949317995.1. NCBI lineage: Eukaryota > Metazoa > Annelida > Polychaeta > Phyllodocida > Polynoidae > Acholoe > Acholoe squamosa. Next base: position 7,273,207 of record OX439036.1, on the reverse strand, counting down.
TGATGTATATATGTGTACCAGTGTTTTTACATGCATACAAATCATGTGCAACATACATTTTTTGTGTGACATTGGGTGCAAGTTACAATTGGTGTACAAAAATACACTTAGTATACAAAAAATACAATTGGTGTACAATTTTCAGACAATTTCTTCTGAGGACCAGAAAAACGGAGTACTTTATGTACAATAGACCTGTTTTAGTTACTCTAATTTTGCTGTATGGGTGTATAATTGGTAATTTCGACAGTGGGCTGCTGCCGGTATGCTTCTAGAGTACATGTGCCTGTAAAAGATTTTTCAGGTTAATATCTTAAGTAGCTATGACATTTTCGCGAGTGATTTTGAATACGATTTTTTTTTTGTGTATAAGATTTTTCTTATACCTTTTTACGATTTCTTGGTTACCTAAAATGTGTTTCTTTATGTAAACCTTGGTGTAGTATACAAGTGCTAAATTTTGGTATAAAATATGCCTGAGTTATAAACCTTGCATGGTTCATGCATACTAACTTGAAATTTGTACATTTTCTGAATTATTTTGTACAATTGTGCACCTAAGCGTGTATTAATTATCAAGAATTTTGTGAGAATACCATAGATTTTCATATTATACATAAACAATATGGCCAATATGGCATAATTAATTGATAGTGGGGGTGTGTTTCAGGTGTCAGATGTATCATGTCACCTCCATTGGGTTCATGCAGTGTGGCACCTGAGGTGTTAGGTGCCAGGGTCTGACATGTAACTGAGCTGTGCTCAGCTGGTGTCAAATGGACAGATCATGATGGTCTTTAAAAGGTGGTTATCATTTCGGTATGGGTATCAGTCCTACTTTTGCACTACTCTTGTTACAATATGGCAAACTACCGAGCCTTTATCTACAGTCTACCTGTTGCTGAGGTTCTCACTGTGGTTAGCACAGCTAGGGTTATGGTAGAGGCTAGCCGGGCTTTACATATTGGCTATGTCTGCAGGAACTATAGGGAGATTGCCCCCCATGGGGATCTTGTAGTTACTATTTGTGACCCATTTTACCAGTCTGATAGATAAGTCGCCGACCTTGAAAATATAGTTGGATATCAGATGAATAAGAGTTCATCAATACCTTTCATTTGACATATTGTATGAGTCACTACCTGCTCTGAAAGTATTTTTATTTAATTTTCAGAGTAAAAAACACGGAGAGTGTTGTTTTGAGCTACTCGCGAGCATCTGCTGAGCAGATGGCTTCACTCTCACCATAGCAACGGGTATTAATATTTGAGATATCAATACATTTTTTTTTTCTAAGGGTTATGGCTAGTACATCACAGAACCATGCACTTTGATGAAATATCTTTTTTTCATGCAACTGCAATAAAAAAAACATGCGCTGACTCCTGGAAAATGACGTAGTTAGTGTTTTAGTCAAGTCAGGTATACATGTGCACTTTACCTGTCTCTTCTGCAGATTCTAGAAGACTTACACTCTAAAATGGTCTTGTATATCAGTGTATGATGTCCTGTTATTCATTCTATGATAAATTGGGCATATTGCACAATAAATACTCACATGTATACATAGTATAACAGGTGGAAATCCAGGTATGTAGATCCAAGCTCCTTCGGTAATTATATCCACATGGTTACTCCAAGTTTTAAATCGCTCCAACAGTCATGGTATCACTGTAACCTGTTGTCCATTCTATTACTAATAAATTAAATAACCTACATAGCATGATATACATGTGAGTTACCCTGTCAAGAATTCCCTACAATCATATTGTAGAGGTGAGTGACAACAAGCCTTTTAAAGACGTTAGGTTTAATTCTGTTCACTCAATCAGGATGACTATTGGAGAATTATCCTATTAGCGTATAATAGAGTGAGAGCATAGCTCTTGTAAACTGCTGTCCACGATGTTCAATAAATTATACCTCCCATGTAGCAGCCAATCTAAGACGGGGACCGCGGGGGAGGGAGGGAGCGTTCCGGTTGGGCAACGCGCATCTACGGCAGACCGGACAGCAACCGGACCAAGGGGGTATGAGCTCCCATTCTAATTCAATGTAAGTTCGCTCCACCGGTCGAAATGACCAGTCAGGCCCCTACTATAGCTGTCTGGGTGGGCAAGAAGGGTGGCAGGGGAGGGAGAGACCAGTAAGTTTCTATACTCAATTTCTGAGGACCAAGATTCTAGGTAAACGGCGCTTTCCAGTTTGGATGTAATTAAACTGCTGTCTTGAGACAGCAGTTAAATAAACCAAAAAGAATCATGAAAAAGACAGCCAAATTAAATATAGTTACCAGAGCTCAATCAAAAAGGATTGCAGCAGACTGAGTGGATTCAGATGAGGAATTTTATGAGTCTGATTCTGAAGGTCAAAGCCCTGATGAGTCTAACACCGACACAGATGATTTCTTTGATTCTGAGGTGGATGATAAGCCCACCAGTGAACAACCCTTGGTGAAACAATCCAAACGCCCAGTGGTTACATCATCAAAGGCCAAGAAGCAGTGCTCAAGTTATGTAAAAATGACTTTGAGCATTCAGCTTTCAATGATATTATTAAGCACTGTCAAAACCCATTCTCAATCAAAGACTTGATAAATGACCAACAAAGGGACCAATTCTGCTCAGGTGTTATTAATTACATAGAGCGCGCTGAACTACCAGCTAACAATAGATATGCCAGAGGCATTCTTTTAACGCACAATCATTTTTTCATAAAAAATTATGTTTTATAGATACTGGTAATCTAAGTAACAAGCACATTGACCCACAATTGGTCTTACCGCTTAAATGGGTACCAATTATTTTGGCAAATTTACATGATGTGCCATCAGTTGCACATGTCGGCATCAAAAGGCTCACCAGCATTATAAATTCTAGATATTATTGGCCAACCATGAGTCTAGATATTTATAACCATGTAAACATGTGTGATAAGTGCCTGAATATAAAGTATGTAAAAAACCCACTGACGTTGCCCATGACGTTGCATGATAAATCACCAGGGCCATTTGCTCATTTAATGATTGATTTTGTCGGCCCAATCCATCCCACAAAACATGGCAACCGCCATATTCAAGTCGTGGTAGATGTATATATAAGCAAATGTCAACGATCAGTGAATAATTTAGCATCATATTCCCTGAGGTGCTTCTGCCCGTATTCAACGAGGCCTTATAGGCTGAGTTGAATGCGGGCAGAAGCACCGAGGGGAATACGATGCTAAATTATTCACTGTGAGTTGACATTTGCATTTATTATATGGCTCTAAGGATGAATTTGCTTTTAAATAAAGAAACATAACGATATTTACTGATTTTCAACATGTCGAGTCGTCTTGTTCGTGTTGTCGTCCGCCATCTTGGGTCCCAGACTGCCTTGCGTGCTTACATATTCCTACGCAGTCGAGACGATTTGTGCTTTTTTGATATATAATAAAATTTTTGGTTATATTACTGGTCCTTAACTGTCTTAATGTTATTCTTTTCTAAATTTAATTTCTTTACATGCAAAGTACCGCCATACTCCATCGACTGAGCAAGGAACTATTTTTTTATGGCCGAGCTCGCTTCGACGGCACTCGGAAGTACATTTAATATTGATTTTTTGGCTTTATATCGTCAATTTTATTAATATTAATGTCAGATTAAATTATTTCAATGCATCATCTCTCTAGTTAAGCAATAAAAGACAAGGATTTCAAGACAATAACAAAAATTTTTATTTTTGAAACGCTCGGCCCACATCCGGGTCATTTTCACTTTCGCGCCATAATGGCGGTAACGTTTGTTTGTTTGTTTGTTTGTTTAGTTTTACGTCCGGGGGCCATCGAGGAACTCAGACATTCAAGGTTTCTCGGACATTAAGTCCTTTCTTTTCTTTTTGGACAGGTATTTATATGCTGCTTGCCCGACACAGCAGTGACCGAATCTATGAATGACCGAATCTATGAGATGAATGACCGAATCTATGAGGAGGGTCGAGGGGGAAAACCGCTACCGGGGCTTCATTCCCCTACTCTTTTCGAAGGATAGCAAGTGTTCTTTTATTTGCCTGGTCCCATAGGCAGGGCCAGACAAACCACGGCCTTTGATCACTCAGACGTGGTTCACTGAGGGGGAATCCCATGGCAAAAGACAAGCATGTAAGCCCAGGCCCGCGCATATGGACACCAGCTGCCCACATGCTCACCCCAAGACACAAGAAACCCCAAGTTTGTCGCCTTTTACGAATCTGGTATGCCCACTGTCAGTATGGAAGGAGATTTCTCCTTGTGGACTCCCAATGAAGTTATTCTGCTCCTTCATGCCCTCACATGAAGGTCCCCACTCCACAGGGGGAGGCGGTAACGTAGGAACAACGTCAACAAGTTAATTCAATGAAATCCAAGGAATATCTCCGCCATCTTCCTTTGTCATGGATCCAGAAGAAGCCACATTATAGTTTATGGTTAGGTTAATGTTTTCAGATATGTTGGCATTTGCGAACATTCCACTGACGGAAGAAGCTAGACGATTTATATTGTTGCCAGGAGACCGCCTGTCGCCCCTCTTCTTCCCCGGGATGTACCTCTATGGCTTCCGCCGGGCTGGATAGGTTGGGCTCGGTGTAGGGGCTCGTCCCAGAGCAGAACTAGGCTTGGATTTACGTTGGAACCCGCCATTGCTTGCTCTGGTGTATTGTGTGTTATTATTCTGGACTGGAGTACCACTGACTTTAAAGATTAAAGCACTGGAGGAATTACCATCCCCATCAGGGCCCAGGATGGCTGGCACGGCGTCTGAAGGTAGGCCTAATTTCCTCCTCTTTGAACCTGTGATGATGTATGACATGGCCCACTGCTGCTCACGGTTGGCTATGTTGTATTTATTTATAGAACTCTCATTCTTGTGACCTGCATGTTGAGCCACCAGGACAGTGGGTACGTTATTCCCCATTAAAGATGTGATGCTGGTTTTCCTGAGTGAGTGATTTGTTTTTTTTTACCTCCAATCGCCCCTCTCTTGCAGACAGTTTTCACCAAAGCATTCATGGTGTTGGTGCCCATGTTAGCTCTAGAGTAGCCAATTTGGTCTTCTATGCCGTTAGTGGGGTGGGGGGTTAGAAACATGGGAGCCTGCTCGTCTAACATTTCCACTGGTCTCCTCTTCTTATATTCCAAGTAGGTAATGGGACATCTGTCATTCCCTGTGGCCCAGATTTTCGGGGGAAACGCTCGTGGTTCAGTATTACCACCTCTGGTTTTGGTTATTTTTTCTGTAAACTCCAGATATTGTCATATATGCCATCACTGTCTAGCTTTAGTTCAACGTCTCCCCAGCACATCTGCTCAGGCTCATGGGTGCCTCTGAGGCCAAAACCCATGTCAAACATAAAATAAGTTGTGTCCTGTAGTATTTTTGGTGATGTAATGCCCAAAGCTCCTCTTTCCTAGAGCGCCTCCATTTCTGTATCTGTTATGGCTTCTGCCCGGTTAGGTCTGTTTCCTTTACCCATTTGCTTCAGCTTTACTCTTTTCAAATGTAGAACTTCACAAGACATTTAAAAAATCTTATCTTTAAGGGAGTCAGCTGTTTATGGTCCTTCAGGTACCTGTCAATGCATAAATCATAAAATACTTTTTTAGTTTCATAATGACAATAATTAGCTTAAAAAAAAAAAAATCTTGTACTCGTGCATCCACAGAAAGCTAAAAAAAAAATATAAAATAAAATTAACTAAATACACAAGATTAGGGCGACTGTTAAACAATAGTTAACCTAGATATTAAACCTCGCTGAATAGTTTAATAATCATATATATACCTCAATATGCCTCTATAAATCGAAGTGAGTGTGTCGGGTTCATGTTCATCCCCATTCACATTCTTTTTCTGTATGATATAGTTGCACATAAATTGGTCTAATTCGGGTGGAGGGATGTTTTCTATGGTCCTGTCCTCGTTGCAAAACTTGGTCAGCCACTTGTGGAAAAGTGGTCAGCCACTTGTGGAAAGCAGTGATTACCTACAAAAATAATATTAACATTCAATTAAATACAACCGCTATTACAGTTAATGCGTGGGGGAAACCCTGTACAGGGCACATGCCATAGCAGTACCTTGCGTGGCGAGGCGCTATGGTGAGCCCTGCATTTTTGGGATGCTGACCTGGTTACGGCCATAACTAGGTCGGGTTTGTTTACTTTTTGCGCTAGCTGCGACGAGTTTTAGGGCCTTTATCACTATTATACAGTCAATAAATGTAAGCATTTGTGCGTTAATCCCCCTACCACAACATCTGCATAATGATGAACCTACCTGCTTGGTCTTTTTAACTGTATTCTTGTTTTTGGTAGAATCTACATAGTCGCGCATTTGTTCTGTTGACATTAGGCTTTCCCGTTCCTCTTGTGCTGCGATAACATTCCTACTTGCAACATTTCCACTGTAAATATCGGCCACACTAGCCGATAAATGGCCGATATCAACGGATTGGGGAATTCGTGCTTCTTGAACCAGTTTCTGCTACAACTGTTGGTTCCTCGGTTATGGCGATCTCTATGCTGTCGTCAAGTACATCGAAATTGGCCGATACAATATCAAAAACGCCGATATCGGCTTGGTTTGTGGCCGATTTACTGAATATATCATTGAAAAGGCCTGGTATTTCTATCTCCTCCTGAAAATCAGCCTCTGAAATGCCTTCTAACAACGACCCATACGTGTGATCGTCCATCTTTGCAGAAAACATAGACGCTGTAGTCGCAGGAACTACTTTCGATTACGTCATAGCTGCAGGTCACGTGACTGCAGGAGTGAATACGAAAGTACAGTATTCAATGGGCTAAATGAATACGAACCCCTCATAGGTTAAGCTTAGGTGTAGTGTATTAGCCATATAATAAAGCAGATTAATAATTGCATGGCCAACAAAGAATATTAAATTAGCAACATTCACAAGGGAATTCTTTAACGTCATTTGTAATTATGGACAGCCAGAAGTCATGTATAGTGACAATGGCACCACTTTCAAATCTGATTTTGCAAATGCATGCAAAAAGTTTGGAATTGAAAACAGATATGGAACTCCATATCAATCTCGCTCACAGGGACTTGTGGAACGCGCCAATCAATTATTAGTTCAAGCGCTGAGAACTTTCACAAATAAAATGCAGGATAATTGGTGTGAATATATTCGTGCCATTATTTTTGGATTAAATGTGAGTTCATCATATAGCCTTGCCTACAGCCGATATTTGCTCATTTATGGCAGAAATGTGCAACTAACACCAGCTAACATATTTGCTGAATTAGACTCTGAAGCAAAGCCTGTGCAAGATCATTTAATGAAGATAATAAAGCAACAGGATAGCTTAGTTGAGGAGATAAATAAGAATTTTGATTCTACACAGAGAAAAATGAAAGAAAGATGGGATAAAGGAAAGAAGTATCACACTTTTGCATTAGGACAGTTTATGTAAAAAATAAAACTAGGTTCGCCAAGGACACAAGCAAAAAACTTATATAATACGCCGCATGAGCAGCTCCCAGTATCTCTACCTTACATCTCTTCACACCCGTACCTATACCTTATATCAGAACCTACGACAGGTTGAGCAATAGGCTCAGGGGCAGAGCTTGGACACTGGTGAGTGTATCCATAAATAATCAGTCCTCTCTAGCTAAAAGGGGAGATGAAATGAAAGGCAAAACAGTTCAGTCAAAAAGTTTCAAAAATATCTTTATCGTGGAATGACATTGTAGATATTTATTGACCACTGTAGATAACGTAAACCTTTATTTTGTTCATCTGACTGCAAAATATTTACATCACCTCAATACTGGTAGATTACAATTGGTCCTGTGTTAGACGTTCATTTCACTTTTTTATGAATCTTCTGAATATTTTCGAATCAAAGGCTGCCAAAGAGATGTAAACTAAACATTTGAAACATCAATCTTGTGAATAAGGTAACAAGTAAGACGTCACGGGAACTGTACTATTGTATACACAATAGTGTAGAGATGATAGGGATGTGTAACTCATGTTGTAAAACATGTCCTAACTTACATATAGGCCTATTGACTAATTGCTGACAAACAGTGGGTAATACTGATAAATACTGACTAGCTGCTGACAAATAGCAAGTAAGCACTGACATACATTGAATAGTTGCTAACAAAACAAAAAAAAAGAATAAATTCTGACATAAAATGACTGATTGCTGACAGGGATGTATTAAAGTCAGTGTGTATGAAAAGTTTTGAAGAAAGACTGAATTCCTTTTAGAATACTACAAAATTTTGACCAAAGATAGGAAATTCAGATAAATCTGTGGTATCTCGAAGCAAGGAAATTGTGAAATCAGACAAAATTCTGAAAACTTACATGCCTGTAAATAGGCCTACTGACAAATATTGACTATCGGCAGGCAGGTCAGGCCTGAGGGCACAGATTACAGCTAGAGGAACTGCCACCTTGTGTTAATTAAAGGAACTAAGCTCCAGTAGACACAGACACAAGAGCTACCTATTGCAAAAACAGTCAACTAAATTTGCCAAATAGGAACAAAGAGAGAAAAATCAAATTAACCAATCGCAGCTCAGCAATAATTCAGCACTGAGGGCCAAGGCAATATGCTAATGAGCTCCAATCTTGGACTAACAGAGAATGGAGACGATCTTCCTTCTTTCTCCTAGGGAAAAAAATGAAAATAAGGAAAGGGCATTTGATAAGGAATCATCTCCATAAAAACACAATCTGTTGATTTCACATTTTAGTACATGTATATCGATCAAAGAAATGGAATATATCTCATAACATGAATAAAGCATATATCATTGACGTGCTTGACAATTTCCTTTGATGATACATCATTTCACCATAGTGGCGTGCTTAAGCGCCCCAGCTCTTATAGATTTTATTACCTCTCAAACCCTTATCCCTTATCTAAACACTGGTTTTAGTGCTTAAAACTCATTTTAACACTCCCCCCCCCCTAGGTCCAAGTGCTTAATATTCAGGACCAGCACTTACTTGATACCCTGATGCTTTAACGAGCCACTTCTGTAATCGAAAAATTGATTTTTGTTTTCTGATCACATCATCCATACAATCTTGATTTGGAATTCAGGCTATTTACAATACATGAACTGATAATTTGTGAACATAGAGAAAAAGAATTCGCCAGAAATTCACATAGCAATATAACAAATTTTATGCTTGGCAATATAAGTTCTTAAAGACTAGATATGGTTCATACATCTATTTCAAGCTGTGTGCACTAGTATGGTACATGTGGTGCTATAGAGGTGTCAGTTGGGTGTAGGTCCAACCTCTGAAAATGTTAGGGCCCTTGAACACATCACAATTGACAGGACTTCTCAGCATATGAAACTGCACTAAATACGAGGAGCCTCTGACCTCTGGAAACAGATGAACGTCTGAGGGTCTGACATCTCTTGAAACTTATAGCACCCAGTGCATCACAAAAAAACAACTTTTTCAGACTAATATGCATATCACATAGTATACGCTTTATGCAGTACTGTAATCTCCCGCTTACAAGACGCAGTGCACGTATAAGACGCACCCCTTACTTGCCAATGGCTGTTTCGCATATAAGACACACATCTTAAGGCTGAAATTTGTAAGATTAGTACATTTCTATAATAGAAAAAAACTCGCGTATAGGACACACCCCCAACTTGAGAAATTCCTATAAGACGCACAAGGCATGTGTTTGGCGTAGAAGACGCGTCTTATACGCGAGAGATTACGGTAATTGGAAAATTACAAACTTTTACTCTTCTTCATAAGAAATTCTGCATATATAGTTCTTTCCAGCAGAAAACGTAAATCTTCACGTATAAGAAGCGGCTTGTACAGCAGAATTACATCATCTGTGTCTTATAGGATTCACCCCATCTTACAGTGTGTCTTATAGGAGAGGACATTACACTATAGAACAGTACTAAAATGATCAAAACCGCACTCCAAACTTGATAGAAACCAAAGTGGCAGCCCTGAGAACTTTTACCAGTTTGATACTATTCTATATTGCCCTTGCCTATACCCATACCCATTATTGGCCTATCCTATAAGACACATTAGGTATACATAATGCATGAATGCAGACCTGGTGGTCAGCCCACCAGGGCTACAATTTATGTACAGTGAATACAAAAGTGCAAAATACAATGTTCAGCTTAAGGCCTCTAGCCATTAACGCATCATGCCCATTCGTCGTTATGATGCATGAATCCATCATGCCGACCCTACAGAGTAGATACACAAACACCCGGAGGGTCGTCATGATGCACCAATGAAGTGCTGGCGAGCAACACTTCATTGGTGAATCATGACGACCAATGGGCATGATGCACTCCTGCATCAGCGGCCCTTAAAGATTCATGCCCAATAGTTGGCAAGATGCTGGCATACCTCTGAAGGTGGCAGTTAGAGGTGGCCCTGAAAAGGGCCGTTTTGGGTGGCCCTGAAAAGGGCCGTTTGGTTGTATCTAGCTGGTCAGCTTAATGCTCGGCAGCGGCCTTTAACCCTTTAAGGTCCACTATTGCGTCACTATTTTTTGTTTGTTTGTTTAGTTTTATGGCCGGGGGCCATCGAGGAACTCAGACATTCAAATTGCGTCACGCGGTCATCAGCTGTCCTTATTATAGTTTAGGCCATGGTGGCCTGTGGTTCAGGTGGCAGTGTTAGGGTTTTATTACCCGGTAGTGCCCATTAAACCGACCATTGCGTCCAGACGCTGTCCCTATGTATAACCATCTCACCGTCTCCCGAGCAACCATACTGCCCGGTGAGGATAAACTCACTACTGCAGAAATGGTCTGCTAAGAAAATCTGAATTCAGACGATTTTAAAAAAAAACCCAAAAAAACTGCTACATAACCACTTAGTTGTAAATAACCACAATCACAGAAACCAATCTCAGATCAAGGTGAACTTAGAATCAAGGAGACATTTCCCCAAAATATGAACACAATATATTCAGTAATTCAGCATTGTCCTATGCGTCCATATTAGAGACCAGCAGTGTGTATAGTTCATCTACTTGTTGGTGATGGGGGTCGATGACGCGCACCCGACGTGTGGCTGAAGAAAACTGGCGCTCTATTTCCTGAAACCCTTTATCTCCTGATAGTATGGTGAATGGAATGTGGGGTGGGAGCTTCTCATCCATTCGTCCAACCTGGTCAATTAGAAATTGAATCAGTTCATATTCAATACCCCACTTAAGGTATGTGCGATTCCGCCCCCTCCCTTAAAAAATCAAATAGAAAAAGGTTTAAAACTGCGACAAAAATTTGCCCTTTTCTGTTTGGTTAATAGGAATAGCAACTCACTCTGCTGGAACACAAATGAACTAGGAGGTTACTAGTGGTTGCAGAACACCAATTGACGGGAGGTGGCAGCAGGAGACACTTTGTAGCTCTGCACTGAAGGGTGTTGTACAATGATTATTGGTCTAAATTCTGACAGTGGGTAGGCAAACCAGGCATCAAATTAATCCTTAGGGGGTATATTAATCTATTTAAGTGTTATTTAGGCTGATATTTGATGGTAAGTTGAGGGGGGTGCACTCTATTTAATTAGAGAATTTATTGAAATCATTCACTGCAAAACCCCCAAATCTGCGTATGTCCGCACTCTAAGGCCTATAGCACAAAAGTTAATCACATTGTACCACATGCCATGGCCCTAAATTATTGGGAAAAAAGTATATCTACAAGAAAATAGTGGCTAAGCCCAGATACTTGCACAAGTATTTTATTTTCGCCCAAAAGCTATATAGGCCAACAGTGGAAAAATAATTAGTGTTCTGCAGCCTAGTCAGACATGGCACTGGGCTTTAACCCTTTACGGGCCTCCCTAGCCCACTTAAAAGGGTCTATTTCTTCTCTTTCCTATCCCCTCGGGATGTGTGTGGTGCACATATGCGCGGGCACTGACACATTCCCCTGTGAAATTGTGTAATGTAGTTCTCGCCATGAATATGACCTTAGCTGTCGAAATGGCGTTAAACATCTATTACTCACTCACTCACTTTAACCCTTTAAGGGCCACTGATGTATCAATGTGCACAGGTATATGTACATAATAACGTTATGGTCCTTTGGTCATCATGATGCATGAATGCAGCCCCTATGAATAACTCGCCAGGGCTGCATTCATGCATCATGCTCATTGGTCATCATGATGCATGAATGCAGCCCTTATGAATAACTCGCCAGGGCTGCATTCATGCATCATGCCGACCCTACGGGGTTGATACACAAACTCACGGGGTCGGTATACTGCTCCGATGGCGACCTATGGACATGCAGGGTTAAGGGTAAGTTATCATCGGGACAGTTTTCCCTACACTGTAATGCGACCGGTGGGCCGCTGGCATACTTTTTACTGGTGCCAATGTCAAATCACCCCGGAAACACTGCTGCAGTGCTTCAAGCTACCCATGGGTTCTTTTGATTCTTAGAAATCCGACAATTAGTAAAGAAGGCATGACATTGTTTTACATATAAACGACCATAATTTTCTTGTATCTCTATTCAATTACTAATTTTACCAAAGTTATTGTAGTATATTAAAATTGAGTTATCAGACAAGTCGCTTTTGCAGAGCATGATTATTTTTCAGGCTGTGGAGAACCCTTCGGGAGATTGAAATAAACCCCAATCTGACCTTCAAATAACCAAATTACAGGATACAGTGAGTAACGTTTCCTTAACCCCATTTCGACAGCTATTAAAGGTCATATTTGTTGGGAGAAAACTATATTTCCTAACAATCACTTCTACAAGCAGGCATGCAAGTCTGAAACATTCTGAAAATACACATGGAAGTTTTGAATTCCTTGTAAAATAGTATAATCTTGGATCTGAGACTGAAGGCACATTTGGACAAATCTATAGGCACGCGGACTCTGAAATCAGATAATTTTCCAAAAACTTACATCACCGTAAAAGCTATAACTTGTATCCATGATCACACACATTGACATCAGACACATGTATGGTAGGAGGGGACAGGAAAGATAAGATGATATACACCAGATACTCAGAGAACAGAGAAAGGGGGGCCCCACCAGACCTTAGGAAAATCGCCAAGCCTTTTCTTTGCCTCTTTTTCGTGTTAAATTGTATAGAAAATGTTAATCTATGTATGAAATAATAGACAGTCCCTAGTTAGCTAGACATGTAATAAATGTTGTCAACATTCTTTCATCAGCCCAATGGAAAAATTTAGGCTGAAAAAACTATTGGGACAACTTTCATTCATACGATATTTTAAAAACCTCATCTATAAGTCGACCCCCCCACTTGGAGACAAAATTCGACTTCACAAGAAGAAAACACCAAAAAATCGACTAATAGGTGAGGTTTTAAAGGTAGCGGACTTACATTCATACAGATGGCCATGTCGGCCGCGTCCTTCCTCTGTCCGCACTTAGGGTGAAGGTAGAAGCACCCCTTTCTTAACGCAGCACTGTATGACGGACAGCTGCAACACAAAGATGTAATGTTAACCCTTTAAGAGCCGCTGATGCAGGAGTGCATCATGCCCACTGGTCGTCATGATGCACCAATAATTATGTGCTGGCGAGTCGAGCATCAAGCCGATCCGTTGAGACTGTATCAATCCTGGTAGGGTTGGCGTGATGCTTAAATGCAGCCCTGGGGACTGACTCGCCAGAGCTGCATTCATGCATCAAGATGATCAATGGGCATGATGCATTGGTGCATTGGTGGCCTTGAAAGGGCTCATTGAGTTTTATCATGTGATTTTAAATCTTAAAAGTTTGATAAAACCTTCCAGTGACTGAAGGATTGAATTCAAGGTGAAATTCTACTTCTCAACTGACAGGACTGATTCACTGTGCAGGGATATAAGTCAGGGTGTAGAGGAAATCCTGAATAAACACATGGAAGTTCTGAATTCATTGTAAAACAAAATTGATCTGAGAAAAGAAATTCGGGTAAATCTATAGACATCTGAAACTCTGAAAATTCTAAAATCAGACAAAATTCTGAAAACTTCCATCCCTGATTTTGGAAGAAAATGCCGACCTTTGAATAGATCTATTGTAAGAGTTGATGGGAAATGATTTTTGGAGTTTTTGGGAGTTGAACTGGGCCCTAGTAGGGTTGGCACCCAACCTGACAACTTATACTCAGCAAATAATAAAAATTGAATTGAAAAAAATTGACTTGCACATACCGTGGTGGAATCCACTCGCCGCTTCCCCCGTAGAACCCCCAGACGAACACTTTATCCGGCAGTGGCTGTAGAAGTCGCTTGAAGAACCCCATCCAATTGTCAAAGTCAACAAATATTATGTACCTCATCCTCTCTAAGGCTACCATGGGTGGCCGGCTCGGGGAGCTCACGGGGAGATTTGAGGCAACATTCTGGTGAGCTGCATTTTTAGGTGTACTTGGGGCACTTGGAGGGGTACTTTTGGGCCTATTTGAGGCACCTGTGGGTATATTCTGTGGGTTTTTTGACATTGGTTTACTCGAAATAGTGGCACTTGAGGCATTCACTCGGGTATTTTGAGGGGGTGTATTCTCTGGGGTACTTGACTTTGGTTTGCTCGAAATGGTGGCACTTGTGGCGGTCGCTCGGGTATTTTGAGCATTATCTATCTGTGGTCTGCTTTGGCTGGCTTGTTTTTTCATTTGATTCAAGGCTTTGGGTGGGGTTCTTTTGGGATTCTTCTTCTTCTCTCTAAAACCGATATGTAACTGTGACTCATTAGACTCTTTTGAAGTGCCGCCTATTGGTATAAACTCGGGTAAAGACCCAATATGTCGATTATCAGCAGCTGCTTTCCCCTGATTGGATGGCACAGCATCATTCCCACCAGACACTTCTGTGGTTTTGCTAAGGCGAGGCGATATCCTCTTTGCCTTATTCCGTATGGGACTGTGGTCTGGGGTAATAGGGCTTTCCTTCCTCTTTTTAGGTGAGTTTGTCACCTGCTGTATATTAACTTCTCGTTTACGTTTGCCCGCTGACCCAGGTATGGTGACTAACACAGCACCTGGAGGGGATGGCGTCTTAGCCCTGCCTCCCAAAGAGCTACTACTTGACGGTGAAGTGTGGTTACTCGATCCAGCTCCACCACCACAGGTGCACCGCGGAGGTTTTGATGGATTTTTCGGGTTGCGCCACAAGGTCGAAGTACAGACGTTACAGCACCCAGCCTCGTTTGGGGCAGGCGCTGCTTTGTACCGAGGACTTCGCCTTTCCGCCTCCCTCCTATCACATCCGGTCATCTTGATTTGCTGTTTTTCTGGAGCACCTGTATCAGATTTCTCACGGACTGCATCACGTAAATGCTGCCTTTCAGCATCCTCATCATCTGATTCCTCACCCAGAGCCTTCCATCTGACTATTGTACATGGGTTATCGATAATTTCTATAGACAGGCTCCTACGGGGGCTATGGGGCGGTACATGTAGGGCCCCTCTGTTTTTAGGCCTAGCACCCCCATGTTGCTCATTCTCTATAAGTTCAATAGAATCGACGCGTTCCCGGGTATGAGGTCGGGCTACACCTGTTATCTCAATACTATCATCCAGCAGTATAAAACTGCCATCACTATCATCATCCAGCACAGCAACTTCGTCATCCCCCTCAATGATCAGACTATCGTCTTCATTCCCTCCCTCTGCTCCTCTGCCAATTGCCTCATTTTCCCCAGCCGCTTCCCCATTGATATTTCTTCCCACGTCATGCTCACGGGCGTTAAGTGGCTCGTCATCCATCCCGGCGACCAGACTGATGTGCGAGAGAGATCTGCGTAGGATGAACTCGTAGGTGCTCCTGACGTCGTTCTCTACGATCATACCGGTCATGGTCGGGCTGCACTGGTGGAGGGCTTCCAGGCCCTCTGGTGGTAGTTTATCGTAAAGACGCTGACACATTGCACATGTGTACCGACACATCATGGTCGGCCATACATCAGTCTGCAACAGGGACAAGACTATGGTGAGGAATTTGGTTTTGAATACATGCAGGGCTCTCCCTACACTTATTACCACTGGCGTCAAATTAATCAAAATTGCCACTGGCGTTTGACACTTCATTAGAAAATCAGGCCATGATTCGCCACGGTGCACAATGACGACCAATGACCAACATCCGCGATGAAAAACAAGATCATTTCCAACATATAGAATCTGATCTTTGTTGTCACTTTGTTTCGTTATTGATATGAGAGGCAATGTCTAAATGATACCAGTAAGATATGAAAGAGTAATATTCTTTCTCTTTCCAGGGATGTGATTTCCTTTTGACCAATGTGTAGGGAACCAGACAACATTGCAGCAGCTAGATTTGTACTTGATAGCCTCAAAATATCAGTTACCGCCCCCCCCCCCATACAATTTTCTCATTGGATCTGGTAAAATCACGAGGGCCAAAGGTGTAACTGTAGGAAACCCCAGAGCTGTAGGAGAAATCACCTCCCTGATTTCTATTATTTTACAGCTTATTTTTTCTACACTTCACAATCATCAAAAATTATTTGAGCACTTATGGGATACATCACACTGTTTTTTTTTTATGTTAGAAACTTACCAGACTTTTCTCGGTCATGGCCATAACGTTATGGTCCTTAGCAAGGTGAGTGTGTAACGACTCTGAGTCATGTATTGTGACACTACAGTTTAGGCACTCGACACTAGACGCAACTTGTCTGCATGCCCGGCGAAACAACTTGTAGACCGGGGCTGGCAGGAACTGAGGCTCTGCACGTCCTGTGTCATCTGTAACAGCATAAAATATTATCACATATCTCAGCGTATAAGCCTTATTCACGTAGAAGCTACACCCTAACTTTGGGTGAAGGCAACTGACAGAGGTGTCAGTTGAGTGTTGGTCCAACCTCTGAAAAATTTAGGCATCTTGAAGACTTTACAACAGACGCGTTCTTCGACATATGGGTCTACCGTAAAGTCTAATTTTGAGGGGCCTCGTGACCTGATCTGGATTTAGAAAAATCATACGCGTGCTATAGAGCACTAATGGCTCAGGGTTTCCACCAAATATGATTAAAAAAAAAAGAAATTAAATTAAACTCCACCAAATATGATTAAAAAAAAAAATTAAATTAAAAGAAAAGAAATTTTCAATGGCGAATAACTCCTCTCTTGGCGAGTTAACCATTCCACTGTAGCAGGAGGTGTCCAAGAAGGATATATATTTTCCATACAATAGCCTGAGAGATTTTTCTCCTCCATTTTGTTATAATTAAGCAGTTTCGATAGCACCGTAAGTTGATCGTCTCCCTTGCCGCCATTTTGGATTTTGCTGTTCTATGCCCGAACCCCTCCTGCCGGAAGTAGCATTTTTAACGGAGAAATTTGATAGATTTTATCGATTTACTTGATATCAATGATTTTTAACATGTAATCCATGCATTTTGGGCAATATTAATCAATTCAACTCGAGAACACCCCCTCAGTTTCAACATAGAAAAAAAAAGAATCAATGTTATGGCGGTCCTGCTTTCTGTGCATGCCCAAGCCCCTGCTGCCATAAGTATCATTTTTGACGGAGAAATTCGATAGATTCTATCGATTTAACATGAAATTAATGAGTTTTTACATGTAATCCATGCATTTTTGGGCAATATTAATTGATTTGAATCGAGAACACCCCTTCTTACCAGTGTAAAATGAAAAAAAGCAATGTTATGGCAGTCTGTGCATGCATCAGGCCTGCCGGAAATGCGATTTCAAATATGGCGGTACGAGTTTTATCGTAAGAATTCTGTAAAAATAGTACAAGTAGCGATTTAAACTACAATATGGCGGTACAGGTATGGCGGTACCCTTCCCTCATATAGGAACAAAGCAGTAAATTAATCAGACATACAAAGGATGTAGCTCATGACATGCCTGATTACTTCTACACCTGCTGAATTTTTGGCATCTTAATCAGCAATTTCCATAGGAATCAAGGTGTTTTTGAAATCGCAAAATGAAATCACCACAATAGGCCCCATGTTGAAGGCCATGTTATACATATGGCTCTTCAAAATGTGAGTCAAATATGGCAGCTCATTAAAGACATGGCTCACAGACAAGAGAGATGTATTGTTGGAGAGATGAGATTCCAACCTATCTCTTGGTTTTTTAATTAAATTGATAAGAGGCCTGGATCAGAGATGCCACTCACTAGCTGACAAGAACCAGGAAAACTGGACTTTTGGACACATTTTCCCAGGAATTTAATATAATTTAATACAGGAATCTTAGAATGAAAACCAGGAATTCCTTGTAAACCAGGAAAAGTGGCATCACTGCTGGATCCACTGTAAACTTGGTGATTAGAAATCAGGAAAATTGGCCTCGAACCCACCGCAAAAGACCCAAGTATAGCCCTGGGCCAATTAGATGAACCTCTAAGGGTCTGACATCTCTGAACTGGATACCCTAGACATAATTTCCCAGAAAATTAAAGATTCAATACAAAGAACTGGGAATTCCGATCTTTAAGGTAGACCAAGAAAAGGGCATCTCTAGACTAAGGCTTAGGATAAAAAAGTGATTTACCTGGCAGTGGGTATCCGTACCCAAAGTGCTGATGTTGGTGTTGATGAAGGCGACACGCAGCCGATGTAGGAAACACCATGAAGCACTGGAGGCACATGAACCCTGGGACGGGGACGGGCTCCTGGAGATGGTCGTGTCCTGTCTCCTCCATGTGGGTCAGGCAGAGCTCGGCTGTCTGTAGAATAAATGGGATATTGTCAGCTTAAATACGAGGGGGCAAGGAAATAGGATTATACAAAAGGCCAATGGTCTCTATTGTATTAAGTACCAGTGGTTCATTTTGGTATCTAAATTCTGGAAAGCAGTACCCAATATTTTCCCAATTTTTTTAGCACCAGAGCCTATAAAGCAGTAAAAGGATTAAAATAAAGGGCACTCAATAGTAGTCTATTGCGAGGTGAGATGGCAAAATGACACCTATGGCTAACTTGAGGCTTAGTGACCACTGCAAAATGTGTCACAGCGGTGGAGCGAAGCCGTCTGCGGAGATCCACACACACACCCCAGGTACGTTTGGGCCATGTCTACTGCCTGGTCACGGCTCGGCAAGGAGCTATCAGATTGAATTATATACTTCTATTATGTCCCAGGTGCGTGCGGGCACTGTCTACTGCCTGGTCATGGCTGGTGGCTGGGGAGGTGGGTGGGGGGGGGGGGGGAGTTGTTAGAGGGATCTCAGATATGTAAACACAGTGTATTTACCGGGGTAGCTGGTGTTCGGTTTGTTTGAGGTGTGGGTGGGGGGATTTTTGCTAGTGTCATAAACATTCATGTAGAGCCACTACAGTCTTTCCATCATAGGTAAGGGTCGTCTGATAGCTATGTGTATGTGACCCCCACAGGATACTGCCAAAATATGACCCTGTGCTTTCTATGGCATGAGCACTCATGGCATATTTGACATTGCAAAATGGCAGGAAATTACTGACTCTAGGCTACAGACTCTTCAGACTGGAAATAATCCACCCCCCTTCCTACTCTGTACTTGGTGTTTCCTTGAAGCAGGGATCTGGTGCTTGTGGAGCTACATCCATACCCTCTGTAGTAAAAGCCTATGGTCTAAGGACCATTGGCTTAATAACCTTTCAGAAATGAGCCATTAAACCTTCATTAACTTACCAAGGGTGCATCCATGATGACCAATATCGTCGATGCACTACTACCATAAAACCCCGTTCATAAGCCAGCCCCGGTCATAAGCCGGGGGGGGGGGTGAGTTCAGGGAAAAATTATAAGCCGATTTTAGGGTAAAATTTAAACAGTTTTCTCTATATTCTATAGTAATAAAACCCCGCTCATAAGCCGGGGTTAGTCTTTGGGAGAAATTGAGAAGCTGTTTTTGGTCAAAAATAAGAAAAAAAAAAGATCCGGCTTATGACCGGGGTTTTACGGTAACACCATATGAGGCACAACTGGGGCTTGAAAATTGACAGTTTAGTACTGTTCTATGGTGTGAAAACCCCTCATATAAGCGGCACCATGACTTTGGGCACATTCTATAAGCCTAATTTTTATTATTTCGGTTCTGGTACTAGCCACGGCTAATACGAGAGAATATACGGTAAGTATACATCAAGATAGAGGAAAAGGTTAACGGGACAAATCGAGATTTGCTCATCTCTATTAAATTTGCTCTTTCCCTTCAATCATATCCAATTTAAAACTCAATCCTCCACCTCTGATACTATCATATAAGCCACACCCATTTATAACCTGGATTATATAAGGAAGTTTACTACCGTATTCTCCCGCGAAGAAGACGCGCTGCGTGTATAGGACGCACCCCAAACTCAGCAGAGGCATTTTCGCGTATAAGACGCACCTCTTAGGTACCAATTTTGTAAATTCAGTACTGTTCTATAGTAAAATTACCCCTCGTATAAGACGCACCCCCAACTTGAAGAGATCCTATAAGACTCAGGAGGCATTTGTTTGGCGTAGAGGACGCGTCTTATACGTGGGAGTTTACGGTACTTGTTCTACTGCCAAAAAAAAGCATATGAAAGTCCTTTATCGAGTACAATTCTCACATGCCTATTTCAGTTAACCCTTTAAAGGCCGCTGATGGAGGAGTGCAGTCTCGCCAGTACTTCATTGGTGCATCATGTTGACCAATGGGCATGCTGCATTAATGTATAAGCGGCCCTTATAGGGTTAAGTTCATATTGAAAATTCTGCTACTTACATCGTAAAGGTGACCACATGTTGTACAGCAGTATAATGGTGCCTCGTTCTCCAAACTCCCGTTCATTAAATGCCGCGACGGGTGACACGGGGAGTGGTTGTGTGCAGTGGTGTGCTCGATAAACTTTCCTAGCGATGAGAACTCGATCTCACAATTCATGACGTCACACTTCTGATGTAGCTCTTGACTTGTGCTAAGTGGACGAGACGCTGTGGTAGAAGGGACAAGCGCACTTGCAGCAGCGGCAGGACCTGCAGGTGCTTGGCCTGCGGGTCTTCTGACTTGGCCTGCAGGCCGTCTGGGGCTGTTGTCTCTAGACATGACGTTACGCGCACTACCGTAGCCAGGTGTATCTATAAATGCAAGTTTACAGGTTTTCAGACTGGAAAATCACACCCCAAGTCCTGTCAGGTCAACACACTCAAAACAATAACCCTACAATTGATCACAGTAACTCCCCTAAAAGATAAAGCCACATTTAATAAATGCAACCTGACTTTAGGACAAGTTTATAAAGGATACCTAGACGTTTGAAGCTTTAGTACTGTTTAACAAAATCTTACCTGACCTGCATCTTAACTTTTGGCTGATCAACAAAGTTGCGATTACTTCACACCCCTTCATTTTACTCAGGTCTACACTAGAAAAGATCCCAACATTTTCGGCTTTTGAACGCAAATAAACTCTTAACTACTAAACATACATTACCACTGATTAAAAATACTTGCACTTATCAAATACGGAACTCATATATTACCTTAATCTCCCGCGTATAAGACACGTCCTCAACGCCAAACAAAAGGCTGGTGTGTCTTATAGCATTCTCCCAAGAAGTGGGTGCGTCTTATACGCGGGGTATTTTTACTATAGAACAGTACTGAATTTACAAAATTCACCCCTAAGAGGTGCGTCTTATACGCAAACCAGCCTTTCCTGAGTTGGGGGTGCGTCTTCTACGCACAGCGCGTCTTATACGCGAGAGATAATGCTAGTCAGGAATATTATCAGATCATTACTCACGTTTTACTCCAGTGGTTCTGGCATGTTGTTGGACAGCATACCGTGCTTCGTGATTTACTGGCGCTCCCTCACGCACAAACTGTGAATGCGCCCTCAGCAGCTGTCCCTGGGTACGCAAATTTGCTAACTGAAAAAAAATGGGAAAAAATATTGACTGTAGATACGAGCAGGTGCCTTAACCATTTAAGGCTAAAGGGACGCTAATGCAGGATTGCACCACATGCCCTTTGCTATAGCTCGATGCAGCAAGTTGGGAACCTAAAACTTAGTTTTTCCTGAATTTTCGCTAAGAAATGCTGTAGTTTAGCCAAAAATTATCCGATTTACATAATATTTGCAGCAAATGAAAGATGAAACTTATTGCTTTCAGGCCAGGGTAGATGGTATTACAATAATATAGTGCACAGTTTACCACTGAAGTACAAATTATAAATTTAAAAATCATTAGTTTAAAAGAATCGCTGTTTTTCAAAGTTTGGCCCTATATATTTTGTGAAAAAATATTCTAACCATCAGTTTTTGATAGATAGTGCATATTACTGACCCATCAAGTTTATAAATGAGTATGCTTTTTCCCCCTACCTCTATGGTGGCTTATTACACTATGGGAGACATGTGATTTTTGTTAGTTTGCAAAAACTGTGATTTTCAGCAAAATTTCTGCTTGGTTTTTGATGAGGGACCACATAGATCACCATATATGGACGCGTGATCACCCACTGATACCAGAATTATCCATTTTTATGTTCTACTCGATCATCTTTAAAGGCATATTAAATATCTAAGTGATACAATAAGTGTGAGAAGAATTAGCCACATCTTATGATTCTAGTCTTTGGTGCCGACAACGCGCTTGTTGCTATTTACAGCTAAATAGCTCAATAGTGCATTATAATAGGGCTCACATGCCTTATATGGGGTTCTAGTAGCATTTCAATATGGTTTTCAATGGGTCATCAGGTCAAAACAACAATGGATGATGGAATTTAATAGAAACAAAAGAGTTTTACACCATGGACCTGTTCACATTGTTCAGGTCTTCAGATATTCTTATCTTGAAAATGATGAAGACATTTATGAGCATGGTGCTTTTCCAGCCCATATGGGACCTACAGAGGTCATTTTGACTAGTCTGACATGTATTATGAGGGAATAATGCATAGCAAATGATTCTATTTTCATATTTTGTTATGATTTTTGAGATAGAATCATACACAAGACTTGTCTTGTGCATCATATACAAAAATGTCCCTTGAATGAAGGCATTTTACATGCACAGCTGCCTCCAAAACTGGAAAACACTCAGGTTCCCAACTTGCTGCATCGAGCTATAGCCTTTTGCCGTCATGATGGTACAGTTGCAATAAACAATTTAACGAAAAATATGCGCCAATGAAGAGTTGGAGGATCTGTTCACCAGCACTTCATTAGTGCATCATGCCAACCATCCGGGAGTGTGCCAACACCATAGCAGGGTTCCCACGATTTACAGGTCATGGTTTTAACTGACTTTTACCCGACATTTATCGGCTTTTACCTGACCAGATATTCGATAATTCATGGGGTTCACGAAAAAATTTATCAGCTCTGAAGCAAGAATGTTACAGAAGTTTTGCAAATTTGCGAGAAATCTTTACAATCACACCCTGAAAATATTCAAAATATCATTTTCAACTGACTTTTAACTGACTTTTCTCAAAAATATCTTAACTGACCTTTAAAAAAAAAATGGGTTTAACTGACTTTTAACTGACCAGTGGGAACCCTGCATAGGCTCGGGGTGATACATGAATGCAGTCTTTTGAGTTATTTGCCAGGGCTGCATTCATGCATCATGACGACCAACTTACCTATGGGCATCATTCATTAATGCATTAGCGGCCCTTCAAGGATTGACGGAACCATTTCCCCCGTAAAGGCACACTGGCACAATATTTAAGAATTCCCAGTGGCTCACACACTTTAAGCTACACTTCATAAATTTGAGAAAAGGAGCAAAATAAAATAAATAAATAAAAATTTAAAAAATCGCCCTCTTCATATCTTTGATATTGAAAATCCATAGGGAAATAATTTTTTCGCCCTCCCGCTCCAGTTTTCAAAAATGAAAATCCATAGACCGATTATTTTATTTGGTGTGGCCTTAGTGTCAAATACCCTCATACAGGCCGCACCCTCAGCCTGGGAGGCTCCTATAAGCTAGTAGGCAGCCAAAGCAGAATAAGGCAAAGACAAGAAAAATGCAAGCTAATTGTTGTATAGTATAAATGTGTCAAAGTACTGGTATTGTCCTTTTGGAATACTCTGCAGAGAAAGAGTCAGGCAGATCACGGCATGATCTTTTGTACACATTGGTAGCGGTTTGATAAAAGATGACTAAACTGTGCTTTTCACATCACCTTCTGTTCTTGATCCCGATACCGCTGTTCAATCCGCTCATCCAGTCCGATGAACCCAGGGTGAAGTGGACGTCCCTGAAACCATTATACAAGGTGCTAATAAGTCAGTACCTGTCGAATAACATTAAGTATTAAAAAAAGCATCAGTCACTCACTCTCCTTAATAAATCTGTGCGTCAAACCAGAGATTTAAAGGTACATGTCTCACTGGTCAAGCATACATAAATGATGGTCTTAGATAATCAATTACTGGTATTTGTAAATTCCCGCAGATATGCTGCGTACCCGACTTTGCAATAAGCTATAAGCCGCACCTAAGCCTTGCACTTTTAGTACAGTTCTAAATACCCGCATATAAGCCACATCCCAGCCTTCGCATCCACATGGCAGATCTAGACGGCATCTAGCTCGAATATATAAAGCCGTATGATTTGTCCCTTACAGTAATGCAGTATATGTGGGAATTTACGGTGAGCAACAATTATTGGCTTGTATTTCTAGACTGTTAATCACTGCAAGCATAACTATTTTATGTAAAAAAAAAATATATTTTATTTTAAATTTTGGGTGACATGTACAGGGATGTAGAACCTCCCTAACTATATACCGTAATCTACGATATATAACACGGAACACTAACAAAAATCTAGATTTTTGGGCCAACAATGGCTTTTATTTATATTCTAAATAATTGTCCACCTGCCTCCACCAGGCTGCGGCTTATCCGCTGAAATTTAAGCTACACATATTACGATTGTAGCTTCCCGCATTATTTAAATCAAACACTAAAATGTTACCTCCGCCATGCTGAAGGTGTTGCCGTATTCCTTGTGTCCTGAAAGTAAATGCCGGAACTGAAAACAAACCAATCATTTGAACAGTTCAGTTTCAAACAATTTCTTTTCATGAATAGAAATTTACAGCCTATAGTGAAGGTACTAACCATGCATATTCAGAGATTCTAGGAATCATGAACTGGATGTGACAGCTCTTACAACCAAGTAGGCCGTGTCGGGGGGGGGGGGAGGGGGGCACTTTAATCGAGCTTGAATTTTTCCACACAGGTATGTGGTAATGGCTGTGACAACCCTAAGGCTTAGTCCTAACTGATGCTAGAGCTAGATCCTTGTCAAGATTTGAATTGATGCAAAAAGGTTACCCCTGCAAGGGCACTTTTGGTGCAGAGGTCAGATTTGGAGCAAAATATCTAACCTCTAGGAATGGTAAAAATTCTTGAACTAGCGGCTGATGAGTTCACTTTCAATATTGTATCTTTAATGATGATCATGCATACCCTGAATACTTAGCTTTACTTACAAGTCTATAGTGGCACAAACACATGGCTAGTCTGAACTAAGTACTCACTGTCAGTTCCTGGAAATTGTCCCTCCTATTCACAAACATGTAGTTTTCATGTACATCAGCTTATATTGACTGAAACATGAGATATATCCAATAAATCTGACATGTTTATCTTGAGCTTAGATATCACTACCTCCAAAGACCGACGGATGAATATTGGGGTTAGTAAGATGGAGCAGTCCCACTGCCTCCCATAGGTTTAACGTTGTGACAGGGTTCTCGGCGCGCCAAGGTATCCAGTGTGCCGTGAGGGTGTAGCAGCGCGAGGCTCCCATAGAGTGCAATGTTAAACAACACATTTTGAAAAGTTATTTAAATATACTAATCCTTGGAATATTGGAATAATTTGACCACTGGGTGAAAGGGCAGGACTCAAAGATGCTTATTCTTAGGATTTAATATAATTTCTGTAAACCGTCTTATCGGGGGAAGCTTGGATAGGCCACGAAACTTGTGAATTTTAGGCATTTTCTACCAAACATGTGAAAACGACCCATGTTCACCCTGTTAAAATAATGATTTTCCCTACTTCCCCAGACTCCATGTTCCAGTATATGACAAAGAAAGACCTAAATATGAATCCTATGTACTTTGATTGTGGATAAATCGTACAGTTTGGCCACATGGACAGTGGAAAGTGAAGTAAGAAATGTGGTGATGCATGCACCATGCAAGGATAGCATGGCTGCATGCAGGGCTCAAAATGTCTCAACTCTCTGCTCTGTCTAGTCTTCCCGTGGTTATACAAAATCAATTTCATGAAAATAATTTAGATGACAAAAAAATGTCTTAAACTATCTAACCATGGTAAAATCATTTCACAAGTCTGAGGTTTATTAGGTTTAATTAGCTGGTCAAGATGGCACGTTTAACACTGCGCTCTATGGGGGCAGCCGGCGAGTACACCCTGGTGCAAGCTGGCCCGTCTCCTACCAGTAACGCGCTTCCGAGACTCAATCTCTCGTCACCCAATATGGCGGAGTGGGACCTCTTATACTAGATTCTACCTCTTTGCTACCTCAATGGCCTCCATTATCAACATGCTGGGGTGCTACCTGGTTTTAGCCTTCTCTTGAAACATAGGGCTATCCAACAAAGAATAGTGTAGTCTTTTTGGCACTAGGTGGCTACACCTGGCTTCAAGATGGCCGACAATGGTTTGGAGTTAGGGAGGGAGATTTGAAAATTACCTGGATTATTAATTGTCACAAGTATTTCAAGTGCTTTGTGTATTGTGAATCTTTGGATATACATTGAGGGAAGTGTTGGTGGAAGCATGGGACCTGACAGTAAGTACTTCCGTGAGAACTGGGCACTCTGCCAATCTGGCAGAGTAGATAGACTACCAACAGACACCTTTGGATCCTGTGAGCAGGCAGGTATTTCGGCATAGTGCCAATGCGTGCGAGTTGGCAACCCTGTTGTTTTTAGGTTTCACTGTATCAAAGAACCCATCAAAACAAAGTTTGTAATGAATGCACTGTTCAAAATGCCTTAGCATTTCACAGCTCAGTGTCAGAGACTCAGACAAGCACCCTGTACATGTAGTAAGGTGTCAGCTGTCTACCTTCTAGATGGGTCTAGACAGTGTGACATGTCCTTTTCTTAAAATCGACAAAGGACATGGAGCTTCAAGGGACAAGGACATGGGTCAAAAAAGATAGTGACAGGGGACATGGACTTTTCTTAAACTCGACATGTGACATGGAGCTTAGTGACAAGAACAGAGGAAAATACAAATCTAGTGACATTTGACATGGGATTTTCTTAAAATCGACAAGGGACATGGGGACCCCCCATCTAGACCCCCTTCTAGGGCTGAAATATCAGAATGCTGGGTTGTGTCAGGACCAGTCAAATACACAGATTTAGGGGGGCCTTTAGACTTTAGGCTCGCACATGGTCATGGACATGGTCATCATGGTAGTGGCAGTGCCCGGGGGGACACTTCATATATTTTGCTGACACTTGTGTGCGTCTGGCAAGGGCACTTTTTCATCAAAATTCCCCTAACAAGGGTCCGATTTCTAGGCCAAAATCCCCCTAACAAGGGTCAACTTTAACCAAAATCCCCCTAACAAGGGTTCACTTTTGACTTAGGTGTGAAATATCCCATAAAAATACCGACATTTTGACCACAATTCCCGAGTTTTCAGGAGATATTTACACATCTAGGGAATTCTAATGGTTTATGAATGAGATATTTTTCTTTAAAAACAACGTGTTTTTTTTTAAAGTGCCCTAAAAAGGCAGGGCTTTTGACAGGGCTGCGCAGTGCGCAATACACGCATTTAATGCTTAAATGTTGCATTTAAATGGCTAGAATGGCCATTCATTTACAGAATGGCACATTGTATTTGCTAAAAAGTGTGCAATTGGCGCATTGCAAAAAAATCCTGTCAAAAGCCCTGAGAAGGGTACAGTTTTTGAGGTAAAATACCCCTAACAAGGGTAAGGGTTGTTGTAGCTCCAGCCACACACCTGTGTCAGAATAAATGTGAGTGTCCCCCCCGGGTGGCAGTGGCACCAAGTGACTACACCCCCCCCCCACCCGTCTTGACTTGGGAGTTGGATCGGCGCCCAACTCACATACTTGTTGTGAGTTGGGCGTACTGGGGCCTGAGTTTTTGAGATTGGATGCGCCTCAACATTAAGCGCACTCTCCTGCTTCTATTTCTGCTTCAATCTAGCCATAACTTACATTTCTGGATAATTTGAACCCTTAAGTCGCACCACACTCAATTTCATTAAGATCGGATATGTTTAACCTGCCTAAATTTGATTTTAAAAATACTGACATTCTTTATTGGAGAAAAAACATGGCGGCCATGTTGGATTTTCGGAAATGCACTCGGCAAACTTTCTGGTCCTGTAGCATATAAAATAGATGGAGTTATATTGCAATTTTTTGAAAATCTTTAGATGTGTGCCTATAGATTAATCGGCCTTCATGGTTTTGATCAATTTCAATCCTAAATATGCAAACCAAGCACATGTAAACAATGCATTTGCTACTTCCGGTTTTACCTGCACAGCACCACTGTCAGTCTCAGCTACTCCTACAGTGGTCACTGAGACCCTACGTAGTGTCATTAGATTAGGGTCTCATATCTGTGACTACGACGTAGTGTCATTAGGGTCTCATATCTGTGACTAGACTTGGGCCTTCTTAAATTCGTATTTCATGTTTCTATTAGTAGTTGCATCGATAAGAGTACATAAGAAGCGGCTCAAGTCATCGTGACATGCTCATTTGTTGACAAGTGATAAATCGAAACCGAAACACTGGACTGTGGACATTTCCCATTTCTTTGTAAACATTCCTGAACTACACTTATTATCGCTCAGTGCAGATGGTTCGTTTTTCACCTTGATTGCTCCACTAATTACAGAGACAATTGTATCAAAACACTATCACCCAGAATCCTGAGCATAGCTAGCAAGGGTTTACATTGAAAAGAAGACGTGTTACATCATTTAGAATAGTTTAAACACCAATTAAATCTTACCAATTTTTCTCCCGCGTCGTCGTTTGCTCTCTAGTCGGCGTCCTCTAGTGAGTGTCAGAAGAACTAGAATAGTTACTGGCGTTCATACCAGGGGGCATCACACTGATCCTTGCGCCAAGTTTCCCGCCAGTGTAATTCAGATAATCAGAAGGACTGTACCCCGATACAGTTTGACGCTAAGACGCTAAGATCGAGCCACTAGGTCCCTTTCTCTCTATAGATGAAACCCTTCTGGGATTTTTTAAAAATCTTTAATAGGGAGTTGATATTATTTATCAACACGGGCGGGGGTAGTTGGGATTTTAGGGGAGGGGATGTAAAAACTGTTAACTCCTCGGGGGGGGGGAGGGTTAGAACTTTTGACTTCTGGGGGGGGGGTGTAAAAACTTTTGACCCCTCAGACTTGAGGGGGGCATAAAGAATTTAGCCTCTTTTTAGCAAATAAAGCCCACAAGAAAAAGAAAATTGACCACCGTCATAATCTTTCTGTCAGGTGAATTTGTGGGAAATTGCTTCTATAAGTAAATAAGGCCTCGTTGAATACGGGCAGAAGCACCTCTGGGAATACGATCCTAAATTATTCACTGATCATTGACATTTGCATTTATGCCATGGCCTACGGGTTGAAATTGCTTTTAAATAAAGAATTTCAACAATATTTACTGATTTTGAAGATGCTGAGTCGTCTCGATTTGTTTTTGTTCGCCATGACAGCTTGTTTGACAGAAGTAGGTCACATGATATGGAGCTAGCCGCTACTTTTAGTTTTGATATAAATGTTCCTTGCGCAGGGCAATATCTTCTTTTTTAACATGGCGCTAATACTTAGATATACCTTAAACCATTCATAACATATTATTTAATTAGTTCAATCATTCTTTTTTTGCGTAAAACTTCTAATAACCATACCTAAATACGAAACTAGTTAGCTCTGTATAAATTTCAAAATGGCGCCGCTGAATATGCAAGGATCGTATTCCGCCCCCCCCCCCCCCATTGAATATGGCGTAAGTAGTACTAATCTATAGTGTCGTCGATATTAGCCATGGCATAAATGATAATGATTTTAGACTTTCATTTTCTTTGATGTTCTGGCTCTCCTGTGACAAATATATTCTTTCATATTCAACACAAGCAAAATGAAACACAGTGCAAATAATCATGATGTTAGTTTTTATTTACTGTGTATGAAAATAAATAAGGTATGCAATGACAAACTGAAATGATGAATATGGTAAAATAATGCACAGAAAAAAAATCAAAGTTAGTCGGTCTAACTTAACTTAGTCAAAACGGCCAAATAGTCTTAGTTAGTGCATATGACTAATGTGTGACTAACAATGTCTAGCTTATGTTAGTCACATTGACTATCCAAATCATTTTCCCTCTCCAAGCACAATCATGAACAAGGTATCTGCTGGGAGTTTTAGGCAAGCTAACTTAATTTAGCCACTGTCACTAAGGGATCTTAGTCACTTTGACTAGGATCCCTTAGTCACTTTGACTAAGGTACATTGGCATAGTGTTGCCTTTACACACCAGGTGGCAGCATGGTTTGAAACAGGATTTTTCTGGTGGCTTCGTACCATAAATTGTTCGATGTATGTCAAAATTATGGTGATTTTCAGGCTCTGTATACATTTGAGGCTTTCACAATTCAATATAACATCAAGCTTGGCAAAATATATCAAATAGGTTAATGATTTGTTAAATAAACTAGGTAAACAGATAATAACACCCTTTCTGTGGGAGTCTAGATGAGTAAAATATCCACAGATGTATTTGCTCCTTTGAGGGAAACCCAGAGTAACTTGTCTCAGGGGTTCTTATGAAAATGATGTGAGGCATTTCACATGCTTCCTAAATGATGAGACTGATTTGTGGGATGTGGATCCTACATAGAGCTTACACTCACCATTTGAATTAAACCAAAGAGTAATACATTGCATACTTAGTCAAAACCACCAAGGAATCTTAGTCAAAATCAGGCAAGCCAAGGCAAGTTGGGCACTTCGACTAATGGTTAGTCGTATTTGACTAAGAAAAACTTGGACACTTAGGCACATGCTTTTGACTAGGTATTGTTAGAAAGTTAGCCTTTTTGACTAATATCTGACTAAGATTTTGGATATTATTTTTTTCTGTGTGAATAATACATACAATGTTAAGAATTCGTCTCCAGGGTGACTTTTAGATGAAAACACATTGACATTCACATTGCTGATTGGCACAGCAAGATGATGTATGATATGAATTCAATATGATATGGCATGCATGTTTAAACTACCAGCGAGGAGAATGAGACACATTTTCTCTACAGTGAGCCCTCTTTAGCCAGGGGACAGATGTAAGGGATGGCTTGATCAGGGTTGGGAGGGTTGGCTCGGTGTTTCGCTGTCCTTCAAGAGCGAGTCAGATATTAAAGCGCTTGTCACTTTTCACCGTGCTTACTTTCTGGGTCAATAAGGCGGAAAATACCTCCCGGTGATTCCTGGAGACCTGATCCTTGGGATTGATAGGGGGAAGATGGATTGAGCCTCTATCAGATTCTTTGGCTTTTTTGGCAGTATAGAGACTACTTCCTGCTTTCTAGGGGTGCACACAGGGTTACTTGTGGTAAAGGCGGCTTCCAAGCCCTTAGTGTCCCTTACTCTCTGGAACACAATAACGAACTAATTGTTTTTTGTTTAATACCGCCAACTAGGAAGATTAGAAACATTTTTTTATTACATTCTGTCTTCACTGAGCCCTGTTTAGCCTGGTGACATTTGAGAGGGATGGCTTGGTCAGGAGAGGTAGGGATTGCTTGGTGTCGCATTGTCCATAGTTCTGTATGTTCGAGTCAGACATGATACCCTTCTCTCTTTTCCTTGTGATTACATTCTTGCCCCTCAAGGTGGGCAGTAAGTCCACATGCTTATCAAGGACCTAACTCTTGGGGTTGATAGGTGGAAGATGGATTGATACTTTTTTTAGATTCTTTAGCTTGTTTCAGAGTGGGGCACACAGGGTTACTTCTAGTAACTCGGCTTCCAAGTCCTCTGTCGGTAGTACTTCCCTTAATGGGCGGGAGGGTGGGGACGCTGCTGGTGACCCTTGCACTCCATCTTACTTTCCTTATCAGCCTTAACAATGGTCTCTAAATGGTTCAATGTCTTTCCCTTTGGCTTTATTGGACGGTTGACATATGTGGTCTCCTTTGCTGTTTCAGCCACCATTCTGGATTTGTCGACTGCAGGTAAGACCTTAGTCTGTCTGGCTTTTGGCTCTAAGGTAGGGAGGGTCTCTGCCCTCCTAATTTTTCTATCCCAATTTGGATTTGCCTAATGGAGGAGGGACCTGAGTCTTCCCTACTTTTGGCTGAATATAAGAGGGAGGAGGTCTGCCTTTTTATCACTTCTTGTCCAACTCTGGATTTATTCATAGGAGATAGGGCAACAACTGTTTCCAAATTCTTGCCACCAGGGACTCTGGTTTTGTTTATAGGAGGAAGGACATTGTTTTTGTCCCTTTCAAAACTCCATCCTCAGCACTGGAATTCTGGGAGGCAGGACTTTCTCATTTGTCAAATGTCTCTCCCCAGTTCTGGATTTGCCCATGGGAGTGAGGGTATTACCTTTATCCTGTCTTGATCCATTTCTGACTCTGATCTTAGGTTCTTTAGTAGGATTCAGTTCCTTACACTGCAAAAATGGTGTTTAGATTTTAAACATGTTTAGGTCTAAACACGTTTAAAACCTAAACATATAGGTCAGTTAGGTGTCTCATCGAGTACACATTTAGGAAATGAACACTTTTATTCTAACTACATAAACATTTATGCTAAACATGTTTAGATGTTTAGAGTTGAGACAGTTGAATAATAGGTGTTTAGATTTAAACATCAATATGTTTAGATACTTGGATGTTGAATCCACACCAGGTAGCAGCACTACTTTTGAATGGACTATATGCACACAGTTATAATCAATTGTTCTGACAAATGTCCCCAAATCCCATGTTTATCATGCTTTCATTTTATAGAATGTCATGTGAATAGAAAGGGCAGTAGAAAATTGACTAGATTCACCTAATGCCACCATCATTAGCATAAAATAACCAATAAGCTCCATGACTGACACCTATTTGATGGTATTCTGGAATAGAAAAGGCAATGTCCTTCCTGCTAAGCTGTTGTACTTTCTCAAGTCTCTCATTCTGATGCAGTGTGTAATACATGTACATGTATATAGCTGTGGCTGACATATTTGGAGACTTTGACAAGTAAATACCTGCTGAGGCCCCCCCCCCCCCATTAAATGAGAAAACAAACAAAATATATCTCTGTTTTTTGATGCATACATGTCTGCAAACCTTAACTCTCCATCAAATCATTTAAACATCTAAACAAAAAAATTCATAAACACCTAAACACAAAAATTCATATATCTAAACACACAGTTTTAACCTAAACACCTACATTTCTAAACACTTGAACTAAGCACATTGTTTGCCTAAGCATGTTTAGGAAATTAATGTGATTACAAAAACGTTGCAAGAATATGTTTAGAATTGTGTTTAGGATCTAAACACCATTTTTGCAGTGTAGGGGTTTCCCCATTGTTAATTGACAGAGGGACATCAGGCTTTTCAATGGGTAAGTAGTTCTTGAATTGTTAATAGCAACAGAACTAACTTTCTCCTTTTTAGGAGTGAGTGCACGCACATTTTTCCTTTTTGCTCCAGCAGTGGCACTGGATTTATTTATAGAAATACTTTACTTTCCTCCTTTTGAATGAAAACAGTGCTTATGGATTTATTCATAGGAGTGGGGGTATTAGGTTTACTTTTTATTACCTTTTGCCCAGTTCTGGGTTTATTTATAGGAATGCGGGCATTCGCTTGCCACTGATTTGCCACTGCATCAATGTCTTTGGATTTGCTACTTACAGCATTAGGCTTATCGCTTTTAAATGTTTTCTTGGCTGCTGATTTGTTTTCAGGACAAATACTTTTAATTCCTTCCTTTCTCGTCCTGTCTCTGGATATTTTTAGAGGAGGGGTGGTTTTTATTCTTTCCTTCTCCGTCACCTCCCAGACAGCAGATTTAACAGTATGTGCTGCGAAGGATTTGTTTCTCTTGGTGACATGTTCTACATAGTTGAGTTCAGTTTAACAAGTTTTTATTTGGCAAAAATCATATGTACATACACTTTTCGGGTCAGCCAAACACAGAACAAATTAAAAATAAACAAAAAAAAAAAAAGGCTTTCTGGGCTGTTAGCCTTTCTTGTAGTGTGCTATTTTCCTTAGCCCTCTTGGCAGCCCTGAGTCTAGGTGCCGTCTCTGGGGGAGGAACGGCAGCCGTATAGCCATGTCTGGACTATTGGAGTTTCAGCTGGATCTTTGACACTACAGGCACCTGTGAAAGAGATATTGTAATTATAGATATGGCCAAAACTGACTTCGTCCCATTATTTAGAACCATGTTTTAGGGCACTTACTCGAAAAGTTTAGAATATTCTGAATATTTGTCAATGTCCAAATTTATTTTCTTATACATCAAAAAGAAAAGATTTAGAACAAATACAAGAACCCTGACAGAAAGTTCCCAAAAATACATTTTATTTTGATAAATAAAAAGTAGGGAGGCAGCCCTTCAAGGGTAATTGCACACTCACCTTTGGGGGAGGGGAATGTGTAGGTTTCCTCCACTTCTTGTTGTCGGTGTTAACGATAACATGAAAGTCATAATGTGTCGCATCCCTCCATCTGACAACTGGGGCAGCCTGGTCACATGGGTCATCCTTGTTTATGTCAGCAGAGGGGGCAGCCTGGTCACATGGGATGTCTTTGTTTACGTCAACATAGGGCCATCCTTAAAAATATTTTCGTTTCCTATCCAGAGGCCTGGTGGATTTTTTTGTGAGAATGGGAAATTTCTTCCTGAGTTCTGAAAAACAATTTATTTTTTTTGTCCATCAGCACAAGAATCTAGGTTTCCAATCACTAAATCTTAGAACGTGATGACAAATTCATGCCGTCCCCGCTTACAATGCTCATGACAAATAAAAATATTTTCCTAAAAAAACATTTTTTCCCCTCCCTCCCTCATGGGTCTAAAAAATCCCACCCTCTGGACAGGAAACGGACATATTTTTAAGGGTGGCCTAGGGGGTAGAGTGGTCAGATGAGGCGTCCCCATTTTTATCTTTATCATGGTCAGTCACCTTGAAACTGTTTGGATTGGAAGAAGTATGAAATTAGACTAATTAAATTCACTTTACCTGTGCACATTTTGATGTGCTATCATTTATTTCTACAGCAATTTCTAGGTACCAAATTTTTTTGTGTGTGTTGACAAAAATATTTGCTAAGTAGGATTGATTCAGGGTGCCAGATTTTACTCTTCTTAGGCACCATCCTGAAAGGGATAAATTAAGTACCCCTTCATATACAGACTACAAGAATTGTACACACGTGTGTCCGACAACCTCCATGGGGTGTGGCAGGAGGCAGAGGTTCACAGAATTCAGGACCTGGAGGAGACCTGCGTGTAATCCGCAACACATCCAGGGGCGGCTCGCGACCAATGAAGCATATCTCATATCCCCTGTATGATATAATATGCATAGATAGGCATGTCGTGTTTTTAACCCATGAAGCCCACATCATATTTTCAGACAAGCATACAGTGCTAGTGGACAAGTATTAAAGGTACTAAGCAAAGTAGTTCATTTGCATTATTTTAATCTTTTAAAGGCTTCTAATAATCACAGATACCTAGTGAGTAACCAAAAAAAAATCACAGAAATGAAATAAAATAAAAACCAATTTTAAGAGAAAACTGCAAAAAGAAAGTTATACCTGTACTTGAGTCGTGGTACCCCAGGCTTATCTGTAAAGAGTTAAGCATTCATTGAAGTGTGGGGGGGGGGGGGGGGGTACCAAGATTATGCAATATGGTATGGAATATCCTTTTCTTCAGGGCCACTCCATGAAAAAGTGACGAGGGAAGATTTTAATTTTTATCTTTTTTGCCAAAGCAGCATTTGATTATATCTATGGATGGGGGGGGACCTGTCGTGGACACAGTGTTACAGTGTTTAAGAAAAACCACATTTTAATCATAAAGTTATCATTGACATTCCGGTTCCGTTTTTATTATTAGGGAGTGGTCATTATTTATCAACAGGGTTGGGGGGTGGTTTGAGTGGGAGCGTAAAATTTTCAGACCCCTCTTGAGGGGGAGGGGCATAAACAATTTACCCTCTTTTTAGCAAAAAGGCCTGCGGGGTACTATATATCAAAGAGGGGTGCAAAAATTCTCCATGCCTCCAGCATAGGGGAGGGGGTGCAAACGATTTTGACTGTTGATAAATAATGACCACTCCCTTAGGGGATGTCTATTATTGATGGTAAGTGAGCTGCATTTCTTTTAAGCTTTAATTTGGTACCAAACTTGACTAACCTTGTACATTTCCTCGTATATTTTGCTCAGAAAAGTCTTAGAAAAAAAAGAAAGAAAGAAATCTCAAATGGCGATTTTTCTGACGAGGGCGCAGATGAGAAACAAGTTTTTGTGGTTGTTTTTTGTTTGTTTTGGCTTGGCCTAAGATGTATTACTAGAACCTTAGAAGGCAGTGAGACGAGAATGAACCTAGCTAGCTTATTCAGTTGCAGTCCGTCTCCTTTTTGTACATGGTTAATCAATTGTGGATGTTGTGAAAATGAAAAATAAAGTTGCGGAAACGAAAAAAAATAACTTGTGAAAACGAAAATTAATGTTGCGAAAACAAAAATAGAAGTTGCGAAAACGAACATTAGAAAAAAAGATGTGAAATGGATGTCCTTCCCAGAACTCCAGGTAA
This sequence comes from Acholoe squamosa, assembly GCA_949317995.1. NCBI lineage: Eukaryota > Metazoa > Annelida > Polychaeta > Phyllodocida > Polynoidae > Acholoe > Acholoe squamosa. The sequence goes on along the minus strand of OX439036.1, from coordinate 7,236,315 downwards.
TACGGAGCCCTGGAAAGGACATCCATTTTCTACATATTTTTTTCTCAAGTTTGTTTTCGCAACTTTTATTTTCGTTTTCGCAACTTTTATTTTCGTTTTTTCGCAACTTATTATTTTGGTTCCACAACTTGATAGCTTTTTTGTGCATGGTCAATCAATTGTGGATGTTATGTTGTGGACACAAAGATATAAGTTGCGGAAACGAAAAATAAAGTTGCGGAAATGAAAATATAACTTGCGGAAACGGAATTATAACTTGCGGAAACGAAATTATAACTTGCGGAAACGAAATTGCAACATGCGAAATGAAAATAAAAGTTGCGGAAACAAACTCTAGAAAAACAATGCGATGCTCATTGACTGAGTATGATAGTGTGAGCAAGAGGAGTAGTTTTCACTTTCTACTCTTCTCTTCAACATATGGCATGGGCCATACATGTACCGGTAACCTCAACTTGGGCTCAATGGACTAAACCAATTGAATCTGTGATTCTGACTGTTTGTGGTGTAGGCCTAGGGTGTAGGCCTAGGGTGTAGGCCTAGGCCTACCAGTACTGGTGTTCATGCTTTCCGAGTGTGTGTGGGGGGGGAAGGGGCTGGTGATTTTTTCTTTTCTTTTTTTTTTGGGGGGGGGGGTTGGAGGGTGGAGGCCATTTCCTTAACTGGTTTGAGGGTTGTGTGTTAATTATCGGCTGGGACTAAACTGACCCTAAAGAAACTTCAAACTTTGGGGGTAGGGTACAAGGGGCCATACATAAATGACGTCATGCAAAATTTGACTGTATAAGCACCGATGAAGCCAACATGAGAATAGATTCAGTGACACCAGGAAAAGTTGGATATTGGACAATTGATAGAATATCCATTCATGGCTTATTGTGAAACCAATCTAGGGATACCTGGAGCTCATGTGCTCATCAAAACTTACCTGATAACTGCAATAGAGGGGGCGCTGTGAGCTTCCAAAGTAGGAACACCTGCTATCAAAATGACCAACTCGGCAGCCATTTTGCTTATGTGGACTTGTAACTTGAAGAGCTGTGAGATATTTTTTTTCAAATATCTAATCTTTGTCTTTTGGGAACATCCAGTCACTAACCACTAATGTCAGCTGATTGGTAGAGTTGGTTTAGCTGAGGATTTAAGGTTCTTTTTACAATATCAAGCGAATCATTTTTCACTCCACCCAAACTTTCTGCTTCTAAATGAATATTTTATCAACTGGTCTGTTTTAGTCCCATATGTGCAGGGTTCAGTGTGGTGTGAACATCATCCATTTATGATATACCATTTTATTATTCCATAAATTCTAACATATTATTGTATTAATCAAAGAATATCTATGAAATTAATACATAGGTTGGTTCTAAGAGCTATAAGAGCGCTCAAACTTTGTATAAGAGCGTTCATGCCCCACTGCACACCAAACCAAGTCAGTTAGACAGAGTTTATGACATCAAAGGGTCCGACCTAATGGTTCACTGCACAATATAATAAGAATAAGGGTCTCAGTGTGCGACCTCATGGTCCAATGCACAAATTAATAACTTGTAAGTGAATGCAACCGGCCGTCACGGGTGCCTGAGCACCGCTGACGCCGTCATGAGTGTCTGAGCACTCTAATAACTGAACAATGGGTTACATAAGCACGACGCCATAACCGTCCGGTCGCTCTAGCGTCGCTCCTGAGCAAGCTAGGTCAAATATCAAAGCATTTATGGAAAGCCCATAATTAGACGGTCAAAATGAGCCCAAGATCAAGGCGGAACTCCCATTATTAAGGAAGTTATGCCATGGAGACTGAATGGAGCTCCGAGTTCCCTACAGACAAACCGGCGGGACAAACTTGGCATATTCAACTCCGCGCATGCGCAAAATGGCGGTTATAAACGCATAAACGACCGAGTTATGAGGGTCTGAAGATGCAGAACCGACCAAGACAAAGGGGGACACAGCGGCGTCCATGGGGGTCCTTTGTCCCCCTGTGACACATGAAAGACTCCCCTCAAACAATTGTAGAGTTAGGCAGATGCTACTGGCTCCAGTCAGTCTGGAGGTGCTTTTCCAAGATTTGCTACAAATAGCCTGTCTGCACCTCCAGGAAGACAGAACACCAAGAACCACTCCAGAGGTAACATCTCCAGTCATCTCCTGCTACCTGCTATGGTGAAACTATGCTAGACAGGCATTGGTTTCCATCATTAGTGGCCAGAGGCTATCTTCCTCAAGACATCCACCAGAGGGTAAAGTTATTCATTATTACATTATTCCTCTAAGCAGCAGGCCAGGAGCTAGGTGTGGGAACCCACCTAGAACTATGCTGGACATTGTATTATTATTACCTCACAGGTGGAGTGGAACTGAACATTGTACTTTATAAATTACTGTATGTTTACTGTATGTACAAATTACCTACATACTAACTACTGTATGATTGATATTTCTTACATGTTGCCTAAAGCTGAATAAACCAGTGACAACTGGAAATAACACTATTTATAAGAGCCTTGAGATAATTACACTATATACCACTAGTCTTATGATATTTCTCATATGACAACTTGATCATGCCAATAACGAGTATGACAAAGTGGTGGAGAACATCCTACTAAGATCCCATCTCTCACAGGCTCATAAAAATTAAAGCTGGTAACACAACTAAGAACAATCATACACACAGTAAAACCCACTCCACCCACCCAGTGACCTTGACCTTGACACCATGCCCACCAAGGTCACCAGTGAGATCTCCCAGTTTCACCACTGCAAGCACCTACCACCCATGCTATTTCCATTTCTGAAGATGAGTATCTGGTCACTACTAATGAACCCCATTACTTTATCAACTGCCATGGTAAAACGTCTGAAACTCGAAAAGCCCAGTCCTACTCAATCATAGGTGTACCCTGTGGGTGCACGATCAGTGTAGGAGAATTTTCTCTTCCAAACACAAGGTTGCCCTGTAACTCAACCTTATCATTTCATTACATTCTCAAGACAATTAATTTACCATTCATGGCAGCACTTAACAAAATTTCTGAAACCAAACCAGATGAAAGAGAGAATCTTCCAAATTTCCCAGTAGTAAACCTTTCTAGAACCTTAGAAAAACTACAGGAAAATCCAATCATGGATGATATTACTCAACTAAATTTAGAGCCCTTTGCCAAAACAGTATTAAAAGATGCCTCCAACCTTAATAAGGAAATGGAAACGCGCTACGAGGAATCATACCTACGTCGAGTTACAGAGCATCCAATCTTCCAAAGCTTAGCACTCATCCTAGGGATATCAGCTCACATTTTTATAGTATACATACTACTCAAATTATACAGACTAGGAGGAACTGTAGCCTACCTGCCTACAGCCAAAGCATTCAGACTAGTCACCGAGCTGCCCCTACACAAATTGCTCCCAGACAAGAATCCTACCAAATTAACCCCTACAGAGGAAACCCACACCCCTTTCCTCACAATTCAGGAAACCCACACCCTGATAATTGCTATATTATTCACCCTGACCATCTACTCAGCCTACAGAATAATGAAGTACCTTAAGAAATTTGCACAGACACACTGTGGCAAGAAAAATGTGGCCAAGCGCACAAATCCCACAATATATTTTAAAATATATTGTGGAGACTCAAACTTTGCGCTACCCTTGAGGCCAATACCACATAAATTTGATGAGATTAAATCAGCAGCTGCCCCTACCTATAAGGATATAGTGGTTAAAACCTTCCCACTACCTAAGGCTATATTTACCTGGAATGGACCAGCAGTTATAACAACACAGAGAGGAGAATTTGCTTATCACCTCCCTCAGGTGATACACCTACCTTGGCGCACTAGGTTCAGTACTATACCAGCCCTTAAAAACAAAGGACTGTACTACTCCATGCTTCTCCAGAATGATTGTGGCACCAGCCCGGTGACCATGACAGCACTGGAAAATACAACAGATATAATTATTGACGAACAACAGGAGGAGACCGCAAGGTCAAACATGCAGACTATTGCTAATTTTCTAAACCACCAGCCCTCCCCGGTGACTGTGGAAACAGCCTAGACTGCCCACAGCCTAGGCTGCCCCCAGTCCACCACCAGGAGACAACACATCAGAGACAGTATTCAGAACTTTTCGGACAATTTGCCGGCCCTGAAAAGGGCCTTTGGGATGGTGGGTTTTTACACCCTAGGTTTCAGTCAGTCGGGATCCTACCACAGATCCTCGGGTTCAACATCAATGGGAGAGTCCGAGTCCGAGTCCGAGCCATACATATGGCCGTGATCCTGCTCCCACTCAACGAGCCGGGCCTCCAGCATCCCCAGTCCATACTCGGCAGCCGTGGATGGATCCCCGGATGCCGCAAGATCGAGGAGGGACGCCGCCAACAGATAATCCCATAGCACTCGCTCCCGTGGCCCGAAGTTATAGTCCATGGGCCAGAAACCCATATTACCCAAGGCCCTAGTCAGAAGGGCCACAGTGGCCCCCCGACGCAAGGCTGAGCCTAAGAAATAGTGGCAGGAGTAATTACAGATCAACACATCACCATGCTCAATGATCTCCTTGAAATTCCTCACTATGTAACCATAATGGATGGTCTGGTTAGCCTCCACCAGGGCCCTAACTGGACTCCCCACCTCCATCACCTGGGGGACAGGCAAAGCAAAGAGAGCTTGTAGATGGGCCATGGTGCTACAGCAGTGATTTCCAGAGAGGAACTGATACTCCAATACCAGCCACACACTCCTTAAATGGACACACACACACCCCCCCCCCCACCCTGAACTGTCCACTGACACCAACCCAGGCACTCACACAGACACATGCCAGAATCTGGCACCTAACACCTCAAGTGCCACCACTGCATGAGCACACCAGGGAGGAGACTCACATCTCACTCCTGACACACCTCCACTGTCAATGAAATTATCAAAGTATTAGAAAAAAAAAAAAATATATATATACACAGCCACTTGTTGATGTATAATATGAAAATCTATGGTATTCTCACAAAATCGATGATTAATGCGCGCATATACGCGCAAAATTGCGAAATTGCAAATTACAAATCGTAAATTGTACAAATCTAACATTAATATACATGAATGCAGGTAGATAACTAAGACAGTTTTTGTACCCACTAGCACTTGTATACTATGCCAAGGTTTACTTAAAGAAACACACTTTAGGTATCCAAGAAAATTGTTGGAAAAATGAATGAAAAAAAAAAAAATTGTTGAGAAAATTGTTGACATAAAACATGTTTACTTAAGATACTCACCAAATAAATCTCTTTCAGGGACACATACTCAAAAGGCTAGGGGAAAAGTCAATTAAGCAGCGGCCCACTGCCGAAATTGCCAATTAATACACCCATATAGCAAAATCAATGAGTAACTCAGAGACAAACAAGCCTATTGTACATGAAGTACTTTGTTTTTCCGGCCCTCGGAAAAATTTGTCTCAAATCCCAAAAATTGTATAGTGTAAACTAGAATGTACGTTTGTACCCAATTTGCACACTAAAATTGTATAGTGTAAACTAGAATGTACGTTTGTACCCAATTTGCACACTAAAATTGTATAGTGCAGACTAGATTGTACGTTTGTACCCAATTTGCACACTAAAATTGTATGTTTGCACACCAGATTGTATGCTTGTACCCAATTTGCACACTAAAATTGTATGTTTGCACACTAGATTGTAAGTTTGTACCAAATTTACACACTCGAATTGTATGTTGCACATTATACTGTATGTCTGTACCCAATTCATACACTGAAATCAGATTAGAAATCAACATTTCTAGGTGTATCCAAGCTGTACGCAAAATTATATATGTACATACAGAAACTATCAATTGAACGCAAAATTATATATTGGCATACAAAAACTGTCAAATGTACGCAAAAATTATATATTTGTACACCAAAAATTGCCAAATATACGCGAAAATTATATATTTGCACACTTAAATTGCCAAATGTACGCAAAAATTATATATTTGCATACTGAAATTTTCAATTGAACGCAATTACACGCGAAATTGTAAATTTGCACACTAAAATTGTCATTTATGTTCAATTTGCACGCTAAATTGAACATTGAATGCCAAAATCGCACACTATTTGCCAAATTGTATGTTATACATAGAAATGGAAAATTGTACCCAAAATTGATGTTACATAAGCAAATAAGCTCAGGCATGGTAAGATATAGAAACTCGGAAATGTACTTATACCCAGGAGAAAATTGTTTATACTGACAAAGCTCTACCACAAAAATTGCATTTGAAGCACTCCCCATCACTTCAAATCCTCTTACAAACAGTATATAACTCCAAAATAAGGTAAAAATTGTATAAATTGTACATTCCCTCGGCGAAATGACGGAGTTTCGCATTCTCTCGGGGGAGAGGGAGTATTCTATGATATACCATTTTATTATTCCATAAATTCTAACATATTATCGTATTAATCAAAGAATATCTATGAAATTAATACATAGGTTGGTTCTAAGAGCTATAAGAGCGCTCAAACTTTGTATAAGAGCGTTCATGCCCCACTGCACACCAAACCAAGTCAGTTAGACAGAGTTTATGACATCAAAGGGTCCGACCTAATGGTTCACTGCACAATATAATAAGAATAAGGGTCTCAGTGTGCGACCTCATGGTCCAATGCACAAATTAATAACTTGTAAGTGAATGCAACCGGCCGTCACAGGTGCCTGAGCACCGCTGACGCCGTCATGAGTGTCTGAGCACTCTAATAACTGAACAATGGGTTACATAAGCACGACGCCATAACCGTCCGGTCGCTCTAGCGTCGCTCCTGAGCAAGCTAGGTCAAATATCAAAGCATTTATGGAAAGCCCATAATTAGACGGTCAAAATGAGCCCAAGATCAAGGCGGAACTCCCATTATTAAGGAAGTTATGCCATGGAGACTGAATGGAGCTCCGAGTTCCCTACAGACAAACCGGCGGGAGTTACGCGCCTATCCAGCGGGCATTATAAACTTGGCATATTCAACTCCGCGCATGCGCAAAATGGCGGTTATAAACGCATAAACGACCGAGTTATGAGGGTCTGAAGATGCAGAACCGACCAAGACAAAGGGGGACACAGCGGCGTCCATGGGGGTCCTTTGTCCCCCTGTGACACATGAAAGACTCCCCTCAAACAATTGTAGAGTTAGGCAGATGCTACTGGCTCCAGTCAGTCTGGAGGTGCTTTTCCAAGATTTGCTACAAATAGCCTGTCTGCACCTCCAGGAAGACAGAACACCAAGAACCACTCCAGAGGTAACATCTCCAGTCATCTCCTGCTACCTGCTATGGTGAAATTATGCTAGACAGGCATTGGTTTCCATCATTAGTGGCCAGAGGCTATCTTCCTCAAGACATCCACCAGAGGGTAAAGTTATTCATTATTACATTATTCCTCTAAGCAGCAGGCCAGGAGCTAGGTGTGGGAACCCACCTAGAACTATGCTGGACATTGTATTATTATTACCTCACAGGTGGAGTGGAACTGAACATTGTACTTTATAAATTACTGTATGTTTACTGTATGTACAAATTACCTACATACTAACTACTGTATGATTGATATTTCTTACATGTTGCCTAAAGCTGAATAAACCAGTGACAACTGGAAATAACACTATTTATAAGAGCCTTGAGATAATTACACTATATACCACTAGTCTTATGATATTTCTCATATGACAACTTGATCATGCCAATAACTAGTATGACACATTATGTGAGGAACCCGAGGTAATAATGGGGCACTCATGTAGGCATCTCTTGTTTCTCTTAGAGTTTTTTAAGGGTTGGTGAGGTGAGAATTCTAAGGGTACAGTTCTAATAGTGCTTGTTATATAAGAACTAGGAGAAGAAAGAGGCCCAGAGAGGGAAACAAATTAAGATATTTCTACAACAAGATATATAGATTACCTGTATTTCCTGAGTAGAACTGACAAGAAGGTCCTTTATAGCATGCCCCATGGCAGATATCGACCATAGATCAATGCAGTAAGATTTTCAAAATAAATATTGATAATGCCTTTTCATTTTTCTGAACTATTTTTAGTGAACATCAGAATTTCCAAATCTTTTCTGCACACATTAAAGGGTTACAGGGTTAGAGTGATTCAGGTGGCCGTATCTGGTTTTAGAGTGAGAAGAGTGGCTCTGTGTAGAAGGCTGAACTAGGAGAATGTGACCAGCAACAGAACATGAAATTGTCATAAGATGTTGTTGTGAGCCGGTTATAGGAGAGCTTTATTACCCGTTACCTGAGGAAACAGACATTCTGCATTTTACTATATTGAAATTGAAATGCCGTTAAAAAATTTATTTCTGTATAAATTTCAAAGAATATTCTCACTGATATTCTGCATCCACCACCCCTCAAGAGTACAATTCCACCCAGCAACATCAGTACCAGTACTACTATCCCACCCAGCAACATCAGTACCAGCACTACGATCCCACCCAGCAACATCAGTACCAGCACTACGATCCCACCCAGCAACATCAGTACCAGTACTATGATCCCACCCAGCAACATCAGTACCAGTACTATGAACAAACAAGCAACATCAGTACCAGTACTATGATCCCACCCAGCAACATCAGTACCAGTAATATGATCCCACGCAGCAACATCAGTACCAGTACTATGAACCACCCCAGCAACATCAGTACCAGTACTATGAACCAAACCAGCAACACCAGTACCAGTACTATGAACAAACAAGCAACACCAGTACCAGTAATACAATCCCACCCAGCAACATCAGTACCAGCACTACGATCCCACCCAGCAACATCAGTACCAGTACTATGAACAAACAAGCAACATCAGTACCAGTACTATGATCCCACCCAGGAACATCAGTACCAGTAATATGATCCCACGCAGCAACATCAGTACCAGTACTATGAACCACCCCAGCAACATCAGTACCAGTACTATGAACCACCCCAGCAACATCAGTACCAGTACTATGAACCAAACCAGCAACACCAGTACCAGTACTATGAACAAACAAGCAACACCAGTACCAGTAATACAATCCCACCCAGCAACATCAGTACCAGCACTACGATCCCACCCAGCAACATCAGTACCAGTACTATGAACCAAACCAGCAACATCAATACCAGTACTATGAACCAAACCAGCAACATCAGTACCAGTACTACGATCCCACCCAGCAACATCAGTACCAGTAATACGATCCCACGCAGCAACATCAGTACCAGTACTATGAACCACCCCAGCAACATCAGTACCAGTACTATGAACCAAACCAGCAACATCAGTACCAGCAGTACTATCCCACCCAGCAACATCAGTACGGGTAGAAGAATTATGACCCCAGCGAGCAAGGTCAATCCAAGTACAATGAGCCGGGTCAACACGAGTATTATGAATCGAACCAAGATGGCCTACCCTGCCATAAGAACCAGAGCCAGGAGTGTCTCACGCCAACGCTGTACCAGGAGAGGTCCCTACAGTACGTCAATGTTCAAGAAACCACCCATACTCATGACAGTCAATATGAGGACACTGTGAAATATGCTCAGCAAAAAATGACCATCCGGCACATTCCAAGTTAAGTCTATCTTTTGGGGGTCGTTTTTGAAGGCACAGTATGAGACATTGTGTCATGCTAGAGGAAATACGGTACTTCACTTTACCCACCCAAATGGAGAGTAAAAATAAGGAAAGCCATAGGTTATATATCACCATCCAATTGGTCTATTCATCAGCTTTAATTTGTACCACTACTGTTTTTGAATATCATTTATTAATAATTTTAGAAGCATTCACATGAGAAATAGTGTGATTTTCATAAAGCATAATTAAATGTTCGGAAATGAACGTTCGGAAATGAAAATCTTATCAAAAAGCTGCAATATAGTTATTCAAATGTCTCACTTGACCCTCTAATATTTTTTTTCAGATTGATTTAATTGAATTAAAGTTGTTTGACAAATAATCCATTCATTGAATGATTGTATGTGCCATTAAAAAAAACGTTCGGAAATGAAACCCTTAAAAAATCTATGTTTTTTTCACAGCTTTGTACAGCTATGAATAACTTACAATGTATGCCTTGCCTAAATGCCATAGGTCATTAGGTAGTATCACCTAGGTATATTTATTCTAACTAAACACAAATAAATATTGGTATTCAGATCATGTTTTTAAGTCATCATATAATTAATCGTTTGGAAATGAACTGAAATCTGATGACATTAGAAATAAATTCATATAAAATTGTCTATTTACCACAGGCTCAAAATTCAAAAAGTATGATAAAACTGAAATGACAATAATTTCACCTCTTTACATTAGTGAGGTATTACTATCAAAGATCATTTTACAATTATGCTTCATAAATGAAAATTTCAGTTGAGGACAGCCATTTTTGACTGTTTTTGCATCTTTAAACATACATATTTCAGGTAAAATAGCATATGGAAACATCTTAATGCACATGAAAAGTATCTCTGATTTACTTCAGGATTATATTATGATATAAACATTAAATATTGTATCTTATGAACTAGATGCACCTGAGGACATGGAAAGATAGACTTAAGCTGGAATGTGCTCCACATAAGTACGGATCCGTACTTATGTGGAGCACTTTGAGGCCACCAATGGCTTCCAGGTCTTTGAACTCACCTGCAAATATCTGGAGAAGCTATTTCAAACTCTCACAATTGTCATTCAGTGCCAGGACATACAGTACCCACAGCAGTTGGCAGCTATCATGGATGCCCCTCGCAGCAGCATCTGCAGCACCGACAGCGTTAGTGCCCAGAGGAACAGCACACAAGCCTCTGCTGCTGAGAAGAAAGGCACACACACCCTGATCACTGGGAAAAATCTCAGACATGCCCCCATTGCTGGTCACAATCGCACACATGTCTCCACTGCTGGGAAGAGTATCTCACACCCCATCATTGCTGAGAACAATCTCACACATGCCCCCATTGCTGGGAACAATTTTCCACACGCCCTCTTTGCTGGGAACAATTTTGCACATGCCTCAACTGCTGGAAGCAACTGCCTTCAGTGTTGGGAAGAATCTCACACATGCCCTCATTGCTAGGAATAATCTCTCACACATCTCTGCTGCTAGGAAGAGTCTCACACATGCCCTCATAACTGGGGAAAATCTTGAACATGCCCTCATTGCTAGGGAGAATCTCACACATGCCCCAACTGCTGGGATGAATCTCACACATGCCTCCATTGCTGGGAAGAATGACACACATACCCTCATTGCTGGCAACAATATCACACAGGGCTGCATGTATACGGAATATTAGGCATAAGATTTTTCAACTAGCGTGAGTGAGAAAATATATTGATAATTGCACAGCCTTAGACATTTTCAAAACCATGATACTGCCAGCTTTTGATTATTGCGACTTTGCATGGGACAGGGATTACAGAGGAGAAAATGAAGAGCTCCAACTCTTACAAAATTGGGCTCTTAGGCTGGTCTATAAGGTAAATTAGAGGAAAACCCCGCTATGACTACGTTACAAATTAGAAATGCTAGTAAATATATAAAACTATGTGATAGAAGGGACCAACATCTTCTTTTCTATGCATATCAACTGTCTAGATGTAATGAATTTATAGACAATAGAAATATCCGTACTAGATTCCACATAGGAAGACGCCTAACTGTACCACACTGCTTGAAACCAATTTTTATTAAAAGTGCATACTATAGAGTATGCGTAAGTTGGAATCAGCTCAAGTGTTCAAAATAATAATGACTATGTGTTGGAGTTAAAGTGTTCATAATAATAATCATGACTATATGTTTGAGTCATAGTGTTCATAATAATAATGACTATATGTTGGAGTTATAGTGTTCATAATAATAATAATAATGACTATATATGTTGGAGTTATACTGTTCATAATAATAATGACTATATGTTGGAGTTATAGTGTTCATAATAATAATAATGACTATATGTTGGAGTTATAGTGTTCATAATAATAATGACTATGTGTTGGAGTTATAGTGTTCATAATAATAATAATGACTATATGTTGGAGTTATACTGTTCATAATAATAATGACTATGTGTTGGAGTTAAAGTGTTCATAATAATAATGACTATATGTTTGAGTTATACTGTTCATAATAATAATGACTATATGTTTGAGGTATACTGTTCATAATGATAATGACTATATGTTTGAGGTATAGTGTTCATAATAATAATGACAATGTGTTTGAGGTACACTGTTCATAATAATAATGACAATATGTTGGAGTTATAGTGTTCATAATAATAATGACTATATGTTTGAGGTATACTGTTCATAATGATAATGACTATATGTTTGAGGTATAGTGTTCATAATAATAATGACAATATGTTTGAGGTACACTATTCATAATAATAATGACTACATGTTTGAGGTATACTGTTCATAATAATAATGACTATGTGTTGGAGTTATAGTGTTCATAATAATAATGACAATATGTTGGAGTTAAAGTGTTTATAATAATAATGACAATATGTTGGAGTTAAAGTGTTCATAATAATAATGACTATATGTTGTAATTATAGTGTTCATAATAATAATGACTATGTGTTGGAGTTATAGTATTCATAATAATAATGATTATCTCACGATTCTGGTCCCATAGCGTGCTTTTTTGGTCATAACCCCGTTCCGTTATCGGGGTTTAACTGCACTCTCAGAGTCCTTTTTTTCTAAGACGATCTTGGTTAGAACCTGACCAAGTTAATAAATTGGCGAAGTATACAAAGTCAACTACACAATAGTTTTCCAGTTAAAACCATTTAGGTTCAACGGGGAATCGATCCCCGGCCGCTGTGGCAGGAGACGAGCTCGCTGTCCACTATACCAAGCCGACTGGTGATACAAAGCAATATACATCAAGGATTTGAAAAAGTTGTCCAACATACCTGATGTTTACACACCTCGTTAGCCTAGAATCCATGGAGCCTGGTGGAGTTATTAACAGGGAAACATCCTTAGATTTCCTAGATGAACATGCCATGCCTAATTTCTCCATTTTGTTCGAAATAAAGAAGAATCCATTGATTTTCCATAGCAATACGGGTCGTCACCTGCCATTGGGGCATGCTCACCCAGTGGTTCAGCCGAAAGTAGGTCAGGTACATCCGGGCACCTCCCCGCTTCGTCAACAAGACGCAATGGCCATGTACCGGGCCGTGTGCATTGGATCGCTGTGGAAAATCAATGGATTCTTATTCATTTATAAGAAAATGGAGACAAAATGTAGGCGAACACCAACTAGAGATTGTATATTTGGCGGTACTAGAAGTACAGGACTTGACATGCTTGGATTATACCCGAAAAGTGTTTGGAAAGACGAGGGTATGACGGGTTGAATAAAAACAATGGCTACGGTGGCTTGGCAAATCGCATGCACTTACAGAATGTCTTCTCCTTCCTTAAATACAGGGTTATAAGGTAAGAAATTAATACATAATGGATGAATAAGTGCGATAAACGCATTATTGTATTGATATTGGAGGACTCGGTGACGTTTGCTTGAAATATTGAACATTTATTGCAAACGTCACCTCGTCCTCCAATATCAATACATTAATAGCTTACTATATGTTGGAGTTATACTGTTCATGATAATAATAACAACATATTTGAGTTATGGTGTGCATAGGATATAATATACATAAACATCTAAAAGAAACTTGAAGCTTTGCTGTTCCCTATCATAAAACATACCAGAGTAAGATCTACACACACATGTACCATAAATCACTGCCTATAGGCTCGCCTAAAGTAGAGCCCCCAACTTTTAGTTTGAAATTAGCCTATTAAAATGAACCAAAAAATCGAGCCCCCCAACATTGGAAATCCGGCCTTAACCCCTATTTGAAAGATAAAACACAGTATTGTCTTTCGGCACTTTATAATCGTGGAACTATTACAATCATGCTACGTAGACCTAATTATAATTAAACGGAACTACAAAAGGACTTGTGCATGGTGTGGCCCTTTAGAAGCCTCTGATAGCCCTTATAAAACAGCAGCACGTGCACTGCTGCATGGTAGAAGTAACCTTGAGTGCATTATAGGAGTACAGTGCACACCTGCGCAAGGTCACAGCTTGACCTGTGGGATATCAAAGGCTTTAGACTTTTAATCAGTGTAATCCAAATGCTAACATGTTTTATAAAGACAATAGACAACTCATTCTTCACGTCTTGACAATAGACAACTCATTCTTCACGTCGGGCCTTATGAAGGCCCTCGACCATTATAAATAGTCCAACAGAGAGTCTCGATGTCAAGAATGTTGTTGTCTATTCTCTAATTGACAGTCGCCTATCCATTGGTGCATAAAGGTCAATATGGTGCACTAATGAAATGCTGGCACCAGAATCTGCACATAACTGCCGTATCATGCGGACACTGTGGGAGTGTATAATCCTCACAGAGTTAATATAATGCAACCATTCAGGACTGCATCATGCCCATTGGTCGTCATGATGCACTAATTGAAGTGCTGGTCAATCTGCTCGCTAGCACTTCATTAGAGCATCATGCTGATCCTTTGAGAGTGTATCAAGCTCGTAGGGTTGTCATGATACATGAGCTTAGCCCTGGTAAGTTACTCATCAGGGCTGCATTCATGCATCACGACACCCAACGCGCCTGATACATGAATGCACTATAGAGTAATGCTAAAGCAGCTATAGCTGCCCTTGGAGGGTTAATAAAACAACATACACCAGGCATGTTAATTAAATGCATTTCAAAGATTTCCCCCTGCAGCTAAAAAGCGGCCCCTCTGTTCTCAGTATAATCATGTTTTACTTTGTGAGCCAGAAAAGTTCTTGGGGGTAGAGAATCTATTGCCTGAGGGCCCTGTCCAAGTCTAGCGTCCAGGTGTCCTGGTGGTCAGTGTATTCTAGGAGCTCTGGCTGGGCACACATTGTTTTTGGATATATCACTGGATTCTGTACATACTGGGATAACATATAAGTTATCTTCTTTGTCGGATATGTCCATAGGCCCTAAGTATTTGACACAGCAGGAATTGTGTTGTAAATGACCATTTCGACAAGGCCTATTTCTAGTGTTATTGAGGAGGAGATTTGCTAAGGCTGTTTCAATGGACAGCATGGAGAGGGGTGAGTAGATATGTATAGACAGAATATTATAGAGCATTGTATTGTCCTCATGGTGAGGTCATGCTATGTACAACTCCATTCTGGGAACATTACTACAGCCTAGGGAGGCATTTCTCAATGTGGTACGACTTGACACAGCCACTACAATTTGAAACCCTCAAAATTAGAGTGGGTGATTGTAGGCTACGACTGTTCTGTATGATCAGCGCCTAATGTTGTATTACATAGGGTTTGGTAGGATACCCATACAAGTATAATCATTAGTGACCACTAGATGCCGCTCTGTAATGACATTAGAGTGAGGGATCCCACTACGATTTGAAGTAGCAAAGTCATACCGTCTTGAGAAATGCCTTCCTGGGTTGCCGATATATATGCATATATACACCCAATTGTACTTGTAATGTTTTAGAACATTTGGAAATGGTTTGGGCAAAAAGATTTTGCGAAAAACGTTTTTCTGATGTTCAGAAAGAAATCATTTCAGAAATGATCTATAGAAGGGATTTTTGTATTGCAAAGAAACATGTTATTCTCGCTTTACATTTTCTACAAATGGTAGAAGAGCTTAGAAGTAAAAACAGATAAATAAAGCAGGTATGGCGACACCTCTTTATAATCGCAATATCTGTGGCGCCATCAGAGGATCTGTGGCGGCATCTGTAATGCGGTGCGTAACTGAGCAATGGTGCGTAACCTGTATGTATAGCGACCACAAACAATTTTACACTCAGCAGATACCCTCGGAGGGCTAAGTTTCAGGGGATTTCTCTGGAAGTACTCATCAGAATTTTACATATAAGCCATCAAATTAAAGGTCTCGGAGAGATCATTTCGGATATTTAATCATCAAGCAGGTTCCCCTATGGATGAAATCTGAGAAGGTGCCGATCTCTTTGAGTGGAGATCCAAAATGGCCGAAAATACAGAAAAAGTAGGGCCATTTTGAGGTTACATGCTATTGTTTTAAATACCATGTGTTTTGATTTACAGTTGAATCTCATCGTTCCTGTGTTAGGCAATGGTTACATGGATCCCTCAAAATATTGAGAGCCATGCAATTGTGAACAAAAATCAAGTTAATTTTGGAAAAAGTACATACTTTCATGTAGCCTCTTTTGGTTTATCTGTTCCTGGCAAGCACTCAAGCTTAATTCAATGGGGTGGGGACCAGCGACGAACTAATGCCTTTTTATATATAGGGTAATTAGAATTAAAATGTTATCTATCAACTACATCTGCTGGATTATACAAGAACTTGTCAGGGTATAGTAATAATGAAATGAGTGATGAGATGGGTGAAAAACCTACAGAGGATATACGGGCTTAAGACCTACATGAAAATTTCATTATATTCTGTCTTAATTCTCCTTTTAAAAGTATCAATATCATCAATCTTTGTGTACTCTGGCTTCAGCTTATTCTGTATACCGATTGCTCTATAGAGAGCACTACCTGTTACAAAAGTCTTTACAGAAAGTGGGACAATCTTATGTAAGTGGTAGGCATAAGTCAATAGATGAAAATTGCGTCTTATATACAACTGTTGCCAACATGACCGTGGGCCTCCACCTGAGGCCTAGTCTACCTGTTGTTGTGACTGCTATGCTAATTTAGGGTCACAATGCTGGCTTAGATAAGTCTGGGGCATTGGGAATTTGATAGGTTGAGAATGATGCCCCCCTCCTTAAAATTACATTTTATAACTTTTATTACCCACCTTTTGTCTCTATTTCTTTTCACTTAATTCGAATTATGTGGACTGTATCCTTGACCTCCAAGATTTGGCAAAAACAAAAAATTATTTTAATGTCATTTCTCTTAGATACCATAGCATATGGAAGCCTCAACTACAAGTCAAATCTGTTTTTTTTTTAAGAGAAAGGATTCTGTTCAAATGATAAGAAAGTTTTACTAAGAAAAATCTGGCTTGATTATAAGGTTGTAAGGTAACGTCAGTATTTTTGCCCACAGATTGTCGTCCTATGGTCGGCAATGTTATAACGATGCAGACGACGCTGATCGGAAACACAACCATGACATCACACGGCACAGTGGTTGGGTTTGAATGTATCGCCGGGTTTACTCTACAGGGGGCAGTGGTCCTGCACTGTAACAATGGAAGGTGGAACAAACAGAGACCCACGTGTCTAGGTAAGTTTGCCTTAAATTGATTCCTTTAGACGATGAAGGCTTTGGGGTTTGTTGCTTCTAAATTTCTTAGAGCCTCTGAACGATAGTGAAAGCTAAAGAGAGAATTTGTAAAGTGTGTTTCAGGGATTCTATGAATGTTTCCCTTCAGAATTCTCTCACCTGGAATTTCCAGAAATTCTCTCTGCGCCTTAAGTTCTTCCTTCCCCTATCCCTTCATCAAAAAAGGCTAATATTCATCCCTAACCCTATGCCAACCCAAGCTTCAGTCCTAACCCCTGCCTTAAAACTATGTCTAAATTGATCAATGGGTGCACAGTGCATGGGAGAATGCCAGGCAATAGCTATTGCTGAGCGAATCACAAGGGAGTGTTTTTGACATAATGATCTATATTACATTTTTGCAGTGGATTCCTGACTAGTTGAGGCCCTTGTGATTCACCTCCATTTCTCACTGATGTGAAATGTATGCCATTAAAACAAGTAAGGGGTCAATTTTTGAGGTAATTTCAAGACTGATTGGAAAAGCAGATTAAAGCTACTTCCCTCCCTATGTCTTTAGGTCAATTAAACTGCTAACGCCTTTTTGTTTTGGTTCCATCAGAATATTTAAAGGCTTCCCCGCTGACTTTAAAATACTTTGAATATAAAGAACATGACGAATCCATACAACAATGACAATGGCAGACACCATTGTTCAGCATTGTCCATTCTTCAATGGTGTCTGTGAACCCAAGGGCCTGTGTGAAACGACCTAGTCTTAACCCTTTAAGGGCCGCTGTGCAGCAATACATCATGGTCGGCGTGATGCACCAATGAAGTGCCGGCAAGTCTGCTCACCAGCACTTCATTGGAGCGTCATGCCGACACTCCAGGAGTATATGTATCGACCCTGCAGGGTCGACATGTTGCATGAATACATAGAGAAAACTAAATGAACGTGGTGTAAGAGGTGGCCGATCCACCACGAGGGGGTTGTCTCCCCCGAGGGCGTTAGCCCCAGGGGGAGGCGACTTATTTTAAGGCCATTACAGTAAGGGGAGGCGACCCCCGAGAGGTGGATCGGCCACCGAGGACACCAGGGGAGTTTAGTTCTCTATTTATTTTATGTTTTTAGAGGCTTTAAATCAGGAAAAATCAACAAAATCTATTACCGTAGTTCCCCGTACGAGTGGCGGTCCACCATTTTGAATGTTTACATGCGCCCTGAACGAGGCTGCAGTACTGGATCGGCCGCTGTGGTGGATCGGCACACATTATGCCACTGCGGGTGTGGCGATCGGCTCCGCAATGCTATCTCTACGGGAAGAAGTTATTCACATAAAATAAAGTGAGTTACCATGGTTACTCTCCAGGACTGCTTCATGAATGCATCACCATGACCTGATGTATTTGTGCATCAGCAGGCCCTAAAGGGTTAAATATAGGTGGGGAAGTTTGCTTCGACAAACAGTAGAGAATCCTGCCTATAAGATATAAGTTTGATTCCATTTCTTCATTTAAACACTTTACACAGAATGTGATTAGATATACCCGTAGGACCGCATTTTGTGGGATTTTCATAAGGACTCATTGCAATCATAAATGTTGGGAGAATTGCCTTTATCAGGAAAGCCTCTACTATAGCCACGGTCTTGCTACCTGAAACAGACTTTTTTCTTGACTTAAAGAATGTAAAGTTTCCCATAGACTCTCCTCTCTGTGTATATATATACATGTATACAGCTTGAGGGGTTGGAGGTGGTCGGCACATTAAAGAACCTCTCATGTACCTCCAGGTCAGTCCTGTCTAAGATAAATGGCGCCCTAAGGCTGTACTGAGCTTAGACTGGTGCCCGTCGGTTCTCGCTGGGCATCTTTAATAAGCGGGTATTCCACTGCCGCCGGTCGGCCAGAATTTTGCTAATCCGATTATTTTTGATTATGTAAATGTATAGAAAAAATCAGTCGGATTAGTGAAAAAACGGCCAACCGACGGCGTATAATTCCAGAATGCAGCCCTGACAATTTACTCGCCAGGGCTGCATTCATGCATCAGGACGACCCTACAGCATTGGTACACACACAGATGGTATGTATGATACATCAATGAAGTTCTGGTGAGCAGTATCAGCGGCCCAGTTTATCCCCAACGCCCGTCCTGAACAAAGGGAATGGTGCCCTCAGGAGGCCATTTCTTAAGGTACTACGACTACACACCACCACTACGATTTGAGAATCGCAGGAATAGGCCAGGCTATCGTAGGTACACCACTACGACTGCTCTGTACGATTAGAACTACTGCAGTAATTACATAGGGCTTGATAGAGCAGTCGTACTGGTGCAGGCATTAGTACCCACTAATGCATGATACTGTAATGGCCTTATTTTAAGGCCAGTCACTACGATTTAAAGTACAGCAGTCGTAGTGTGTTAGGAAATAGCCGCCTGGCCCCAATCAGCAATTGAGCATTTGGCCATGCTTGTCCATGCTTGGCTCAATGTAAGCCGACATTGGCCCAATATAAGCCGACATTGGCCCAATATAAGCCAACATTGGCCCATTGTTTCCTTGCTACCTGGGGTGGTTCTATAATAATAACATACACAGTGGATTCACTGATATAGACAAGCCTAGACACGTATGTCTAAAACTTTTAACCTCCATAGGACTGCTAATGCATCGGTGCATCAGGCTCAATGGCCTGGAGGCCATTTATTAACACACTACGACTGCTGTCCTTTAAATCATAGTGAAACCCTAATAATTTGGCCATAACAGTACCATGCACTAGTAGTCCCTAATGTCTGCACCAGTACGACTGCCCTACTAAACCTTATGTAATTACTGCATAGCTGCTTATCGTAGTGAACAGTCGTAGGGCAGTTCCTACGATAGCCTGGCTTATTCTTGGCATTTTTAAATCTTAGTGGCTGTGTGCAGTCGGAGTACATTGAGAAATGGCTTCCAGTATGATCTAGACCCACCAGCGCTTTATTAGTGCATCATGATGACTTTTAAGGAGGGCCCAGGGGCGGATCCAGAAGGTGTGGTCTGGGGGGGGGGCAGAACCAGGAGAATTGGGTTGGGGGGCACAGGTGGGGTCACAGACATGATTTCCTATAGTAAAGAGTCATAGCTTGGCCCGTTTTCAGGGGGGCTAGGGGGGGCACGTGCCCCCTAGCCCCCCTGGATCCGCCCCTCAGCTCCATAGTAGAGGCATAATGCATTCAAACATGCATTATCGGCCTTTAAGGAGTGGTCATTATTATCGGGTGGGGGGGGGCGGTCGTGCGGACATGTGATGTTTTATGCCCCCCCTCAAGAAACGCCAAACATTTTCAGGCCCCTCTTTGATCTATAGAAGTGTGAAGGCACTTTTCCTAAAATCTTTACCCCCCCCCCCTAAGAGGGGTCAATTTTTTTAACGCCCGCGGGCGTTACGGACAGCATGATGCTCACAGACCCAGGTTTATTTTGTTCAGGTATTGAAGATACAATGCATGAATGCGGTCATGGGGAATCCATGCACCGGGCCATGCACCATGACATATGTGACCCATCCTTACAAAATGGTACGGAAGTCGCACAACAAAATGTTTAGTTATTGGCATATTCATTTACAGCTCATCAAGAGCTTTCATTTGGTATATAACACTTGCATATTTGAATCAGGTGGTCCTCTAAGGATCTTCCATCGGTAAATTTATTCGGATGAATTAAAAATCGATTAAACTGAGATAATTGACATTTTAAACATATAATAATTTATGAATTCTATATAATTCCCATGTAATTCTATATAACCAAGAAAACTATGGCTATGTCTTCTAGGCATTTGGGACTTAAATTCAGTTTAGTAGGCAAGGATTCTGAAAGATATCTACCCATAGGTTAGAAAAATGCTAAAATATCAATTTTAAAAAATCTGATATTTTTGACACTATACCACTTGAGAAGGCTATATCTAGGCTTCTAAATGTGCGACTTCAGTACCACTTTGTTAGGATGGGTCACACATACATATATATATATATATATATATATATATATATATATATATATATATATATATAGGCCTTATTCCTAGAACCCATCTAGAAATGTAATTTATTCGATATAATATGAATGCGCCTGTGGGTGGGTTTATTTATGCCTGTGGGCTAATTTACATGATTTAATTTTCATCAAAGATAGCTAATAAATATTCCATGAATTGGCAATTCATAGAAATATCTCATGTAGGAACATTTCAAAGAGTAATTCTAAGTAGGAGAGCTGGTCCTCCTCAGGATATTCAATGAAGTGAAGGACAGGAATATCAAAGTCAACCTTTTAACCATGTAAGGGCCGCTGATGCAGGAGTGCACCGCACCCATTGGTCGCCATGATGCTCCAATTGGAACATTGCTAATGCATTAATGCATCATGATGACCAATGGGCATGATACACTAATGCATTAGCCCTTAAAGGATTGAAGGATTTACTGGCACTGGCACTGGCACGATGTTAAAGATTTCCTAGTAACCAAACGACTGCATAAAACATCAATTTCCTCAATAATTCACTAATTTCATGATAAAGGTACTTTATTATTTTAAGTAAACAAAGAGCGGTCGTCCAACTTGTGGGATCTGTCCATGTCTCAGTCTGACGTCATCGTGCTGGCCGCCTGTAGCGCCCTCCTCCTGTTCCTGCTGGTACTAGCCGTGGTGGTCTGCGTCCTCTACAGGTAGGGTACAATGATTTAGGGAGTGGTCAGTTGCCAATGAGGTCTAGTATACTAAGACCTACCCGCCTTAGCAAGTCACATGACCTTGACCAATCAGGGCGTGGCGATTTCTCCGCTTGTTCCCATGATTTTGTGAATGATCTTTTGGCAGGTACCCATTATGAAATTCTGCATGCTAGCCCCCCTTTAATGTTTTGTGCCCACTGGGATGCTGTCTCACCACCCATCGTCCTTCTCTGATTGATCCAGTATTTCTAAGTGGATGAGAGTTTCTGTGAAATACCCTAGGGTAAAATCTAATATTTCTTTGTAATGTTGCAGACGCAGGGGGAGACCACGTCATGTAGATGGACACTATGTCAAACAGGTCCACCAACGTCCCACCAGGGGGAGACACCAGACGAGACGCCGCAGTAGTAGTATGACATCATTAACTACAGAGGAGGAACTCCCAACATGGAACACCCACATGTAAGTAGAAGTATATATGTAGTGTTTAATCCATGTTATGAGACAGCACTCGTGGGTTTATGGGTTAATAATCCACGACCTTGCAGCGGGAGTGGATTATTAACCCATAAACCCACGAGTGCTTTCTCATAACATGGATTAATGCGTTTATCTAACATATTCATCCCTTATGTATGAATTTCTTACCTTATAACCCCAGAATTAATCCATGAGAAGACATTTTGTAAGTTCATGCGATCCGCACGGTTTGCCAAGCCACCATAGCCATTGTTTTTACTCCACCCGTCATACCCTCGTCTCTCCAACAATTTCCGGCTAGAATCCAAGCATGTCAAGTCCTGTACTTCTAGCACCGCCAAATATACAATCTCTAGTTGGTGTACGCCTACATTTTGAATCCATTTTCTTCGGAATAAATAAGAATCCATTGATTTTCCATACCGATCCAATGCACAAGGCCCAGTACACGGCCATTTCGTCTTGTTGACGAAGCAGGTAGGTGCCCGGATATACCTGACCTACTTTCGGCTGAACCACTGGGTCAGCAAGCCGCAATGGCGGGTGCCGAGACGTATCGCTATGGAAAATCAATGGATTCTTTTTTACTCGAACAAAATGGAGAAATTAGGCATGGCATGTTCATGTAGAATATCTGAGGATGTTTCCCTGTTAATAACTCGACCTGGCACCATTGAATTCTATGCTAACGAGGTCTGTAAACATCAGGTTTGTCGGAAAAAATTTTCAAATACGCCACAGGCATTGGCTTCTAGCACTGGTCAGCGAGCTCGTCTCCTGCCACAGCAGCCGGGGATCGATTCCCCATTGAACCATAAACGGTTTTAACTGGACAACTATGGCGTAGTTGACTTTGTATGCTTCGCCAATTTATTAACATGTCCAGATTGAAACCAGCAGCTTCTTGAAGACGAACCAAAGGTCTCAGAATAGGGTTATAGCTTGATAACGCACGGTGGTTATGACCAAAAAGGCACTGTAGAGGCCAGAATCGTGAGATAAGACATCATTAACTACAGAGGGGAACTCCCTACATGGAACACCCACATGTAAGTAGTATATATAGTATGACGTCATTATCTACAGAGGGGGAACTCCCAACATGGAAAACCCACATATAAGTAGTAGTATGACGTCATTAATTATAGAGGGGGAATCTCCTACATGGAACACCCACATGTAAGTAGTAGTATGACATCATTAACTACAGAGGGGGCATCCCCTACATGGAACACCCACATATAAGTAGTAGTATGACATCATTAACTACAGAGGGGGCATCCCCTACATGGAACACCCACATATATGTAGTAGTATGACATCATTAACTACAGAGGGGGAACTCCCCACATGGAACACCCACATGTAAGTAGTAGTATGACATCATTAACTACAGAGGGAGAACCACCTACATGGAGCACCCACATGTAAGTAGTAGTATGACGTCATTAACTGCAGAGGAGGAATCCCCACATGGAACACCCACATGTAAGTAGTAGTATGACATCATTAACTATAGATGGGGAACTCCCTACATGGAACACCCACATGTAAGTAGTTGTATGACATCATTAACTACAGAGGGGGAACTCCCCACATGGAACACCCACATGTAAGTAGTAGTATGACATCATTAACTACAGAGGGGGAACTCCCCACATGGAACACCCACATGTAAGTAGTAGTATGACATCATTAACTACAGAGGGGGAACCACCTACATGGAACACCCACATGTAAGTAGTAGTATGACATCATTAACTATAGATGGGGAACTCCCTACATGGAACACCCACATGTAAGTAGTAGTATGACATCATTAACTACAGAGGGGGAACTCCCCACATGGAACACCCACATGTAAGTAGTAGTATGACGTCATTAACTACAGAGGGGGAACCACCTACATGGAACACCCACATGTAAGTAGTAGTATGACATCATTAACTATAGATGGGGAACTCCCTACATGGAACACCCACATGTAAGTAGTAGTATGACATCATTAACTACAGAGGGGGAACTCCCCACATGGAACACCCACATGTAAGTAGTAGTATGACATCATTATCTACAGAAGGGGAATCCCCTTCATGGAACACCCACATGTAAGTAGTAGTATGACGTCATTAACTACAGAGGGGGAACCACCTACATGGAACACCCACATGTAAGTAGTAGTATGACATCATTAACTATAGATGGGGAACTCCCTACATGGAACACCCACATGTAAGTAGTAGTATGACATCATTAACTACAGAGGG
Source organism: Acholoe squamosa (assembly GCA_949317995.1). Taxonomy (NCBI): domain Eukaryota; kingdom Metazoa; phylum Annelida; class Polychaeta; order Phyllodocida; family Polynoidae; genus Acholoe; species Acholoe squamosa. The sequence goes on along the minus strand of OX439036.1, from coordinate 7,211,471 downwards.
GGAACTCCCCACATGGAACACCCACATGTAAGTAGTAGTATGACATCATTAACTACAGAGGGGGAACTCCCCACATGGAACACCCACATGTAAGTAGTAGTATGACATCATTAACTACAGAGGGGGAACTCCCCACATGGAACACCCACATGTAAGTAGTAGTATGACATCATTATCTACAGAAGGGGAATCCCCTTCATGGAACACCCACATGTAAGTAGTAGTATGACGTCATTAACTACAGAGGGGGAATCCCCTACATTGAACACCCACATGTATGTAGTAGTATGACGTTATTAACTACAGAGGGAGAACCACTTCATGGAACACCAACCAAGTAACCAAAAACTTAAAAAAGTCTTTTCCTAATGACCAGTCACCATTTGGACCTTGAGAACAAAAAGATGTTTCAAATTGATATTTTGCCAAAGAATATTCGACCACTCAAAGGGGCGAAAAGGCCGACAAAATCACTTTAGAACAAATATGCCAAACATGAACATTCTGCCCAGCCAGTACAAAGTCCCTCCCCTGGTTGTTAAATAATTTGCAAACCCTGAATATTAAAATTTCCATTTTCCATTTGTAGGCCATGGTACACACAGAGGCACCAGAACACTGACCCCAGAAACATCCATAACAGGACATGGGCCGGCATCCTGCCCTCATACTACCCCTCCTACGTCACCAATGACTTACCTGTGACGTCATCAGTGTTCCCCATGACGTCATACTACAGTTGGCACCCGGCTGTGTCTGTAGGGAGGGGGTTGTCAAGGTATGATAACATGCCACATGGTACCTTGGGGTAAGTTGAATGTAACCTGCTGTAAAAGGCCACTACTAATGCATTGAAGGGGCCCTGGCACCACAAATTAACAACATGGGTACTGATTCAAACAGCGATTATAAAATCGTGGGGACCAGCGGAAAAATCATGGCGCCCTGATTAGTCAAGGAGTGGTCATGTGACATTTTAATGCAGGCGTGCATTACGGTGCTAGGGCCCATTTAATGCATCATGCCAATTGCTCTTCAGGATGCAGTATTGGAATGCTGGTGGGCAGACTCACCAACACTTCATTGTTGCATCATGCCAACTCTCCGGGATTGCATCAACCCCGTAGGCTCATCATTATGCATGAATGTGCATGCATCATGACAACCAATGGGCATGATACATTAAGTCATGGCTGATGAGAACGTCACTATAGATTAGTACTAGAACTGCCATATTCAATGGGTGGCATTGAATACAATGTGTCCGTATTCAATGGGTGTCCGCTATCTTGGATTTTGAACAGATCTGAGCTGTTTTTCTTTATTTAAAGGCAAAATAACCCCCTAGGCCATGACATAAATGCAAATCTATGTCCATGACCAGGGAATAAATTTGCATCGTATTCACCAAGGTAAGGCTGTTCGTATTCAATGACGCCTTTATTCCCTGGTCATGGACATTTGCTTATCTACTGCATTAGAAGGTTATTATAATAGGGTATTCAATAGCGATTCTTTTCATACATGTATTCTGGAAAATTGCAGTCAAAATGATGAGAATAACCCGAAAAATAATGTGCATTATTCATATTCTAGCAAGGGTAGTCCACTGACAGAAAGCACTGGCAGTCCTAAGGATATATCTATTACAGAGTATAGTAAAATGTCAATTAAAAATCAATCTTAATCATGGGTTTCCAAATTTGGCATTTTGTTTCTATGAATTAATTAGCTTAAATTAGTCACTATCCTTACCTTGTAATATACACACATGGATTCGATGAGGATTTAGATCATGTAGAAATTTAAATATCAGTAGACTAATATCTTACACAGAAATCACACAGTATTATTATTGTAGTACTGTTGTCATCCCCAGACCATTTGGCATACCCAGGGAGTCCTCATCACTCCGTCTGAGCAGACCAAGCCAACACTCCCCTTTGGTATTTGAGTAAGTCTTCTTTGTTGATATTGCTCCAAACATATATAAACTGATAAATTGTAGACTTGCTTAGATGGAAAAATTTATAGCCTTCATGGAAATAGGCTACGGTTTCTCTTCAACCACTTTAATTGCCGCATAGTGCTTTATCAGGGGCCGCATCATGCCCGTTGTTCGTCATGATACACCAATGAAGTGCTGAGGAGCAGCTTATTCTGCACTTCATTGGAGCATCATGCTGATCAGAGGCCTAGGAAGCAAATCTTCATTGGGGGAGGGCAGTGGGTGCCCGACCTCAAGCATATTGAACATCGGCTCAAGCACAATAGCGCCTATACATACCTAAACAAAATTTGTGTAGAAAAATAATTTTTGATGAATTTTAGATCTGATTTCATGCCCAGGCCCCCATTTTCTTTATCTCTTTACTATATCAATCTAATTTGAGATGCAAAGTTCTTGCTCAATTTATTAAGAACTCTTGGCAAATTTTTGGGGGGCCCAGACATACTCAGGTCCCACCTCCTTTCTGGTTGAGGGGGCCACGCCCCCCTGCCCCCCTTTTCCTACCCGCTGCTGATTCTCTGGGTGTATCAACCCCATAGGGTCGGCATGATGCATGAATGCACTCCTGGCGAGTTAATCGCCTGTGCTGCATTCATGCATCATGCTGACCAATGAGCATGATGCATTAATCCATCAGTGTCCCTCAATAGGGTTAATAGTAACAAAATAAGCCAATGATTGTGATTCACCTAAAGCTATCAAGATGAAGAGTCTGCGCAAAGCCTGCCAAGTCAAATTTGACAGGTTAAGACTTTAGTAACTCTTCACTTTTTTGTGCGCTTAAATAACCTTTTAAGGGTCGCTGATGCATTAATGCATCATGCTCATTGGTTGCCATGATGCTCCAATGAAGTGTTGGGGAGCATTCTCGCCAGCACTTCATTGGAGCATTATGACAACCAATGGGCATGATGCATTGATGCATCAGCGGCATTTAAAGGGTTAATTAATTAACAGTGAGCCCATACATGAAAGTGACTAATGTGATATGTCCATTTTTCTACATTACCAGTGCACACAATCCTGCACACTTTGACAAGGACAAGAAGGCGTGGCACAGCTTTGACTTCACACAGTAAGTAGAGAAGTAACCCTTTAAGGGCTGCTGATGCATTAATGCATCATGCCCATGCTTTCATGCCCATTGGTCGTCATGATCCACCAACATGAAGTGCTAGTGAGTCTGCTTGCCAGCACTTCATTTGAGCATCATGATGACCCTCAGGATGACCCTGTAGGGTCGGTAAGATGCATGAATGTAGCCTTGTCGAGTTACTCACCAGGGCTGCCTTCATACCTTATACTGACCAATGGGCATTATGTATTAACATATTAGGGACCCTTAAAGAATTAATGAGTAAATAATCTTTAATCACTTATATGTGGCTCATAGTACTTTGTACATAATTTTATCTTCAAACTTTGCTAGATATCAAAGAAACAACACTCAGAAATGAAGGACAGCAAAAGTCCCAACCTGTAAGAGTTCTCTCCAAGGATAAAAGGTGAAATCTATTCCCTTATTCATTCCTCTTGCTTTATACCCTCCAGGTCCGTCCTGCCCCGGCCACATCTCAGGTCCCGTCCACTGTCTGACACCACCTCAGACAGCATACCCAGGGTAAGATCTACTCATTTAATGAATTTTATTTTATATTAATAGATTTTTGATGGACAGTACTTTAATAGTAGTAAAATACGATATTTTGGCAAATAAAAAATATGAAAAAATATGAAAAACGCTGTTTGACTTTGGTATAATGGCAGCCCATGTTAATGAGCATTTTGGTCTGCACGTATATATATATATATATATATATATATATATATATATATATATATATATATATATATATATATATATACATGTATGTATGTATGTATACATATATATATATATATATACATACATACATACATATATATATATATATATATATATATATATATATATATATATATATATATATATATATATATATATCATGCTAACTCTATGTGGGTGACTCCAAGTCACCCCACAGATGGCCCAATGATTATATAAAATTGTGAACACCTGGAAGGCATTTGTCATCATAGTCTATAGACACAGTCCCTATGATTTGAAATCCTCAAAATGAGAGTGGATCCTAGTTAGATTTGAAACGATCTAGTTGTACCATCTTGGGAAATGCCTTTCAGGTGTAGCATGTAAGTGTATGATTTGGCAACTTAAGAAGCACTTTTATTCTGAATTTTCTCTTTCTGTCTTCATATCCAGATAAGTGATAAAAAGCGTGGCAGTCGCTTGCACAAGGCTGAGGGTAGTGTCTGACCTCCACAGACAAACAATGATACATGGATAACATTTGCTAAACGCTTTTTTTTAAGGAACAATTTAACTTTATTTGGCATTTTTTTCAGGTATAATGAGGTTACATAAATTCACTTCGACATTCAGTCGGGTTGGTCCATTCATTTACATGTTCAATTGGTGGTGTATCACAGTCATTACAAAGTGTATATACGTAAGTATATTGCTGTAAGTATGTATTTTATCACAAAATTAGAGATTGTATAGTTTAATTTACTCGAAAAGTCAAACACCTCTGGATTTTATACATTTGTACTGTGCCAAATAAGTTAGGAGGACACTTCAGTGGAACTGATGTTATGAGTCCCCCTTGTAAGTATTTTAGATAAAATATAATCAAAATTGATTAGTAATTAATCCAACTATAACAAGTGATTTGGAGATAATCGGAGACTTCCATTTGAAAATTTTGGAAGTTATAAACTATCACAATCAGTTGCATGTACTCTATATAGTGAATGTTCATGTACAGTCAGAGGGTGGACCACAAATATTTAAATCCCTGGATCTTTTCAGAATTAATTGCATCTTCTTTTACATACTGGTCAATGAAAAAACCGATAGACATAATCAATTGGTCGTTGAAGATTTACAATAATGTAAAAGATACTGGTCAGGATTTATAGTAGATGGTATATGGAATAAGAGTATTCATTTAACAACACGAGATCATACGTTTTTTTAAGGGCAGCTTCACAAGTCTACCCCTAAGTATATAGACGATGGGTTTATAGCATATGTAATAATAAGGTACATGGAATAAAAGCATACATTTAACAATACGAGATCATATGTTTTAAGGGCAGCTTCACAAGTCTACCCCTAAGTATATAGGTTTCTTACATTTACTGGTATAGTTTTGAACATGGAATAAAAGTGTAGAGGTCGGCGGAAAACGTCTTTGGAGAAACCGGGAATCGAACCCGGGACCCTCCAACCTGCAGGCGGAAGCTCTACCGCTGAGCTACTTCCCCGTCTGACATTCTCTACCTTCCACCTACATCTGGATCGGTATAATACACAAGGGGGGCAGCTTATACCAGCTGACCAGCCCCTGAGGGCTGGTGCAACCGGAACGGGGCAGATGGCCTACCGCCATGGACTTACAGCCAGAGCTGGCCCCTACACTCCTCCCAACCAGCTTCAACCATGGCCAACCAGCACCAAGCATTCCTCCCAACCAGATCGATTGGGCTTTATCAAGCAGTGTGAGGCACTCCTGACTTCCCAGTTGACCTACCAGTACACAGTACTGCCAGGGTCGAAGCGTATCTGTATTATACCGTTCCAGGCACCTACACCTGGATTGGTATGACACACACGTAGGGGGGAGCTACCACCGGATGCCAGCCCCTGGGGGCTGGGATCTCCAGAAACGGGGCTGCTGGCCTTATGGCAGAGCTGGCCCCTACACTCCTCCCTACCAGATTCAATATAGGGTTCAGTACCCTATAGGTACCAGATACCCGGGACTAGTACTGAGTCGCATACCCGCCACCTGTTTCCAAGTCTCCCCAGTACTAGCAAATTGAATCGTCATTCGTGTCATACCAGCCCAGGTACCGAGTTCTCGTAGTCCCCCCTCACACGGGTCAGGACCAACTCGGTTTCTCCACCAGTGTAGAGGTCGGCGGAAAACGTCTTTGGAGAAACCGGGAATCGAACCCGGGACCCTCCAACCTGCAGGCGGAAGCTCTACCGCTGAGCTACTTCCCCGTCTGACATTCTCTACCTTCCACCTACATCTGGATCGGTATAATACACAAGGGGGGCAGCTTATACCAGCTGACCAGCCCCTGAGGGCTGGTGCAACCGGAACGGGGCAGATGGCCTACCGCCATGGACTTACAGCCAGAGCTGGCCCCTACAAAAGCATTCATTTAACAATACGAGATCATATGTTTTAAGGGTAGCTTCACAAGTCTACCCCTAGGTATATAGGTTTCTTACATTTACTGGTATAGTTTTGAACATGGACAGTTTGCTTTTACATTTGAAATCTTTCAAAATTTCAATTTGTTTTAAAGTTATATCTATTTCATTCCATAGTTGTGCTGTTAGAACTTCAATCGATCTCTCGTAAGCAGCCATGTTTATGATATTATATTTTAATACCGGATATTGTTGTAGTCTAGTGTTTCTCGTAGGTGGTTTACAAAATTCTTTTATCTTCGTTCTTTTGAAAGCTAAGATTCTTAAATGATGTAGTCTTCTGTTTACAATATAGGGAAGGCAAGCTTCTTGATGTATAAAATCAGTTGATGATAATACAGGCAATTTTAAACAGTACTTTAAACATCTGTTTTGTATGGTTTGAATCGAGTTCAGGACAGTATCATTTGATTTATGGTATAATACATCTGCATAATCAATTACTGGTATAATATAGGATTTATAGATTTGTAACATGTATTTAGTGGGCACATAAGATTTTATTCGGTATAATAGAAGTAGCTATAAGGTTTTAGGGTAGGTTGGATCCTATGGAGGATTCAGTGCTAAAGCACTAATGCGGGACCTAGTGCGTGAAAAAGCATCCTTAGATGACCTGGTTGCTCTCACATACACTATGTATATACATATATATATATATATATATATATATATATACATATATATATTAAGCTAATAGATGATGCATATCGGGGCCCTAGGGCTGTATATGTATATATACAGCCCGTGGGGCCCCGATATGCATCACCTAATAGGTTTATACCACCATTTCCTCCATTTTGTATCAATTTCTTACCTGAAATCCAAAGAATATAGCCAGGAGAAGACATTTTGTAAGTGCAAGCGACACGGCCCGTGTCCGCTCTGCGCGAAGCCATTGTTTTGGTTCCTTGCCGGGAGAGGTACCGCTGTGTATACAGTCACTTTTCGTATGGAATCCAACCATGACAAGTTTTCAAATTAAAACATACATATCCTTAGATAGTGTAGATGAGTACTCCATGCTTGATATGTCCAATATATTCAAAATAAAGGAGAATCCATTGATTTTTTCATCGTAAGCGAGTCGCGGTCTGGCCATTCCCACCCGCCTCCTTGTTCGGCGAAAGTGTGTCAGGGGCCCGGATGTGGATATAGGTCATCCGCTCGCCGTACGAGGAAGACGCCAAAAATTTCGGACCGGTTTGGAAAATCAATGGATTCTTATTTATTTTGAATGTATCGGACATATCAAGCATGGAGTACTCATCTAGGATGTCTAAGGATATGTATGTTTTAATTTGAAGACTTGTCATGGTTGGATTCGATACGAAAAGTGAGTGTGAACACGGCGGTACCTGTCCCGGCAAGGAACAAAAACAATGGCTTCGCGCAGAGCGGCCACGGGCGTACGATTGAAAAATCAATGGATTCTTATTTATATCGAAGAAAATGGAGAAAATTAGCACGCATTCCTCGTCTATGGATCAAAAATTTCTTGGGATTTCAATATTATAACATGCCATGGTTGGATTCCATACGAAAACTGACTGGAAACGTACCACTAGGACCTAAGGTTAGAATTTATTTATTTTCGCATTGGATTTCATCACCGTTCAGTGTGGCGCTATGGCTAAGGTCTTCGCCTACCACCACTGCGGCCGGGGTTCAATCCTCATACGAGTTGGGACGATTTTTCACATTGAAACAATGGCGAGACTAAATTTCTATGTCCCCCAGCGTCTCCAAAAATATTCTAAGTCCAACTTGACCCGGAAAAAGTATATACCAAAAATTTCAAAAATGCACAAGGGTGGTATATGCAGAATAATGCACGTCTAAACTGCATATAAACTCACCGGAAGTCCCGAAATCGTGGTATAAATATATATATATATATATATATATATATATAAAATAGATATAAGGGTAGTATGATGCAATGCATCTGCATAGCGCCATAGACTCACGCATGATGTATGTAATCCTGCACATCATTTCACATGGTTAAACCTTATGTATAGTATTCTACCTATTGTGTTCAAAAGGAGCACCCTCCATATATAATGTGCACCTAGGGTTCACCTAAGGGTCACTAGTACTTATAGTGGTGCTCAGTATTTTATAGATGTAATAAAAAATTCTCATTATAAGAGATTGTGTCCTTGATATATTTTTGTATCTATCACCTCATGTCACATGTTATCAGAATATTAATAGGATGTGATCAATCTAGTGATACGAGCACACAAATACACACACACACACACACACACACACACACACACACACATGCACGCGCGCATACGTATATATCTAGAACCCCAGTGAGATCATATTGGTCATCGGACACTGAAAGGAGCACTCGAGAAAAAAAAGAAATTGTTCATCATGTTGCATATTTTTCTCCTGGTATTAACTATCGTCCATGTTAATTCTCAGGTCAATGTGGGAACTTGTGGAGAGCCTGAGAAGTGTCTGTGTACCGGTAACAGCAGGATCGTGCTTTGTGATGGACCTGACATCGAATTCATACCCATGTTTCAAACTGAATCAAAGGTATGCAGAATATTAATAATACAAAACACATCTATAAGATCACTTATATCATTTAACCCTGCCACCTGGAGCTCTCTCACAGAATTACACATCACGGGGAACTTAAATATGCAGTGTCTGGATGAGAGGAATATGCTCCTACAGAAATGTTCTCCACTGAACATTATGGTAATAATGCCATGTGATGAAACTACCCACATCATTTCTACACAAGACTCCACCTATCATACTTCTGAAGTTTCATTCAGGACGCTCTTTACTACAGAGGATGGTGTCACCACCCCTGAAGGGTTAACAACTGAGGGGTGGTATAACGTGACTTTGCTTCTGAACTCCACACACACCAGCACTGTTGAGACTGACCACTTCTCCACCATAACCATAGCCGTGACATGCATGATTTTACTAGTCTGTTTAGGAATCATTACTGCAGTCTTTATTGTTGTGTACCTTTTATTCAAAAAGAAAAATCCTAGGACGCGGAACATCATATATAACGACGTATACCGTATGACTGAGACTTCTTTTGCATAATTGTGAGTATTAAGTAAAACTGTCGGTCAGTTATTAACATGACATCTCTTCTAGATCATGAGATAGTAACAGCAGATCAATTCCTTCTTAAGAGATCGTGTACTATGTGCATATCAGGGCCATCACGGTCAGGTAAAACTACATTCATAAAGAAATTATTGCTTAATTTAAATAGCATGTATGCTGATAATGATATTCCTCAATCTATTCTGTATTGCTATACTGTAGAGCAACCTATGTATCTGGAGATAAAAGATAAAGTACCCAATGTTATATTTCATAAAGGTTTACCATGTAAAGAAGATATACATGCTTTAAATAGTGAAGAGCATAAAATGATTGTCTTGGATGATATGATTACACGTGTTCAAAAGTCAGAGGAAATGTTGGAAATGTTTCTTGTGGAATCACATCATCTTAACATAAGTGTTGTTTATTTAACACAGAATATATTTCATAAAGGCGGATACAATAGAACTATCAGTCTGAACACACAGTATCTAGTTCTTTTTAAAAATCCTAGAGACAGTAGTCAGATATCATATCTTGCACGTCAAGTTTACCCTCACGCCCCCCAGACTTTGGTGGAAGCCTATCACGACGCGACTGGAAGCATGAAGTATGGGTATCTATTTTTAGATCTTACTCAGGAATGTAGAGACAGTATGAGGTTACGATCATGTGTCACACCTGACATTCCCACTGTTGTATACACACCTTTAGGGTAAGGTAAGATTTCTTTATTGGCGACTGACGTATTTTATCAAACCTTTCATATTTTTTTACAGGCTATTAAGAAAGTTGGACGGGGTGTATGTTTGTGTTAGTTTTATTATGACTCGCAGTAGAATTGAGAAGAATAGACAGTTTTTAGAATTTATAGCCAACCCCCCATCTAAAAAGCAGAGACAGGCTCTCTTAAAGATAGCAACTGAAGACCAGGTCCTAGCTATTTGTGAAATAGTATTAAATACACTTGCCGGTAACATAAAATTCACCCCTAGTGAATTGAAAAGTGTTGGTGTGTATAAGAAAGATCTCCGCCGTTTAGGTTGTAAAAAAGGATCCTCATCATGGAGAGTTAGACGCACTTTACTTCTTAAAGTAGGTAAGATTATTGCTTTCCTTGTGGGCAAAGTACTTAAGAGAGGCAATGAAGAGCACTGAGAAATTTGTCCTTGTTCCATATTCAGAATACCAAAAGTTGGGGCAAGGGCTGCAATCAAAAAACTCTGATTCTACTGTGTCTAATGAACCTGAAAAACTACCTACCAGAGTCACCCATTTCAGAGCTAAAGGATATGGAATTGGTAAACTCTCTTAATGATGATGGTTTCAGTGTGAATGATTTCATCTCATATCTGAAATCCTGTGAGGGCAAAAATGAACTCCCTTCAAATGAACTCTCTGCATCACCCATTCACAGTTTAAACACTCCTACCTTAGAACCTACTGCTAACAGAGCAAAAACAAAAAATAGTTGGCTTACACTATAGAATGGCTAGATACAGAAAAAAAGGTAGGGGTAGAAAGAAAAAAGGATGGGAGATAGCCTCAGCTAAAACAAATTATTATAACCCTTCTTAACCAGGGAGTTTCAGCGGTGTCAATAAAGCCGTTTTAAAAGGTACCGGAAAAACAAAAAAAAATTTGAAAGATCAGTTTAAGTCATGGCTTAATGAACAGGAGACGCACAAGATATTCACCACTCCCTCTAAGATCAATACATTTTCAAGGATAATTTCCCCTTCCATAAACTTCATGTGGGATGCTGATTTGATGGACATGCATGCCCTTTCTCGTTACAATGAGGGTTATAAGTTTGTACTACTCTGTATAGACATTTTCTCCCGTCAGACATATACTGAGAGTCTAAAGAGCAAGAGTGCTGATGACGTGAGTGCAGGTTTCACCCAGGTGTTTCTTAAGGCAGTACCAAAAGTCTTACGTACTGATGCTGGTAAGGAGTTTACAGGTAATAAAATTCAAGATTTATTCAAAAAACATGGCATAAAACATTATATAGCTTATAACGATGGGAAAGCATCTTATGCTGAACGTTGTATAAGAACTTTAAAGAATCGTATGACAAAATATTTATTTAGTAAAAAAACTTACAAATGGATTGATGTTTTATCTAAGATAACAGATTCTTACAACAGAACTATTCATTCAAGTATAGGAATAGAGCCAATCAATGTTACAGAATCAAACAGTAAGGAAATATTTGAATATCAATATACTAGGGTGACTAAAAGGGATATAAGAGCCAGCCATAAGAAAGAAAAAATTAGGACCAAGAGCAAGAGGTTCTTACCCGGTGATCAAGTACGTCTCGCTGTGAAGAAAGGGCCTTTCACTAAAGATTACGAACCCAAATGGACTGAGGAAGTGTTTGAGGTTACACGAGAAACAATCAGAGATGGACTACCGGTATATATATTAAAAGATCTAAAAGGAGAAGAAGTTAAAGGATCTTTTTATGGTTCAGAGCTTCAACAGGCAAGAGCCGACCCTAATAAACATTATGAAATAGATGAAATACTTAAAGAGAGGACAGTTAATGGTGTGAGACAGTACTTTGTCAGTTTCAAGAATTATCCTGCTAAATTTAATGATTGGGTTCTAGCAAAGGACGTCAAAGATCTAAAATGAAGGGTTTCTACATGTTTCTGAGCAAGAAAGATGATAGGGTATTTCACCCTGAGAATAATGGAGGGTCTTTCACTATCACACTTCCTGAGCGTGTTGTGTTAGAGAGGTAAATGGTCATGTGGACTAGTAGAATGCTGTTTGAACGTGCAGCTCCAGGAGCACAAAACTTTTTATATATGCTCAGATGTGGTCACCTTACAAAGTGTATGTGGTGTAGGGCTCCCTGTTTTACGAACTTTCAACCCATCTTCTTACATAGCAACACCAGTTGTAACTCCTCCAGGGTCTACACCGACCCCAGGGACTACTACAGGTGCTATTTCTTCTTCAGGTCAAGGTTATCAAGGGGACGTTGGTAATGTATGTGAGAGGTGTTTGAACAGACCTCCACTTTCTACTCTACTAAACTCAGCACCCACCCCACCACAACCATTCACTTCAACTACAGAGAATTATGAGTATCAGCATATAATTTATGCACCGGTCAGGTTTGGCGAATTTGATAAAATAACTATTTTTCTGCGTGAGGAGGGCAAGAACCAGAAAGTGACTTCAGTTGAAGTTGTCACATGTGTATTGCATTTCATTCCAGACAGTGAAGCAAGATGTTAGCTGACCGGTTAGAGCGCATGATGTCCAGATCTAATCACAATGGTACATCTTTAAAGGGGGGATTGAGAAGGTTGGGGAAAAAAAACCTGGGGGGCTTATAGTTTTTAGACATCCTAAGACCCATCATGTAGAACCCCCTCCAGTTGCTATCCCTCCAGTCTTGAGTGAGAATGAGGTCACATCTAAACAAGTAAAATCTGAGGTGAAGAAGGGTGAAGCATCCACCCATGAAGTAAATGAAAAGAATAGTGAGTCAGACCCATGTGACACTGGAGTGGTCAGCATGACAAAAACAGAGTACCCTCCAGTGCACAGAATTAGAGCTGTACAGACTGCAGGTACTAAAAGATCGTCAAGTTCTAACACAGGGAGTGCTTCTAAGAAGAAGAGACCACAACCTCATAAAAAGAAGAAGAAAAAGCACTCAGATATATTTAGTTAGATTTCCAATATAAAGGACTACCGGTATCATGGTTTCCATAACTGAACGTCTCAGGAGAATTTTACGAGGTCGTAACCGGGAGAGAGACTTAAAACGTTGCAACAGTGATCCTGTATGGCATGACTCTCAAGGGTACATGCGACCTATTTCATGTCCTCCTTCACCACCACCATCACCGCCTCCCAGAGTGTTCATCAAGAATGATATACCCCACAATGGTGCCCTGGAAAGCCCTACTCCTCTACATGTATCCTCTAAGAAGGTGCCAGTGGCCGCTCAAACAAATACAGACATGTGTTGTGAGGATGAGTCGCCATTTGACACCCCACATAGTGAACGGACAAAAATCCATTTTGAGTTCTTCTCTGCAGAAGACGAGACCACAGTGGACGAAGTCACATATTTAGAAGTGGACAGGGAGCTCCATGTAGACAAGGTGAAGCCACACTATTCAACCTCATCAGGAGTTCCAGATTCTAGAGAGTCCCTATACTCATCAACACATAAGGGTAAGGAACGTGAAACACAAACAAGTGACTTCACTGATAGACCCACACAATCACCCCCTGATCTTGAAAAAGTTGAGGTTAAACGTCCTAATACGTTAGATCTACAGTCCTCACAGTTTGGGGGGTCTCAGACAGAGCTACAGTCACCAGATTCTGCCCTGTCTCTTTATGAACAAGACATCTCATCTCCTAAGGGTCGACCCAGGGAGGACCCTCTAGACATAACTCCAGACCAGGAAAAAACCCACTGTTCAGAAGCCAAAGGGGGTGCTGAAGCGTCTGTCCACACTGAATCTGCCGGGAAGTTTTGTGATATACCTTTCAGTGATATACCTAACCTCCCAGGTGCAACTGCAGCTCTACAAGACAACTCCCAGGGAGAGCAGACGTTGCTCTTTGATCCTGTGCTCCGGTACACGACTCTTGCTGACAGTCTTATAGACTCTCTTCAATCAACTTCGAGGTCTGACAGGCAGTCATCAGTGCCCACTGGTGCAGGATTAGTTTCTCTTAAAGATATCATATTGGAGAACAAAATCTTTGACCCTCGCACTACAGAAGAAAAAGTGACCGATTCACTGACCAAGAGAAACACTCGTCTCAACTAATAGTAGTATATTTTATATATATATATATTCATTTAATGTCTGAATAAACCATAGTTTATCATCATGTCTTACAAGGTAGCAAAAGTAGATGACCACAGTAGTGTAGGTGTAGGTGAAAGTATGGATTTATTCACCATGCCTACTGTTGATGTAGTTGTTCAGCAAGTTAGATTATAAACCTCTCAATCAACTTAATCAGGATGTAGGATTGGAGTTTGAAATACCTAATGCGGGTAATCGATACATTGATCTGCGCCGCACATACCTATCACTTAAAGTACGTGTAAAGAAATCTGATGGTACTGATCTGCCTGCAGCTGCTGGAGGGACAGCTTTAGGTGATTTTGGGCCTGTTAATAATCTTCTTCACTCTTTGTTTTCTCAAGTAGATATATATCTTCAGAAACAATTACTGACCACTTCAAATTCAAACTATCCTTATGAAGCCTATTTCAATACTCTATTTAAATATGATACACAGTCAAAAAACACACATCTCCAGGCGCAATTATGGCATAAAGACACAGGTACAATGGATGCTACAAGAGCATCTGTGGGTAATTCAGGGCTCACAGTACGCGCTCTTTACACAGAGAAAAGTCAGACTTTTGAAATGATGGGGCCTATTCTGTCTGACATATGCTGGACAAACAGGTATGTACTGAATGGAGTGGAACTTAAGATGAGATTCTGGCCCACATCCCCTATGTTTCATTTAATGTTGGCTGCCGTAGATCCTGATTATAAAACCGAGATAACTGATGCATCTTTATCAGTGTGCATGGTGACCCCCACTGCAAATCTTTTAAATGTGCATCAAAAAATAATGAATAACAAAAACTGGGCAGCTGTTTATCCCTATCTTAAAACAGATGTAAAAAAATACTCTATATCAAAGGGCCACTATTGTTTTAATGCAGACAACATGTATTTAGGTAACGTCCCATCCAGAATGATTTGTGGGATGGTTTCAGAGCAAGCTACAGTTGGTTCTTATTCTAAGAACCCATTCAATTTCCAGCATTTCGATATTAAATATCTAAATCTCACAGTAGATGGAGAGAGTGTACCTCAGAAAGCACTTCAAATGACCTTTGATGCTAATCATCACAAATCGTCTTTCATAGAAGCGTATATGGCACTGTATGGACGGGAGCGTTTCACAGATGGTCGTGATGAAGGGCTATATATAACACGCAGTGAATTTGCTAAAGGTTATACTTTGTTTGCTTTTGACCTTGAACCTGATATAAGAGAAGAATCAGATGGCACGGTATGGCCTACTATGAAAAAGGGGAATTTGCGTTTACAAATGAATTTCAGTAAACCTCTACCAGAAAGTGTTTCATTGGTGGTGTTCTCAACTTTCCCCTCTATGTTCAAAATAAACTCAATGAGGGGTGTCACTGTTATGAAATAAACAGATAAGCATGTGAAAATGTATTAATATTTATTTATATATCTCTTCACATATAGTTGTGTGTTTGTATCTCTATGTATATTTATTTTCTTATCTGATTCATTTACTATTCATATCTGTATGCATAAGTCTTTTCAAATTATGTGTCCTTCTTAATTACTGTATATTTGTACTAGACCAATAAAAAGTGAATAAAATATATCTTCTGATCCTGTCTTTTGAGATTATATCATATATGTCAGAATCTTTGTTTAACTGATACATGCATGAATATTCTAAGAAAAAATAAATAAAAATACGGAATAAAATGAAACATCTATCAACATGCTGTGCATGTTTGATAAATTACATGAAAGCCGACTTTTGCTTAAACTTTGATAACAGAGAGTAAAACATGGTTACCTTAAGACTAGTTTAAAACACGAGATGACATGATCAACATGTGCAGTGATAGTTTATATAGCGCGAGAACTTATTCTGCTTTTTCCATGCTGAGGCGACGGCGTACCCCTGATCGTGTACAAAGTGCAACAGGTGAATCCATCTGACTTAAGATGTCAGCCTCTACCATGCTGGAATTATTTCTCTTCATCCTCCGCCCTCTGTTCCTTCGTGGGTTTACCCCACAAGATGCTTCAGATGCTGTGACACTTGGCATATTGTTACTAAAGACATGAGTAGACTGTAGTTCCAAATTAAATCGATTGAACACTATGACCTCACCATCCCTTATGGTGTGTGGAGTGAGTACTGGCGTATTGTTGCAAGATTTGTGTGTTTCACATTCAGAACTGTTAACAGAAAACTGATCCTCAGCTTCAAGTGAAAAGGAGTCATCTCTGAACGAACCCCCTGAAATATCAGCACTGTTTGAAGGAGGTTGACCGCTGGTGGAAGGTAAAGCAAACACAGCCCTATCTGACCATGAGCTATCAGGGTTGCTATCAGGGTGTTTAATAGGAGAAGGTGTCTTACATTCAGCATAACATGCAGTTGCACTGCCTACTTGGTCACTATCAGGCAGCTGGACAGTCGGAGGGGTCTCAGAGGTTGACTTGCATGGGTTTGACAGAGGAGGAACCCCACTGGTGGAGGGCTGAGGAGAAACCCCATTGGTGGCTGATTGTGCTGCGTCTTCACTGATCAAGTTTTCCTTACCGGAGGAGTCCGGGCGAGAAAAGTTCAGACTGTCCACACCCCTAGAAGGCTGTTGCACTCTGTCATCACTAATAAAGCGACCATCCTTTTTTTCCTGAACTGAAGGTGTAGCATTTGAGTTGTTGATGGTGATTTGCATTCCTCCACAGTCACACTCAATCTCCTTAGTGTTACACGCATTTATGATATACCATTTTATTATTCCATAAATTCTAACATATTTTGTATTAATCAAAGAATATCTATGAAATTAATACAGAGGTTGGTTCTAAGAGCTATAAGAGCGCTCAAACTTTGTATAAGAGCGTTCATGCCCCACTGCACACCAAACCAAGTCAGTTAGACAGAGTTTATGACATCAAAGGGTCCGACCTAATGGTTCACTGCACAATATAATAAAAATGAGGGTCTCAGTGTGCGACCTCATGGTTCAGTGCACAAACTAATAAGTTGTAAGTGAATGCAACCGGCCGTCACGGGTGCCTGAGCACCGCTGACGCCGTCATGAGTGTCTGAGCACTCTAATAACTGAACAATGGGTTACATAAGCATGACGCCATAACCGTCCGGTCGCTCTAGCGTCGCTCCTGAGCAACCTAGGTCAAATATCAAAGCATTTATGGAAAGCCCATAATTAGACGGTCAAAATGAGCCCAAGATCAAGGCGTAACTCTTATTATTAAGGAAGTTACGCCAGGGAGACTGAATCGACCTTTGAGTGCACTACAGACGAACCAGCGCAAGTTACGCGCCTATCAAGCGGGCAGTTTAAACTTGGCATATTCAACTCCGCGCATGCGCAAAATGGCGGTCGTAACTGCGTAAACTTCCGAGATATGGGGGTTTGAAGTTACAGAACCGACCAAGACAAAGGGGGACACAGCGGCGTCCATGGGGGTCCTTTGTGCACCCAGTGACACATGAAAGACTCCTCTCAAACAATTGCAGAGTTAGGCAGATGCTACTGGCCCCAGTCAGTCTGGAGGTGCTTTTCCAAGATTTGCTACAAATAGCCTGGCTGCACCTCCTAGACAGTCAGAACACCAAGAACCGCTCTAGAGGTAACATCTCCAGTCATCTCCTGCTACCTGCTATACCACTGCACTATGGTGAAACTATGCTAGACAGGCATTGGTTTCTATCATTAGTGGCCAGAGGGTATCTTCCTCAAGACTTCCACCAGAGGGTAAAGTTATTCATTATTACATTATTCCTCTAAGCAGCAGGTCAGGAGCTAGGTGTGGGAACCCACCTAGAACTATGCTGGACATTGTATTATTATTACCTCACAGGTGGAGTGGAACAGAACATTATACTTTATAAATTACTGTATATTTACTGTATGTACAAATTACCTACATACTAGCTACTGTATGATTGATATTTCTTACATGTTGCCTAAAGCTGAATAAACCAGTGACAACTGGAAATAACACTATTTATAAGAGCCTTGAGGTAATTACTCCATACACCACTAGTCATATGATATTTCTCATATGACAACTTGATCATGCACAATTACTAGTATGACAAAGTGGTGGAGAACATCCTACTAAGATCCCAAATTACCCAATGCTCTCATGAAAATTAAGCTGGCAACATTACTAAAAACAATCATACACACAGTAAACCCCACTCCACCCACCCAGTGACCTTGACCTTGACACCATGTCCACAAAGGTCACCAGTGAGAACTCCCACATACCAGTGAGATCTCCCACATACCAGTGAGATCTCCCACACATCAATGAGGTCTCCCACACGTCAGTGAGGTCTCCCACACGTCAGTGAGGTCTCCCACACGTCAGTGAGGTCTCCCACACGTCAGTGAGGTCTCCCACACGTCAGAGAGGTCTCCCACATGTCAGAGAGGTCTCCCACACGTCAGTGAGGTCTCCCAAACGTCAGCGAGGTCTCCCACACGTCAGTGAGGTCTCCCACACGTCAGAGAGGTCTCCCACACGTCAGAGAGGTCTCCCACACGTCAGAGAGGTCTCCCACACGTCAGTGAGGTCTCCCACACGTCAGTGAGGTACACCACACACATCAAGGTCTTATCAGTCAAGCTGGCAGAACAACACACAAAGACCTTACGTAGTCAGGGGCCTGTTGAAGAGGTCTCCCTTCCACCTAGATCTAGGAGGCCCACAGGAGGCAAATCAGCCTCCAGTACAACAGACCCACACTCAGTAGACCCCACACCTCCCACCCTGTCTACTCAGGGAACAACCAGTTCTCAGGGATCAAACATTTCCAAGGGGTCTCTACAGGATGCTCAACTCACGCTATCTACCTCAGGGGAAGAAGGATCTGCCTCAGGGGGTGGATCCACACCCTCATCTAGATCCTCCACCCCAGCTCCAGCCTTTGACAGCCACTCCTCCAGAGACACTTCTCCCACACCCTCCATCATGGACACCGATGAAGGCCCCCAACCTAATCAGACAGCTGAGAAGATAAGGGCCTATGAGAATGCCATCCAAGATGCAGTTACTGCCCTAGAGACCAACAGGTCCCAGCAGGAGGAAAGGGAGAGGATCCTCAACCAACAATTGGCAGAGAGGAATGCGGCAATAGACACCCAACAGAAGGCCATGGAAGACCAGCGGAAGTCCCTAGAGAGACAACAACAACAGATAGCAGATCTCATGAAGATGGTATCATCCCAGACCCCACAGCCTCCCACACCACAAAATGAGCCCAAGATCAAGGCGTAACTCTTATTATTAAGGAAGTTACGCCAGGGAGACTGAATCGACCTCCGAGTGCACTACAGACAAACCAGCGCGAGTTACGCGCCTATCAAGCGGGCAGTTTAAACTTGGCATATTCAACTCCGCGCATGCGCAAAATGGCGGTCGTAACTGCGTAAACTTCCGAGATATGGGGGTTTGAAGTTACAGAACCGACCAAGACAAAGGGGGACACAGCGGCGTCCATGGGGGTCCTTTGTGCACCCAGTGACACATGAAAGACTCCCCTCAAACAATTGCAGAGTTAGGCAGATGCTACTGGCCCCAGTCAGTCTGGAGGTGCTTTTCCAAGATTTGCTACAAATAGCCTGGCTGCACCTCCTAGACAGTCAGAACACCAAGAACCGCTCTAGAGGTAACATCTCCAGTCATCTCCTGCTACCTGCTATACCACTGCACTATGGTGAAACTATGCTAGACAGGCATTGGTTTCTATCATTAGTGGCCAGAGGGTATCTTCCTCAAGACTTCCACCAGAGGGTAAAGTTATTCATTATTACATTATTCCTCTAAGCAGCAGGTCAGGAGCTAGGTGTGGGAACCCACCTAGAACTATGCTGGACATTGTATTATTATTACCTCACAGGTGGAGTGGAACAGAACATTATACTTTATAAATTACTGTATATTTACTGTATGTACAAATTACCTACATACTAACTACTGTATGATTGATATTTCTTACATGTTGCCTAAAGCTGAATAAACCAGTGACAACTGGAAATAACACTATTTATAAGAGCCTTGAGGTAATTACTCCATACACCACTAGTCATATGATATTTCTCATATGACAACTTGATCATGCACAATTACTAGTATGACAAAGTGGTGGAGAACATCCTACTAAGATCCCAAATTACCCAATGCTCTCATGAAAATTAAGCTGGCAACATTACTAAAAACAATCATACACACAGTAAACCCCACTCCACCCACCCAGTGACCTTGACCTTGACACCATGTCCACAAAGGTCACCAGTGAGAACTCCCACATACCAGTGAGATCTCCCACATACCAGTGAGATCTCCCACACATCAATGAGGTCTCCCACACGTCAGTGAGGTCTCCCACACGTCAGTGAGGTCTCCCACACGTCAGTGAGGTCTCCCACACGTCAGTGGGGTCTCCCACACGTCAGTGAGGTCTCCCAAATGACTGTGAGGTCTCCCACACGTCAGTGAGGTCTCCCACACGTCAGTGAGGTCTCCCACACGTCAGTGAGGTCTCCCACACATCAGTGAGGTCTCACACACGTCAGTGAGGTCTCCCACACATCAGTGAGGTCTCCCAAACGTCAGTGAGGTCTCCCACACGTCAGTGAGGTCTCCCACACGTCAGAGAGGTCTCCCACATGTCAGAGAGGTCTCCCACACGTCAGTGAGGTCTCCCAAACATCAGCGAGGTCTCCCACATGTCAGTGAGGTCTCCCACACGTCAGAGAGGTCTCCCACATGTCAGAGAGGTCTCCCACACGTCAGAGAGGTCTCCCACACGTCAGTGAGGTCTCCCAAACGTCAGCGAGGTCTCCCACACGTCAGCGAGGTCTCCCACACGTCAGTGAGGTCTCCCACACGTCAGAGAGGTCTCCCACACGTCAGAGAGGTCTCCCACACGTCAGAGAGGTCTCCCACACGTCAGTGAGGTCTCCCACACGTCAGTGAGGTACACCACACACATCAAGGTCTTATCAGTCAAGCTGGCAGAACAACACACAAAGACCTTACGTAGTCAGGGGCCTGTTGAAGAGGTCTCCCTTCCACCTAGATCTAGGAGGCCCACAGGAGGCAAATCAGCCTCCAGTACAACAGACCCACACTCAGTAGACCCCACACCTCCCACCCTGTCTACTCAGGGAACAACCAGTTCTCAGGGATCCAACATTTCCCAGGGATCTCTACAGGACGCTCAACTCACGCTATCTACCTCAGGGGAAGAAGGATCTGCCTCAGGGGGTGGATCCACACCCTCATCTAGATCCTCCACCCCAGCTCCAGCCTTTGACAGCCACTCCTCCAGAGACACTTCTCCCACACCCTCCATCATGGACACCGATGAAGGCCCCCAACCTAATCAGACAGCTGAGAAGATAAGGGCCTATGAGAATGCCATCCAAGATGCAGTTACTGCCCTAGAGACCAACAGGTCCCAGCAGGAGGAAAGGGAGAGGATCCTCAACCAACAATTGGCAGAGAGGAATGCGGCAATAGACACCCAACAGAAGGCCATGGAAGACCAGCGGAAGTCCCTAGAGAGACAACAACAACAGATAGCAGATCTCATGAAGATGGTATCATCCCAGACCCCACAGCCTCCCACACCAGCCGTCACACCTGTTGTCACACCATCTGCCTCTGGATCCAAGGATGACATCATAATCTCCATGGTGTCCAACATGACCAAACTCATAGACAGAAAACAACAGGACGACAGAAAGATCAGGCTACATGAGGTAACAAAACCCAAAACTTTTTCACACCCATCACCACTCATGTCAACAGCATTATTTATTGATCACAAATTCCCAGAATATCTGAAGGATGAGTACAAAGTAACAGACAGTGACACCATGGTAACATATTTACCCAAGTACCTTGAAGGACAAGCACTAGCTTGGTTTGAATCCTTCAGGGAAAGTGCCACACCTGATATGTTGACATGGACCAATGTAGTGAATAAATTAAAAGAGTATTTTGCTACTCGAGACAATATAATCTCAAGGACTGCACTCCGTGCACAAAAGATAGATGAACCTGTCCTAGACTATGCATGCCATCTCAGGAAAGTGTGTAATGCCCAACGCCAAAGCGATGAAATCTTGAGCAAGGCATTTAACCAAGGCATGAGGCCCTGGATCTCTGTAGCTCTTGAAAACAAGAAAATAGACTCCTTTGACCAAGCCCTAGATCTAGCCTTGGAGGTTGAGACCCAAGAAAGATCTAGGAGAACATTATATGCAGAGTCTAACCCACAGCCTACTAAGAAAAAGGTCCAGGAAATCAGCATTAGTGCAGATGAAGATGTTAACCTAATGTCTAGTGCCCATGTAAGGCAACAGCAAAGGTTACATCAAGAGACCCTACCGGTAGATATAGAGGAAATAACTATGACCCCAACTACCAATCCAATAGAGGTAGAGGTAGAGGGGGCAACAACAACAACAACCGGGGGGGTCACAACAGTAGGAAAGACAACAGCTCTTCCAACTCCAACAATGGTAACTCTTCATACAGTGATAGGAGAGACAGAACCCCAAGTACTGGCAGATCCTATAACAATCAAGGATCCAACAGTAGGAGCCATAGTCCACATAGGAACTACAACTCTGGATCCTACAACAACAATGGTTCCTACAACAACAGCCAGGGTTCAAACAACTCTGGATCCTATAATCAAGGATCCAACAGTAGAAGCCATAGTCCACATAGGAGCTACAACTCTGGATCCTATAATCAAGGATCCAACAGTAGAAGCCATAGTCCACAAAGGAACTACAACAGTGGATCCTACAACAACAATGGTGCCTACAACAACCAGAGATCCAACAACTCCGGTCAATACAGCAACTCTGGTCAATATAACCAGGGTTCCAACTCACGCCAGGAGGATTACAAACCTGACACAAGAGGTTACCAGGGGAACCAACACAGTAACCCCCAAATACCACCTCATGTGATGGATCAAATCTCCAAGCTCCTGGTGGCAACCATCTCAACCACCCCACAGAACCAGGAAAACTAGGATGTCACAGTGCCGATGGGCCAGTGCACTGTGACGCCCCAAAAACAAACAATCAATCAGGATCAACAAGGATCCAACCAGAGACAATTGCTAGTGCCAATCTACCATCTAACAGACAGAGACGTCCATCAGTGATACACATCACCCCACCAGATTCATCATCGAAGGATACAGGTGAGAGTACCAAGCTTTCTATTGTACTTCTTCAAAATAGCTGTATCAATGCAAATCTATATGATGTTTCAGATGTACAATGTTTGGTTGATACAGGTGCTACTATCACCTGTGTCAGACAATCATTCCTCATGGATCTCCAAAAGAGATTCCATATCCAACTGAGGAAATCTAAAATCAACATCCATTTGGCAGATGGATCGGTGTGTCATGTTAGACATTCAGCTATGCTGAACTTTAGAATCCAAGGTGTCAGATTCCAATACCAATTTGCTATAATTCCCAACCTCACACAGCCCGTTGTTCTCGGCACAGATTTCTTAAGCACTACAAAATCTCAAATTGAATTTAATGTTGATCCTGAACAAATTCTCAAACCCGTTAGGGCAGTGAGGGATTTTACCATCCCTCCATTCTCTGAACTTGCAGTATTGGGTAAGGTCACATCTACTCAATCACTGCAAGGGAAAACTGGAGTAGTAGATAACCTCCAAAGAAATAACAATGCCTCATATCTAGTTCAAAGGGCAGCAGTAACCCCCAGGGAAAATAACAATTACTCAACACCAGCAGGCGCCCACATAAAATCAAAAAGGGTGCCATCATAGCTCTATTTCAGGAAGTCAAGGAATCTGATTTAGAAAAACCTCAACAGGTGTCAGACACTACCCCACACACTGATCAATCCATCTCAGCCATACGGCCTGAGGATGTTATTCAATTCAGTGACACAGACTCAGACTGTGAGTCCACATACGCTGACCCTGAACCCAACTCAATCAGACTCTCTGAAATAGCTGCTATACATAGTGAGGCACATGACCTCGAGCCAGAATTGGAAGAGAATGTTCCACCAAAATCTGTGCTCACATCCAAAGATCAGCATGATAGATTAGGATCACTGCTGACCAAGTATGATGATATATTTGTAGGAAAAGATGGAGACATTGGTGCTACACACCTGTATACCCACTCAATACATGTAAAACCTGAAGCAGTACCATGTCATTTCCTACCATATAGACAAACACCAGAAAAACAGGCCGCAATAGGGGAAGAGTGTGAAAGGCTAGTACAACAGGGCATTCTGAGGGAATGTGCTGAGGGCCCCTGGGCTTCCAGATCCTTTTTAGTACAAAAATCATCGGGAGGCCATAGGCTCGTCACAGATTTTCGTTATTTGAACCAGAACACGATAAATCAAGCCTTATCCACACCCCGAGCCGATGACACTCTAGACATGATAGGGTCACTCAGACCAAGAGTATTCAGTAAGCTAGATGCCCAACAGGGATTTTTTCAAATCCCTATAAGACAGGAGGACCAGCATAAAACCGCATTCATAGCAAATGACAAAAAATATGTCTATGAAAGGATGCCGATGGGTTTAGCGACCGCACCTGCAGGATTCTGCCATCTAGTCACATTAATTCTGAACAAACTCAAATACAAGTGTGCCCTACCATACCTAGATGACATATTGGTATTATCACCATCAATCGAACAACACTTCCATGACCTGGAAGATGTGTTCAACAGCCTAAGAGTTGGTAAACTCAAACTGAAGAAATCAAAATGTGAATACTTCATAGACAGAATAGACTTCTTGGGAATGAGAGTCACACCCATGGGACTGCAACCATCTCCCACAAAGGTGGAATCAATCAAAACCTTCCCAACACCAAAATCAGTCAAAAATGTCAGATCCTTCACAGGCCTATGCCAATACTTCAAAAAGTTTATCAAAGGTTATGCCCAAATTGCTAGACCATTGTATGATCTACAGACACATCTCAAAGCATTTGTCTGGACAGAGGATGCAGATAATGCCTTCAAAACATTAAAGCATGCCCTCTGTACCAATGCTCTTCTCAGATATCCAAACTACAAGAAAGAGTTCAGTTTGGCAACTGATGCTTCCAATGTGAGTTTAGGAGCTGTACTCTCACAGAGAGATAATGAAGGAGTGCTCAGACCAGTAGCCTTTGCAGGTAGAACCCTCTCCAAACATGAGAGAAATTACAATACCACAGAGAGAGAACTACTGGGAGTAGTGTATGGAGTATTACACTTCAGACACCATCTAGAGACCAGACACTTCCAATTATACACAGACCATGCAGCCCTGATCCCACTACTAACCAATACAGGACTCACACATAGATGGGCCAGATGGGCTCTAGACATACAACAATTTTCATTCACCATCCAACACGTGAAAGGTGATGATAACACACCGCCAGATGCTATGTCTGGAAGAGAATACCCAGATTCTGGACCCATGACTAACCCTCCACCCCCACCAAGGAGAGTTAGAGCAGCCAGTAGAACCAAGTTTGCAAAAGTAACAAAGAAAGCACCATTCAGAAGGGATGATCCACCCAACACCATTGAAAGGCCAGAGACACCCATTAGGGGTATCTTGAAGCAATCTACACACTATGTGTTTTGCCACTGTGAGAGAGAATACTCACAACTCTTTCCAGAGAATGACTTCGAGCCTATTGAATTCTCATCACTCAATCAGATGCTGAAGGCAACTCCTAAGGAGCCACCCTTCACCCCACCTGACTCAGATGATGAAGATTCAGAAGACACAATATATGCTATTACTTAAGCAACTTCCAAATCAGTCAGATTCTTTGAACCGATGCAGGGAGAGGAAACATCAAACCATTTGTGTCCTATGACCACACGCTCAAAGACTAGAGAAATGATTCAGGAGGGCACACCAAAACCCCCCCCACACAATCACAAACTATTCTAAATGAGAAAAAGGTCACAGGAAACAAACCTACCAAAACCCCACCTGCCAGGAAAGATGTCACAAAAGACACTGCATCTACTAAATCAAAGAACTCCGAGAGAAAGAAGAATGACAAAAAGCAAATTGTGCCTTTAAAGAAAAAGGTTGCCACTCCCATCAAGGCGAGGATAGGCCCTCCAAAGGAGCCTACACACCAAAACAAGAGTGACACACCCCAACAAAAGGCACAAGATAGGCCAGTAGTCGATGAAAAAGAAAAAGAAAGAGACAGAATAAAACAACATGTGCTAGATATAAATCAACTACTGGATCAGATTCCCGACACATCCATCTCAGGTACAAACCTTGGCTTGGAACAAAGGAAAGACAAGGACCTATTGCCCCTCATACAATATCTTGAGGATGGGACCTTGCCTGCACCAAAAGCACAAGGAAATAGAATCATCAACCAAGGCCAGACATACACCTTGGTAAATGGTACATTAGTCCATATATGCCCCATAAATTGGAGAAAAACCAATACTGTACCACTTCAGATTGTTATACCACAGCAATGGGTAACAAGTACGCTACAGTATTTTCATGACTCACCTACTGGTGGCCATCTTGGTTCAAGTAGGATGCTGTCAGCACTCCGACCTAGGGTATATTGGAAGTCTATGCTAGCAGACACAACAAAATATGTTTCCACCTGCCACACATGCCTCACAGCAAAAAGGCAAGTACACTCACACAAAACACCAATGACAGTGAGAGAGTACATGGCTTCACCAATGAAGTTCCTAAACCTCGACGCGGTGGGACCACTTCCCACAACTGCCAGGGGAAACAAACATATACAAGTCTGCATAGATTATGCTACCAGATATGCAACAGCTTGGGCTACTACTGACTTAAAAGCTGAAACAACAGCAGCAGAGTTCTACAAGAATATAATTTGTCATCATGGAACACCAGCCACTCTTCAAACAGACAATGGAACATGTTATACAGGTGCAAAGTTCACAAAGTTAACTAAACACCTCAAGATCAAACATAAATTCTCCTCACCATACAGGCCACAATCAAATGGGCTTGTAGAGAGATTCAATGCTAGCATCGGCACAGCGCTCAGAGCATTCTGCTCAAAGCACCAAAACAATTGGGATTCATTTATTGAACACATAACCTTTGCATTAAACAACACTGAATCCCAAACCACAGGATTCACCCCTTTCTTCCTACTCCATGGGAGAAACCCAGCCACCCTAATGGACTTAGGGCTGGGAATACAGGAAGACATATCCACCGTAGCAGACCATGTAGCTAACATGATAACAAATCAAGATACCTCTAGGAGGAAAGCTATAGAAAGGGTCGCCAAGCTACAAAAGGAAAGAAAGGATAGATACGATAAGAAACTTACACCACAGGAAATCAAGGTCACCGACATGGTGTACCTAAACATACCAAGAATCCTGACCAACACAGAGTGTAAGAAACTTCAGCCCCTTTTTATGGGACCATATGTTGTAGTAGACAGACCTAGTTTGACAAGTGCCAAACTCAAAAACTTGGACACCAATCTATTGGTGGCCAGACCAGTGCACATAGACAGACTGAAAAAGGTTGTGGCTGTCAGAAACAATGAATTTGCACACAGGCTTATTCCACATGAGGCCAAATACTACAACAAAATTGTAAGGAACAAAAATGATATCACCCTTACAAGAGAAACCACAGGCATAGGCCCTATCAAGTCTAGGCCTGCACACCACATACTAAGAAAGACATCTAGGTGTGGTGCAGTTTCAAGAAATTAGAAACAAGATTGAGATACCAAAAGAACATAAGATTTTCAAAAAGTATTACAAATTCTCTTCATCCACACATAAGACATGTGTGACTGATAATGAATTACTTATATGTATATAAAGCCAATCAAATTTGTAAATATATCAGTAGGTTATTGCCTCTGAAAGGGTCAAAGACTGGGACCCTCCAAGTAAAGCAGACATGAAGTCTAAGAAGAGTAAGGGTAACACAATGGAGTGTCTAAAGCCTAATCCCCACATGAAAGAGCGCGCTATGCCAACACAGCAGTCTATAGAGATCAATTGACCTTATAAGCTACCCTCAGACAGCTGTCTAGACGGTCATGAATGGCTGTCCTGGATGACAGGAGGAGCTAATTACCAGTACACAGATTACACAATAGACCCCCACAGTAGCAGACACTGGAGATTAGGTGCACCTGCTCCAGAGAAACAATACCAGGCCCACAATGGATGTGGGTAGGGTAGGCTACATAAGAAGCACTGTGGACCATAGCCCACCATCAGTCTTCATCCAGCTGCAGTCTGGAACACAAGTCTACAGGACCCCACTTGGGAATTAGCCAGCCCACTTCTCCATTAGGAGAGACTGCACTAGGATAAAGAACACACCTACTTCACCTTCAACCTGACCTTACCATTTACTGGTCAATCTCTATAGACTCACCGGACATATTGCCAAGACAGCTCAATCTTGCAAAGGTACAGTTTGAACCACTTCATTTAAAGTGTTACACCATACACTTAGACTTTACCAGCACCAAATCACTACAAATTTGACAAGACTTTAAACAGCAAACTTGCTCTACACAAGCACCATGGGGAGACTGAGAGTTTCACCCATATTGCTAACTATGCTGTTATTATATACTATAGAACCACTTACTGCAGGTTATACACCTGTGGTGAGACAAAACATAGGAGTAGTATTCAAACCTAGCCCTCAACCATTGGTCAATGGACATACAACCACAACACTGTTGTTAGCTATCCCCTACAAGATACCTCGGGCACCCGTTACCCAAGGATCCATAAGGGATAGAATACTCCAGTTGACCACTCCTACTCTACAAGATCATACCTCTGGCCAAATTATCCAACAAGCTAAGGAGCTAGACACCTTGCTGGAAATTGCAGACAAGGAGATAAATGAAACATTAGCCTCCATCAAATTGTTCTTATCCAACCCCATAAACACATTGGACAAGGCCAAAAGAGAGGCCATACTGGGTTTTCTAGCACCCCTGTTTCGCGGTGTACTAGGTCTAGCCACAGTAGAAAATGTAAACCAAGTAATGGGACAGCTCAAGAACATAGATGAAATACTAAGAAAATTTGCTAAACAAGATCAGGAAGCAGCTAGTCTCATTGAAAAGATCACAGACAGACAAGATAAGTTTGTTAAAGCATACATCCAAGATAAGAAGGTACTGGACAGCACAATCAACACCATAAGTGACACCGTCAACCTATGGGCCTCTAACATGTCCAGGTCACTTGACTCATATTCAAGGCACGAGAAAACTCAAAGGGAAAAAATGCAAGTATTAAATGATGCATTAATCATCATAGCAGCAAGAATGAATACAGTTCAATCACTGCAAAGAACAAATGCAGCCCTGAGGATGCTATCATCAGGAATCCTGACCCCTGATATAGTACCACCCTCAAACCTTGCTAGATACTTAATTGACATTAATAACAAACTTAGGATTACACACCCTGGAGCACAAGTCGCAATCAATGACTTAGATTTCTATTATTCACAGAAGCTGACCTCATACACCTACTCAGCTCACCATATATATATTCATCTGGACATTATAATTCAATCTACCACCTCTACCTTCAAACTGTACCAAATGATTACATCACCCATGCCTATAGATACACAGGAGACCCCCACCAGAGGAGTCACCAAGTTGCAAACCACAACTGAGTTTCTAGCAGTATCTTACGACGAATCATTATTCATCGAATTGGACTCAGCAGATATGCAGGCATGTGAAGGTACTACAGTAAAGGTATGCAGAGATGTAAATGGTAGAATTTATAAACACAGGCCTACATGCCCTGTAGCCATTTTTACTAACCAGGCTCAACAGATTAAGGAACATTGCAAGTTTACAGTTTCACCACTGCAAGCACCTACCACCCATGCTATTTCCATTTCTGAAGATGAGTATCTGGTCACTACTAATGAACCCCATTACTTCATCAACTGCCATGGTAAAACGTCTGAAACTCGAAAAGCCCAGTCCTACTCAATCATAGGTGTACCCTCTGGGTGCACAATCAGTGTAGGAGAATTTTCTCTTCCAAACACAAGGTTGCCCTGTAACTCAACCTTATCATTTCATTACATTCTTAAGACAATTAATTTACCATTCATGGCAGCACTTAACCAAATTTCTGAAACTAAACCAGATGAAAGAGAGAATCTTCCAAACTTCCCAGTAGTAAACCTTTCTAGAACCTTAGAAAAACTACAGGAAAATCCAATCATGGATGATATTACTCAACTAAATTTAGAGCCCTTTGCCAAAACATTATTAAAAGATGCCTCCAACCTTGATAAGGCAATGGAAACACGCTACGTAGAATCACACCTACGTCGAGTCACAGAGCATCCAATCTTCCAAAGCTTAGGACTCATCCTAGGGATATCAGCTCACATTTTTATAGTATACATACTACTCAAACTATACAGACTAGGAGGGACTGTTGCCTACCTGCCTACAGCCAAAGCATTTAGACTAGTCACCGAGCTGCCCCTACACAAATTGCTCCCAGATAAGAATCCTACCAAATTAACCCCTACAGAGGAAACCCACACCCCTTTCCTCACAATTCAGGAAACCCACACCCTGATAATTGCTATATTATTTACCCTGACCATCTACTCAGCCTACAGAATAATGAAGTACCTTAAGAAATTTGCACAGACACACTGTAGCAAGAAAAATGTGGCCAAGCGCACAAATCCCACAATATATACAACAGATATAATTATTGACGAACACCAGGAGGAGACCGCAAGGTCAAACATGCAGACTATTGCTAATTTTCTAAACCACCAGCCCTCCCCGGTGACTGTGGAAACAGCCTGGGCTGCCCACAGCCTAGACTGCCCCCAGTCCACCACCAGGAGATACTGAGATGACACATCTCACACATGACACACACCTCCACTGTCAATGAAATTATCAAAGTATTAGAAAAAAAAAATTTAGAAAATATACACAGCCACTTGTTGATGATTAATGCGCACATATACGCGCAAAATTGCGAAATTGCAAATTACAAATTGTAAATTGTACAAATCTAACATTAATATACATGAATGCCGGTAGATAACTAAGACAGTTTTTGTACCCACTAGCACTTGTATACTATACCAAGGTTTACTTAAAGTAACACACTTTAGGTATCCAAGAAAATTGTTGGAAAAAAAATGAATGAAAAAAAAAAAAAAAAAAATTTTTTGTTGAGAAAAAATGTTGACATGAAGAATGTTTACTTAAGATACTCACCAAATAATCTCCTTCAGGGACACTTACTCAAGAAGGCTAGGGAAAAGTCAATTAAAAGCAGCGGCCCACTGCCGAAATTGCCAATTAATACACCCATATAGCAAAATCAAAGAGTAACTCAAATTGTATGTTTGCACACCAGATTGTACGCTTGTACCCAATTTGCACACTAAAATTGTATGTTTGCACACCAGATTGTACGCTTGTACCCAATTTGCACACTAAAATTGTAAGGTTTGCACATCAGATTGTACGCTTGTACCCAATTTGCATACTAAAATTGTATGTTGCACACTAGATTGTAAGTTTGTACCCAATTTGCACACTTAAATTGTATGTTTGCACATTATACTGTATGTCTGTACCCAATTCATACACTAAAATCAGGTTTTTTCTTTTACAAAAAAATCAACATTTTTATGTGTAACCAAGCTGTACACAAAATTATACATGTCCATACAGAAATTATCAATTGAACGCAAAATTATATATTGGCATACTAAAATTGTGAATTGAACGCGAAATTGTATATTTGCATACTAAAATTGCCAAATGTACGCGAAATTATATATTTGCATACTAAAAATTGCCAAATGTACGCGAAATTATATATTTGCATACTAAAATTGTCAATTGAACGCAATTACACGCGAAATTGTAAATTTGCACACTAAAATTGCCATTTATGTTCAATTTGCACGCTAAATTGAACATTGAATGCCAAAATTGCACACTATTTGCCAAATTGTATGTTGTACATAAAAATGGAAAATTGTACCCAAAATTGATGTTACACAAGCAAATACACTCAGGTATGGTAAGATATAGAAACTCGGAAATGTACTTATACCCAGGAGAAAATTGTTTATACTAACAAAGCTCTACCACAAAAATTGCATTTGAAGCACTCCCCATTACTTCAAATCCTCTTACAAACAGTATATAACTCCAAATGAGGTAAAAATATGCAGATTGTACATTCCCTCGGCGAAATGACGGAGTTTCGCATTTTCTCGGGGGAGAGGGAGTATTCTATGATATACCATTTTATTATTCCATAAATTCTAACATATTTTGTATTAATCAAAGAATATCTATGAAATTAATACAGAGGTTGGTTCTAAGAGCTATAAGAGCGCTCAAACTTTGTATAAGAGCGTTCATGCCCCACTGCACACCAAACCAAGTCAGTTAGACAGAGTTTATGACATCAAAGGGTCCGACCTAATGGTTCACTGCACAATATAATAAAAATGAGGGTCTCAGTGTGCGACCTCATGGTTCAGTGCACAAACTAATAAGTTGTAAGTGAATGCAACCAGCCGTCACGGGTGCCTGAGCACCACTGACGCCGTCATGAGTGTCTGAGCACTCTAATAACAATGGGTTACATAAGCACGACGCCATAACCGTCCGGTCGCTCTAGCGTCGCTCCTGAGCAACCTAGGTCAAATATCAAAGCATTTATGGAAAGCCCATAATTAGACGATCAAAATGAGCCCAAGATCAAGGCGTAACTCTTATTATTAAGGAAGTTATGCCAGGGAGACTGAATCGACCTTCGAGTGCACTACAGACAAACCAGCGCGAGTTATGCGCCTATCAAGCGGGCAGTTTAAACTTGGCATATTCAACTCCGCGCACGCGCAAAATGGTGGTCGTAACTGCATAAACTTTTAAGATATGGGGGTTTGAAGTTACAGAACCGACCAAGACAAAGGGGGACACAGCGGCGTCCATGGGGGTCCTTTGTGCACCCAGTGACACATGAAAGACTCCCCTCAAACAATTGCAGAGTTAGGCAGATGCTACTGGCCCCAGTCAGTCTGGAGGTGCTTTTCCAAGATTTGCTACAAATAGCCTGGCTGCACCTCCTAGACAGTCAGAACACCAAGAACCGCTCTAGAGGTAACATCTCCAGTCATCTCCTGCTACCTGCTATACCACTGCACTATGGTGAAACTATGCTAGACAGGCATTGGTTTCTATCATTAGTGGCCAGAGGGTATCTTCCTCAGGACTTCCACCAGAGGGTAAAGTTATTCATTATTACATTATTCCTCTAAGCAGCAGGTCAGGAGCTAGGTGTGGGAACCCACCTAGAACTATGCTGGACATTGTATTATTATTACCTCACAGGTGGAGTGGAACAGAACATTATACTTTATAAATTACTGTATATTTACTGTATGTACAAATTACCTACATACTAACTACTGTATGATTGATATTTCTTACATGTTGCCTAAAGCTGAATAAACCAGTGACAACTGGAAATAACACTATTTATAAGAGCCTTGAGGTAATTACTCCATACACCACTAGTCATATGATATTTCTCATATGACAACTTGATCATGCACAATTACTAGTATGACACATTACATGTCTGAGTGCGCTCGTCAGACTGATCCTGAACACTCAAATAAACTTGCGCTGTTTTGTCATTGTCTTCTAAAACAAAATATTTTTTTAGTTCCTCTCGATCCTTCATCATTTTAGCAAGCTCATGCGTGATGTTTTCATGACATGCAGGCTTTTCACTGAGTGCCCCGACGATAGCCTCTTCGGAAGCGGTAGAATCGGCAGAGGCGAAAGAACTTTCACCTGTAGATGGCGCCAACAGTACACCTGTGCGGGGGTCTGCATCGGTCACGACCGATAACGGGGCCGATACCTGCATACGGGGGTCCAGAAGAGGGTCCTGGGAGGGAAGGAACCTAAAAAGAGAAGAGAGGAGGAAACTTTTAATAGAACTATATGTGCAGAGTTTGATTAAATCAATCCCTGAAAGATAAACTCTAGTATATGTATGCAACATTTATGCCGTCGTGTTTACACAGATCAATGATGCGTGCGAGGGTGTAGAAACACCGACTTGCAACATTACTTTCAGAGTTCCAACTTACGGTTATACCTTGTACAAACGTACTATAATATAACATACCTGTTCATTAACCGCCTGATAAACGTTTGAACGAACATGAAGGCCATTTTGGGTCATAAAGACGATGAAAGTCGGTTTTCTACACGGTCCGTCTGAAGCAGTTATGGGTCTCGGTCTATGTGATATTAGTGTTCTTAAATCCCGTCAGATGGCGTTTCAATACGCCCATCCCACGTGTATGATGCGAGTAGAAACCACCAGATGGCTGCACCTCATAGAGCGTCCCCCGTCTCATTCAGGTTCCCGCGTGAAGAGTTTCCAAAAATCTCAGTACCTGTTGACCTCTACGTGACCTGTAAATGAGTTTCCCATCCCCCACAGCTACCTCCCTTTCATCATACCCCCCTTAAACCCCCATTGTCTTATATACATTGACCTATATAGCGCTGATAGCAGATTAAACAAGGGGCTGTCTTTTTAAGCATCAGACATGCTATCTCAGAACATCTTTCAGTTATATCTACATAGATATACCTTTTACACCCTTTGGTTAAAGACTTCTCCTTCAGGTGTTTAATAGTGGTCAATTACGTGTCGGATACCTTTAAGCATGCCTGGGAAAGACTATCCTGCTTTCTATGAGGTCTTGAGATGGGACGTTGACGATCAAGATGACCCTACATGTTTATGTGCTGTTTACCACCCGACACCTCTGGTTGGTCTGTGGCTATATTTTGAGGATCTGGAGGTCAATGATTCTATCAAAAGTTTCTGTGTGAAAACTGATCCTCATGATGAAGTAAACGACACAGTTGACATTGAAATCACTGAAGAGTACTGGCGTGATATCATAGACAATGAGGACAATATAAGGGACTTATTGAAGGATGAATGTCCTATTTTCACAGAATGCGACACAAAGGGGTTTACTTTAGAAAAGACAGGCCCAAACCATTTCACCGTCATGTCCAAAGGAGATCAGGGCCATTTTTTCTTTCTGGATGCCATTCAGCTTGCTCGCCTACTAGCTATGATCATTGATGCTGATGAGACGCCAGTATCGGATTACAGAGACATACTTCTTAATATGGATAATAACATAGAGCGCTGACGTAACTTCAAATACAAAAAATGATTCTAACGCTCCCTAGTGGAGTTTTTACACGGAATGGTTCCATAAACATTATTATTGCTCCGTGTTACACGGGTTACATATGATGACATTGATTATGACTGACATGATATCCATGATATTTAATTCATATTTCACATGTAGAAATCAGTATAGATAATACAAAGAAACTTAAATGAAAACAGAAGGCAGTTTATTCTTTTATCTATTTTATTAAATTTCTAAAACTACGGCAGACACATGGAATGTTGTTCTGATACAATTATAAAGGACAATTATATGAGGGTCGAATATCAGCGGTTACAAAGTTCCTTATGTTATTTCTTATACAGACCTTCACCCCCTTCTACTGTCCTTAATATCCAAAGGGTAAAGTTTCACCATCAAACAACACATACCTTTTAGAGAACACGCATTGGAAACATTTCAGTTGTTCTATTGTACGTATAGTGGCCGATTTTTTTTCTCTTGTTATGAAACTATTATTTTTGACTGAAATCTTCAGGGGTTTATATATCTCCTGACCTGATCTAGCTCTCAGCTCTGTTAATAATATGTCGCGCATACTAGAGAAATTGATGTTCTCACTCACACTCTGGGACAAGTTTATGCCTTTTATTTTACAAACAGTCCCCACCTGACTTCCAATACTGTCACATGTTTTGTATGCATAACTTTTAGGACCTGTTGATACAAATTCTTTTATGAAATGTCCTTCAGGAAGTTCATTAGTTAACTCTCCTAAAAAATCACCAGTGGAAGGAGTATATTCTAGAGGCTTTTGTAATGCTGACACTTTTGTTTTGAATATAACGCTATCAGTATCACAATACAGAACACGCTCGCCAAGTGATGCAAGAACTAAGAACAGCTTTAATCTAGCATGTGCTGTGGTGTATGCTGCTATGACAACGTTTATTTTACTGTTAGACTGCACAAATTCTTTTTTTGACCTATATTCTATGAAAATCATGTTATCATTAATCAATTGAACATTGCATATTTCTTTTCTTTTATCGTTAATTAGTTTAAAATATTCTGCAGGGTCTGAACTATATACAGATTTAGTTTGATTTTGTCTCTCACCAAACTTACCCCAAAACCCATTCAGCAGCAACTTAGACACAGTTCTCATGCCAGGGTTAACCTCTATGTTGTCGGGTTCTAGAGCTACCCCTTCTTTTGCATAGTATTCATCAATATATTTTTTCTGGTCCTCAGGTGATTTTACCCATCTAGGCCACCCGCTTTTTTCTTGTTTTATTTTAAGAAAAGTATTGATATACTCTGTAAATAACCCACCAGTTTTTGATGCTTCATCATACACGGCCACCTTGTCATAATGCCATGCCTCATACACCTTAGTTATTCTGTACCCTATTTTAACAGCTTCTTTCACCTCACATGAAACCCATGCCCCTGTTAGCATGCGCTTTTCGTCACTGTGGTCACATGAATAATAAGACCCATTGAAAAACCCATAAAATGCAGTGAAGTAGTCCTCTTTCTCATTAGTGCTGTTATATATACCATCAGCTATTATCACACAAGTTCTACACAAAGTGAACTATAGTTTACCTTTGTATCTCATAGGCAAAAGGGGGTGATACAATTTACGTGGCGGGATGATAGAACATTTTATCAGACCTTCTACAGGTTCTATGTCGACATTATCACCCCATTTGTCAGAGGAGATTACACGATGCTCACCACAAGGGTAGCTGCAATATTTATTTACATAAGGGTACAGACTAGTGAAATCTAAATAATCTATTCTCTCTCCCTCCTCACATTTATAGTGTGTTTTTGTAGTGTCTACTCTCCCACCGTAAAATGCATCTCTAGGCTGTAAAGGTTCAACAAACATGATCCCTCTCATTTTAGAAATGTATTGTTCTGTTTTCTGTAGTTCTTCAAACCCACACCCCCACATAACATGGAGAGTGTAGCCAAGTTCTCTCAAAATTCTGTCACGTTCCATAGTATTTTTATACAAAACACCCATGCTTTTACCTAAAAAACTATTATAAAGCTCTCCAGGGTAGCACTTGGAGTGACCATGAATAAAGCAGCCATGAAACTGATATATAGTACGAGTGTCTGAATGGTACCCGTCCACCTTCACACCCCTTACCTGAAACTCCCCTCTTTTTGACCTGGCATGCCTTAAAGCGATCAATTGAGATTTTTCTATGTAAGTTAACCATTGCATGCTAGAGACTGAGTGATTATCATAAGGTTTATGATGAGCCACCACAGGGATGGTGTTTTCTTTAATAAACAATGTTCTGAAAATAAGATTGCACACCGACGCTATAGTAAGGGATTTTTTGAAAGGATCTATACCATACTTCCCTGAGACATTAAGAAAAATTTCCCTGAACTTTAAACACCCACGACGCAGAATATAGACATCACTCTTGCAATATGAGATTAATTCTTCTTTCAGATTGAAATTGCTTTTGAGGTTGTCAGAATACCATTTTGAAAATTCATTATATACAGCAGGTTTCATGTTTTCAGGTATATAATATTTCATAGGGGGTAAAACACACTGGTCTACATTCTGGTTAGCTTCAGTGTTAAATCTATGTGGGAAGAATCCCTTACGGAGCTCTGTAAGGTTAAATGTACCCGGTATT
Organism: Acholoe squamosa; assembly: GCA_949317995.1. Classification (NCBI taxonomy): domain Eukaryota; kingdom Metazoa; phylum Annelida; class Polychaeta; order Phyllodocida; family Polynoidae; genus Acholoe; species Acholoe squamosa. Next base: position 7,173,234 of record OX439036.1, on the reverse strand, counting down.
TTAGACAGCGCCATAGGCAGAAAATTCAGAGAATCTATGAATCTGATGTTATATGGCGGTACTTTAAGACTCATAATTTTCCCTCCATTATATATTACACTGGGTTTCAACGAATTTGCATAGATATAGGTCAGAATAAAATATGAGTCATACCCACGGAAATTGTGACAGATTATACGTGCATTAGTGTGTGCTTTAGTTAGAACCCATTTACAGAACTTGTCTACACAACCCTCCCCATAGAATACATGCTGGTGAACGCCGCAATTAGAACAGGCTGTATTGCCTTCAAATTTCTGCTCGGCCTGTCTTGACTGTATACACACTTTACATGTACGTTCAGCTATACATAGATTAGGAACATGTTTCCCTGTATCTTGTGTGCACTCTATGTCAAAAAAAATGTATCTGGATACTTCATTATCCCTAGAACCCGGTTTAGGAGTTTGGTCAACCTTCTGAATGTAACATGTGTGATCAGTTAACACATTGTATTCAGCATGACATACACCACATACCTTCATATAACAGACATGACGTCGAGATACACCTTGTTCTATAAGCAGTTTATTTTTCCTCCTCAGAAACATGTTACATGTCCGGCATTTGTAATAGGTCTGACATACAGATTTCCTCATTTTCTTTTTCTTAAAAGATCGACGCCGGGGGTACTTTTTTACATGAAGGTTAAAACATTCTATCCCCTTAAAACTTCTGTTGCATTTTACGCAATACACCCATTCATATTCAGTGTCATGGTTATGATCATCATCATCATGTGTTTCATGCTCATGTCTACACATTTTACATATGTTTTTACATGTATGCTGATAAAAAATTTTTGTACTTGCATAACAGCTAGTACAGAAATGAGATCTACCAAAAAATGCCGGGAGGCTAGTAAGAACGTCATAATGATCATCAGAATGATAAGACTGATAGTCCTGGGTGATTTTACACGGTTGTCATAGATAAGAGAATTAAGATGGTCTTTTGATACAACGATAACTCTGTACCCTTTCAGTGCACGAACTAATTTGGGGAACATTGAGATTGTGATGGGGGTGTCATAGGAGACTTTTGCAGCCTTGTACAATTTTTTCACCAGTCTCAGTTGTAAAGCACGGTTTGAACAAATCTTTTTCACTGCACTGTTATAACGGTTACCACTGCTGTCAGCTAGAACTTTACCAACCACTAAGGCTCTAGCAGCACAAGTGCTGTCTTTGTTCTTTATATATATTACACACCTTTTTGTCTTGAATAAATGAGATATTGACTCTCTGCCTGATCCTACAGGCATTTTTACATGCGTTACAGATATAGTGCACCCTTTGTTCAAATTGAATACACTGAAACTCTGTAGTACCCTGTCTATCTCAGTCATTATATCTCTAGGACTTAGATTAGAAACAGCGTTGAAATGAATGAGAATAGGGTAGTCTATATCTCGACTGTCTATGGTTATTCTGACTAAATCTTCAGAACCAAATTTTTCAGATAACTCTTTTACCAGATTATCAAATACATCAAAGAGCCGTGATAGAACATCTTGCATAGATTTGAATTTTACATTCATTTCCAGTCTAAAAGTATAAACAGTGTGCCTAACCTGAAACTTCTTAGAGAACTCTTCCTTTATACGTCTCAGAGAATATAGATTTTCAGTCCCTAACCCCTTATCTAGTATTTCACCTCCATCCCTATCGTCACCCTCGTCACCGCTGTTACTGGCGACACTTCCACCCTCAGATCTTGAGGGTCCATGGCGTCTCTCCATATGTAAATTAAGATTGCTACCTTTAGCAAATCGTTTTGGACATAAACGACATGCAAATCTTTTATATGTATCTGAATCTTTGCTAAGATCCTCATGATTGTCAGCTTCATGAGTTTTAACATGTTTGTTCAGAAAAGGGAGTCTTTTATAGCTTTTTCCACATGTAGGACAGGAAAACATGATTGATCTAATTTACTCCTCAAACTCTAGAGGTCCTTCAACCTTTTAAAATCAGTATGACTGAGAGAATTTATATCTCTGTATATACCTCTTACAGTCGGGTCTGTTCTGTATAGATCTCTTATACATGTGCAGCAATTGGCTAGCTAGAATATATCACATCTCAAAGCATAAACATCTTTTCTGAAAGTATGTCTGATTGTGGCTGAAGGTTCAAAATACCTCCTCAATTCTAAAATGAGGACATCAAAAAAAAGCTCCTTGAATTTAATGTCAACGTCACGTCCAAATTGTTCAGGTTTGAAAAGGACTGGCAGAATTAAATTCTCGAAATGTTCTGAGTTTCCAGAATAAACTACATATAGAGATATTTTCTCTTCAGATTCCAAGGTTTTTATGTGACCCCAGTCTAAACTGTTCCCTATTCTAATACCCCTTCTAGACTGTAGAAGATAGTGAAGATCTCTTTTATCGGAATACACTTTGAAAATTATGAGGCTCACTATTAATTTTTTTGTTATGAGCAACAGGTCACATGATCTACCGTAACACTTATTTTCAGAGAGGAGTGTCCCCAACCTTCGATATAGGTTAGCTCCTATATGATTGTGTATAGCGTCTAAACTTTCACATATATCATAAAGCCTGTGGTATAACCCATGAAGGTAATTAAGTCTATTAATGAATTCTTCTATTTCACCCCAAGGTTGAAGAGTTGGAAATCGCCTTTTAATAAAATACCTCTAGGTAGAATTTCTGTTTAAGACAGACCGTGCTTTCACATATGCTAAACTAAAATTGTGCAGACTGTTTCTATCATGCTCTAATAATACAACGAGCTTCCATATTATATCTAGAGGAAGGTCATTAAATGTTGTGGTGCTTTCAAGCTTGTCCATAACACATACTTGTGTAAAAAATCTAAAGAATACAAATATCTGATATGAACTACGTTCTATAATATCTCTCACCCTTGCAGCCAGGGGTGTCTAGCCGATGTATATAAGTTGGGAGTTGTGATCAGTAGTCTCCAGTGTCCAACTCCTGCAGCTTGGCATCTACGACCTCGACATTGTCGCAAAGTGTCTTCCACTGGTAAACAGTCAGAACCGATCCTCCTTTCTTGATTGGCTGCCACAGGACCGAGTCTGGATCTTCAGGATCACCGGCAGTCTCCACTCTCAGTACCGTATATATGGAAATGAGCGGCTCTCCGATGAAGTCAGCGTCCACCAGGATGCATTTTCTGAAAAAAAATTTAGAATTAATATTCAAATCAATATGATAATTATCTATACATATGATATAACAGTAAATTCTTTTTCTATTTACCTTTAAATATACTTATAATAAATGTTATTATGTATGAATCTTACACCAGTTTCTAATGAATTACTCTTTCATGTAAAGCAGCACAGTTTTTTCAGTTAAAATATCGAATCATGTAACATTAAACAACTGAATAAGATAAAAGAAAAAATATGACCTAACTTACCTGTAGGGTCGGGGTACTCCACGACGAATGAACTCAGGCTCTAACCAGCACAGGACCTCAGACCCTTTTTTTGGGCCCCTCACCATGGATTCAGTCTGCTGTGGAGATGCTGTGAAGTTACTAGCCCTAGGCCTTGGACTGGGGGTTGACACCTTTACCGGGGAGGCGTCACTTTTATGGCCCACAGGATGATGAGCATTACGTGGCGGAGTGGCGGGAACACTGGGACCTTCAGCTGCTGGTACCGGTGCTGCTGCTGCTGCTGCTGCAGGTACCGGCGCACGAGTGGGTGATCGTTGCAATGGACGCTGTGGAGAGGGCGCTGCAGCTGCTGCTACCGCCGCTCCCACTGAGGGCGAAGAGGGGCGCGGAGTAGATGGCCGTGGGGCTTCTCGGACTTGGGCTTTTCCTTTCTTAACAGGTCTACCCCTAGCAACACTAGGTTGAGGAGTTGGTGGGTCTACTATTGCAGTCTCATCTTCAGTCTCACAGTCAGCGTCGTCCTCACCCTCGTCGTCGTCCTTATCCTCGTACACCAAAGCCTTCACAGATTTTTTCTTAGGAGGTGTGAATACATCGTCATCACTGGGTACATCATGGGTCCAAACGTCCTCGTCACCTTCCTGTGGTGGTGGGCATACGCCTGCTGATGAACGCTGTGGTGGAGTATTCTCCTCAGCAAGCAGAGCTGTTAGGGTCGACCTACGTGTCTTCTTCCTTTTCAGAGCTGGCTGAGAGATAAATAAAAAAAAAAGACTTTGTTAGAAATAAATATCTCAACTATGCATTTCTTTGTGTGTGTGTGTGTGTGTGTGTGGGTGTGTGGGTGGACCTTATGAGGTACTCTACGGGAATGGGGATACCTTATGAGGTACTTCATCCTTGTGAGGTAACCTCACAAGGAAATGCCCTTATTTGGGCATTTTAGGTCATAAAACTAATTTTCTGAGTTTTTGAGTCAAGACCTCACAAGGCATTAAGTGTGTTTAATATTGTGTTTAGGTGTGTTTAGTAAACCCAGTCAAACACAGTATTCTTAGTGGTTCCACACACACTCACTAGGTGGCTCTTCTGTGCCATGGTAGTTATCCCACCTGCTGTCCTGCCACAATACCTCATAAGGGCACCCCAGGCAATATAAGGAAACACACCATCAGGTTGTCTATAGATAAACACAGTATCCGATTACCTCCTGCACTAGATAACTCTGACATGTAGACTGAGAGCTACTAACTTGCCATACTAACATACCCAATTTGTTAGATATGGGACTTACATTCTATCAAAGTTATCTTGCAAAAGGTGTATGTTAAGAGTCTCTAAGTTACAATGGTATCAATTTTGCCTGGTTTACCTACAGTTATTAGTCAATCTACAACAATATATCCACATTCTCTCCAAACAGCAGGCTGTCTGGAATTATAATACAATATTTCATGAATATGGAACGCAGTAGTTGCAGAATATTTTTGTTGTCCTTGTATTTTTTCAGTTTAACTAGTAACATCAACCTTTGAGTAGTTATTCAACACAAAGACCACCTTTGTGTGATGCCCTATATTGATATAACCTCACAAGGAGTTGTATATAACTGTGTGTCTAACATAGATAGGATGACAGTGTCTGTCTAACATAGATATAGAGAGATAACCTTTCAGTAGTATGACCTTTATTACTGTGTTAGGACAAAAATGTGTCAATGAACCTCACGATCCTATTCATGTCAATGAACCTCACCATCCTATCCATATCAGACACACACAGTACATGGGTACTCCTTATGAGGTCCTATCCATATCAGACGCACACAGTACAAGGGTACTCCTTATGAGGTCCTATCCATATCAGACACACACAGTACACGGGTACACCTTATGAGGTCATATGTGAGCCAGCAAGCTAAATGGACTGTCCAAGGGGGATTAGTACCAATTCTGACCACCAGGGGGACACCACTAAGGCTTAAAAAGGGGAAACTAGACCGAAAATTCTATTATACTAGTTTTTCATGAGGATTTCAATAGTCCTAAAGGGAAATTTCCATTTTTAGTCCAAACCTTCCAAATTTAGAATGCAAATAGAACATTTTTAGGGAATTTCAGGGCATAAATCAGTGTATTTGTTGATATGTGTTGCCATGGAAACAAGATTTCCACTCAAAATAGAGGAATAAAAAGGACCATTGATAGCCCCACTCACAGGAATGAATGTACTTAAAAAATGGTAAAAATCCTATTTCTAGGTCAAATTCTATGAGAAAATGATTTTAAAGAATATGATAATTTTCCTTATTTGCATAATTATGCATACTTATACTAATCTCGAGTTATCTCGGGAAATATGCAAGTTAGAGGTTATTTGGGATAGCGATAGGTCAGTGATCACCCAAATTCCTAGACCCATAACTCATAAACTAGAAGAGATATTTTCTTATGTAATACATCATTGAAAAGCTCATGACCTGAATTTAGAAATTGACTTTTCCCCTCGGGGGGACCCTTTTGCCTTGGCTGGACACATATAACATGGTTATCGAGTTTAGGCACTGATTTCAGTTCCTAAAATGGATAATATGAGTTCTGATACCTGGGGATATAAGAACCCAAAATTGACAGTGGAGCGGACATACCTTGACAACGAGTTGACACGAAAGTAAATTCTCCATTTTTGAAGATTATAGACCAAATCTGACAAAATAATTTCAGCAGTATATCCTTTACATGTTATTCTAACTTTCTGTCGGGTAGATTACTTTATATTATGGCTGAATTTAACATAAAAAAATCATAACAATTCGAAGCGGGCGACTGGCCATGCGTGTTCGCCATTCTCTCAACACTACAGGTGCCACCGCCTGGTGTGTACAGAATGGATTAGGCTATAGACTGGCGCAGCTCTGTCTCAACGTATTCGCAGTAGTAGATCTACGAGAATGGGAGTTGCAGGAGGTCGCCAGCTTAACCATATGTTAACATGAAACCAAGATGGTGGAGGGATGTCTTGTCGACTCCAAAAAGAAAACAATGGATTCTATCCATTTTAAGGGTAAATACTTAGAATTAATGGTGGAAACCATGTTATATATGCAATATGTAATGAATAGACTTGCACACGTTGGCTTCATGGGTTTGATAGAGGCATTCGCCTCCGGCTCATGCTTCTATCACCCCCTGAATCCGACAAGTGCAAGTCTATTCATTATATATTACATTCCTATCCATGTCAGACACACACAGTACAAGGGTACTCCTGATGAGGTTCTATCCATGTCAGACACACACAGCACAAGTGTATTCCTTATGAGGTCCTATCCATATCAGACACACACAGTCCAAGGGTACTCCTTATGAGGTCCTATCTATATCAGACACACACAGTACATCAATATACTTTATGAAGTCTATTCATATCAGACACACCCAGTACATGGATATTCCTTATGAGGTTCTATCCATGTAAATCTGTCCATGTAGGGTGAGGGAAGGATACTTTCATATACACTCCATATAAGACACACAATTATGCACAACCTGTTCTTATGAGGTACTCACAATGTAGGATTATGAACATTACTTGAAATCTAGAATTTTTTTTTAATTTAAGCTATTGATAATGCCCATAGGTTGAAGGAATAAACATGCCCCCATCATAGTAAAGCTAACTAGCTGCAGTTAAATGACCCCAGCATACTGAGTCATATTACCCATGTTTTTCTAATTAATGAGTGGCAGATATTCCTTGGGGAAGGGGTGAAGTTTCAACCATCCCTCTGCTGGTACTGAACCTCATAAGGGCAAAGACACACAACACACAATGCATTTGTAAACTAGCACTGAGATGGTGAAAAGGGCCATATCATAGATATTATAAGACTAACAGGCTTGCTGACAAGATAATAAGAGTTTTTCTAATCCTAATAGCTCTACACACAATCATTTATCCATTCACAGCTTTGTACATTCTTAGAAAACATAAAATGTGTTTTGTAGTCAATTTGATTTTTAGTCAAAGAAGGACATAAAGTGCATCTCAGGTATAATCATTGTGGTGTTTGATGGCTTGTCACTAATAGACACAGAGGGGGTTCTGTCAATGTTGGGTTCAGACACACCAGATATACCTAGGTTGGCCCTGTGAGGTTGTATCCATGTAATATTCACACACATAATTTTATATATGTCACCTTTGTGAGGTCTCCCCAAATGTCAGTTATAAAGTTGATCTTACTTAAGTTGTATTCTTGTATACTGAAACCCTGGTTACTATGGTAACTAGGTCATCTCTGCTGTAGTGTGATGTTTATCTGACTAATGATTGCCAGATGTTCTCTGGGAGGGGAAGCCTTCACTCTACCTCATAAGGAGAAATACTCCATCTCAGTCAGACACACATATTTCTGCACATAATTCTACACAAAGCTCTATAGACAATATTTTAGGGATGATGTGCAATGATCTTTCATCTGACCATGGGAACATCATATAGATGGTGTATGAGTAAGTGTCAGGAAAAAAGTGTACAAATGCCAGAAAACCATGGTTTTGGCCTTTAGCCATAGAAAAAAAAATATGCCTATCCTATCTATTTATATCAGTTTGGGTGGATGTTGGTTAAAATTTTTTGCTACAGTCAGTTGAGTGTAGAAATTTACTCTTTGAAGTGTCTGTGACAATGGCTCTTAAATCAGAATAAATCTATCAATAATAGTGATATATTGTCCCTTTAACACACCACATAAAAAAACCTTGTAAGGGGTTGAAATTGGTATCAAGATTTTAGCTGCCAGTCTAACGGTCCCTGATTTGTGGTTCAGAATGGGTGCTACCATGTCCAGTTGGCAAGTTTCCCGCCAATATTTATGCATGTTTCAATGAAAGAGCGGGAAAAACTGTGAAGAAAGATGAAGACAATGTCTTCAGTCTTCACCATCTTTGGGTGCACTGCAAAAATCAAGTTTAATCTATAGAGTGTAAAGTTATAATAATTATGCAATGTTACTTTTGGAATTCCAAACCAATTCCAATGCTTGAGGATTGGTTATTTTGAGCATGGGTAGTATCATCTCTGGTAGGCAAGTTTCCCTCCAAAATACATGTTTCACCAAAAAGAGCGGGAAAACTGTTGATTACAGATGAGGACATGAAATGGGTAAAAGTCATTAAGAAAATTTGCCCCAAATATGAGACAGCCTTTGGTCATCTATATAGAGCATTTTTTTTGCAGTTTTTGGGCACACTGCAACAATCAAGTTTTATCTATTATGTAATGTTCTGTTTGGAATTCCAAGCCAATTTCAATGCCTCAGGATACCCAATTGTGGGGGAAAGAAAGTGGATTGGTTATTTTGAGCATGCTTGCTACCATGTCTAGTAGGCAAGTTTCCCTCCAAAATGCATGTTTCATCAAAAACAGCTGGAAAACTGTTGATTAGAGATGAGTACATGAAATGAGTACATGAAATGGGTGAAGGTCATTAAGAAAAGTGGCCCCAAATATGATACAGCCTTTGGCCATTTATAAAGAGTGTTTTTTTGCAGTTTTTTTCTTTTTGCGCACTGCAAAAATCAAGTTTATCTATTTTGCGATGTTATGCTTGGAATTCTAAGCCACTTCCAATGCCTCAGGATACCCAATTTTGGTTTGTTCCTCTGATCACCAAACATGAATGGAGGTTGGGGAGTTTGTTATATGTGACACAATCTACAAAAAAGGCCCTTAGTGCAGGGTGCTTTAAGGTCCCTAGTCCCAGTACATGTAACATATATAGCCTATATGCCATCAATGTCTTTGTGAAGACCCATAGCTCTATCATATGTGACCCATCCTTACAAATTGGTACTGAAGTCGCACATTTAGAAGCCTAGATATAGCCTTTTCAAGTGGGATAGTGTAAAAAATATCATTTTTTTCAAAATTGACATTTTAGCATTTTTTTAACTTATGGGTAGATATCTTTTAGAATCCTTGCTTCCTAAAGTGAAAATAAGCCCCAAAAGCCCGAAAGACATAGTTTTAGGTTTTGTGGTTGTAGAGAATTACATAGGCATTATATAGCATTTATGATTTATTATATATTTAATATGTTGATTATCTCAGTTTAATCTATTATTAATCAATCCGACTACATTTACTGCTAGAAGATCCACAGAGGGAAGCCGGGTTCATATATGCAAGTGTTATATACCAAATGAAAGCTCTTGATGAGCTGTAAATGAATATGGCAGTATCTAAACATTTCCTATGTGCGACTTCCGAACCACTTTGTCAGGATGGGTCACATATATCATTTTAATGTCATACACATTTTAATTGATCAGCCATCTTTATGTGCTTATGAGATAGAGATGTCATCACAACTTTCTTACTGAGTCTGCTAAGGAATTGCTGGCATAGTGGAATCTTGGCTAACTCCTCATATAAAAGAGGTTGATATGTATATCCCGGGTTACCAATATGTGTGACTGGACAGATAGCCAAACAGAGATAAAAAAAGCTGGAGGGTTAATGCTATACCTAAGGGACCACTACATTGCAATCCCTGATTTACATAATAGTTTTATAACTGAAGAATATGAAATTCTCAGTGTTGACGTTGAAATTGGAGTCATGAAATATAAAATCTTTGTATGCTATTGTCCTCCAGACGCACATATTGATAAAACTGCTATCTATAAAAAACTCAGCGAAATCAGGAAAAATGTCACAAGGAATAGAAAATTAATCTTTATGGGTGACTTTAATGTTAACCTTCTCAATAAATAACATGTGGAGGAATCGAAAGTTGATGATTTTTGCACTGGTAATGAAGTCTTTCAGCTGATAACTAGACCAGTATCTGGCACCTTACTTGATCATATCTACACCAATGTAGACAATGTGGCTTTCCAAGGGTCACTCGATTACTATGTATCGGATCATACTCCTATTTATATGGTTCTAAAATGTGACAGAACAAAAATTAAGAAAAAAAGAGTTATGGCAAGGTCCTAAAGAAGATATGATTTTTTAACTTTCAAAAAATTATTAATCAGCTACAATTGGGAAGATGTGGTACTTATGCAAAACCCAAATGATATGTGGGCGACCATCTTGAATGTTATAACTAGCACCCTTGACGGCATGTGCCCTGTAAGGTCCATCACCATTCCAGAATATATACACCTCTCTGGCTTACGGATGATGTTCTTGAATTAATGCGCGTCAGGGATAAGCTATATAGAAAAGCAAGAAACACTGAACACAACTGAAGACTTGCCAATTACTTTAAACGTATTGTTAAAACAGCAATTTTCCAAAACAAAAAAAAAAGAGAATTCAGGAAAACTGACCCTGTTAAATTCTGGAATGCCATCCGTATACTGCTACCCAATTAAACCGGTAGCACTCTGATCAAGTTAAGAAATAATACGAATGGATTAATAATCCCACCTGCTGAATGTGCTGAGTATATAAATAGTTGTTTCACTAACATTGGTAAACAATTAGCAGATGCACTTCCCCCACCTACTACATACACTCTGGAGCAGAATCCATACGGTGTACCGGTTCCAGATTCAAATTTAATGTACAATATCTCCTATCTCAATTTAAAGAAATATATAAAGACTATTAATATCAGGAAGCCATCAGCTATTAAACATTGTAAACATTTTATTATAAAAGATGCTTTCATGTCTATCCCTGATGTAATTTTGATCTTGTACAACACATCTGTACGAGGTAGTACCTTTCCTAATACATGGAAGAAAGGGACAATTGTCCATCTTCATAAAAAACCAAACTCATTAGATGTTAATGACTTAAGACCAATTAGCCTTTTACAGCTCCATGGTAAAATCCTAGAAAAAAAAAATTGTCTGTCATAGGTTACAAAACTACATGGAAGACAATGGTCTTCTGTGTCCCACAGAACATGGGTACAGGAAGGGACGTTCAACCCTAAGCGCAGTCACTGAGCACCTAAGTAATATTATAAACAATATTATTAATGGAAAACCAACATACTGCATATATCTTGATTACAAAAAAGCATTTGACACTGTTTTCCACTCAAAATTATTGGGAAAGTTATCACTTTTAGGACTAAACACTAGGACTTGTAATTTTTTCAGGAATTACCTATCAAATATAAATCAAATAACAATAGCTAATGATAACTGTTCAAGCTCTAAAATTATAACACATGGGGTGATCCAGGGCTCCGTTTTGGGTCCTGTCCTATTTTCTATATATGTTAACTCCTTGTCTAAGGCCTGTGATTATAACATGACACTATATGCTGATGATGCCGTAGTCTCTGTCACCTCCCCAGAAGAAATGTGAATAGCTTTGACAAGAATCAAGGAATGGCGCCCACAGAACTCCCTGACTGTCAATGAAAAGAAAACTAAATGGATGTTATATGATGATGTCCACCAGGACAATAGTGTCTTTACTTTAAACAATGTTATACTCGAAAGAGTACATAGCTTCCCATACCTCGGCGTAACCTTAGATACTGATTTTAAATTTATTGAACTTAGAAATAACACTATTAGAACCATCAAACATGAAAATATCAACTATCCAGGATTAGAAAATTTATAAATCCTGAGACAGCTGTTGACATCTATAAGTCGATGATTTTACCATGTTTTGATTACGGTGACTTTATTGGGGATAGGGACCATAGAGGTGAAACAAAATAACTTCAACTACTACAGAACTGGGCTTTAAGAGTAGCCTATATGGTAAAACTTGAAGAAAACCCTCGAATGACTAAAGTAGAAATTAGACATGCAAGCAATTGCTCTGAACTAGATTTAAGAAGAGATCAGCACTTGTTTTTCTATGCTTTTCAACTAGCACAGAAAATAGAATATGTTAACCATAAACATCTTCCAACTCAATTACACACAGGAAAAAGATTGATAATTCCGCACTCACTAAAGCCTGTAGTATTAAGAAGTGCTTATCATAGAGCCAGAGTCAGATGGAATCAATTAAAAGCTCAGTACACCTATATACCTACGTTGGAAAAATTCAAGAGTAAGATAATATCTGATTATCCAAATTGTTTTATCTAAAAGTTTCATTAAACGCTTACTCTGTGTTGATACCAGATCCTCATCCCTCATCTCATCTCATCCCCACCACTTTCCCTAGCTAAGTAAGATAATTGTGAACTTGTTCTCTTTCCTATATCATAGAACTGTGTAACATTATTCCTTCGAGGCGGACATCATGTCATTTATATCTATTGAACCATAAATGTATATGTCTCCTACAGGGGGCCTAGCGGAGGTACCACAATGCGTGGATGCTAGGTATAAATACCGGTTACAATGTACTCAGTATTTTCCCAATAAAACACTTTAAAAAAGAATCCTTTAGGTCAAGTCTTTTCAAATGCATCCGTTTAATCTTCCTGCTGATCCTCACAGAATTTCCTGCATTTACAGACAGATCCACCTGCACCCCACCTTTTTATAGCAATTTTCACTCGAGTGCAAGATAGCCATCTGACACCAGTGTCATGACCTTAGTGGGCCGTGGGGCTCACTACTACATTTAAATATCTCAGATATTGTCAAGAAAATGTCCATAACTTTTTGAAAAATATTTTTTTTACATATTTTTTTTTTCATAAAAGGAGTGATTCAGCATATTAGTCATCATGATGCTGTAATGAAGTTCTGGGCCTGCCAGTCACAGTCCCAGAGCATCATACTGATGCTCTGGGACAGTATCAACCCCATAGAGTTGGCATGAGTGTATCCCTGGCGAGTTACTCTCTAGGCCTGCATTCATGACAATAACAATCACTGGGAATGATGCATTAATGCATTAGTGACCTTAAAAGATTTGAGATCATCATTGTTAACAAAATATGGGGAAAAAATGCCAAAAGTAATCAAACTTACAGTTGTAGAGCTAGCAGAGGTATTATTTGAAAAAAAAGAAGTGGAAAGTATTGTGTATCCCCCTCTAACATTGGGGTGGGGAGACACCCAACTAGCCCCATGTGTTTATGTGTCCTCCTGGTCACCAAACACACAGCACCATGGGATGTGTGATGTAATGTAGAAACGTCCTGGATCAGGATGGTCTGAGAGAGGTTATTCCCAAGACTGCGAGGCCATCATAATGTTGAATGTTAAGAGGGTCAATTCAAGCTTGTCTTGTAGCACTTGTTTGTCTTTTGAGTATGATTTGATTCTTGGTATTATCTCTTGTTTATGCTGAATTTGCTGAAGTTGTTTTGTTTCAGATATTCCCTAGGTTTCGGAGTAGCACTGATTATCCCTTCTAGTCTGTACGAAAGCCTCATGTGCCATCTACAGCCATGTCACTCCATATGCTATTAAATATACCAGCACTGTGATGCATAGTATGCTGCCTCTTCATGAAGCCCTCTCTGATATCATCCGCCATTTCATATATGAACCTTGAATAGTGCATCCCTTGCATAATGAATTTTACCAGCACCAAAAGGCATTGGAATAATCTCATCTCATTATACAGGGCATAACACAAAATTAATTCAAAATTCTAACTAGCATAAATAGTTCCAATGACCTGAGAAATGCACTTTTGGAACTTTAAGTTGATTCAAAGTAAAGATACCCTTTTCGATATCTTCATAGTATTACACTCATTCAGGGCTGGATTTTGTATGGTTTCTTCCAGGTTTCTTCCAGAAGAGACTGGAAGAATGTCAGAACACTCTTGGAAAAAAAGTATGTAAGCCATGACTTTTGCTAAATTCACCTGCTATGGTGAAGAGACAGACTGATGAGGATCTATAAAAGCAAGACCGGACATAAGAATACTAGTTTTCTTGCAACTGTAACTCAATTGCCTTCAAAATTTGGATCAATTTAGTGTCTACAACACCCCTCTCAAAAGACCACTCCCATAGTGTTAAAGTGTTAGCTCTAGCTTAGATAAGTGTATCAAATATGCTGCATGTTCAGTAGATGACATGACAATGTGCCCCTGTTGAACCGATTCTTACCCTCGAACCATATTATCATATACCATTTTATTATTCCATAAATTCTAACATATTATTGTATTAATCAAAGAATATCTAAGAAATTAATACATAGGTTGGTTCTAAGAGCTATAAGAGCGCTCAAACTTTGTATAAGAGCGTTCATGCCCCACTGCACACCAGCCAAGTCAGTTAGACAGAGTTTGTGACATCAAAGGGTCCGACCTAATGGTTCAGTGCACAAACTAATAACTTGTAAGTGAATGCAAACGGCCGTTAGGGGTGCCTGGGCACCACAGACGCCGTCATGAGTGTCTGAGCACTCTAAGGACTGAACAATGGGTTACATAAGCACGACGCCATAACCGTCCGGTCGCTCTAGCGTCGCTCCTGAGCAAGCTAGGTCAAATATCAAAGCATTTATGGAAAGCCCATAATTAGACGGTCAGAATGAGCCCAGGATCAAGGCGGAACTTCCATTATTAAGGAAGTTACGCCATGGAGACTGAATCGACCTCCGAGTGCACTACAGACGAATCGGCGCAAGTTACGCGCCTATCCAGCAGGCATTATAAACTTGGCATATTCAACTCCGCGCATGCGCAAAATGGCGGTTGTAGCTGCGTAAACGACCGAGATATGAGGGTCTGAAGTTACAGAACTGACCAAGACAAAGGGGGACACAGCGGCGCCCATGGGGGTCCTTTGTGGACCCAGTGACACATGAAAGCCTCCCCTCAAACAATTGCAGAGTTAGGCAGATGCTACTGGCCCCAGTCAGTCTGGAGGTGCTTTTCCAAGATTTGCTACAAATAGCCTGTCTGCACCTCCAAGAGGACAGAACACCAAGAACCGCTCTAGAGGTAACATCTCCAGCCATCTCCTGCTACCTGCTATACCACTGCACTATGGTGAAACTATGCTAGACAGGCATTGGTTTCCATCATTAGTGGCCAGAGGGTATCTTCCTCAAGACTTCCACCAGAGGGTAAAGTTATTCATTATTACATTATTCCTCTAAGCAGCAGGTCAGGAGCTAGGTGTGGGAACCCACCTAGAACTATGCTGGACATTGTATTATTAATACCTCACAGGTGGAGTGGAACAGAACATTATACTTTATAAATTACTGTATATTTACTGTATGTACAAATTACCTACATACTAACTACTGTATGATTGATATTTCTTACATGTTGCCTAAAGCTGAATAAACCAGTGACAACTGGAAATAACACTATTTTATGAGAGCTTAATGTATTCACACTATATACCACTAGTCTTATGATATTTCTCATATGACAACTTGATCATGCACAATAACTAGTATGACAAAGTGGTGGAGAACATCCTACTAAGATCCCATTTCTCACAGGCACATAAAAATTAAGCTGGCAACATTACTAAAAACAATCATACACACAGTAAACCCCACTCCACCCACCGAGTGACCTTGACACCATGTTCAAAAAGGTCACCAGTGAGGTCTCCCACACGTCAGTGAGGTCTCCCACACGTCAGTGAGGTCTCCCACACGTCAGTGAGGTCTCCCACACGTCAGTGAGGTCTCCCACACGTCAGTGAGGTCTCCCACACGTCAGTGAGGTCTCCCAAACGTCAGTGAGGTCTCCCACACGTCAGTGAGGTCTCCCACACGTCAGTGAGGTCTCCCACACGTCAGTGAGGTCTCCCAAATGTCAGTGAGGTCTCCCAAACGTCAGTGAGGTCTCCCACACGTCAGTGAGGTCTTCCACACGTCAGTGAGGTCTCCCACATGTCAGTGAGATCTCCCACACATCAATGAGATCTCCCACACGACAGTGAGATCTCCCACATATCAGTGAGATCTCCCACATATCAACGAGATCTCCCACATATCAATGAGATCTCCCACACGACAGTGAGATCTCCCCACATATCAGTGAGATCTCCCACATATCAATGAGATCCCCCACACATCAATGAGATCTCCCACACGACAGTGAGATCTCCCACATATCAGTGAGATCTCCCACATACCAGTGAGATCTCCCACATACCAGTGAGATCTCCCACATATCAACTAGATCTCCCACATATCAATGAGATCTCCCACACGACAGTGAGATCCCCCCACATATCAGTGAAGATCTCCCACATATCAATGAGATCCCCCACACATCAATGAGATCTCCCACACAACAGTGAGATCTCCCACATATCAGTGAGATCTCCCACATACCAGTGAGATCTCCCACATACCAGTGTGATCTCCAACATGTCAGTGATACCTACAAAACACCAGTGATCCCACACCTTCCACCATGGCCGACGCCGATGAAGGTCCTCAACCCAATCAGGCAGCTGAGAAGATAAGGGCCTATGAGAAGACCATCCAAGATGCAGTTACTGCCCTAGAAGCAAACAGAGCCCAACATGATGCTCATGCCCTTGCCTCAAAGGAAAGGGAGAGGATCCTCAGTCAACAATTAGATGACCATCGGAAGGCCCTAGAACAGGCACAACAACAGATATCAGATCTCATGAGGATGGTATCATCCCAGACCTCACAGCCTCCCACACCCACAACCACACCTGTCGTCACACCATCTGCCTCTGGATCCAAGGAGGATGTCATGATCTCCATGATGTCCAACATGACCAGGATCCTAGACAGACAACAACACGACGACAGGAAGATCAAGCAACACGAGGTAACCAAACCCAAAACTTTTTCTCACCCATCACCACTCATGTCAACAGCACTATTTATTGATCACAAATTCCCAGAGTATCTGAAGGACAGGTACAAATTAACAGACAGTGACACCATGGTAACATATTTACCCAAGTACCTTGAAGGACAAGCATTGGCTTGGTTTGAAACCTTCAAGGAAAGTGCCACACCTGATAAGTTGACATGGTCCAATGTAGTACATGAACTAAAAGAGTATTTTGCTACTCAAGACAATATTATCTCCAGGACTGCACTCCGTGCACAAGAGATAGATGAACCTGTATCTGATTATGCAATGTATCTCAGAAAAGCGTGTAATGCCCAATGCCTAAAGGACGACACCTTATTTAAAACATTCACCCAAGGCATGAGGCCCTGGATCTCTGTAGCTCTTGAAAACAAGAAAATAGACTCTTTTAACCAAGCCCTAGACCTAGCCTTAGAGGTTGAGACCCAAGAAAGATCTAGGAAAACAAGGGATGCAGAGTCTAACCCAAAGTCTACAAAAAGAAAGGTCCAGGAAGTCACCACTGGTTCAGAGAAGGAAGATGTTAACCTAATGTCCAGTGCCCATGTAAGGCAACAGGAAGATAAGGTTGTCTCCAAAGATCCCACCGGTAGATATAGAGGAAATAACTTTGACCCCAACTACCGCTCCAATAGAGATAGAGATAGGGGTAGAGGGGGCAACTACAACAACAACCGGGGGGGACACAACAGTAGAAGGGACAACAACTCATCCAACTCCAACAATGGTAACTCTTCATACAGCGATAGGAGAGATAGAACTCCAAGTAATGACAGATCATATAACCAAGGATCCAACAGTAGGAGCCATAGTCCGCATAGGAACTACAACAACGGATCCTACAACAACCAGGGTTACAACAACTCTGGATCCTATAGTCAAGGATCCAACGGTAGGAGCCACAGTCCACATAGGAACTACAACAGTGGATCCTACAACAACAATGGTGCCTACAACAACCAGAGATCCTACAACAACAATGGTGCCTACAACAACCAGAGATCCAACAACTCTGGTCAATACAGCAACTCTGGTCAATATAACCAGGGTTCCAACTCACGCCAGGAGGATTACAAACCTGACACAAGAGGTTACCAGGGGAACCAACACAGTAACCCCCAAATACCACCTCATGTAATGGATCAAATCTCCAAGCTCCTGGTGGCAAGCATCTCAACCGCCCCACAGAACCAGGAAAACTAGGATGTCACAGTGCCGATGGGCCAGTGCACTGTGACACCCCAAATACAAACAATCAATCAGGATTAACAAAGATCCAACCAGAGACAATTGCTAGTGCCAATATACCATCTAACAGACAGAGACGTCCATCAGTGATACACATCACCCCACCAGATTCATCATCAAAGGATACAGGTGAGAGTACCAAGCTTTCTATTGTACTTCTTCAAAATGGCTGTATCAATGCAAATCTATATGATGTTTCAGATGTACAATGTTTGGTTGATACAGGTGCTACTATCACCTGTGTCAGACAATCATTCCTCATGGACCTCCAGAAGAGATTCCATATCCAACTGAGGAAATCTAAAATCAACATCCATTTGGCAGATGGATCGGTGTGTCATGTCAGACATTCAGCTATGCTGAACTTTAGAATCCAAGGTGTCAGATTCCAATACCAATTTGCTGTAATTCCCAACCTCACACAGCCCGTTGTTCTCGGCACAGATTTCTTAAGCACTACAAAATCTCAAATTGAATTTAATGTTGATCCTGAACAAATTCTCAAACCCATTAGGGCAGTGAGGGATTTTACCATCCCTCCATTCTCTGAACTTGCAGTATTGGGTAAGGTCACATCTACTCAATCACTGCAAGGGAAAACTGGAGTAGTAGATAACCTCCAAAGAAATAACAATGCCCCATATCTAGTTCAAAGGGCAGCAGTAACCCCCAGGGAAAATAACAAACATCCCCTAGTGTTACTCAACACCAGCAGGCGCCCACATAAAATCAAAAAGGGTGCCATCATAGCTCTATTTCAGGAAGTCAAGGAATCTGATTTAGAAAAACCTCAACAGGTGTCAAACACAACCACACACACTGATCAATCCATCTCAGCCATACGGCCTGAGGATGTAACTCAATTCAGTGACACAGACTCAGACTGTGAGTCCACATATGCTGACCCTGAACCCAACTCAATCAGACTCTCTGAAATAGCTGCTATACATAGTGAGGCACATGACCTCGAGCCAGAATTGGAAGAGAATGTTCCACCAAAATCTGTGCTCACATCCAAAGATCAGCATGATAGATTAGGATCACTACTGACCAAGTATGATGATATATTTGTAGGAAAAGATGGAGACATTGGTGCTACACACCTGTATACCCACTCAATACATGTAAAACCTGAAGCAGTGCCATGTCATTTCCTACCATATAGACAAACACCAGAAAAACAGGCCGCAATAGGGGAAGAGTGTGAAAGGCTAGTACAACAGGGCATTCTGAGAGAATGTGCCGAGGGCCCCTGGGCCTCCAGATCCTTTTTAGTACAAAAATCATCAGGAGGCCATAGGCTCGTCACAGATTTTCGTTATTTGAACCAGAACACGATAAATCAAGCCTTATCTACACCCCGAGCCGATGACACTCTGGACATGATAGGGTCACTCAGACCAAGAGTATTCAGTAAGCTAGATGCTCAACAGCGATTTTTTCAAATTCCTATAAGACAGGAAGACCAGCATAAAACCGCATTCATAGCAAATGACAAAAAATATGTCTACGAAAGGATGCCGATGGGTTTAGCGACCGCACCTGCGGGATTCTGCCATCTAGTCACATTAATTCTGAACAAACTCAAATACAAATGTGCCCTACCATACCTAGATGACATATTGGTATTATCACCATCAATCGAACAACACTTCCATGACCTAGAAGATGTGTTCAACAGCCTAAGAGTTGGTAAACTCAAACTGAAGAAATCAAAATGTGAATACTTCATAGACAGAATAGACTTCTTGGGAATGAGAGTCACACCCATGGGACTGCAACCATCTCCCACAAAGGTGGAATCAATCAAAACCTTCCCAACACCAAAATCAGTCAAAAATGTCAGATCCTTCACAGGCCTATGCCAATACTTCAAAAAGTTTATCAAAGGTTATGCCCAAATTGCTAGACCATTGTATGATCTACAGACACATCTCAAAGCATTTGTCTGGACAGAGGATGCAGATAATGCTTTCAAAACTTTAAAGCATGCCCTCTGTACCAATGCTCTTCTCAGATATCCAAACTATGAGAAAGAGTTCAGTTTGGCAACTGATGCTTCCAATGTGAGCTTAGGAGCTGTACTCTCACAGAGAGATAATGAAGGAGTGCTCAGACCAGTAGCCTTTGCAGGTAGAACCCTCTCCAAACATGAGAGAAATTACAATACCACAGAGAGAGAACTACTGGGAGTAGTGTATGGAGTATTACACTTCAGACACTATCTAGAGACCAGACACTTCCAATTATACACAGACCATGCAGCCCTAATCCCACTACTAACCAATACAGGACTCACACATAGATGGGCCAGATGGGCTCTAGACATACAACAATTTTCATTCACCATCCAACACGTGAAAGGTGATGATAACACACCACCAGATGCTATGTCTAGAAGAGAATACCCAGATTCTGGACCCATGACTAACCCTCCACCCCCACCAAGGAGAGTTAGAGCAGCCAGTAGAACCAAGTTTGCAAAAGTAACAAAGAAAGTACCATTCAAAAGGGATGATCCACCCAACACCATTGAAAGGCCAGAGACACCCATTAGGGGTATCTTGAAGCAATCTACACACTATGTGTTTTGCCACTGTGAGAGAGAATACTCACAACTCTTTCCAGATAATGACTTCGAGCCTATTGAATTCTCATCACTCAATCAGATGCTGAAGGCAACTCCTAAGGAGCCACCCTTCACCCCACCTGACTCAGATGATGAAGATTCAGAAGACACAATATATGCTATCACTCAAGCAACTTCCAAATCAGTCAGATTCTTTGAACCGATGCAGGGAGAGGAAACATCAAACCATTTGTGTCCTATGACCACACGCTCAAAGACCAGAGAAATGATTCAGGAGGGCACACCAAAACCCCCCACACAATCACAAACTATTCTGAATGAGAAAAAGGTCACAGGAAACAAACCTACCAAAACCCCACCTGCCAGGAAAAATGTCACAAAAGACACTGCATCTACTAAATCAAGGAACTCTGAGACAAGGAAGAATGACAAAAAGCAAATTGTGCCTTTAAAGAAAAAAGTTTCCACTCCCACCAAGGCGAGAATAGGCCCTCCAAAGGAGCCTACACACCAAAACAAGAGTGACACACCCCCACAAAAGGCACAAGATAGGCCAATAGTCGATGAAAAAGAAAAAGAAAGAGACAGAATAAAACAACATGTGCTAGATATAAATCAATTACTGGATCAGATTCCCGACACATCCATCTCAGGTACGAACCTTGGCTTGGAACAAAGGAAGGACAAGGAACTATTGCCCCTCATACAATATCTTGAGGATGGGACCTTGCCTGCACCAAAAGCACAAGGAAATAGAATCATCAACCAAGGCCAGACATACACCTTGGTAAATGGTACATTAGTCCATATATGCCCCATAAATTGGAGAAAAACCAATACTGTACCACTTCAAATTGTTATACCACAGCAATGGGTAACAAGTACACTACAGTATTTCCATGACTCACCTACCGGCGGCCATCTTGGTTCCAGTAGGATGCTGTCAGCACTCCGACCTAGGGTATATTGGAAGTCTATGCTAGCAGACACAACAAAATATGTTTCCACCTGCCACACATGCCTCACAGCAAAAAGGCAAGTACACTCACACAAAACACCAATGACAGTAAGAGAGTACATGGCTTCACCAATGAAGTTCCTAAACCTCGACGCGGTGGGACCACTTCCCACAACTGCCAGGGGAAACAAACATATACAAGTCTGCATAGATTATGCTACCAGATATGCAACAGCTTGGGCTACTACTGACTTAAAAGCTGAAACAACAGCAGCAGAGTTCTACAAGAATATAATTTGTCATCATGGAACACCAGCCACTCTTCAAACAGACAATGGGACATGTTATACAGGTGCAAAGTTCACAAAGTTAACTAAACACCTCAAGATCAAACATAAATTCTCCTCACCATATAGGCCACAATCAAATGGGCTTGTAGAGAGATTCAATGCTAGCATAGGCACAGCGCTCAGAGCATTCTGCTCAAAGCACCAAAACAATTGGGATTCATTTATTGAACCCATAACCTTTGCATTAAACAACACTGAATCCCAAACCACAGGATTCACCCCTTTCTTCCTACTCCATGGAAGAAACCCAGCCACCCCAATGGACTTAGGGCTGGGAATACAGGAAGACATATACACCGTAGCAGACCATGTAGCCAACATGATAACAAATCAGGATACCTCTAGGAGGAATGCTATAGAAAGGGTCGCCAAGCTACAAAAGGAAAGAAAGGATAGATATGATAAGAAACTTACACCACAGGAAATCAAGGTCACCGACATGGTGTACCTAAACATACCAAGAATCCTGACCAACACAGAGTGTAAGAAACTTCAACCCCTTTTTATGGGACCATATGTTGTAGTAGATAGACCTAGTTTGACAAGTGCCAAACTCAAAAACTTGGACACCAATCTATTGGTGGCCAGACCAGTGCACATAGACAGACTGAAAAAGGTTGTGGCTGTCAGAAACAATGAATTTGCACACAGGCTTATTCCACATGAAGCCAAATACTACAACAAAATTGTAAGGAACAAAAATGATATCACCCTTACAAGAGAAACCACAGGCATAGGCCCTATCAAGCCTAGGCCTGCACACCACATACTAAAAAAAACATCTAGGTGTGGTGCAGTTTCAAGAAATTAGAAACAAATTGAGATACCAAAAGAACATAAGATTTTCAAAATATATTACAAATTCTCTTCATCCACACATAAGACATGTGTGACTGATAATGAATTACTTATATGTATATTATGATATACCATTTTATTATTCCATAAATTGTAACATATTTTGTATTAATCAAAGAATATCTATGAAATTAATACATAGGTTGGTTCTAAGAGCTATAAGAGCGCTCAAACTTTGTATAAGAGCGTTCATGCCCCACTGCACACCAGCCAGAGTCAGTTAGACAGAGTTTGTGACATCAAAGGGTCCGACCTAATGGTCCACTGCACAATATAATAAAAATGAGGGTCTCAGTGTGCGACCTCATGGTTCAGTGCACAAACTAATAACTTGTAAGTGAATGCAAACGGCCGTTAGGGGTGCCTGGGCACCACAGACGCCGTCATGAGTGTCTGAGCACTCTAAGGACTGAACAATGGGTTACATAAGCACAACGCCATAACAGTCCGGTCGCTCTAGCGTCGCTCCTGAGCAAGCTAGGTCAAATATCAAAGCATTTATGGAAAGCCCATAATTAGACGGTCAAAATGAGCCCAAGATCAAGGCGGAACTCCCATTATTAAGGAAGTTACGCTATGGAGACTGAATCGACCTCCGAGTGCACTACAGACAAACTGGCGCGAGTTACGCGCCTATCCAGCGAGCATTATAAACTTGGCATATTCAACTCCGCGCATGCGCAAAATGGCGGTTATAAACGCATAAACTACTGAGTTATGAGGGTCTGAAGATGCAGAACCGACCAAGACAAAGGGGGACACAGCGGCGTCCATGGGGGTCCTTTGTCCCCCTGTGACACATGAAAGACTCCCCTCAAACAATTGTAGAGTTAGGCAGATGCTGCTGGCTCCAGTCAGTCTGGAGGTGCTTTTCCAAGATTTGCTACAAATAGCCTGTCTGCACCTCCAGAAAGACAGATCACCAAGAACCGCTCTAGAGGTAACATCTCCAGTCATCTCCTGCTACCTGCTATACCACTGCACTATGGTGAAACTATGCTAGACAGGCATTGGTTTTCTATCATTAGTGGCCAGGGGCTATCTTCTTCAAGACTTCCACCAGAGGGTAAAGTTATTCATTATTACATTATTCCTCTAAACAGCAGGTCAGGAGCTAGGTGTGGGAACCCACCTAGAACTATGCTGGACATTGTATTATTATTACCTCACAGGTGGAGTGGAACTGAACATTGTACCTTATAAATTACTGTATGTTTACTGTATGTACAAATTACCTACATACTAACTACTGTGTGATTGATATTTCTTACATGTTGCCTAAAGCTGAATAAACCAGTGACAACTGGAAATAACACTATTTATTATGAGCCTTGAGATAATTACACTATACACCACTAGCCATATGATATTTCTCATATGACAACTTGATCATGCCAATTACTAGTATGACAAAGTGGTGGAGAACATCCTACTAAGATCCCATCTCTCACAGGCTCATAAAAATTAAAGCTGGTAACACAACTAAGAACAATCATGCACACAGTAAATTAAAGCTGGTACCGCAACTAAGAACAATCATACACACAGTAAGACCCACTCCACCCACCCAGTGACCTTGACCTTGACACCATACCCACCAAGGTCACCAGTGAGATCTCCCACACGTCAGTGAGGTCTCCCACACGTCAGTGAGGTCTCCCACACGTCAGTGAGGTCTCCCACATGTCAGTGAGGTCTCCCACACGTCAGAGAGGTCTCCCAAACGTCAGTGAGGTCTCCCAAATGTCAGTGAGGTCTCCCACACATCAGCGAGGTCTCCCACACGTCATGGAGGTCTCCCACACGTCAGTGAGGTCTCCCACACGTCAGTGAGGTCTCCCACACGTCAGTGAGGTCTCCCACACGTCAGAGAGGTCTCCCAAACGTCAGTGAGGTCTCCCAAACGTCAGTGAGGTCTCCCACACGTCAGTGAGGTCTCCCACACGTCAGTGAGGTCTCCCACACGTCAGTGAGGTCTCCCACACATCAGTGAGATCTCCCACACATCAGTGAGATCTCCCACACATCAGTGAGATCTCCCACACATCAATGAGATCTCTCACACATCAATAAGATCTCCCACACACCAGTGAGATCCCCCACACATCAATGAGATCTCCCACATATCAGTGAGATCTCCCACACATCAACGAGATCTCCCACATATCAATGAGATCTCCCACACGACAGTGAGATCTCCCCACATATCAGTGAGATCTCCCACATATCAATGAGATCCCCCTCACATCAGTGAGATCTCCCACACATCAGTGAGATCTCCCACATATCAGTGAGATCTCCCACATATCAGTGAGATCTCCCACACATCAACGAGATCTCCCACATATCAATGAGATCTCCCACACGACAATGAGATCTCCCGCACATCAATGAGATCTCCCACACGATCAGTGAGATCTCTCACACAACAGTAAGATCTCCCACACATCAGTGAGGTCTCCCACACGTCAGTGAGGTCTCCCATACATCAATGAGATCTCCCACACGACAGTGAGATCTCCCACATATCAGTGAGATCTCCCACATATCAGTGAGATCTCCCACATACCAGTGAGATCTCCCACATACCAGTGTGATCTCCAACATGTCAGTGATACCTACAACACACCAGTGATCCCACACCTTCCACCATGGCCGACGCTGATGAAGGTCCTCAACCCAATCAGGCGGCTGAGAAGATAAGGGCCTATGAGAAGACCATCCAAGATGCAGTTACTGCCCTAGAAGCAAACAAAGCCCAACATGATGCTCATGCCCTTGCCTCAAAGGAAAGGGAGAGGATCCTCAGTCAACAATTAGATGACCATCGGAAGGCCCTAGAACAGGCACAACAGCAGATATCAGATCTCATGAAGCTGGTATCAACTCAGACCTCACAGCCTCCCACACCCACCACAACACCTATTGTCACACCATCTGCCTCTGGATCCAAAGAGGATGTCATGATCTCCATGATGTCCAACATGACCAGGATCCTAGACAGACAACAACAAGACGACAGGAAGATCAGGCAAAACGAGGTAACCAAACCCAAAACTTTTTCTCACCCATCACCACTCATGTCAACAGCACTATTTATTGATCACAAATTCCCAGAGTATCTGAAGGACAGGTACAAATTAACAGACAGTGACACCATGGTAACATATTTACCCAAGTACCTTGAAGGACAAGCATTGGCTTGGTTTGAAACCTTCAAGGAAAGTGCCACACCTGATAAGTTGACATGGTCCAATGTAGTACATGAACTAAAAGAGTATTTTGCCACTCAAGACAATATTATCTCCAGGACTGCACTCCGTGCACAAGAGATAGATGAACCTGTATCTGATTACGCAATGTATCTCAGAAAAGCGTGTAATGCCCAATGCCTAAAGGACGACACCTTATTTAAAACATTCATCCAAGGCATGAGGCCCTGGATCTCTGTAGCTCTTGAGAACAAGAAAATAGACTCTTTTAACCAAGCCCTAGACCTAGCCTTAGAGGTTGAGACCCAAGAAAGATCTAGGAAAACAAGGGATGCAGAGTCTAACCCACAGCCTACTAAGAAAAAGGTCCAGGAAATCACCACTAGTTCAGATGAAGATGTTAACCTAATGTCTAGTGCCAATGTAAGGCAACAGGAAGCTAAGGCTATATCCAAAGACCCTACCGGTAGATATAGAGGAAATAACTATGACCCCAACTACCAATCCAATAGAGGTAGAGGTAGGGGGGGCAACAGCAACAACCGGGGGGGTCACAACAGTAGGAAAGACAACAGCTCTTCCAACTCCAACAATGGTAACTCTTCATACAGTGATAGGAGAGACAGAACCCCAAGTAATGGCAGATCCTATAATAATCAGGGATCCAACAGTAGGAGCCATAGTCCACATAGGAACTACGACTCTGGATCCTACAACAACAATGGTTCCTACAACAACAGCCAGGGTTCAAACAACTCCGGATCCTAATATCAAGGATCCAACAGTAGAAGCCATAGTCCACATAGAAACTACAACAGTGGATCCTACAATAACAACAATGGTGCCTACAACAAACAGGGATCCAACAACTCTGGATCCTACAGCAACCAGGGTTCAAATAACTCTGGGCAATACAGCAACTCTGGTCAATATAACCAGGGTTTCAACCCACATCAGGAGGATCACAAACCTAACACAAGAGGCTACCAGGGGAACCAACACAGTAACCCCCAAATAATACCTCAAGTGATGGATCAACTCTCCAAGCTCCTGGTCGCAAGCATCGCAACCACCCCACAGAACCAGGAAAACTAGGATGTCACAGTGCCGATGGGCCAGTGCACTGTGACACCCCAAATACAAACAATCAATCAGGATTAACAAAGATCCAACCAGAGACAATTGCTAGTGCCAATCTACCATCTAACAGACAGAGACGTCCATCAGTGATACACATCACCCCACCAGATTCATCATCAAAGGATACAGGTGAGAGTACCAAGCTTTCTATTGTACTTCTTCAAAATGGCTGTATCAATGCAAATCTATATGATGTTTCAGATGTACAATGTTTGGTTGATACAGGTGCTACTATCACCTGTGTCAGACAATCATTCCTCATGGACCTCCAAAAGAGATTCCATATCCAACTGAGGAAATCTAAAATCAACATCCACTTGGCAGATGGATCGGTGTGTCATGTTAGACATTCAGCTATGCTGAACTTTAGAATCCAAGGTGTCAGATTCCAATACCAATTTGCTGTAATACCCAACCTCACACAGCCCGTTGTACTCGGCACAGATTTCTTAAGCACTACAAAATCTCAAATTGAATTTAATGTTGATCCTGAACAAATTCTCAAACCCATTAGGGCAGTGAGGGATTTTACCATCCCTCCATTCTCTGAACTTGCAGTATTGGGTAAAGTCACATCTACTCAATCACTGCAAGGCAAAACTGGAGTAGTAGATAACCTCCAAAGAAATAACAATGCCCCATATCTAGTTCAAAGGGCAGCAGTAACCCCCAGGGAAAATAACAAACATCCCCTAGTGTTACTCAACACCAGCAGGCGCCCACATAAAATCAAAAAGGGTGCCATCATAGCTCTATTTCAGGAAGTCAAGGAATCTGATTTAGAAAAACCTCAACAGGTGTCAGACACTACCCCACACACTGATCAATCCATCTCAGCCATTCGGCCTGAGGATGTAACTCAATTCAGTGACACAGACTCAGACTGTGAGTCCACATACGCTGACCCTGAACCCAACTCAATCAGACTCTCTGAAATAGCTGCTATACATAGTGAGGCACATAACCTCGAGCCAGAATTGGAAGAGAATGTTCCACCAAAATCTGTGCTCACATCCAAAGGTCAGCATGACAGATTAGAATCACTGCTGACCAAGTATGATGATATATTTGTAGGAAAAGATGGAGACATTGGTGCCACACACCTGTATACACACTCAATACATGTAAAACCTGAGGCAGTACCATGTCATTTCCTACCATATAGACAAACACCAGAAAAACAGGCTGCAATAGGGGAAGAGTGTGAAAGGCTAGTACAACAGGGCATTCTGAGAGAATGTGCTGAGGGCCCCTGGGCTTCCAGATCCTTTTTAGTACAAAAACCATCGGGAGGCCATAGGCTCGTCACAGATTTTCGTTATTTGAACCAAAACACGATAAATCAAGCCTTATCTACACCCCGGGCCGATGACACTCTAGACATGATAGGGTCACTCAGACCAAGAGTATTCAGTAAGCTAGATGCCCAACAGGGATTTTTTCAAATTCCTATAAGACAGGAGGATCAGCATAAAACCGCATTCATAGCAAATGACAAAAAATATGTCTATGAAAGGATGCCGATGGGTCTAGCGACCGCACCTGCGGGATTCTGCCATCTAGTCACATTAATTCTGAACAAACTCAAATACAAATGTGCCCTACCATACCTAGATGACATATTGGTATTATCACCATCAATCGAACAACACTTCCATGACCTGGAAGATGTGTTCAACAGCTTAAGAGTTGGTAAACTCAAACTGAAGAAATCAAAATGTGAATACTTCATAGACAGAATAGACTTCTTGGGAATGAGAGTCACACCCAAGGGACTGCAACCATCTCCCACAAAGGTGGAATCAATCAAAACCTTCCCAACACCAAAATCAGTCAAAAATGTCCGATCCTTCACAGGCCTATGCCAATACTTCAAAAAGTTTATCAAAGGTTATGCCCAAATTGCTAGACCACTGTATGATCTACAGACACATCTCAAAGCATTTGTCTGGACAGAGGATGCAGATAATGCTTTCAAAACTTTAAAGCATGCCCTCTGTACCAATGCTCTTCTCAGATATCCAAACTATGAGAAAGAGTTCAGTTTGGCAACTGATGCTTCCAATGTGAGTTTAGGAGCTGTACTCTCACAGAGAGATAATGAAGGAGTGCTCAGACCAGTAGCCTTTGCAGGTAGAACCCTCTCCAAACATGAGAGAAATTACAATACCACAGAGAGAGAACTACTGGGAGTAGTGTATGGAGTATTACACTTCAGACACTATCTAGAGACCAGACACTTCCAATTATACACAGACCATGCAGCCCTAATCCCGCTACTAACCAATACAGGACTCACACATAGATGGGCCAGATGGGCTCTAGACATACAACAATTTTCATTCACCATCCAACACGTGAAAGGTGATGATAACACACCACCAGATGCTATGTCTAGAAGAGAATACCCAGATTCTGGACCCATGACTAACCCTCCACCCCCACCAAGGAGAGTTAGAGCAGCCAGTAGAACCAAGTTTGCAAAAGTAACAAAGAAAGTACCATTCAAAAGGGATGATCCACCCAACACCATTGAAAGGCCAGAGACACCCATTAGGGGTATCTTGAAGCAATCTACACACTATGTGTTTTGCCACTGTGAGAGAGAATACTCACAACTCTTTCCAGATAATGACTTCAAGCCTATCGAATTCTCATCACTCGATCAGATGCTGAAGGCAACTCCAAAGGAGCCACCCTTCACCCCACCTGACTCAGATGATGAAGATTCAGAAGACACACTATATGCTATTACTCAAGCAACTTCCAAATCAGTCAGATTCTTTGAATCAATGCAGGGAGAGGAAACATCAAACCATTTGTGTCCTATGACCACACGCTCAAAGACTAGAGAAATGATTCAGGAGGGCACACCAAAACCCCCCACACAATCACAAACTATTCTAAATGAGAAAAAGGTCACAGGAAACAAACCTACCAAAACCCCACCTGCCAGGAAAAATGTCACAAAAGACACTGCATCTACTAAGTCAAAGAACTCTGAGACAAAGAAGAATGACAAAAAGCAAATTGTGCCTTTAAAGAAAAAGGTTGCCACTCCCACCAAGGCGAGAATAGGCCCTCCAAAGGAGCCTACACACCAAAACAAGAGTGACACACCCCAACAAAAGGCACAAGATAGGCCAATAGTCGATGAAAAAGAAAAAGAAAGAGACAGAATAAAACAACATGTGCTAGATATAAATCAACTACTGGATCAGATTCCCGACACATCCATCTCAGGTACAAACCTTGGCTTGGAACAAAGGAAAGACAAGGACCTATTGCCCCTCATACAGTATCTTGAGGATGGGACCTTGCCTGCACCAAAAGCACAAGGAAATAGAATCATCAACCAAGGCCAGACATACAGCTTGGTAAATGGTACATTAGTCCATATATGCCCCATAAATTGGAGAAAAACCAATACTGTACCACTTCAAATTGTTATACCACAGCAATGGGTAACAAGTACACTACAGTATTTCCATGACTCACCTACTGGCGGCCATCTTGGTTCAAGTAGGATGCTGTCAGCACTCCGACCTAGGGTATATTGGAAGTCTATGCTAGCAGACACAACAAAATATGTTTCCACCTGCCACACATGCCTCACAGCAAAAAGGCAAGTACACTCACACAAAACACCAATGACAGTGAGAGAGTACATGACTTCACCAATGAAGTTCCTAAACCTAGACGCGGTGGGACCACTTCCCACAACTGCCAGGGTAAACAAACATATACAGGTCTGCATAGATTATGCTACCAGATATGCAACAGCTTGGGCTACTACTGACTTAAAAGCTGAAACAACAGCAGCAGAGTTCTACAAGAATATAATTTGTCATCATGGAACACCAGCCACTCTTCAAACAGACAATGGGACATGTTATACAGGTGCAAAGTTCACAAAGTTAACTAAACACCTCAAGATCAAACATAAATTCTCCTCACCATATAGGCCACAATCAAATGGGCTTGTAGAGAGATTCAATGCTAGCATAGGCACAGCGCTCAGAGCATTCTGCTCAAAGCACCAAAACAATTGGGATTCATTTATTGAACCCATAACCTTTGCATTAAACAACACTGAATCCCAAACCACAGGATTCACCCCTTTCTTTCTACTCCATGGAAGAAACCCAGCCACCCCAATGGACTTAGGGCTGGGAATACAGGAAGACATATCCACCGTAGCAGACCATGTAGCTAACATGATAACAAATCAAGATACCTCTAGGAGGAAAGCTATAGAAAGGGTCGCCAAGCTACAAAAGGAAAGGAAGGATAGATATGATAAGAAACTTACACCACAGGAAATCAAGGTCACCGACATGGTGTACCTAAACATACCAAGAATCCTGACCAACACAGAGTGTAAGAAACTTCAACCCCTTTTTATGGGACCATATGTTGTAGTAGACAGACCTAGTTTGACAAGTGCCAAACTCAAAAACCTGGACACCAATCTATTGGTGGCCAGACCAGTGCACATAGACAGACTGAAAAAGGTTGTGGCTGTCAGAAACAATGAATTTGCACACAGGCTTATTCCACATGAGGCCAAATACTACAGCAAAATTGTAAGGAACAAAAATGATATCACCCTTACAAAAGAAACCACAGGCATAGGCCCTATCAAGCCTAGGCCTGCACACCACATACTAAGAAAGACATCTAGGTGTGGTCAGTTTCAAGAAATTAGAAACAAGATTGAGATACCAAAAGAACATAAGATTTTCAAAATGTATTACAAATTCTCTTCATCCACACATAAGACATGTGTGACTGATAATGAATTACTTATATGTATATAAAGCCAATCAAATTTGTAAATATATCAGTAGGTTATTGCCTCTGAAAGGGTCAAAGACTGGGACCCCCCAAGTAAAGCAGACATGAAGTCTAAGAAGAGTAAGGGTAACACAGTGGAGTGTCTAAAGCCTAATCCCCACATGAAAGAGCGCGCTATGCCAACACAGCAGTCTATAGAGATCAATTGACCTTATAAGCTACCCTCAGACAACTGTCTAGACGGTCATGAATGACTGTCCTGGATGACAGGAGGAGCTAGTTACCAGTACACAGATTACACAATAGACCCCCACAGTAGCAGACACTGGAGATTAGGTGCACCTACTCCAGAGAAACAATACCATGCCCACAATGGATGTGGGTAGGGTAGGCTACATAAGAAGCACTGTGGACCATAGCCCACCATCAGTCTTCATCCAGCTGCAGTCTGGAACTCAAGTCTACAGGACCCCACTTGGGAATTAGCCAGCCCACTTCTCCATTAGGAGAGACTGCACTAGGATAAAGAACACACCTACTTCACCTTCAACCTGACCTTACCATTTACTGGTCAATCTCTATAGACTCACCGGACATATTGCCAAGACAGCTCAATCTTGCAAAGGTACAGTTTGAACCACTTCATTTAAAGTGTTGCACCATACACTTAGACTTTACCAGCACCAAATCACTACAAATTTGACAAGACTTTAAACAGCAAACTTGCTTTACACAAGCACCATGGGGAGACTGAGAGTTTCACCCATACTGCTAACTATGCTGTTATTATATACTATAGAACCACTTACTGCAGGTTATACACCTGTGGTGAGACAAAACATAGGAGTAGTATTCAAACCTAGCCCTCAACCATTGGTCAATGGACATACAACCACAACACTGTTGTTAGCTATCCCCCACAAGATACCTCGGGCACCCGTTACCCAAGGATCCATAAGTGATAGAATACTCCAGTTGACCACTCCTACTCTACAAGATCATACCTCTGGTCAAATTATCCAACAAGCCAAAGAGCTTGACACCTTGCTGGAAATTGCAGACAAGGAGATAAATGAAACATTAGCCTCCATCAAATTGTTCCTATCCAACCCCATAAACACATTGGACAAGGCCAAAAGAGAGGCCATACTGGGTTTTCTAGCACCCCTGTTTCGCGGTGTGCTAGGTCTAGCCACAGTAGAAGATGTAAACCAAGTAATGGGACAGCTCAAGAACATAGATGAAATACTGAGAAAATTTGCTAAACAAGATCAGGAAGCAGCTAGTCTCATTGAAAAGATCACAGACAGACAAGATAAGTTTGTTAAAGCATACATCCAAGATAAGAAGGTACTGGACAGCACAATCAACACCATAGGTGACACCGTCAACCTGTGGGCCTCTAACATGTCCAGGTCACTTGACTCATATTCAAGGCACGAGAAAACTCAAAGGGAAAAAATGCAAGTATTAAATGATGCATTAATTATCATAGCAGCAAGAATGAATACAGTTCAATCACTGCAAAGGACAAATGCAGCCCTGAGGATGCTATCATCAGGAATCCTAACCCCTGATATAGTACCACCCTCAGACCTTGCTAGATACTTAATTGACATTAATAACAAACTTAGGATTACACACCCTGGAGCACAAGTCGCAATTAATGACTTAGATTTCTATTATTCACAGAAGCTGACCTCATACACTTACTCAGTTCACCATATATATATTCATCTGGACATTATAATTCAATCTACCACCTCTACCTTCAAATTGTACCAAATGATTACATCACCCATGCCTATAGACACACAGGAGACCCCCACCAGAGGAGTCACCAAATTACAAACCACAACTGAGTTTCTAGCAGTATCTTACGACGAATCATTATTCATCGAATATGGTAGAATTTATAAACACAGGCCTACATGCCCTGTAGCCATTTTTACTAACCAGGCTCAACAGATTAAGGAACATTGCAAGTTTACAGTTTCACCACTGCAAACACCTAACACCCATGCTATTTCCATTTCTGAAGATAAGTATCTGGTCACTACTAATGAACCCCATTACTTTATCAACTGCCATGGTAAAACGTCTGAAACTCGAAAAGCCCAGTCCTACTCAATCATAGGTGTACCCTGTGGGTGCACAATCAGTGTAGGAGAATTTCTCTTCCAAACACAAGGTTGCCCTGTAACTCAACCTTATCATTTCACTACATTCTCAAGACAATTAATTTACCATTCATGGCAGCACTTAACCAGATTTCTGAAACCAAACCAGATGAAAGAGAGAATCTTCCAAATTTCCCAGTAGTAAACCTTTATAGAACCTTAGAAAAACTACAGGAAAATCCAATCATGGATAATATTACTCAACTAAATTTAGAGCCCTTTGCCAAAACATTATTAAAAGATGCCTCCAACCTTGATAAGGCAATGGAAACGCGCTGCGTGGAATCATACCTACGTCGAGTTACAGAGCATCCAATCTTCCAAAGCTTAGGACTCATCCTAGGGATATCAGCTCACATTTTTATAGTATACATACTACTCAAATTATACAGACTAGGAGGGACTGTAGCCTACCTGCCTACAGCCAAAGCCTTCAGACTAGTCACCGAGCTGCCCCTACACAAATTGCTCCCAGATAAGAATCCTACCAAATTAACCCCTACAGAGGAAACTCACACCCCTTTCCTCACGATTCAGGAAACTCACACCCTGATAATTGCTATATTATTCACCCTGACCATCTACTCAGCCTACAGAATAATGAAGTACCTTAAGAAATTTGCACAGACACACTGTGGCAAGAAAAATGTGGCCAAGCGCACAAATCCCACAATATATTTTAAAATATATTGTGGAGACTCAAACTTCACGCTACCCCTGAGGCCAATACCACATGAATTTGATGAGATTAAATCAGCAGCTGCCCCGACCTATAAGGATATAGTGGTTAAAACCTTCCCACTACCTAAGGCTATATTTTACCTGGAATGGACCAGCAGTTATAACAACACAGAGAGGAGAATTTGCTTATCACCTCCCTCAGGTGATACACCTACCTTGGCGCACTAGGTTCAGTACCATACCAGCCCTTAAAAACAAAGGACTGTACTACTCCATGCTTCTCCAGAATGATTGTGGCACCAGCCCGGTGACCATGACAGCACTGGAAAATACAACAGATATAATTATTGACGAACACCAGGAGGAGACCGCAAGGTCAAACATGCAGACTATTGCTAATTTTCTAAACCACCAGCCCTCCCCGGTGACTGTGGAAACAGCCTAGGCTGCCCACAGCCTAGACTGCCCCCAGTCCACCACCAGGAGATACTGAGATGACACATCTCACACATGACACACACCTCCACTGTCAATGAAATTATCAAAGTATCGAAAAATTGATTTAGAAAAAAAAAATATATATATACACAGCCACTTGTTGATGTATGATATGAAAATCTATGGTATTCTCACAAAACCGATGATTAATGCGCGCATGTACGCACAGAATTGCGAAATTGCAAATTACAAATTGTAAATTGTACAAATCTAACATTAATATACATGAATGCAGGTAGATAACTAAGACAGTTTTTGTACCCACTAGCACTTGTATACTATGCCAAGGTTTACTTAAAGTAACACACTTTAGGTATCCAAGAAAATTGTTGGAAAAAGGAATGAAAAAAAAAATTTTGTTCAGAAAATTGTTGACATAAAACATGTTTACTTAAGATACTCACCAAATAAATCTCTTTCAGGGACACATACTCAAAAGGCTAGGGGAAAAGTCAATTAAGCAGCGGCCCACTGCCGAAATTGCCAATTAATACACCCATATAGCAAAATCAATGAGTAACTCAGAGACAAACAAGCCTATTGTACATGAAGTACTTTGTTTTTCCGGCCCTCGGAAAAATTTGTCTCAAATCCCAAAAATTGTATAGTGTAAACTAGATTGTACGCTTGTACCCAATTTGCACACTAAAATTGCATATTTGCACACCAGATTGTACGCTTGTACCCAATTTGCACACTAAAATTGTATGTTTGCACACCAGATTGTACGCTTGTACCCAATTTGCACACAAAAATTGTATGGTTGCACACTAGATTGTAAGTTTGTATCCAATTTACATTTGAATTGTATGTTGCACATTATACTGTATGTCTGTACCCAATTCATACACTGAAGTCAGATTTTAAGAAATCAACATTTCTATGTATATCCAAGCTGTACGCAAAATTATATATGTACATACAGAAACTATCAATTGAACGCAAAATAATATATTGGCATACTAAAACTGTCAAATGTACGCAAAAATTATATATTTGTACACCAAAAATTGCCAAATGCACGCGAAATTATATATTTGCATACTAAAATTGCCAAATGCACGCGAAATTATATATTTGCACACTAAAATTGCCAAGTGTACGCGAAATTGTATATTTGCACACTAAAATCGCCAAGTGTACGTGAAATTGTATATTTGCACACTAAAATTGCCAAATATACGCGAAAATTATATATTTGCACACTTAAATTGCCAAATGTACGCAAAATTATATATTTGCATACTGAAATTGTCAATTGAACGCAATTACACGCGAAATTGTAAATTTGCACACTAAAAGTGTCATTTATGTTCAATTTGCACGCTAAATTGAACATTGAATGCCAAAATGGCACACTATTTGCCAAATTGTATGTTGTACATAAAAATGGAAAGTTGTACCCAAAATTGATGTTACATAAGCAAATAAGCTCAGGTATGGTAAGATATAGAAACTCGGAAATGTACTTATACCCAGGAGAAAATTGTTTATACTGACAAAGCTCTACCACAAAAATTGCATTTGAAGCACTCCCCATTACTTCAAATCCTCTTACAAACAGTATACAACTCCAAAATAAGGTAAAAATTGTATAAATTGTACATTCCCTCGGCGAAATGACGGAGTTTCGCATTCTCTCGGGGGAGAGGGAGTATTCTATCATATACCATTTTATTATTCCATAAATTCTAACATATTATTGTATTAATCAAAGAATATCTAAGAAATTAATACATAGGTTGGTTCTAAGAGCTATAAGAGCGCTCAAACTTTGTATAAGAGCGTTCATGCCCCACTGCACACCAGCCAAGTCAGTTAGACAGAGTTTGTGACATCAAAGGGTCCGACCTAATGGTTCAGTGCACAAACTAATAACTTGTAAGTGAATGCAAACGGCCGTTAGGGGTGCCTGGGCACCACAGACGCCGTCATGAGTGTCTGAGCACTCTAAGGACTGAACAATGGGTTACATAAGCACGACGCCATAACCGTCCGGTCGCTCTAGCGTCGCTCCTGAGCAAGCTAGGTCAAATATCAAAGCATTTATGGAAAGCCCATAATTAGACGGTCAAAATGAGCCCAAGATCAAGGCGGAACTCCCATTATTAAGGAAGTTACGCCATGGAGACTGAATCGACCTCCGAGTGCACTACAGACAAACCGGCGCAAGTTATGCGCCTATCCAGCAGGCATTATAAACTTGGCATATTCAACTCCGCGCATGCGCAAAATGGCGGTTATAAACGCATAAACGACCGAGTTATGAGGGTCTGAAGATGCAGAACCGACCAAGACAAAGGGGGACACAGCGGCGTCCATGGGGGTCCTTTGTCCCCCTGTGACACATGAAAGACTCCCCTCAAACAATTGTAGAGTTAGGCAGATGCTGCTGGCTCCAGTCAGTCTGGAGGTGCTTTTCCAAGATTTGCTACAAATAGCCTGTCTGCACCTCCAGAAAGACAGATCACCAAGAACCGCTCTAGAGGTAACATCTCCAGTCATCTCCTGCTACCTGCTATACCACTGCACTATGGTGAAACTATGCTAGACAGGCATTGGTTTTCTATCATTAGTGGCCAGGGGCTATCTTCTTCAAGACTTCCACCAGAGGGTAAAGTTATTCATTATTACATTATTCCTCTAAACAGCAGGTCAGGAGCTAGGTGTGGGAACCCACCTAGAACTATGCTGGACATTGTATTATTATTACCTCACAGGTGGAGTGGAACTGAACATTGTACCTTATAAATTACTGTATGTTTACTGTATGTACAAATTACCTACATACTAACTACTGTGTGATTGATATTTCTTACATGTTGCCTAAAGCTGAATAAACCAGTGACAACTGGAAATAACACTATTTATTATGAGCCTTGAGATAATTACACTATACACCACTAGCCATATGATATTTCTCATATGACAACTTGATCATGCCAATTACTAGTATGACAATATAAAGCCAATCAAATTTGTAAATATATCAGTAGGTTATTGCCTCTGAATGGTCAAAGACTGGGACCTTCCAAGTAAAGCAGACATGAAGTCTAAGAAGAGTAAGGGTAACACAATGGAGTGTCTAAAAGCCTAATCCCCACATGAAAGAGCGCGCTATGCCAACACAGCAGTCTATAGAAATCAATTGGCCTTATAAGCTACCCTCAGACAACTGTCTAGACGGTCATGAATGGCTGTCCTGGATGACAGGAGGAGCTAATTACCAGTACACAGAGTATACAATAGAGCCCCACAGTTGCAGACACTGGAGATTAGGTGCACTGACTCCAGAGAAACAATACCATGCCCACAATGGATGTGGGTAGGGTAGGCTACATAAGAAGCACTGTGGACCATAGCCCACCATCAGTCTTCATCCAGCTGCAGTCTGGAACTCAAGTCTACAGGACCCCACTTGGGAATTAGCCAGCCCACTTCTCCATTAGGAGAGACTGCACTAGGATAAAGAACACACCTACTTCACCTTCAACCTGACCTTACCATTTACTGGTCAATCTCTATAGACTCACCGGACATATTGCCAAGACAGCTCAATCTACAGTTTGAACCACTCAATCTACAGTTTGAACCACTTCATTTAAAGTGTTACACCATACACTTAGACTTTACCAGCACCAAATCACTACAAATTTGACAAGACTTTAGAAACAGCAAACTTGCTTTACACAAGCACCATGGGGAGACTGAGAGTTTCACCCATACTGCTAACTATGCTGTTATTATATACTATAGAACCACTTACTGCAGGTTATACACCTGTGGTGAGACAAAACATAGGAGTAGTATTCAAACCTAGCCCTTAACCATTGGTCAATGGACATACAACCACAACACTGTTGTTAGCTATTCCCTACAAGATACCTCGGGCACCCGTTACCCAAGGATCCATAAGGGATAGAATACTCCAATTGACCACTCCTACTCTACAAGATCATACCTCTGGTCAAATTATCCAACAAGCCAAAGAGCTTGACACCTTGCTGGAAATTGCAGACAAGGAGATAAATGAAACATTAGCCTCCATCAAATTGTTCCTATCCAACCCCATAAACACATTAGACAAGGCCAAAAGAGAGGCCATACTGGGTTTTCTAGCACCCCTGTTTCGCGGTGTGCTAGGTCTAGCCACAGTGGAAGATGTGAACCAAGTAATGGGACAGCTCAAGAACATAGATGAAATACTAAGAAAATTTGCTAAACAAGATCAGGAAGCAGCTAGTCTCATTGAAAAGATCACAGACAGACAAGATAAGTTTGTTAAAGCATACATCCAAGATAAGAAGGTACTGGACAGCACAATCAACACCATAGGTGACACCGTCAACCTGTGGGCCTCTAACATGTCCAGGTCACTTGACTCATATTCAAGGCACGAGAAAACTCAAAGGGAAAAAATGCAAGTATTAAATGATGCATTAATTATCATAGCAGCAAGAATGAATACAGTTCAATCACTGCAAAGGACAAATGCAGCCCTGAGGATGCTATCATCAGGAATCCTAACCCCTGATATAGTACCACCCTCAGACCTTGCTAGATACTTAATTGACATTAATAACAAACTTAGGATTACACACCCTGGAGCACAAGTCGCAATTAATGACTTAGATTTCTATTATTCACAGAAGCTGACCTCATACACTTACTCAGCTCACCATATATATATTCATCTGGACATTATAATTCAATCTATCACACCTACGTCGAGTCACAGAGCATCCAATCTTCCAAAGCTTAGGACTCATCCTAGGGATATCAGCTCACATTTTTATAGTATACATACTACTCAAACTGTACAGACTAGGAGGGACTGTAGCCTACCTGCCTACAGCCAAAGCATTCGGACTAGTCACCGAGCTGCCCCTACACAAATTGCTCCCAGATAAGAATCCTACCAAACTAACCCCTACAGAGGAAACCCACACCCCTTTTCCTCACAATTCAGGAAACCCACACCCTGATAATTGCTATATTATTCACCCTGACCATCTACTCAGCCTACAGAATAATGAAGTACCTTAAGAAATTTGCAGACACACTGTGGCAAGAAAAATGTGGCCAAGCGCACAAATCCCACAATATGTTTTAAAATATATTGTGGAGACTCAAACTTCGCGCTACCCCTGAGGCCAATACCACATGAATTTGATGAGATTAAATCAGCAGCTGCCCCGACCTATAAGGATATAGTGGTTAAAACCTTCCCACTACCTAAGGCTATATTTACCTGGAATGGACCAGCAGTTATAACAACACAGAGAGGAGAATTCGCTTATCACCTTCCTCAGGTGATACACTTACCTTGGCGCACTAGGTTCAGCACCATACCAGCCCTTAAAAACAAAGGACTGTACTACTCCATGCTTCTCCAGAATGATTGTGGCACCAGCCCGGTGACCATGACAGCACTGGAAAATACAACAGATATAATTATTGATGAACATCAGGAGGAGACCACAAGGTCAAACATGCAGACTATTGCTAATTTTCTAAACCACCAACCCTCCCCGGTGACTGTGGAAACAGCCTAGACTGCCCACAGCCTAGACTGCCCCCAGTCCACCACCAGGAGACACTGAGATGACACATCTCACACATGACACACACCTCCACTGTCAATGAAATTATCTAAGTATTGAAAAATTGATTTAGAGAAAAAAAAAATATATACACAGCCACTTGTTGATGTATAATATGAAAATCTATGGTATTCTCACAAAAATCGATGATTAATGCGTGCATATACGCGCAAAATTGCGAAATTGCAAATTACACATTGTAAATTGTACAAATCTAACATTAATATACATGAATGCAGGTAGATAACTAAGACAGTTTTTGTACCCACTAGCACTTGTATACTATACCAAGATTTACTTAAAGTAACACACCTTAGGTATCCAAGAAAATTGTTGGAAAAATGAATGAAAAAAAAAAAAAAAAAAAAAATGTTGAGGAAAATTGTTGACATGAAAAATGTTTACTTAAGATACTCACCAAATAATCTCTTTCAGGAACACATACTCAAGAAGGCTAGGGAAAAGTCAATTAAGCAGCGGCCCACTGCCGAAATTGCCAATTAATACACCCATATAGCAAAATCAAAGAGTAACTCAGAGACAAACAAGCCTATTGTACATAAAGTACTTTGTTTTTCCGGTCCTCGGAAAAATTTGTCTCAAATCCCAAAAATTGTAGAGTGTAAACTAGATTGTACGTTTGTACCCAATTTGCACACAAAATTGTATGTTTGCACACCAGATTGTACGCTTGTACCCAATTTGCACACTAAAAATTGTATGTTTGCACACCAGATTGTACGCTTGTACCCAATTTGCACACTAAAATTTTATGTTTGCACACTAGATTGTAAGTTTGTACCCAATTTACACACTTGAATTGTATGTTGCACATTATACTGTATGTCTGTACCCAATTCATACACTGAAATCAGATTCTTTTTTAGAAAATCAACATTTCTATGTGTATCCAAGCTGTACGCAAAATTATGTATGTACATACAGAAATCACCAATTGAACGCAAAATTATATATTGGCATACTAGAAATTGCCAAATGCACGCGAAATTATATATTTGCATACTAAAATTGCCAAATGTACTCGAAATTATATATTTGCATACTAAAATTGCCAAATATACGCGAAAATTATATATTTGCATACTGAAATTGCCAAATGTACGCGAAAATTATATATTTGCATACTAAAATTGCCAAATGTACGCAAAAATTATATATTTGCATACTAAAATTGTCAATTGACACAATTTCACGCGAAATTGTAAATTTGCACACTAAATTGTCATTTATGTCCAATTTGCACGCTTAATTGAACATTGAATGCCAAAATTGCACACTATTTTGCCAAATTGTATGTTGTACATAAAAATGGAAAATTGTACCCAAAATTGATGTTACATAAGCAAATACGCTCAGGTATGGTAAGATATAGAAACTCGGAAATGTACTTATACCCAGGAGAAAATTGTTTATACTGACAAAGCTCTACCACAAAAATTGCATTTGAAGCACTCCCCATTACTTCAAATCCTCTTACAAACAGTATACAACTCCAAAATAAGGTAAAAATTGTATAAATTGTACATTCCCTCGGCGAAATGACGGAGTTTCGCATTCTCTCGGGGGAGAGGGAGTATTCTATCATATACCATTTTATTATTCCATAAATTCTAACATATTATTGTATTAATCAAAGAATATCTAAGAAATTAATACATAGGTTGGTTCTAAGAGCTATAAGAGCGCTCAAACTTTGTATAAGAGCGTTCATGCCCCACTGCACACCAGCCAAGTCAGTTAGACAGAGTTTGTGACATCAAAGGGTCCGACCTAATGGTTCAGTGCACAAACTAATAACTTGTAAGTGAATGCAAACGGCCGTTAGGGGTGCCTGGGCACCACAGACGCCGTCATGAGTGTCTGAGCACTCTAAGGACTGAACAATGGGTTACATAAGCACAACGCCATAACCGTCCGGTCGCTCTAGCGTCGCTCCTGAGCAACCTAGGTCAAATATCAAAGCATTTATGGAAAGCCCATAATTAGACGGTCAAAATGAGCCCAAGATCAAGGCGGAACTCCCATTATTAAGGAAGTTACGCCATGGAGACTGAATCGACCTCCGAGTGCACTACAGACGAATCGGCGCAAGTTACGCGCCTATCCAGCAGGCATTATAAACTTGGCATATTCAACTCCGCGCATGCGCAAAATGGCGGTTGTAGCTGCGTAAACGACCGAGATATGAGGGTCTGAAGTTACAGAACTGACCAAGACAAAGGGGGACACAGCGGCGCCCATGGGGGTCCTTTGTGGACCCAGTGACACATGAAAGCCTCCCTCAAACAATTGCAGAGTTAGGCAGATGCTACTGGCCCCAGTCAGTCTGGAGGTGCTTTTCCAAGATTTGCTACAAATAGCCTGTCTGCACCTCCAAGAGGACAGAACACCAAGAACCGCTCAAGACTTCCACCAGAGGGTAAAGTTATTCATTATTACATTATTCCTCTAAGCAGCAGGTCAGGAGCTAGGTGTGGGAACCCACCTAGAACTATGCTGGACATTGTATTATTAATACCTCACAGGTGGAGTGGAACAGAACATTATACTTTATAAATTACTGTATATTTACTGTATGTACAAATTACCTACATACTAACTACTGTATGATTGATATTTCTTACATGTTGCCTAAAGCTGAATAAACCAGTGACAACTGGAAATAACACTATTTTATGAGAGCTTAATGTATTCACACTATATACCACTAGTCTTATGATATTTCTCATATGACAACTTGATCATGCACAATAACTAGTATGACAATATCAAGCCAAAGCAC
The DNA here is from genome assembly GCA_949317995.1 of Acholoe squamosa. NCBI lineage: Eukaryota > Metazoa > Annelida > Polychaeta > Phyllodocida > Polynoidae > Acholoe > Acholoe squamosa. Next base: position 7,129,142 of record OX439036.1, on the reverse strand, counting down.
CAACAATTTAGATATCAGGTGATGATTTGGTATGCAATGGTCTCTACTTTGTTCAGTGTAATAAGAAAAACAAGGTGGAGAATAGTTGAAAGAAATAGGTTGCATCCATCTCAAAGCCAAAAAATCTAGGGAAATGTCCATAATCAAAACATAAGCCCAAGCTCCGATAGGCTGCATGGGGCAGCAGCATGATAGGCGGCACAGATATTCCTTTGTTCTTTTTGTTTACATGTGTCACTGAGAACAATAGATTTTGGCATGCTGCCTGTAACGCTGCCGCTCCATACCGCATTGTGGAGCCCTGGCAGGACATACTTATTTCAGAGTTGTCTATTCAAGACTACAACATAGTGTCCCTTTTTTAACTGGAGAACCCTGTGGGGTAAATGTAGCTAAATAGCAGCCGATATTAGTGGCTACTTTTTATTTTTACATATTAGGGGCTGATTATACTGACCAGTAGCGGGTCGCTCCTGATGATTATCCTAGTCATAGGGGTCGTGAGCTACAGTATAATGTTATGCAGTGTCCCCCAGATGTTAGTCTTATGAGGTACACACACAGAGTGTTCTTATGAGGTACACACATAATTACATTGTGTCTTTATGAGGTACACACACACACACAGTTACCGAATGAGTCCTTATGAGGTACACACAAGGGTAATTGACCTGTATTGACTCGATCTACTGTGTATAATAGAAGGGGAAACTATATAGCTTCGTCTACAGAAATATCATCTGACTCTGTGTTAATCAGAGCGAGTTATTATCTGTTACATTCTGTACTAGGTTGTAGTTAAAGGCCCCACTGGACTATATGAACTGCATGCCACACCCCTTTTTAAATGCCCTCTGTGCCAACTGATGTACACAGGTCAGCAATGTATCCAAAGAATACTAAGGACATATCTAATTCTTGCTTTTCTAAAATTGCACAAGTATGAGTGAACCTAAGGCAAATGATGCTATCTAAAATTCATTTCATATTGTTAGCTTATATTCAGGTAATAGCAAATGTAAATTCAAATCTTTCTACACAGAAAACCATTTGTCTATGTGAATGATAGGCAGACACAGAGTAGTCCCCCTGATTGGTTATTCACTAACAGTACCAGTTGTATGGTATACAATATCACATACATACACAACACCATGTGGATGCCTGAGACTGGGCACAGCCTTATAGAAATCTGCTAATTTCTAACTAAGGACTAACAGTTGATTTGTCATGTTCACACACCTAAATATATGTGTTAGCATGAGGTGATTGGTGTAAATTCTAGAATTTGTCATTCTGGTATAATGGCTGTTTAGAAGATGACAGCTTTTTGTTTTGGTGTCTAGATTCAAACCCAACTGCTACTTTTCTGGTCTGTGACCTCTGACCCTAGAGGTTTCAACACTTTAGGGTGACATACACCACATGTCTCAGGGCCCTGCATGGTCCCTCAGCCTCCTCTCCTTGACCAATCATATATCCCCAAAAGCACTACCAGGGCATTGCGAGGTGGGCCTTTAAGTACATGACGTGACTATGTTTACTGCACCTTAATATTTTGACCTGGCTATTTATCTTTTACTTTCAGTATCTCAACATTTATATAATAATTATCTAGCCTTTACTCAGACAAGAAAAATCTGCCTGTGACCATGTGCAGGAGTTGCCACATGCATCTAGACATGTATACCTACTAAGGGAGTGCTTACTATTTATCAGGGGGCAGGTTCACTTGGACGCGCAGAAATTTTCAAGGGGACAAACATAACTAGAAAAATGATGTTGAAATATGGATTGATCAAGCCCTGCCCTACACTTGGTGCATGCCTACACTCTCAAACTGGCCGAGATTTTTCCAAGGTTGGATGATGAACAATGTACGATGATTTTCACGCATCTCCCGTTTTTTTTATAGATTTAGGCACTTTTAACTGATGAACTCTCCCTGATTTCGATATTCTAATAGGCCTTTTAAACTCAGCAAAGCCTATACTAGATCTAGATTCCCACCACAGCGGTACAGAATGTTGTGAGGAAAGTCTCAAACCAACACTACCGGTAGTTGTGATGACACTGCCTCCCGGGCACTGCCTACACTATGCCTGCAGTCAGGGTGACAATGGTTGCTTGGTGTTGCATCACAAAACTTGCCACTCCCGCAGCACATCAGTGACGTCACGTGACATCAACTACGTCATATGTGATGTCATGGCTACCTATGGGCAAAACCGAAACCATAATAGAGTTGCAACGGTCGCTGCACTCCCAGCCGCTAACACGTTAGAGGGAGTATACATAAGGTACTTTCCGAAAGTGCCCATGTGGGCTGATACCCCTATAAAGCCCCAAGGGACTAGCCCTCAGGTCTCAGACTCCTACAAGACACTCCAGGTTAAGGTAAATACTATAAGCTACTTCTTCTTGGTTGGTGTTTTCGGAGCTAGGGCAGATGTACACACATAATTACATTGTGTCTTTATGAGGTACACACACAGTTACATTGTTTCTTTATGAGGTACACACACACACAGTTACCGAATGGGTCCTAATGAGGTACTCTGATGTTAGCCTTGTCAGGTACACAGACACAGTTACACTGTACCTTCCTTTGAGGTACACACACAGTTACACACAGAGTCCTTATGATGTACACACACACATAGAGGACTTGATCTTAGATATACTCCTGTCATACTAGTAATTATGCATGATCAAGTTGTCATATGAGAAATATCATATGACTAGTGATATATAGTGTAAATCCAACAGGCTCTTCTAAATAGTGTTATTTCCAGTTATCACTGGTTTATTCAGCTTTAGGCAACATGTAAGAAATATCAATCACACAGTTGTTAATATGCAGGTAATTTGCACATACAGTAAATATACAATAGTTTATAAAGTATAATGTTCTGTTCCACTCCACCTGTGAGGTAATAATAATACAATGTCCAGCATAGTTCTAGGTGGGTTCCCACACCTAGCTCCTGACCTGCTACTTAGAGGAATAATGTAATAATGAATAACTTTACCCTCTGGTGGATGTCTGGAGGAAGATACCCTCTGGCCACTAATGATGGAAACCAATGCCTGTCTAGCATAGTTTCACCATAGTGCAGTGGTATAGCAGGTAGCAGGAGATGACTGGAGATGTTACCTCTTGAGCTGTTCTGGAGATTCTGATTTCTAGGAGGTGCAGCCAGGCTATTTGTACCAAATCTTGGCATTGCACCTCAGACTGACTGGGGCCAGTGGCATCTGCCTAACTCTGCAATTGTTTGAGGGGGGTCTTTCATGTGTCACAGGGTGCACAAAGGACCCCTATGGACGCCGCTATGTCCCCCATTGTCCTGGTCAGTTCTGTAACTTCAGACCCTCATATCTCGGAAGTTTACGCTGCTATAACCGCCATTTTGCGCATGCCCGGACTTGAATATGCCAAGTTACTAATGCCCGCTTGCCGGGCGCGTAACTTGCGCTGGTTTGTCTGTAGCGCATTCCTTAGTCTGTAGCGAGTTCCGCCTTGATCTTGGGCTCATTTTGACCGTCTAATTATGGGCTTTCCATAAATGCTTTGATATTTGACCTAGGTTGCTCAGGAGCGACGCTAGAGCGACCGGAAGGTTATGGCGTCGTGACTTATGTAAGCTATTGTTCAGTGTTTGGGTGCTCAGACACCCATGACGGCGTCAGCGGTGCCCAGGCACCCCTAACGGCCGTTTGCATTCACTTACAAGTTATTATATAGTGCCCTGGGTGATGTAACTTGTGTATATTTGATATAGCTGGTGTGCAGTGGAGCATGAACGCTCTTATACAAAGTTTGAGCGCTCTTATAGCTCTTAGAACCAACCTATGTATTTATACAATACATTGTTTGATCAATACAATAATATGTCACAATTTATGAGATAATAAAATGGTATATGATACTCCACACAGTGTGTTTGCAAACTGAGGACTTAGCCAAAACAGAGTGTGTATGCAAACTGAGGACACACAGTATATGTATGCAAACTGAGGAAATGGCCACACAGTATGTGTTGTTAAACTCTATGTGTTGGAGTTACTATTAAAGATGAGTTCTGATAATTGTTTGTAAAGGAAATGGTAGACAGGATATAGTAAGGTGACTAATGATAGTGAGAAGATAACAGTTATAGATGATAGAAACAGGTATCTAACAGTGTATGCAAATAGAGGACATTAGTACACCATGTGGGCAAATACAGGACCTGGTTAAAGATAAGGTCCATAAAGTGTGTGTATACAAACTAATGCAGTGCACGTCTGCAAAAAGAAAACTAGTGTATACATACTCTGAGCAAACCGATGACATATCCAAAATTAGATTTTCATTGTAAAGGGAGTCCTTGTGATAAGGTTCCCCTTGGGAGTGAGTGGATATAGGAGGAACTGCAGAAGAGAAAACATTTAGATGGCTCTGATGTACTGTACAAAATTTTCTTCTGAACCTAAAACCAACATTAAGGTAATATACAGTCAAAAACACAGAAAAATAATCATGCAACTTTTGAGAAGATATGCATAAACAACTGCTGTATGTTTTCTCTGCTCTACTCTCTGACAGCTCTAATGTAGGAAGGACAAAGACATATTTATGTCAGTCCTCCCCCTGGCTTATGGGGTCTTTAGTCAGTCCTCACCATGTACTGTGGGGTCCCTCCCCACTTCAAAGCTTTAGCACTGCAGGGATTAGTTTACAACTTGACCATTTCTGTGACCCAATTAACCTAAGGTTCTGGTCACATTAATGGCATTGGCTTTATACAACAGGAATAGAAACATACATACATCACTTTTCATGTTACTCATAGACCCAAAGTCTGCTCTCAATCAACATTCTCATTTTTGTTTTTAGTTTTCATTAACTGACATATCATTGGATGGTAATACTCACGTGTACATTAATTCAGATGAGAAAAGGGCCAGCAATTGAATTCACTATTGTTGTATGAATGTGGACCACAAGAATTGAATTGTTATTAGACTTTGGTGCATGCAGGTAAATATCTATAATGTTCCCTTGATACAGACACCTTTTTGGTTCATATACCTTCTGCTGCTGATATGTGGGATCCTTGTTCAGTCACCGCCCTGGAGTGTGGGGTCCTGTCATTTTAGTGCACATGTTGGTGATATCACTGATATCATGGAATTGGTACATCAATATAGATCAATATAAATTTGTGTAAAAAGGGGTAGGCAGTTGCATGGATAAGGATATGTATTTTTTAAACATGACTAGTATCTAATTTGTTGGGAGATCATACAGGTACTATGTCAAAAATGATTTTCATCAAGCACTTAAGTCTTTTGACTTGCACAACTTCTATTATAGCAGGGACCCTAATACATGCTGGGATATCATGTGCGCAATTATGCACACAGAACTAAATAAGACCTGTCCCATTAAGATCATGAGAATTAGACAATACAGACACCTTCCTGGTTCATACACCTTCTGCTCCTGGGATGTGGGATCCTTGTTCAGTCACCACCCTGAAGTGTGGGGTCCTGCCATTTTGGTTACACTATATATAAAAATGGGTTGCTAGATCGCTGGTTAGAAATGTTCAATTTGTGACTGCTTCAGAGTGGGGTACCCTTCTCCCGGCATCCTATCACCACCTCCCGGCCTCCTACCACCTCCCTGTGCCTAAGTCTATTCAAATACTACATCTACCATTATACAACACTTTATGAATTATATGGTCAGCCTAAATAGGCTAGGATTTTATATTATAGAAAGTGGAATTTTGCACTGATTTTTCACACACACAGCACAAGTCTCTTAAGGTCAATTGGGGACATTTTGTTGACACACTTAAACAGTCATAACCCTTCTTTGAAAAGCCTCAGCATGTTAATCATTCTGAATTTAGTATGTGTGGCCACTAAAGTGATAGGGCTAATTGTTTCTTTTTCTTCCCTTTTCTGAGTAAAGGCTAGATAATCATTACATAAATGTTGAGATACTGAAAGTGAAAAATGAATAGCCAGGTCAATATAGAGGTGCAGTAAACATAGTCACGTCATGTACTTAACTACAACCTAGTACAGAATGTAACAGATAATAACTCGCTCTGATTAACACAGAGTATAATATTTCTGTAGATGAAGCTATATAGTTTCCCCTTCTGTTATACACACTGCACGAGATATGGGCTTTACAAAATGTAAAGGTCGCATTTCTGTGTAAAGATTGTGCTCAGAATTTACATACTATTTACCTGGCCTTTACATTGAACGATATTTACATACATTTAATTTGTTTGTAAATCTCAAGTAAAAGTGATGTAAATATGTGCAATTGTCACCAAAGTTTGCATTGCATTTTCCATTGGTTTACACCCTTAGTAATGATGATGTGATGGTAGTGTAAATATGTGTAATTGTCACCAAAATATGTATTACTTTACTATGGAATTACACTCTTTGTAAAGCTGATTTAAAGGTGATGTAAATACATGCACTGGCATTTGCGTTCCTTTACCTTGCTAATGATGGTGTAAAGGTAATGAGAATATGTGTAATTCTCGCCAGAGTTTGCAATGAATTTACCGTTTGCTCACACTCTTCAAAATTCTGCTGTAAAAGTGATATAAATATGTGTAATTTTCAATAGAATTTGCATTGCTTTCACCAATGGGGTACACCCTACCAAATGCTAGTGTAAAAATATTGTAAATATGTGTAATTCTCAACAGAATGCACAATGTATTTACAGTGTATTTAATCTGTTCATGATCTTCATGCAAAAATACAGTGTCATTACCAAATTTTGAGCAATTGATTTATTCCTATTACATCAAGCTCTTGCAGATAGAGGAGGGGGGGGGGGTTGCTGCTGCTTAAGTTTCATTATTTTCCCAAGTGTTTCCCCTATCTTCTCCCAGTCACTCCCTCATTTCTCTTGGCTGCCCATCACTTTCTCCTGGTCTCTGCTCACCTCCCCCAGCCTCCCTCACCTTCTCCTGGCACCCTATCGCCACCTCCAGGCCTCCTATCACCTCCCTGTGCCTAAGTCTATTCAAATACTACATCTACCATTATACAACACTTAATGAGTTATATGGTCAACCTAAATAGGCTAGGATTTTATACTATAGAAAGTGGAATTTTGCGCTGATTTTTCACACACAGCACAAGTCTCTTAAGGTCAAATTAGGGACATTTTGTTGACACACTAGAAATCATGTTTATAACCATTTTTCAAGGTCATCGCTGATGCCCAAGCCCATAGCCTCCCTTTTTTCACTGCTGAAATATTGTTCAGCAGTGATATGTCAAATGATAAAACAAAGTTGACTGTATAAATTCTGCTGCATGGGAAGAGGAGGTGTGGCCATGTCCTCCGTTTGCCTCCACACACTGTGTGGAGGATATCTAAGACAAAGTCTTCTATTATAACACACATTGTATGGCTTTGTCCTCAGTTTGCCTACACATACTGCATGGAGTATATTTTAGACTAAGTCCCCAGTTTGCCTGTACACATGCTGTGTCTCAGACCAAGTCCTCTTTTTGCATAGACACACTGTGGGGCCATGTCCCCAATTTGTCTACACACAGTGTGTGGATCTTAGCTAATACCACATCCTCTATTGGAATACACTATGTGGCCATGTCCTCAGTTTCCATACACACACTGTGTGGAGTGCAGTCTATAAGAAAAGTTTTTCCCCTTGCAGGACATAAGGTCCTGCAGATCTCATTATTCCCCACTTCAAAGCTTCAGCACTGCAGGGATTGGTATACAATTTACCTGTTTCTGTGACCCAATTAACCCAAGGTTCTGGTCACATTAATTAAGGTATTGGCTCTATATGACAGGAATAAAAACATACATACATCACTTTTCATGTTACTCATAGACCCAAAGTCTGCTCTCAATCAACATTCTCATTTTTTTTTAGTTTTCATTAACTGACATATTATTGGATTGTAATACTCAAGTGTACATTAATTCAGATGAGAAAAGGGCCAGAAATTGAATTCACTATTGTTGTATGAATGTGGACCACAAGAATTGAATTGTTATTAGACATTGGTGCATGCAGGTAAATATCTATAATGTTCCCTTGATACAGACACCTTTTTGGTTCATATACCTTCTGCTGCTGATATGTGGGATCCTTGTTCAGTCACCACCCTGGAATGTGGGGTCCTGTCAATTTAGTGCACATGTTGGTGATATCACTGATATCATGGAATTGGTACATCAATATAGATCTATATAAATTTGTGTAAAAAGGGGTAGGCAGTTGCATGGATAAGGATATGTATTTTTTAAACATGACTAGTATCTAATTTGTTGGGAGATCATACAGGTACTATGTCAAAAATGATTTTCATCAAGCACTTAAGTCTTTTGACTTGCACAACTTCTATTATAGCAGGGACCCTAATACATGCTGGGATATCATGTGCGCAATTATGCACACAGAACTAAATAAGACCTGTCCCATTAAGATCATGAGAATTAGACAATACAGACACCTTCCTGGTTCATACACCTTCTGCTCCTGGGATGTGGGATCCTTGTTCAGTCACCACCCTGGAGTGTGGGGTCCTGCCATTTTGGTTACACTATATATAAAAATGGGTTGCTAGATCGCTGGTTAGAAATGTTCAATTTGTAACTGCTTCAGAGTGGGGTACCCTTCTCCCGGCACCCTATCACCACCTCCCGGCCTCCTACCACCTCCCTGTGCCTAAGTCTATTCAAATACTACATCTACCATTATACAACACTTTATGAATTATATGGTCAGACTAAATAGGCTAGGATTTTATACTATAGAAAGTGGAATTTTGCACTGATTTTTCACACACACAGCACAAGTCTCTTAAGGTCAATTGGGGACATTTTGTTGACACACTTAAACAGTCATAACCCTTCTTTGAAAAGCCTCAGCATGTTAATCATTCTGAATTTAGTATGTGTGGCATGTGTTCACCTTTAGGAGAGGTCCTACTCTGACAAGGTGCGGGGAGAGACCACACTGTGTGGAGTGTATCTTAGACCAAGTCCTCTATTTGCCTACACACACTGTGTGGTCATGTCCTCAGTTTGCCTACACACACTGTGTGGAGTATATCTAAGACTAAGTCCCCAGTTTGCCTACACATGTTGTGTCTCAGACCAAGTCCTCTTTTTGCATAGACACACTGTGGGGCCATGTCCCCAATTTGTCTACACACACTGTATGGACCTTAACTAAGACCAAGTCCTCTATTGGCATACACTATATGGCCGTGTTCTCAGTTTGCATACACACACTGTGTGGAGTGCAGTCTATAAGAAAAGTTTTTCCCCTCGCAGGCCATTTGGTCCTGCAGATCTCATCATTCCCCAGGACTGAATACCTCAAGATTATTTTTGTTGAGAAATGAATAATAAAAGAACAGCATTAACCCTTATGTGCCCAGAATAGCAAAAGTGCGCTCTTAACCATGTATGTATGTTCAACAGACCACCATAGGTTTAATAATTATCAGATTAAGATGATCCTAACACCAGGAGACTGGTAATGTCAAGGCCTTTCCAACGACACCAAATTTGTTATAGTAGAATAAGTATGTAATTATTAGTAGGCATTATTGCAGAAAATAATGAATTAAATATAGCCCAAAATGCATGAAAAGTGTGCGCTCTGGCCATGAGGAAAACAAGGAAAAATATAGAAAAATCACTAAATTCACAAAAAAAATATTGATAAAAGTACTAAAAATATTGATGCAATATTTTTCATGTGATTTCTCCAGGGAATCCAACTACAATATTTCTTTCTTTCAATTTCCATCAGAATCACATCCTTTGAAATGTCAAAATAATGCTTTATAGGTTGAAAATAGCCTATTCCCACGATGAATAACAATAAGGTGAAAATAAAGAGAAAGGATCATGTTCTGTACACTTCCATCAGAATCTGCCCATTTCAACTTCTTGTCCCATCTTCATTTCCTACTTATTTGTGTAGTACTCTAACACACACATATATATATATATATATATATATATATATATATATATATATATATATATATATATATATATGTGTGTGTGCTTCACATTGCACTTTCTGAAAGCTATTGTATTGCCCCTTTTGTGACCATTTAAATCAGTACTTTATTCTGGACATGTTATAGGTAATAGTCTGTACAATTAAAAAAAAAATTCAAGTTTGTTGAATAAATCTGATTTCTCAAAATAATTCTGGGCACGAAAGGGTTAAATAACTATTTTACCATTTAACTCTTCAAAATTTAAACAAAAGTAACTGCTTTTGTTTTAGGCGGTAAAAACCTTAATAATGGTCCGATTTGCATGCCGTAAAAAACAAAATGTAGCGCAAGGTCCCATAAATACAGCCAGACATTCCAAATGTCCGACACGTTTTTGTATTGACAAGGAGTGTATCCAAGACCATGTCCTCTATTTGCATACACACACTGTGGCCATGTCTTCAGTTTGCCTACACCAACTTTGTGCAGTGTATCTAATGCCATGTCCTCTATTTGCATACAGACACTGTGTGGGAATGTCCTCAGTTTGCCTACACACACTGTGTGGAATGAATCTAAGACCAAGTCCTCTATTTGCCATCACACACAGTGTGATCATGTCCTCAGTTTGCCTACACACTGTGTGGAGTGTATCTAAGGCCAAGTCCTCTATTTGCCTACACACACTGTGTGGGCATGTCCTCAGTTTGCCTACACACAGTGTGTGGAGTGTATCTAAGACCAAGTCCTCTATTTGCATACACACACTGTGTGGAGTGTATCTTAGACCAAGTCCTCTATTTGCCTACACACACTGTGTGGTCATGTCCTCAGTTTGCCTACACACACTGTGTGGAGTGTATCTAAGACCAAGTCCTCTATTTGCATACACACACTGTGTGGTCATGTCCTCAGTTTGCCTACACACACTGTGTGGATTGTATCTTAGACCAAGTCCTCTATTTGCATACACACACTGTGTGGAGTATATCTAAGGCCAAGTCCTCTATTTGCCCTACACACCTTGTGGTCATGTCCTCAGCTTGCCTACACACAGTGTGTGGAGTGTATCTAAGGCCAAGTCCTCTATTTGCCAACACACACAGTGTGGTCATGTCCTCAGATTGCCTACACACAGTGTGTGGAGTGTATCTAAGACCAAGTCCTCTATTTGCATACACACACTGTGTGGAGTATATCTAAGGCCAAGTCCTCTATTTGCCTACACACACTGTGTGGTCATGTCCTCGGCTTTCCTACACACAGTGTGTGAAGTGTATCTAAGACTATATCCTCTATTTGCATATACACACTGTGTGGAGTGTATCTTATACCAAGTTCTCTATTTGCCTACACACACTGTGTGGCCATGTCCTCAGTTTGCCTACACACACTGTGTGGAGTGAATCTACGACCAAGTCCTCTATTTGCCAACACACACAGTGTGGTCATATCCTCAGTTTGCCTACACACACTGTGTGGAGTGAATCTACGACCAAGTCCTCTATTTGCCAACACACACAGTGTGGTCATATCCTCAGTTTGCCTACACACACTGTGTGGAGTGTATCTAAGACCAAGTCCTCTATTTGCATACTCATTCTGTGTACTAATGTCCTCAGTTTGCCTACACACACTGTGTGGAGTGTATCTAAGCCAAGTCCTCTATTTGCATACACACAATGTGTGGTCATGTCCTTGGTTTGCCTAAACACTGTGTGAAGTTTGAGTCCTCAATTCGTTTGAGCACACAGCTAGAAAATGATGTCTTGTCCTTGTTTAAATGTGTCTATTCTTCGTAAATAGACTGAATGCTCTTGTATAGGGGTAGAAAAGTATCAAGACCTCAGTTTGTTTACACTCTTTGCATTTAACCATACCCAAGAGAAAGTCCCTTAGGCCTCAGTTTGCAAGCACACACTGTGAAGTCATGTCCTCACTTTGTAGACACACAGGGTCTATTAAGGAAATTCCTCAGTTTGCAGGCACACAGATTCAATGTCTGGCTCAAATTTGTGACAATTTTTATGCAAATACACTGGATTAATCCCTAAGAGGTCAAAAATGGCACTAAAACTAATTAGGCAATACACCCAGATCACTGGGTGAACTAGGGACACACAGATCTCTCAGTGTGCAAAACAAATTGGGGACTTTTACACACAGGCAAAAATTCACAAAAAAATAGCTCTTACTTTTTACACACAGCACAAGTTGCTCCGGGCCAAATTGGGGACATTTTGTTGACACACTAGAAATCATGTTCATAACCATTTTTCAAGGTCATTTGTGATACTCAAACCCATTGCCCCCCTTTTCTCAAAGTCATGCGAAGTGAGCCATCCCCAGTTCGCAAGATGTCCCCATAAGTACCTCATAAGGCCGTCCTCATAAGGTGCTTCTCTCCCCGTAAATGGAGGTACCTCATAAGGGTACCTCACAAGGAATTTACCTCACAAGGACCAATTGTGGGGATGTGTGTGTGTGTGTGTGTGTGTGTGTGTGTGTGTGTCATGATGACGCTACTGGGATGATTAACCCCTGGTGGTTGGCATGCTACATCAGCAAGTAGTTCATTGGTCCATCATGCTGACCAATGAACATGAAGCATCTATGCATCAGCAGATAATATAGAAGTGCTAACCTTGCGTTTAGCTAGTGCTCTGCTATCTATACCATCACTTGAATTAAAAATTGTTGGAAATAGAATATTGAAAGCGCAGGTTCCAAAGGCAAACAATTTTTGTTGAATCAATCGTATAGAGGGAGTTACATTGAGTGACAATTGCACTTCCATACATCTTATATTACCAATATAATGTCTAACACAATAAAGAATGGTAGATAGATCATGAGGTATGCTATTTGCCCCTGCCTCCGGAAAAGAGAGAGCAAACTCCTTTTTTTTTCAAATATCAATATTGGTTCCTGAGTACAATATTTCTTGACCATAGATTCAATTTCCATTCATGATCTGTTTCATGCATGTTCATAAAAGTGTGAGATTTGTGGTAGATAGACCATACATATGAATTAACCTATTATGTGTTGTGATACCTTAAATCTAAAACAATTTGTAGAAAAAAAATATAAATCCAAGTTGAAAAATACACAGTTTTCCTTATGTCTAAGGATGTACTCTGCTTGATTTAAAAAAAGAAAATCTCTACCTGTTCGTCTCGCTTTCCATAATTTAGTATTTTTTTTGCAAATTAATTCAAAAACATTTTGGTTCATCCATGGGTCTCTATGCTTTGATACTAAGAACCTGTTAACTGGACAATGTCTGTCAAGTATACCACGTATTGCTTTTTTCATAATGAAACCAGGCACAGTTTACATCATTTGTGCTATTAAAGACATTCTAATCAAAATTATCAAATTCATTAAACAAGACTTCGTCTGAAAGATGTGAATATGAGCGACCTGTTATGTACATTTTTCCTTCTGGAACTTTCCATTTCTTCCTAATTAAATATATTGGTAGATGATCAGAAATGTAATTGTTTGAAACCCCTGACTTAACAAAAGTTGGTCTTATGTTGGTGTGTAGCATCAACTATTGATGCGTGTATTAATCACCAGAGGGAGCCACCACCACACCGGTATAGGTGTATACGGTGCGCCGTCCTCCATTCGCTGCTGTCGCTCTGCACGCTGCAGGCACTCCAGCTGGCTCCATGTTAATTTTCTTTTTATAATTTTAACATGGCCGACGAGCAACCAGAAGATACCGTGGAGGAAAACACTCTCCCGGTAGAGAAGAATTGTGTATCCGGGTGTGGAGGCCGACACCCAGGGCCATGGGGAAAAAGGTGCAAGTTTCTAGCGCACAATGGCGGCACCATTCGTCGTAAGAGTCAGAGTGTCGCTGACTACAGTGACAGCAGTGACGACGAGGAACCGACTGTCAAGCAGAGTGCTGTCAAGCAGAGCACCGCTGACACGGCACATACCCCACCGGCACCAATGGATGACGCCACTTATAAGGCATCCGTGGAGGATTTGATAAGTCAGCTGAGTAAAGAGAAGGACGTAGAAGCCGATTTACTAAGGCAAAGGAAGCTTAAGCAACTCCAATTTGACTTGGAACTACAACGTAAAGCAAATAGCGAGTTAGCTGAGGAAGTTTGTACTGGTGGACGTTTGGTGTCACAATTAAGAGCCAAGCGGACGATCGACCAGTACATCGACCCTTCTGCCACTAATGGAATCGCTAAAGATATTGGACTAGAGGATGTTTCGTCAGACCCAAATGGACGCCCTTCGCAATCGAAACGGGTGCACATCGACCACATGGGGCGAACCGTCCGTCAACCGAAGCTTGTTTCCGACATGCACACCGTTTCGTCCACCGCCGCGGATCAACGACCAGCGAACACAAACATCCAAGATGGCGACGGCAACCTTCCGGTTTCGCCAACGCAAGCGGATTTACATCAAATTATTGAAGGTTTGGGGCGCTTAGGCCTGGATACAAGTTCGCTTCAGGCGAATAGACATTCTCTAAATACTCAGCAAACCCACAATACCGCTGGTGCTTCATTTGATGAGCGCACTACCGCTCAACATGCTCCACTTCGCTCGACACAGGTACAGTCCAATTCGGTTAACACTGCCTCTTATGATGAATACTTGCTTTGAAAAAGTAGACAATTCGGTCAAACCGCTGTGGGTGGCACCACGCCTGGGAGTATTCGCCCGCTAGGTGGGAATGACGGACCCACACCTCCTGGGGAGTGTGCTACCTATCAGCAATTACCAGTTAGGTCAGCCAAACGAGTTATACATCATGGGCAAGTTTATGAATTGGTTCAACAACAGAATGTCTCACAGGACGGTATCCATGCAAGTCAACAAACCATTCAGGCTGGCTTAGCAAGTGCTGGGTTGTCGACTACTTCGCTTGGTATAGTTGGAGATGACGTGGGGAATTTATTCAATACCCAAACTGCAAAAGGTATGCCTGACCTAGATTGGTTGAGTAATTTCAAAATGATTTCTGATAATACCAAACGCAAACGGTCTACTAACAAGCTTCGACCAGACTGCCACATTGAGACAGATAAAAAATTCGAAGAGATGAGTTTGCAAGAATTAGTTCATGGCATGAATTGTGTGGCTGATTATATTAGCACTGCCAAACTGCCTCGTGTCACACTAGACGGCTACAGGTCACACATGCGTTTTGTCACCTTGAAGGCTCAAACAAGTGCGTTCTCATCCAAGGCTTTGTCTAAATACGACCATAGGGTTGTATCTGACGTTATTGAGGGCAAATTAGAGAATTTTGAATCAGGTTACAAACCGGCCATTGAGGCTCACCTGAGTGCAGAACATATGATTGTGGTTGAGAATATTACAAGTGGTAATCTATCTGGTGATAAGAATAGTGCCAAGAACAGACGTCGTCGTCAACGAGGAAAAGGTACTGAGGGAAAATCCGCTGACTGGCCCTCAGACATATGCTGGAAGTGGAATCTGGGTTCTTGTGACTATGACCCATGCTACAAAAAGCACATATGTGCTAATTGTAGAGGGCAACACCGTAATAAATTCTGCAAGGGTGATGACACGACTTCTATAGGTCAATTCCAAAACCAAGCCAGTGGTCAAGATAAACATAAGCAATGACTTGATACTTATATTAGTTCAGTAGCCACACCCCACACCATACAAGGTTTACTTAGAACCTTTGCTGACTATGCTCCTCTTTGGGACTCAAATCTACCACATTATGTGGGAGGTGTCAGAGCTCAATTTAACCCGTATGCTTGGCGGATTATGCTGTCAGGGGGTCATAATCAAGTTTTTGGCCCAGATGCCTGGGACATTAATTCTGAATTTTTGCTAGACGGCGTCATTAATGGGTTCAGAATCGTGGATGGCGACGCAACAGTGGATGGCTATTTTTGTAAAAACTATACCTCTGCCACTGATGACGCTTATGTGGCAATTAATGATATAATTACAAGTGAGATACAAAGTGGGAAATTATCAGTAGTTTCAGATCAACCAAAATGCATACATGCTCTAGGCGCAGTTCCTAAGACAACAGGTGATTACCGTCCAATTACGGATGCAAGCCGCCCACTAAATTTGAGCATTAATAACTACATGCACGACACATTCCAACCCTTTAGCTATAAGTCTATTGACGGCGTGTCATCACTGATGACCCCAGGTTGTTTCATGGGGGTGACCGACTTGAAAAGTGCATACCATACTGTACTTATCAGGCCAGAGGACCGTACACACCAAGGCTTATATTGGAATGACATGTATACTCAGGATAATTTCATGAGCTTCGGTACACGAGCAGCCCCTTACATATTTAACAGTATAACAGACGCTGTGGCTCGCTTTATAACCGCCAGTGGTTATATTTGTCTGAATTATTTGGACGACTTCATAGTACTAGGAAATTCATTCGTTGAGTGCAAAAATGCACAACTTTTCTTGCATTCTGTACTACGTTCGCTTGGATTTTATATCGCTTATGACAAGGTACGCTCACCTGCCCAGGTACAAAGGTACTTAGGAATAGAACTCAACTCGCTCAACATGACTCTCAGTCTACCCATTGACAAGATTGATAAGCTACATACGGAGCTATGCTTTTTCACCGGTCGCCGTAGGGCAACAAAGCGGCAGCTACAACATTTATGTGGTATTCTTAGTCACTGTGCTACAATGGTTAGAGGAGGACGCACCTTCTCCCATCGTGTCATATCTATGCTAAAAGCTTTCACTCCCAAGAAAAGGTATATAACGCTGTCAGAGTCATTCCAGGAAGACCTAAATTGGTGGAAGCAGTTTGCTGAATGGTTTAACGGTACAGCAAAAATCATCAGTCCAGTACCCTATATATCAGCCATATACACTGATGCTTCTGGCATAGGTTTTGGTGCGATCCATGGGGAAGACTGGTTAGGTGGTCATTGGTTTGACCAATTAACAATAGAAGCTGACACTCACAATCATTGTGTGGCACCACCTGACATGGATATCCCCACTAACATTAATGTTAGGGAATTGTACCCAATTTTTGAAGCATTAGAACGCTGGGGCCCCTCATGGAGGGATTGTAAAATTTACTGTGTGACTGATAACACTCAAGTGGTCAATGCAATCAACAAAGGCCGAAGTAGTAATTATGTATCTATGTTGTTGCTCAGGAAAATGTTTTGGCTGACTGTTTTATTTAATTGCCACTTGGTAAGCATTCACATACCAGGAGAAAACAATTTAGTAGCAGATGCAATATCTAGGGCGGTGAATGAGAAAGACTTACCAGTATTCTTATGTTGCAGGAGTGGAGGAACGCATACGAGCTTTGGACTATGAAGCCTCCCAATTAAGAGCTAAGGCTTGGGCACCAAATACATGGCGTACTAAAGCGTCCCAGTGGAAGAGATATATTCGGTTTAGTGCCTCCTTACTCACTCCAGCTCTACCTACCACACCCATACATATGGGCAGATATATTGTTGACATGTCACGGACCTTGAAATATTCAACTATTCAAAACTATGTCAGTGGTGTAATTTCACTGAATGCCTACTTTGGTTATGACGTTAAGTACATTCGTAGTAACTTTGATTTCATCATGACTATGGCAGGTGTGAGACGGGTTTTAGGTGATCCAGAACCAGTTAGACCCTCTTTCACCCTACAGGATATCCTGAAAATGTTCACTTTTGTTGACATGACACTGCTTGAGGATAGAGTCCTTTGGACTTGTCTAGCCTTGAGTTTCCGAGGCTTACTACGTAAGTGCAACATTGTACCAGACAGCACCAAGGACTATGGTCCACATTATCTAAAGAGGGGCGCAGTGTCCTTCACTGACTGGGGCATGGAGTTAGCTGTGTCAAGCTCTAAAACAGTACAGTATGCTCAGAGAGTCCACAAGGTCCCTATAACTTTTGCTCCTGGCTTGCCACTCTGTGCCGCAAGTTTGGTGAAAAGACATATGCTAGAGTTTCCTAGCAGTGATCCTCTGGATCCTGTGTTTGTGTTACCTAGGAAATCTGAACTCGTACCGGTGACATACCCCAAATTGCTCAGCTTCTTGAAACAAATTATGATTTCAGCTGGTATGCCATCTGAACGAGCAGGTATGCATTCAATGCGCAGAGCGGGGGCTCTATACATGTACAATTTAGGCCTGTCCATTGAGGACATTAGACAGGCGGGTGACTGGGCCAGTATGGCTGCGCTCCTTTATCTCACTAAACCCTACCATACACGGGTGGACACAGATTTTGTTGTTTCTAAATGTCTGTCAAAATGTTTTGCTATTTGATTTACTTTATCTTACTTGGAGTTTGCCAGTGGTTGTTTCACACAGGCCCAAGTCCATTACACGTCTTGTTCCTACTCCATCGTAAGGGTTTAATGTGTAGCATCAACTATTGATGCGTGTATTAATCACCAGAGGGAGCCACCACCACACCGGTATAGGTGTATACGGTGTGCCGTCCTCCATTCGCTGCTGTCGCTCTGCACGCTGCAGGCACTCCAGCTGGCTCCATGTTAATTTTCTTTTTTCTTTTCTTTGTTTAAATAAATAGGCCAGTGGTTGTTTCACACAGGCCCAAGTCCATTACACGTCTTGTTCCTACTCCATCGTAAGGGTTTAATAAAGATTAAGTCTAGTATGGCGTTCTTTCATGTACATTCATGGATCACTTGTTTTAAGCCATAGGTCTTCATACTATTCAGTAAATTATTCAAGACATCATTATCTTCAACCACATTAAAGTTGAAATCACCCATGGCCACAATTTCAAATTTGTCCCTATTTTCAATATTAGAAATAATTCCTTCGAATATATTGACAAATTCATTTTTATTCCCATCAGGGGGTCTATATACATTCAGTAGTATTATGGGTGTCCACTTTTTCGGGGTCAAGTTGGTCAATATTTTTGAAAATTATGGCAGCTATACAAAGTTAATCTAGCCATTTTCCATTGTGAAAAATCATGCCAACTCGTATGAGGATTGAACCCCGGCCGCAGTGGTGGTAGGCAAAGGCCTTAGCCATAGCGCCACACTGAACGGTGATGAAATCCAATGCGAAAATAAATAAGACCTTGACCGGAGAGGTACGCATTTTCACACTTACTTTTCGTATGGAATCCAACCATGACAAGTCTTCAAATTAAAACATACATATCCTTAGACATTCTAGATGAGTACTCCATGCTTGATATGTCAGATACATTCAAAATAAATAAGAATCGCGGTCTGGTCATTCCCAACCGCCTCCTTGTCCGGCGAAAGTGTGTCAGTGGCCCGGATGTAGATATAGGTCAACTGCGTCGTACGAGGAAGACGCCGAAAATTTCGGACGGGTTTGGAAAATCAATGGATTCTTATTTATATTGAAGAAAATGGAGAAAATTAGCAAGCATTCCTCGTCTATGGATCACATACTTCTTGGGACTTTGATATTATAACATGTCATGGCTGGATTCCATACGAAAAGTGAGTGTCAACACGGCGGTACCTCTCCCGGCAAGGAACAAAAACAATGGCTTCCCGCAGAGCAGACCCGGGCTGTATTGCTTGCACTTACAAAATATCTTCTCCTGGCTATATTCTGTGGATATCAGGTAAGAAATTAATACAAAATGGAGGAAATGGTGGTATAAACCTATTAGGTGATGGATATCGGGGCCCACGGGCTGTATATGCTGTATATACAGCCCTAGGGCCCCGATATCCATCATCTATTAGCTTAGTATCCCTTTACAAAGAAACTGGGACTCTGTATTAAGTGCCTTCAGAAGTAGTACAGATAAATGCCATAGACAGGGATATCCACCTACATCCTCTCGACAAGACCTAGGCCTGGGGACCTGGCTGTAAGATGACAGGTATACAGACACACAGACTCACACGACAGTTTCGTGCCGGGACTCTCCTCCAGCCTAGCCAAACTACTCCCTGGCACCTCCTCCCCCACCCCTCCCCCACCTCTCCCCCAGCGCTCCCATACCACACAACCCCCACCTCTACCACACACTTTAAGGGACAAAGACAATGGGGGTGTACTGTAGTCAATGTCTACAAATCCACATCGGCATTGAATCAGCACTGCCATAAGCCCCATCCTTAATTAGATCCCCTTATTTATTTGCTTATTGATTATCCATTTTGCTTATTAATTATCTATCCCACATATAATCACATCTGATATCATATTTAATTATTGCCTATACTATTATCACCTACTATAATTATACACTAATTGCATCATCATTATTGTAGCCATTATTATGATTAGGATGTTTTTTTGATATCACATAGTTATTTGTAGACCTACTATGCTATAGGAGCCCAGTGCAAGTCTAGTGTATAGGCAAATCAACATTGATGTACCCATGGAGGGGCTGGCTACTGGTTGGCTATAACCATCCAAGTGTAACCACAACCAATGGGAGAGACATATACAGACACCCAACTAGGTGTGGTTGCAAAGTTGCTTGGCTGATGACAGAGGAAGTTTCTCTAAAAGGCTTTCACCTAAGGGACTGTGAGTAATCTGTTTTATACCACCTTTATGTGCTTTGCAGTTGGGATCCCTTCAGAGCGAATCCCTAGGTTTATTTTATTACAAAGTTATCTCACGTCATGCCTTCCTTCTCTCTTGAATCCATTGAGGTATGGTTTCTATACACAGAGAGGTTATATGTTATTTAGTTAGAAATCAACTTTGCTACTACTATATTACCCAGTTGGCATAAAAACATTTTTTTTTATGTTAAAAAAACATTTTTATTGGTTTCCCTATTGGTTATTTGGTTGACAATTGGTTAAAAAAAAAGGTTTAAAAACGTTTTTTGCCAAGTGGCTCTGATGTGACGGTTTACTATCTACATCCCCAGACAAAGAGGGGCACAACCCAAAGTTGAAGAGCCTCTGGACGGGGCCTGAGGTCGTGTCAGAAAAAAATCAGGGCCGTAGTTTACAAAATAAAACAAGGAAGAGCATCTAAAATATTGTATGACTCATCGCCAAGGGGTGATCCCCCTCCCTAGAGAGATGGCTGCAGTGCATTTGGTGGCAGGGCCAGCTAAGTTCCGCATCCTTGTGGAGAATGTAGCCGCTGAGCAAAAAGGACAGGAAAACTCAGCCTTGTGAGGTACACCGACACAGTTACACTGTACCTTCCCATGAGGTACACACACACAGTTACACACATAGTCCTTAAGAGGTACACACCAGCCCATGTAGCAAGCCCGCTTAGGGTCAATTCAGTTTTAGCTGATATAAGCTGGTTCAAAGCGGGCAGAATTTTATTCATAGTTTTAGGTTGGGCAAATGGTGGGTTTCCAGTCAGCGCCACATTGAGTTGCCCTAATAGAGCAAACTGAACTAAAACTGTTGGGCTCCCGACAGTTTTTGTCCTCAGCAAGTTGTGTGCGCCACATAAGGCTAACTGATTTGGGCACAGAGCAGCTGATAATTCATGAAAATAAAAAAAATGAAAACTATTCAACTCATGACAAAGAATTCAGGAGTATGCAAATGAGCACTAATCCTCATTAGGTCATAATGGCCGCTACTAATCCCCTAATTAGGTCAGGTTACCATGGTTACCAGAATGCTGGCCCCTGATTGGCTGAAAGGTGGTCGCTAGTCCCCTAATTAGGTCACGTTACAATGGCAACGGGTCACGTTACCAAATGGAGGCCTCTGATTGGCTGCATCTCGGGTGAGTAATATCCTGTAGTTAGCTATAGTCCCGTTCCTATATATTATATTATCATATACCATTTTATTATTCCATAAATTGTAACATATTACTGTATTAATCAAAGAATATCTAAGAAATTAATACATAGGTTGGTTCTAAGATCTATAAGAGCGCTCAAACTTTGTATAAGAGCGTTCATGCTCCACTGCACACCAGCCAGGTCAGTTACACAGACTTTATGACATCAAAGGCTCCAACCTAATGGTTCACTGCACAATATAATAAACCTGAGGGTCTCAGTGTGCGACCTCATGGTTCAGTGCACAAATTAATAACTTGTAAGTGAATGCAACCGGCCGTCACGGGTGCTTGGGCACCGCAGACGCCGTCATGAGTGTCTGAGCACTCTAATAACTGAACAATGGGTTACATAAGCACGACGCCATAACCGTCCTGTCGCTCTAGCGTCGCTCCCGAGCAACCTAGGTCAAATATCAAAGCATTTATGGAAAGCCCATAATTAGACGGTCAAAATGAGCCCAAGATCAAGGTGGAACTTCTATTATTAAGGAAGTTACGTCATGGAGACTGATTCGACCTCCGAGTGCACTACAGACAAACCGGCGCAAGTTACGCGCCTATCAAGCCGGCATTATAAACTTGGCATATTCAACCTCGCGCATGCGCAAAATGGCAGTTATAACGGCGTAAACTTCCGAGATATGGGGGTTTGAAGTCAAAGAACCGACCAAGACAATGGGGGACGCAGCGGCGTCCATGGGGATCCTTTGTGCACCCAGTGACACATGAAAGCCTCCCCTCAAACAATTGCAGAGTTAGGCAGATGCCACTGGCCCCAGTCAGTCTGAGGTGCAATGCCAAGATTTGCTACAAATAGCCTGGCTGCACCTCCTAGAAATCAGAACACCAAGAACCGCTCCAGAGGTAACATCTCCAGTCATCTCCTGCTACCTGCTATACCACTGCACTATGGTGAAACTATGCTAGACAGGCATTGGTTTCTATCATTAGTGGCCAGAGGGTATCTTCCTCAAGACATCCACCAGAGGGTAAAGTTATTCATTATTACATTATTCCTCTAAGCAGCAGGTCAGGAGCTAGGTGTGGGAACCCACCTAGAACTATGCTGGACATTGTATTATTATTACCTCACAGGTGGAGTGGGACAGAACATTATACTTTATAACCTACTGTATATTTACTGTATGTACAAATTACCTACATACTAACTACTGTGTGATTGATATTTCTTACATGTTGCCTAAAGCTGAATAAACCAGTGATAACTGGAAATAACACTATTTATGAGAGCTTGATGTATTTACACTATATACCACTAGCCATATGATATTTCTCATATGACAACTTGATCATGCACAATTACTAGTATGACAAAGTGGTGGAGAACATCCTACTAAGATCCCAAAATTACCCAAAGCTCTCATAAAAATTAAGCTGGCAACATTACTAAAAACAATCATACACACAGTAAACCCCACTCCACCCACCCAGTGACCTTGACACCATGTCCACAAAGGTCACCAGTGAGATCTCCCACACACCAGTGAGATCCCCCACACATCAGTGAGATCTCCCACACATCAGTGAGATCTCCCACACATTAATGAGATCTCCTACACATCAGTGAGATCTCCCACACATCAGTGAGATCTCCCACACACCAATGAGATCTCCCACACAACAGTGAGATCTCCCACATATCAGTGAGATCTCCCACACATCAATGAGATCCCCCACACATCAATGAGATCTCCCACACATCAATGAGATCTCCCACACGATCAGTGAGATCTCCCACATACCAGTGAGGTCTTCCACACGTCAGTGAGGTCTCCCACATGTCAGTGAGGTCTCCCACACGTCAGTGAGGTCTCCCACACGTCAGTGAGGTCTCCCAAACGTCAGTGAGGTCTCCCACACATCAGTGAGGTCTCCCACACATCAGTGAGGTCTCCCACATGTCAGTGAGGTCTCCCACACGTCAGTGTGGTCTCCCACACGTCAGTGAGGTCTCCCAAACGTCAGTGAGGTCTCCCACACGTCAGTGAGGTCTCCCACACGTCAGTGAGGTCTCCCACACGTCAGTGAGGTCTACCCCACACATCAAGGTCTTATCAGTCAAGCTGGCAGAACAACACACAAAGACCTTACATAGTCAGGGACCTGTTGAAGAGGTCTCCCTCCCACCTAGATCTAGGAGACCCACAAAGGGCACAGCCTCCAGTATAACAGACCCACACTCAGTAGACCCCACACCACCCACCCTGTCTACTCAGGGAACAACCAGTTCTCAGGGATCCAACATTTCCCAGGGATCTCTACAGGACGCTCAACTCACGCTATCTACCTCAGGGGAAGAAGGATCTACCTCAGGGGGTGGATCCACACCCTCATCTAGATCCTCCACCCCAGCTCCAGCCTTTGACAGCCACTCCTCCAGAGACACTTCCCCCACACCCTCCAGCATGGACACCGATGAAGGCCCCCAACCTAATCAGACAGCTGAGAAGATAAGGGCCTATGAGAAGGCCATCCAAGATGCAGTTACTGCCCTAGAGACCAACAAGTCCCAGCAGGAGGAAAGGGAGAGGATCCTCAACCAACAATTGGCAGAGAGGAATGCGGCAATAGACACCCAACAGAGGGCCATGGAAGACCAGCGGAAGTCCCTAGAGAGACAACAACAACAGATAGCAGATCTCATGAAGATGGTATCATCCCAGACCCCACAGCCTCCCACACAAGCCATCACACCTGTTGTCACACCATCTGCCTCTGGATCCAAGGATGACATCATAATCTCCATGGTGTCCAACATGACCAAACTCATAGACAGAAAACAACAGGACGACAGAAAGATCAGGCTACATGAGGTAACAAAACCCAAAACCTTTTCACACCCATCACCACTCATGTCAACAGCATTATTCATTGATCACAAATTCCCAGAATATCTGAAGGATAAGTACAAAGTAACAGACAGTGACACCATGGTAACATATTTACCCAAGTACCTTGAAGGACAAGCACTGGCTTGGTTTGAATCCTTCAGGGAAAGTGCCACACCTGATATGTTGACATGGACCAATGTAGTGAATAAATTAAAAGAGTATTTTGCTACTCGAGACAATATCATCTCAAGGACTGCGCTCCGTGCACAAAGGATAGATGAACCTGTCCTAGACTATGCATGCCATCCCAGGAAAGTGTGTAATGCCCAACGCCAAAGCGATGAAATCTTAAGCAAGGCATTCACCCAAGGCATGAGGCCCTGGATCTCTGTAGCTCTTGAAAACAAGAAAATAGACTCTTTTGACCAAGCCCTAGACCTAGCCTTGGAGGTTGAGACCCAAGAAAGATCTAGGAGAACATTGTATGCAGAGTCTAACCCACAGCCTACTAAGAAAAAGGTCCAGGAAATCAGCACTAGTGCAGATGAAGATGTTAACCTAATGTCTAGTGCCCATGTAAGGCAACAGGAAGCTAAGGTTACATCAAAAGACCCTACCGGTAGATATAGAGGAAATAACTATGACCCCAACTACCAATCCAATAGAGGTAGAGGTAGGGGGGGGGCAAAAGCAACAACCGGGGGGGTCACAACAGTAGAAAAGACAACAGCTCTTCCAACTCCAACAATGGTAACTCTTCATACAGTGATAGGAGGGACAGAACCCCAAGTAATGGCAGATCCTATAATAATCAGGGATCCAACAGTAGGAGCCATAGTCCACATAGGAACTACAACTCTGGATCCTACAACAACAGTGGTTCCTACAACAACAGCCAGGGTTCAAACAACTCCGGATCCTATAATCAAGGATCCAACAGTAGAAGCCATAGTCCACATAGGAACTACAACAGTGGATCCTACAACAACAATGGTGCCTACAACAACCAGAGATCCAACAACTCTGGATCCTACAACACCCAGGGATCCAACAACTCCGGTCAATACAGCAACTCTGGTCAATATAACCAGGGTTCCAACTCACGTCAGGAGGATTACAAACCTGACACAAGAGGTTACCAGGGGAACCAACACAGTAACCCCCAAATACCACCTCACGTAATGGATCAAATCTCCAAGCTCCTGGTGGCAAGCATCTCAACTGCCCCACAGAACCAGGAAAACTAGGATGTCACAGTGCCGATGGGCCAGCGCGCTGTGACACCCCAAAAACAAACAATCAATCAGGATTAACAAGGATCCAACCAGAGACAATTGCTAGTGCCAATCTACCACCTAACAGACAAAGACATCCATCAGTGATACACATCACCCCACCAGATTCATCATCAAAGGATACAGGTGAGAGTACCAAGCTTTCTATTGTACTTCTTCAAAATGGCTGTATCAATGCAAATCTGTATGATGTTTCAGATGTACAATGTTTGGTTGATACAGGTGCTACTATCACCTGTGTCAGACAATCATTCCTCATGGATCTCCAAAAGAGATTCCATATCCAACTGAGGAAATCAAAAATCAACA
The DNA here is from genome assembly GCA_949317995.1 of Acholoe squamosa. Classification (NCBI taxonomy): domain Eukaryota; kingdom Metazoa; phylum Annelida; class Polychaeta; order Phyllodocida; family Polynoidae; genus Acholoe; species Acholoe squamosa. Next base: position 7,102,863 of record OX439036.1, on the reverse strand, counting down.
TCCATTTGGCAGATGGATCGGTGTGTCATGTTAGACATTCAGCTATGCTGAACTTTAGAATCCAAGGTGTCAGATTCCAATACCAATTTGCTGTAATAACCAACCTCACACAGCCCATTGTTCTCGGCACAGATTTCTTAAGCACTACAAAATCTCAAATTGAATTTAATGTTGATCCTGAACAAATTCTCAAACCCATTAGGGCAGTGAGGGATTTTACCATCCCTCCATTCTCTGAACTTGCAGTATTGGGTAAAATCACTTCTACTCAATCACTGCAAGGGAAAACTGGAGTAGTAGATAACCTCCAAAGAAATAACAATGCCCCATATCTAGTTCAAAGGGCAGCAGTAACCCCCAGGGAAAATAACAAACATCCCCTAGTGTTACTCAACACCAGCAGGCGCCCACATAAAATCAAAAAGGGTGCCATCATAGCTCTATTTCAGGAAGTCAAGGAATCTGATCTAGAAAAGCCTCAACAGGTGTCAGACACTACCCCACACACTGATCAATCCATCTCAGCCATATGGCCTGAGGATGTAACTCAATTCAGTGACACAGACTCAGACTGTGAGTCCACATATGCTGACCCTGAACCCAACTCAATCAGACTCTCTGAAATAGCTGCTATACATAGTGAGGCACATGACCTCGAGCCAGAATTGGAAGAGAATGTTCCACCAAAATCTGTGCTCACATCCAAAGATCAGCATGATAGATTAGGATCACTGCTGACCAAGTATGATGATATATTTGTAGGAAAAGATGGAGACATTGGTGCTACACACCTGTATACCCACTCAATACATGTAAAACCTGAGGCAGTACCATGTCATTTCCTACCATATAGACAAACACCAGAAAAACAGGCCGCAATAGGGGAAGAGTGTGAAAGGCTAGTACAACAGGGCATCCTGAGAGAATGTGCTGAGGGCCCCTGGGCTTCCAGATCCTTTTTAGTACAAAAATCTTCGGGAGGCCATAGGCTCGTCACAGATTTTCGTTATCTGAACCAGAACACGATAAATCAAGCCTTATCTACACCCGAGCCGATGACACTCTAGACATGATAGGGTCACTCAGACCAAGAGTATTCAGTAAGCTAGATGCCCAACAGGGATTTTTTCAAATTCCTATAAGACAGGAGGACCAGCATAAAACCGCATTCATAGCAAATGACAAAAAATATGTCTATGAAAGGATGCCGATGGGTTTAGCGACCGCACCTGCCGGATTCTGCCATCTAGTCACATTAATTCTGAACAAACTCAAATACAAATGTGCCCTACCTTACCTAGATGACATATTGGTATTATCCCCATCAATCGAACAACACTTCCATGACCTGGAAGATGTGTTCAACAGCTTAAGAGTTGGTAAACTCAAACTGAAGAAATCAAAATGTGAATACTTCATAGACAGAATAGACTTCTTGGGAATGAGAGTCACACCCATGGGACTGCAACCATCTCCCACAAAGGTGGAATCAATCAAAACCTTCCCAACACCAAAATCAGTCAAAAATGTCAGATCCTTCACAGGCCTATGCCAATACTTCAAAAAGTTTATCAAAGGTTATGCCCAAATTGCTAGACCATTGTATGATCTACAGACACATCTCAAAGCATTTGTCTGGACAGAGGATGCAGATAATGCTTTCAAAACATTAAAGCATGCCCTCTGTACCAATGCTCTTCTCAGATATCCAAACTATGAGAAAGAGTTCAGTTTGGCAACTGATGCTTCCAATGTGAGTTTAGGAGCTGTACTCTCACAGAGAGATAATGAAGGAGTGCTCAGACCAGTAGCCTTTGCAGGTAGAACCCTCTCCAAACATGAGAGAAATTACAATACCACAGAGAGAGAACTACTGGGAGTAGTGTATGGAGTATTACATTTCAGACACTATCTAGAGACTAGACACTTCCAATTATACACAGACCATGCAGCCCTAATCCCACTATTAACCAATACAGGACTCACACATAGATGGGCCAGATGGGCTCTAGACATACAACAATTTTCATTCACCATCCAACACGTGAAAGGTGATGATAACACACCACCAGATGCTATGTCTAGAAGAGAATACCCAGACTCTGGACCCATGACTAACCCTCCACCCCCACCAAGGAGAGTTAGAGCAGCCAGTAGAACCAAGTTTGCAAAAGTAACAAAGAAAGTACCATTCAAAAGGGATGATCCACCCAACACCATTGAAAGGCCAGAGACACCCATTAGGGGTATCTTGAAGCAATCTACACACTATGTGTTTTGCCATTGTGAGAGAGAATACTCACAACTCTTTCCAGATAATGACTTTGAGCCTATTGAATTCTCATCACTCAATCAGATGCTGAAGGCAACTCCTAAGGAGCCACCCTTCACCCCACCTGACTCAGATGATGAAGATTCAGAAGACACAATATATGCTATTACTCAAGAAACTTCCAAATCAGTCAGATTCTTTGAATCAATGCAGGGAGAGGAAACATCAAACCATTTGTGTCCTATGACCACACACTCAAAGACTAGAGAAATGATTCAGGAGGGCACACCAAAACCCCCCACACAATCACAAACTATTCTAAAGGAGAAAAAGGTCACAGGAAACAACCTACCAAAACCTCACCTGCCAGGAAAAATGTCACAAAAGACACTGCATCTACTAAATCAAAGAACTCTCAGGCAAAGAAGAATGACAAAAAGCAAATTGTGCCTTTAAAGAAAAAGGGTGCCACCCTCACCAAGGCGAGAATAGGCCCTCCAAAGGAGCCTACACACCAAAACAAGAGTGACACACCCCAACAAAAGGCACAAGATAGGCCAATAGTCGATGAAAAGAGAAAGAAAGAGAATAAGAGAATAAAACAACATGTGCTAGATATAAACCAACTGTTGGATCAGATTCCTGACACATCCATCTCAGGTACAAACCTTGGCTTGGAACAAAGGAAGGACAAGGAACTATTGCCCCTCATACAATATCTTGAGGATGGGACCTTGCCTGCACCAAAAGCACAAGGAAATAGAATCATCAACCAAGGCCAGACATACACCTTGGTAAATGGTACATTAGTCCATATATGCCCCATAAATTGGAGAAAAACCAATACTGTACCACTTCAAATTGTTATACCACAGCAATGGGTAACAAGTACACTACAGTATTTCCATGACTCACCTACTGGCGGCCATCTTGGTTCAAGTAGGATGCTGTCAGCACTCTGACCTAGGGTACATTGGAAGTCTATGCTAGCAGACACAACAAAATATGTTTCCACCTGCCACACATGCCTCACAGCAAAAAGGCAAGTACACTCACACAAAACACCAATGACAGTGAGAGAGTACATGGCTTCACCAATGAAGTTCCTAAACCTCGACGCGGTGGGACCACTTCCCACAACTGCCAGGGGGAACAAACATATACAAGTCTGCATAGATTATGCTACCAGATATGCAACAGCTCGGGCTACTACTGACTTAAAAGCTGAAACAACAGCAGCAGAGTTCTACAAGAATATAATTTGTCATCATGGAACACCAGCCACTCTTCAAACAGACAATGGAACATGTTATACAGGTGCAAAGTTCACAAAGTTAACTAAACACCTCAAGATCAAACATAAATTCTCCTCACCATACAGGCCACAATCAAATGGGCTTGTAGAGAGATTCAATGCTAGCATTGGCACAGCGCTCAGAGCATTCTGCTCAAAGCACCAAAACAATTGGGATTCATTTATTGAACCCATAACCTTTGCATTAAACAACACTGAATCCCAAACCACAGGATTCACCCCTTTCTTCCTACTTCATGGAAGAAACCCAGCCACCCCAATGGACTTAGGGCTGGGAATACAGGAAGACATATCCACCGTAGCAGACCATGTAGCTAACATGATAACAAATCAAGATACCTCTAGGAGGAAAGCTATAGAAAGGGTCGCCAAGCTACAAAAGGAAAGAAAGGATAGATATGATAAGAAACTTACACCACAGGAAATCAAGGTCACCGACATGGTTACCTAAACATACCAAGAATCCTGACCAACACAGAGTGTAAGAAGCTTCAACCCCTTTTTATGGGACCATATGTTGTAGTAGACAGACCTAGTTTGACAAGTGCCAAACTCAAAAACTTGGACACCAATCTATTGGTGGCCAGACCAGTGCACATAGACAGACTGAAAAAGGTTGTGGCTGTCAGGAACAATGAATTTGCACACAGGCTTATTCCACATGAGGCCAAATACTACAACAAAATTGTAAGGAACAAAAATGATATCACCCTTACAAGAGAAACCACAGGCATAGGTCCTATCAAGCCTAGGCCTGCACACCACATACCAAGAAAAACATCTAGATGTGGTGCAGTTTCAAGAAATTAGAAACAGATTGAGATACCAAAAGAACATAAGATTTTCAAAATATATTACAAATTCTCTTCATCCACACATAAGACATGTGTGACTGATAATGAATTACTTATATGTATATAAAGCCAATCAAATTTGTAAATATATCAGTAGGTTATTGCCTCTGAATGGTCAAAGACTGGGACCCTCCAAGTAAAGCAGACATGAAGTCTAAGAAGAGTAAGGGTAACACAATGGAGTGTCTAAAGCCTAATCCCCACATGAAAGAGCGCGCTATGCCAACACAGCAGTCTATAGAGATCAATTGACCTTATAAGCTACCCTCAGACAACTGTCTAGACGGTCATGAATGGCTGTCCTGGATGACAGGAGGAGCTAATTACCAGTAAACAGATTATACAATAGAGCCCCACAGTTGCAGACACTGGAGATTAGGTGCACTGACTCCAGAGAAACAATACCATGCCCACAATGGATGTGGGTAGGGTAGGCTACATAAGAAGCACTGTGGACCATAGCCCACCATCAGTCTTCATCCAGCTGCAGTCTGGAACACAAGTCTACAGGACCCCACTTGGGAATTAGCCAGCCCACTTCTCCATTAGGAGAGACTGCACTAGGATAAAGAACACACCTACTTCACCTCCAACCTGATCTTACCATTTACTGGTCAACCTCTATAGACTCACCGGACATATTGCCAAGACAGCTCAATCTTGCAAAGGTACAGTTTGAACCATTTCATTTAAAGTGTTACACCATACACTTAGACTTTACCAGCACCAAATTACTACAAATTTGACAAGACTTTAAACAGCAAACTTGCTTTACACAAGCACCATGGGGAGACTGAGAGTTGCACCCATACTGCTAACTATGCTGTTATTATATATTATAGAACCACTTACTGCAGGTTACACACCTGTGGTGAAACAAAACATAGGAGTAGTATTCAAACCTAGCCCTCAACCATTGGTCAATGGACATACAACCACAACACTGTTGTTAGCTATCCCCTACAAGATACCTCGGGCACCCGTTACCCAAGGATCCATAAGGGATAGAATACTCCAATTGACCACTCCTACTCTACAAGATCATACCTCTGGCCAAATTATCCAACAAGCCAAGGAGCTTGACACCTTGCTGGAAATTGCAGACAAGGAGATAAATGAAACATTAGCCTCCATCAAATTGTTCTTATCCAACCCCATAAACACATTGGACAAGGCCAAAAGAGAGGCCATACTGGGTTTTCTAGCACCCCTGTTTCGCGGTGTGCTAGGTCTAGCCACAGTAGAAGATGTAAACCAAGTAATGGGACAGCTCAAGAACATAGATGAAATACTAAGAAAATTTGCTAAACAAGATCAGCTAGTCTCATTGAAAAGATCACAGACAGACAAGATAAGTTTGTTAAAGCATATATCCAAGATAAGAAGGTATTGGACAGCACAATCAACATTATAGGTGACACCGTCAACCTATGGGCCTCTAACATGTCCAGGTCACTTGACTCATATTCAAGGCACGAGAAAACTCAAAGGGAAAAAATGCAAGTACTAAATGATGCATTAATCATCATAGCAGCAAGAATGAATACAGTTCAATCACTGCAAAGAACAAATGCAGCCCTGAGGATGCTATCATCAGGAATCCTAACCCCTGATATAGTACCACCCTCAGACCTTGCTAGATACTTAATTGACATTAATAACAAACTTAGGATTACACACCCTGGAGCACAAGTCGCAATTAATGACTTAGATTTCTATTATTCACAGAAGCTGACCTCATACACTTACTCAGCTTACCATATATATATTCATTTGGACATTATAATTCAATCTACCACCTCGACCTTCAAACTGTACCAAATGATTACATCACCCATGCCTATAGACACACAGGAGACCCCCACCAGAGGAGTCACCAAATTGCAAACCACAACTGAGTTTCTAGCAGTATCTTACGACGAATCATTATTCATCGAATTGGACTCAGCAGATATGCAGGCATGTGAAGGTACTACAGTAAAGGTATGCAGAGATGTAAATGGTAGAATTTATAAACACAGGCCTACATGCCCTGTAGCCATTTTTACTAACCAGGCTCAACAGATTAAGGAACATTGCAAGTTTACAGTTTCACCACTGCAAGCACCTACCACCCATGCTATTTCCATTTCTGAAGATGAGTATCTGGTCACCACTAATGAACCCCATTACTTTATCAACTGCCATGGTAAAACGTCTGAAACTCGAAAAGCCCAGTCCTACTCAATCATAGGTGTACCCTGTGGGTGCACAATCAGTGTAGGAGAATTTTCTCTTCCAAACACAAGGTTGCCCTGTAACTCAACCTTATAATTTCATTACATTCTCAAGACAATTAACGTACCATTCATGGCAGCACTTAACCAAATTTCTGAAACCAAACCAGATGAAAGAGAGAATCTTCCAAATTTCCCAGTAGTAAACCTTTCTAGAACCTTAGAGAAACTACAGGAAAATCCAATCATGGATGATATTACTCAACTAAATCTAGAGCCCTTTGCCAAAACATTATTAAAAGATGCCTCCAACCTTGATAAGGCAATGGAAACACGCTACGTAGAATCACACCTACGTTGAGTTACAGAGCATCCAATCTTCCAAAGCTTAGGACTCATCCTAGGGATATCAGCTCACATTTTTATAGTATACATACTACTCAAACTGTACAGACTAGGAGGGACTGTAGCCTACCTGCCTACAGCCAAAGCATTCAGACTAGTCACCGAGCTGCCCCTACACAAATTGCTCCCAGATAAGAATCCTACCAAATTAACCCCTACAGAGGAAACCCACACCCCTTTCCTCACAATTCAGGAAACTCACACCCTGATAATTGCTATATTATTCACCCTGACCATCTACTCAGCCTACAGAATAATGAAGTACCTTAAGAAATTTGCACAGACACACTGTGGCAAGAAAAATGTGGCCAAGCGCACAAATCCCACAATATATTTTAAAATATATTGTGGAGACTCAAACTTCGCGCTACCCTTGAGGCCAATACCACATGGATTTGATGAGATTAAATCAGCAGCTGCCCCGACCTATAAGGATATAGTGGTTAAAACCTTCCCACTACCTAAGGCTATATTTACCTGGAATGGACCAGCAGTTATAACAACACAGAGAGGAGAATTTGCTTATCACCTCCCTCAGGTGATACACCTTCCTTGGCGCACTAGGTTCAGTACCATACCAGCCCTTAAAAACAAAGGTCTGTACTACTCCATGCTTCTCCAGAATGATTGTGGCACCAGCCCGGTGACCATGACAGCACTGGAAAATACAACAGATATAATTATTGACGAACAACAGGAGGAGACCGCAAGGTCAAACATGCAGACTATTGCTAATTTTCTAAACCACCAGCCCTCCCCGGTGACTGTGGAAAGAGCCTAGACTGCCCACAGCCTAGACTGCCCCCAGTCCACCACCAGGAGACAACATATCAGAGACAGTATTCAGAACTTTTCGGACAATTTGCCGGCCCTGAAAAGGGCCTTTGGGATGGCGGGTTTTTACACCCTAGGTTTCAGTCAGTCGGGATGCTACCACAGAGCCTCGGGTTCTACATTGACGGGAGAGTGGGAGTGTAGTATAGTCATGGTGTAGTATAAGTAGTGAGGAGTAGAGGGCGCCACCGCTTAGGGGTGGGATAGACAGATGGCTCTGTGGATTGCTGCGCGGCCCCTATAGGCCTGGGGTGCCTTGGCAGCACTTGGCAGATCCAGAGAGAACGAATGCAGAGATAGAGAGGGACGGACGTGCGGTGACAGCTCCCTGTCCACACCAGCCCAGTGAATATTGATTGACGAGTAATACACGACCTACAAGAAAAGAACCTGAGTTGCTTTTTATTAATGGGGACATACCATCCGACAACCCCACAGTGGTGCCTTATGACCAGGATCTTGTAATTAGGTCAGTTCGTTAATCACTGGCTGATGTGGCTGAGGAAGAGAAGGAAGAGCAAAATAACGGGCAAGACTCGCACGTGGCTCGTGAAGTGTTCAAGTCCTTCGAATAATAAGATGGCTTTCTCAGAATTCATAAAGAAGTGAGTAGGGAACACATTAATTAAGTGCCTAATTAGTGAATGAGAGAGTAAGTGCCAAGTAACCAAAGTGCCAAGTAATTAAAGTGCCAAGTAACCAAAGTGCCAAGTAATCAAAGTGCCAAATAACCAAAGTGCTATAAGTGACTGAAACTGCCTCAGAAGTCTATTCACATGGAGCTGTACTGTAAATTGGAAATCTAAAGTCTTCTCTCTCTGTTCTATAGTAAAGGGAGGTTGATATGTTTTATGTATAGAAAGTATCGGGTGTGTCCCTGACTGAAGGTCAAACTTCCGTTGTTGTCACACCTCTGTTATCAGAAGCAGACGGCAAGCACCGGGTCAGCTATCTGGATGCCATGGTAACAGTACTAAGGTTACCCAGACCAGGACTGTATTGTAGTAAACACCCAACCACTTTAGCTGTTTGTTTCAAGTAACCTGTATCTTGGATATAACAAGTGACAAAGGACCATTCATTTAAAATTTGGTTTCATTCAATTGTCCAATTAAAGGTGTTATCAGTAGACTGCTATGCGCTATTTATTATGAAATATTGTAAGTGTGTTATTATAAGGACAATATTGAGAAATTAGTATCGTTTTGATAAGAAGTTGAGTGATAATTATCTAATGGGTAGTACTGATGTATGCAGTGAGATGTGGTATTGGAATTAAATGTTTAAGGGGCTGGATTACTATATAGTGAACTGTAGAGGCCTTTATTCTGTACAAATTGGTCCTAGCTGAGAAGCTTAAAGCTAGCCCTTTCCAGCTGTGTAGACTGGCTAAATAATTCTATTTCACTGAGTAGCTGACTCAATGTTAAAAAGTGTCTCTGCCAGAGGTCAGATCGGGGCCACTACTTCCTCAAACACGGAATGGATATATCACTTGTGGCTGGTGGTTGTCTTGGCAACCAGTACAAGTTCAGACACTACCATACCAGGGGTAGACTTGAATAGTGCCTTGTTATCTCACTGTGTGTATACATGTATACATGCCAATTAATTTTGACTTCTATTGCAGGGTTTTGTTTATGATTGCTGTCAACTGTGGTTATGTAATTAATAGTCGTTAAGCATATTGGGGCTAATTGACATTAATTAGTGATAATTGGTGTTAAAATCAATAATTGCATAAAATAAGAAAAACGGGTTCAGCTTTTTCATAGTTGAGCCTACATGCAAAAGTAAAATGAGATAAAGTAATTATTTATAAAAACTAGGTCAATTAGACCCCAAAAATTTCGGACTCGTCAAACTCAATTTTCATAATTATTGAATAGTATATCATTCGTAGATCACAAATATATATAGCATGGTACACTCTGGCAAAGGATTAAAGTTTAATTGGCACTAACGAGCTGGCAGGGTGGAGCTGTAACGTTTGCCTGCAATCAATGGTGAGTGAAGTTTTATATTAAGGTGATCATCCCAAGCCAATATTTAATAAAGCAGTGGATAATTGCCAAGGGGTGGATAAGCATTGGCGAAGTAACAGAGTCATCTAGTGGCAGAATCTAAAAGTAAGAGTTAGAGTGTAACAAACTCAAGGGGGTGAGTTAGCTGGGTAAGTCTGTTAGTTTGTGTTAGCTGTTTAGTCTGTGTAGAGTAGAGATTGGGATGGATGGCGGCCAGCTTGTTCCTGCAGGTCTGGTCAGGCATACAGCTCTGCCATCTAGGAGTCTAGGCTAGAAGTAGGAATAGCCAGAACCTTGGAGCCCTCTGGTGAGTAAGTATAGCATTAGGGTTGGATTGATGAAGGTCTCCTGGAACCAAAACTAAAAACACCATAGTACTACTGCCACCACCTGGTAGGAAGGGTATAAACTATAACAGTTGAGACTAGTGGTTCCAGCTTTTGCCACTAGGGGGAGGCTCTGTGTATGATGATGTCAATAGTGGCACTGGTAAGCACTAGGGGTCCTTTGTGTTACCTGGTGTCTGTATGTGAGGCACAAAGGCTTACTTAGAGAAGAAGTTAGGGACATTTTTTTTTTTTAGATTGAGACACATTAAAGTATAGTGAGAATAAACTACAATGGAGGAGCTACAGAGACTTCTTGCGGATCGGGAGGCCCGCCTGAACCAACAGCAAGGGGCTATGGATGTGCTACAGCAGAGTGTAACGCAATTGCAAGGGCAGTTGGCGGCTGCACAGGCCCCTGGCGAGGGAGAGGTTGTGCGATCAATAAATCGCATGAGCAAGGAGCTAGTGGTCTCTCAGTTGCTTTCGGGGGTACCTCAGTACAAAGGCGATCCACGAGGGTACAGGGACTGGGTACGAACCATCGAACGGGCAGGAGTTGCTACAGAGGATGCCGACGAGATAAGGATCCGTCTGGCTGTATGTTCTGCTAAAGGTCCTGTCGGTGACTTCATTACTCGATATATGAGGGACGACCGAGTGACCACTTGGGCTGAACTGGAAGAAGAGATAAAACTTCGATTCGCAGACGAACCAGATGAGAGTATATCCGCTGGGTTGCTTAGAAGAATCAAGCAACGTACTGGAGAGAGTGCTGCCCTCTTCGGAGAGAGGATAGTGACAGTAGCCTCTGAGGCGTTCCCAGAGCATGCTATCGACAACCCGATCATAACCACCATGATGATAGAGGCTTTTATCGATGGGGTATTGGACCCTGGGACATCTAAGAAAGTTCTTAGACTAAAAAAGGATGGCAAAATAAAGAGGATAGAAGACGCTGTAAGGGTGGCCAAAGATGATGCTGACGTGGCACAGCGGATAAAAGCGCGAAGGGGGGATATTCCCACCCCAATGGACGTTGACCCCATACAAGGCCAGGGTAGAGGTCAAAACCCATCGGGGAATCATGGTCAAGGTCAAGGTCAAGAAAAGTCTTGGGGTCGGGGTCAAAGAAAAACAACCTTGGCATGTTACCAGTGTGGACAGAAGGGTCATATGAGAAGGGATTGTCATAGCATTATGTGCTACGCGTGTAATGGGTATGGTCATATGGCACGAAACTGTCCTGTGCTTAAGGAAAGGTGGCACCAATTGCAACCAGGGTGGCAACAACCACAACAAGGATGGCATCGACAACAGCCACAACAACAGGCTCAGTACAGGCAGCCACAAGAGCAAGCACAGTATCAACAGCCTTTAAACATTCAAGGGACCCGTCAGCCGCCGGTACAGGGCCCAAGGTTGTAAGGCGGCCTGGCCATAGTAAAAAGAGAATCAGACAGAGGAACGAGGGCGACAATGAGATTTTATATAAAGACAAGGGTGGGGTTGCATTAATAAATAGTTCAGAGGAAAAGGCGACATGTCAAATTAAAATGGGAAGAATGCGAACACGGGCGCTTGTGGACACGGGTGCTCAGGTCTCCTTGGTCTCGTCCTTGTTTTTTAGACAAATAAGAAGACAGGGGGGCATAGCTGTGCGTCCCAGCAGTATTCTTCTGAATGCTGCTAACCAGAGTCAAATAGTCAATCTTGGGCAGTGCCAGATAACAGTTGACCTGGGGGAGGGGGTCTCGAGGACACACAGCTTTATCATTGCCGAAGAACTGAATAACCCGGTCATCTTAGGGTGGGATTTCATAACAGAGCAGGGCATTATCATAGATGGGGAACATAAGCAAATGCGATGCGGCAATGTAGTCATACCTCTTCAGGACCAGACTCTTGCGTCATTGGTGAGAATAACCTGTGATGTAGAATTGTACCCCTACAGTGTGACTTATACCCCAGTAAAGAAGGCTAGAACTTTGGGACACAAAGATGGTATTTATGTTTGTGAGTCACCTACGAACGGGGCGCTTGCTGAGGAGCCTGGGGTAGACATTGTCAATTCTATTTGTGAGGTTAAGAAGGGTCGGAAATTTATGGTCAGTTTGATTAACGAGACAGGTAGATTAATCAAACTCAAGAAGGGCAACGTAGTGGGCCTGTTGAAAGAAGTTCAAGAGGTAGAAGCAGATGCATTGGACATCGAGTTGCCCAATAAGAGAAGTGTGACTGTGACCTCCAGTGTTGGTCATGGTCAGATGATGAGTAAGAAACCCCAGAGTCTAGAGGAATTGTTAGAGGCGAACAGAGATCTTTTTGCTGAGTCGGAAGAAGAACTTGGCAGAACGCATCTCATAGACATCGGGATAGACACCCAGGGTAGTCCACCTATAGGTTTAAGGGCCTATAGAGCGCCCTTGGGGAAGAGAAAATTCATTGAAGAGCGAGTGGAAGAGCTCCCAAGGGCCGGTGTTATAAGACCTAGCCGATCTCCATGGTCTGCCCCAGTAGTCATAGTTAAGAAGAAAGATGGCACAGAAAGGCTGTGTGTGGACTATAGGCAGCTTAATGACATTACTGTGAAATATACGTGGCCTTTACCCCACATAGATGATCTTTTGAGCTCGTTTCATGGAGCCAGGTTCTTCAGTTGTCTCGACCTCCGCTCTGGCTACCATCAGATTCCTGTCCAGGAGAGAGACAAAGAAAAAACAGCATTTACCACCCATATTGGTAACTATGAGTACAACGTTATGCCATTTGGGTTATGTAATGCACCCTCAGTATTTTCTGAACTTATGTATAAGGTCTTGGATGGACTGGGCAATTGTACTAATTATCTTGATGACGTACTTGTCTATTCATCCACCGAGACAGAACATCTAGAGGATCTGGAAAGAGTGATGGAACGTCTGAGAAAGGCTGGGTTGAAACTTAAGAGGAAAAAGTGTGAATTTTTCAAGGATTCATTGGATTTCTTAGGACACACTGTCACCGCTAGTGGAATAACACCTCAAACCAAGAAGATCGAGGCCATAACTGGAATGGAGAGACCGCGAACAGTGACAGATGTAAGGTCCTTTCTGGGTATGACCTCATACTATAGAAGATACATCCCTCACTACACAGAGCGGGCTCGTCCATTAATAGATCTCACCAAGAAAAAGAAACCATTTGAATGGACTGTGGAGGTGGAGGAATCATTCCAGTTTTTGAAGAAAGCCTTGACTTCTCAGCCCGTCTTGGCATACCCTGACCTGAATAAAGCGTTTGTGGTGCAAACAGATGCATCAAAAGAGAGCGTGGGTGCAGTCTTGCTTCAAGAACAAGATGGAGAGGTAAGAGCTATAGAATTTATGAGCGGAAGCTTATCTGACTCTCAGCGACGATGGGGTACTATTCAACGGGAAGCTTATGCTATTTTGCAGGCTGTGCATAAGTTTAAGCCCTACCTATACGGACACAGGTTTGTTGTGAAAACCGACCACAAGCCCCTAGTCCATATGTTCAAAGCTGAGCTTGAGAATGAACAGCTTAAGACTTGGGCGATGGAGTTGTCACAATACGACTGTAGTATAGAATATATTACGGGAGCCAAGAATAAACAAGCAGACTTCTTGAGTAGACTGAAGAGCGTAAATGTTATCAACATGGATGAATTACCTGGCCAGAGTACTCTAGAAGAAGATAGGGAATTTGTAGAACAGGTAGGGGAGGAAGAAGCCTTACCAACCTTAGTGCTAGGAGAGGAAGAAGTAGATATCCAGGAAGAACAGAGAAAGGATAAGAGCCTCCTAAAGTTAAAAGGCAATAAGGAGTACTTGGTGGTTGATGGAGTGCTATATTATGTCAGTGAACAACCAAGTCCAGGCCTCAGGGTGGTTGTGCCGACCCATCTTAGATCTGCTGTGATAGAAGCAGCTCATAGAGAACTGGCACACATGGGCATAGAGAAGGTGTACTACCGACTTCAAGAGTCGTACCATTGGCCACACATTTTTAGAGATGTGGCCAGAGCGATTGGAAGGTGTGTTCCATGCAATGAGAGAAAGCTCAAAAGGCAAACACCTCCAATGCAAGAAATGGATCAGCCGGAAGTGCCTTTCTATAAGATAGCCATAGATATGGTTGGGCCATATCCCCAAAGTGAAGATGGAAACAAGTATTTGCTGACAATGGTCGACATGTACACAGGGTGGGTAGAAATGTTTCCTGTACCAAATAAAGAGGCAGCTACAGTGGCTGGGAAGATACTGAACGAGATCATACCTCGTCATGCCGTTCCACAGGTTATCCTTAGTGACTGGGGCTCTGAGTTCGTAAACGAGATAATTAATGATCTCTGTGAAAACTTGAAAATAAAAAGAATAAAAACAAGTATCTACCACCCGCAATCTAATGGGCTCCTAGAACGAAGCCACAGGGTTTGGGGTGATATTGTGTCCAAATATGTCAGTCATGAGGATGATTGGGATAAGGCAGTTCCTGCGGCGCTTTTGGCCATGCGCAGAGCCAAGAGTAAGCGGACGGGGTTCTCACCATTTTATTTATTGCACTTGCGGGACCCAGTCCTTCCATTGGACACCTTACTGAAACCCAGACGCCGGTATTTAGGAGAACAACAGCATTTGAAGTCATTGGAAAAGTACCATCAGACTCTGAACACTGTACGTAAGAACATGAAAAAGGCAAGAGAAAGAAATAAGAAGTATCATGATAGAAAAGCGAGAGAGGAGGACATAAAGGTGGGAGATCCTGTTTATCTGTACAACTACGCCAAAAAGAATAAACTTGAAAGACCTTTCAAGGCGTACTACAGGGTCGTAGAGAAACTCAGCCCTGTAAACTTCAGAGTGAGGAATGAACTCACAGGGGAGTTGTTTAAAATCCATAAGTTGCACCTAAGAAAAAGTCAGGAAGAATGGAAAGTGCCTGCACTAGATAAGAACATTCGTCGTGCTGCACCTGCTGCTTCACCGTCAGGGAAAGACGTTCCTACCAGCGATGATAGTAGTGACTGGAGTGACCGCGACTGTATACCTCTCTCAAGGTGGCGAGATACCGGGGATAGTCCTAGTGACTGGAATAGTTCAGAGTGTGTGCCTCTTGCACATCTTGTAGAACCAGGAGCAGTGACTAATACTGCACCGGAAGTAGTAGAGGGAACTGATCAACCCTCTACTATTCCACTACCTTCATCATCTGGAGAAAGTGCAAGCATGGAAGAACAAAGTGGAGCAGTAGGTGGCAGTACCAGTGGAAATAAGAGGAGAAGAAGCTCTTCTAGTGGAGAGGAAACAAGGGGTACAGAACCTAAATATCGTATAGTAGAGAGTGAACCTACATCAGGTTCTTGCAGTGAAAAGAGGCCTCGAAGCCATACTGCAAGCCCTGAAGAAGAGAGTCCTGATAAAGTTAGAAGGGTAGAAGAGATAGAGGAGACGAGAGAACAAGAAGAGAATATTCATAAGGGTACAATTGAAGAGAGAGAAAATCAAAATGAATCTATTTATCAGACTTGTAGCGATGGGGAGCTGAATAGCTCACTCTGTAGCGCAGTGGATGAAATTCCCAACAAGTCCAATATTATGAGTGGAGTAGAAGGTGAAGAAGAAGTCAAAGAAGTAGAAGTCATGAAGAGTAAGAGAGAAGGAGAGAAAAGAGAAAAAGAGAGTAGAGAGAGAGAGGTGAATCTAATAGGAAATTATGAAATTCGCAACAGTAGGCTGAGAGCCTACTACTGCACCCAATAGAATAGCAGGCTGAGAGCCTACTATTACATACAATAGCACATAGGTGTGTCTGATCAGAGTGTTATCTCTTGCAGACTCCTACTCATCATCGTGTTGTCCGCTGGCGTGCTAGGAATTCGAGCAGAGAGAGAGACCCAGAACATAGAACATGTGTTCTTCAGAGACAAGGCTGAGGTTTATACCACTAGGTCAAGGTGGATCGTTGGCCTAGTCATCGATTTCCAGGCATACGAACGGTATATGGTATTCACAAACAAAACCTTAGAGGAAACTTTTAGGGTAACCCAGAGAGGAAAACTACATTTCGATGGCTTGTACTTCAGTAGTGCATACAGGAAGGAGGAATTAAGCAGGATCAATGCCACTGTTACAGCAGAGAGAGATACGATGGCCCAGTACTATATCACTCTGAGGTCACAACTTCAAGAGCTCATTATTCTTCAAGAACTACACAATAGAAATTGGCTTGACTTTACAGAGATTCAGAAAATAGGGCACAGTGAACTTGAGGTTATAAGAAATGAGAACAGACAGACAGTAAGGGAGAAAAGATCACTTGCCATTCTGGCAGGTATATTTAGTGGGGTAGCTTTCTATAGGACAGAGCAGTTGAGGTCAGAGGTGAACAATCTGAGAGATAATCAGGAAACAATTAGAACAGTTCTTAAAGAGAGCCTCTCATTGATAAACCTGACTAGACTTGAAGTAAGACAAAATCGCTTGGCGATAAATAAGGTCATAGAAGGCCTAGGAGAACTATTCGAGGTGGTAAATAAGGCTTTGATACCCATGCAGAGATTTTTAGTTGTCTACCCACAAATCCAGACAAATATAAATAGGGTACGAGATTTGATATCTGCTGAAACAGCTATGATCTCAGAGCTACATAGAAAAATCACTAAATTATCGACAGGCGAATTGTCTCCTACCATTCTTCCAGCTCCTGAACTTATTGAAATTTTGAAGAGAATTGAAGTCGAAATTCCACCCCAGTTAATGTTACCTCAGGACCCAAGAGAGAAACCCTTTTATTATTATACCATTCTTAAAACTAACACTTTGGCATTAGAAGATAAACTTATTGTTGCAATTGATATACCTTTGCTAGATGTATCTAGGAAGTTAAGAGTAAAACAGGCTATTACATTACCTGTACCTTATGAATCGACCAACTTGACGGCTCACTATGATCTTGAATTCGAAAATTTCGCTGTGTCAGAGGATGGTAGACAGTATGTGGTGTTGTCATTATTAGACCAGTTAAAATGTGACCAACCAAATATAAATTATTGTAGTCTGACATCAGCAATAGAAGAAACCAATAGACATCGATATTGTACATTGGCATTGTATCAACGCGACAATAGAAGAATAAGAGAATTGTGTAAAGTTAAGGTTACAAACAAGGTAAAATTACCAATAGCTAGATATGTATCAAAAGGTGAATGGCTCGTGGCAACAGATAAATCATTCAATATTAGAAAACTGTGTGTTGGACAAAAGGAAGAAGTGTATCTTAGTGTCGCGCCGCCATATAGTGTTGTCTCTCTGGAAACAGGTTGCCGAGCATTGTCTGATCTATTGGAATTACCCATTTATTTTGAAGAGCACACAGAATATTCAGTAGCCCGCGAAACTCGAATAACTACACCTCCTAAAAATTTCAAAATGCAGGACATGACTATCTGGAAACCTATTCTTGATAAAGGTTTTAAATTGGAAATTGACATAGAAAAATTAGGACCTGTTGATGATAAATCTATAGAAGACTTGGTAGACCAATTAGATAATATTAAGTATATAGACACTTCCTATGTTCCGTATATCGTTATAGCTGTCATAATTGTTGTAATATTGATTATAATAGCCATATTATGCTGTAAGACAATGGCTGTTAAGAATGTTGGTAAATAGGATACAAGGGCGACTCAACAACAAACCTGAGGGTCAACAAGGAAGGGCTGATTATGTGGAACTGGGTTGTCTACAGTCACCAGTGCCGAGGCCCAGAGACACTCAATCAATGGCCTCTGTGTATAATGAACATTCATCCTCCAGAGACCCTGAGGTATTGACGAGACAAGGAAGGAGTCTCCCTGTGCCTCTAGAAGTCACACCTCTCGTGATTGCAGAAGCTGAGGCACTCTACCAACCTAAATCTACAACTCCACAACCTCAACCCAAGCGTAGAACTACTCTTACCATGAGGAAGCAGTGACTTAACATTGTATGGCACTAATAACTTGTGTGAGCCTTGTGTTCTCTTTCACTATATGGCACTGATAACTCTCATGTGTTTCCTCTCAGTGGCACTTATTAACAATGGTGATCATGTGTTTCCTCTCAGTGGCACTTATTAACAATAGTGATATTTTGGCACTAAATGACAATATGGCATGTCTAATGTGAACTAATGAGTGTTGCAGGAGAAGAGTACTGGGTTACGTCACGGAAGTACAGCGCACAGTGGACAATGACGATAACAAGCTGCACCAGAGCATGAGTATGCTGTTGTGCGTATATCTGGCGACTATTGAAATATAGGACCCGAAACATGCATGGAAATGCATATCATATGGAACTTTTATTACAGACTATGAACTGAGTGCTATATAGAGAACTTTTATTGCAGAAGAGACATTGAGAGTGGTGTTGAAGATTATGATGATTGTTATAGTGAGAAGTTTATTTTATATGAAGTGGTGGATCCAATATATATTCCAGTATATGACATCTTATATATCTATTGCTTGACATACCGCTGATGATGTGTTATTCATATCCACTATTGGTAATGTGGACACATTTATATTATCAATGTATCAGCGACGAGTTATTATCCACATATCAATCTATTCATTTATTGGTGACAATGATATGTAACGCAAGTTCTTCACATGAAGATATGATCAGGAGGTTTTGATATGATTTATCATTTTGATGACTGTATACATCGTTATGACAACAAATATTATTGTATATGGTTTGGTGTGGATATGGCTGAGTATAGACGTTTTTAACTGATGTTAAAAACTAGTGGGTGGGGAAGGGGTGTAGTATAGTCATGGTGTAGTATAAGTAGTGAGGAGTAGAGGGCGCCACCGCTTAGGGGTGGGATAGACAGATGGCTCTGTGGATTGCTGCGCGGCCCCTATAGGCCTGGGGTGCCTTGGCAGCACTTGGCAGATCCAGAGAGAACAAATGCAGAGATAGAGAGGGACGGACGTGCGGTGACAGCTCCCTGTCCACACCAGCCCAGTGAATATTGATTGACGAGTAATACACGACCTACAAGAAAAGAACCTGAGTTGCTTTTTATTAATGGGGACATACCATCCGACAACCCCACAGGAGTCAGATCCATACATGTGGCCGTGGTCATGATCCCACTCAACGAGTCGGGCCTCCATCGATCCCAGTCCGTACTCAGCTGCCATAGATGGGTCCCCGGATGCCGCAAGATCAATGAAGGAGACTGCCAACAAATAATCCCACAACACTCGCTCCCGCGGCCCGAAGTTAGAGTCCATGGGCCAGAACCCTATATTACTCAAGGCCCTGGCCAAAAGGGCCACAGTGGCCCCCCGACGTAAGGCTGAACCCAAAAAGTAGTGGCAGGAGTACATGTCAACCAGCACATCACCATGCTCACTGATCTCTCTGAAATTTTTCACTATATAGCCATAGTGTATGGTGTGGTTGGCCTCCACCAGGGCCCTAGCCGGACTCCCCACCACCATCACCTGGGAGACAGGCAATTCAAGGATAGCTTGAAAGTGAGCCATGATGTTGCAGCAAAGGTTTCCAGTGAGGAACTGATACTCCAATACCAGCCACTCCCTCCTTAAATGGACACACACACGTCCCCCCCCCACCCTGAACTGTCCACTGACACCAAGCTAGGCACTGCCACAGACACATGCCAAAATCTGGCACCTAACACCTCAGGTGCCACCACTGCATGAGCACATCAGGGAGGAGATGCACATCTCATTCCTGACACACCTCCACTGTCAATGAAATTATCAAAGTATTGAAAAAGAAAAAAAATTGATTTAGAAAAATATACACAGCCACTTGTTGATGTATAATATGAAAATCTATGGTATTCTCACAAAATCGTTGATTAATGCGCGCATATACGCGCAAATTGCAAAATTGCAAATTATAAATTGTACAAATCTAACATTAGTATACATGAATGCAGGTAGATAACTAAGACAGTTTTGTACCCACTAGCACTTGTATACTATACCAAGGTTTACTTAAAGTAACACACTTTAGGTATCCAAGAAATTGTTGGAAAAATGAATGAAAAAGAAAAAAAAAAAAAAAATGTTGAGAAAAATTGTTGACATGAAAAATGTTTACTTAAGATACTCACCATAATAATCTTTTTCAGGGACACATACTCAAAAAGGCTAGGGAAAAGTCAATTAAAAGCAGCGGCCCACTGCCGAAATTGCCAATTAATACACCCATATAGCAAAATCACAGAGTAACTCAGAGACAAACGTGCCTATTGTACTTGAAGTACTTTGTTTTTCCGGTCCTCGGAAAAATTTGTCTCAAAATCCCAAAAATTGTATGTTTGCACACCAGATTGTACGTTTGTACCCAATTTGCACACTAAAATTGTATGTTTGCACACCAGATTGTACGTTTGTACCCAATTTGCACACTAAAATTGTATGTTTGCACACCAGATTGTACGTTTGTACCCAATTTGCACACTAAAATTGTATGTTTGCACACCAGATTGTACGTTTGTACCCAATTTGCACACTAAAATTGTATGTTTGCACACCAGATTGTATGTTTGTACCCGATTTGCACACTAAAATTGTATGTTTGCACACTAGATCGTACGCCTGTACACAATTTGCACACTAAAATGTATGTTGCACATTATACTGTACGTTTGTACCCAATTCATACACTAAATCGGATTTTTACAAAATCAATATTTTCATGTGTAACCAAACTGTACGCAAAATTGTATATGTGCATACAAAAAAAAAAGATTATCAATTGAACGCAAAATTATATATTTGCATACAGAAATTATCAATTGAACGTTAAATTGTATATTGGCATAATAAAATTGTGAATTGAACGCGAAATTGTATATTTGCATACTAAAATTGTGAATTGAACGCGAAATTGTATATTTGCATACTAAAATTGCCAAATGAACGCGAAATTATATATTTGCATACTAAAATTGCCAAATGTACGCGAAAATTATATATTTGCATACTAAAATTGTCAATTGAACGCAATTACACGCGAAATTGTAAATTTGCACACTAAATTGTCATTTATGTTCAATTTGCACGCTAAATTGAACATTGAATGCCAAAATTGCACACTATTTGCCAAATTGTATGTTGTACATAAAATTGGAAATTTGTACCCAAAATTGAAGATACATAAGCAAATACACCCATGTATGGTAAGATATAGAATTACGGAAATGTACTTATACCCAGGAGAAAATTGTATATATATACTGACAAGGCTCTACCACAAAAATTGCATTTGAAGCACTCCCTATCACTTCAAATCCTCTTACAAACAGTTTATAACTCCAAATAAGGTAAAAATATATATATTGTACATTCTCTCGGCGAAATGACGGAGTTTCGCATTCTCTCGGGGGAGAGGGAGTATTCTATCATATACCATTTTATTATTCCATAAATTGTAACATATTACTGTATTAATCAAAGAATATCTAAGAAATTAATACATAGGTTGGTTCTAAGACCTATTAGAGCGCTCAAACTTTGTATAAGAGCGTTCATGCCCCACTGCACACCAGCCAGGTCAGTTACACAGACTTTATGACATCAAAGGCTCCAACCTAATGGTTCACTGCACAATATAATAAACCTGAGGGTCTCAGTGTGCGACCTCATGGTTCAGTGCACAAATTAATAACTTGTAAGTGAATGCAACCGGCCGTCACGGGTGCTTGGGCACCGCAGACGCCGTCATGAGTGTCTGAGCACTCTAATAACTGAACAATGGGTTACATAAGCACGACACCATAACCGTCCGGTCGCTCTAGCGTCGCTCCCGGGCGACCTAGGTCAAATATCAAAGCATTTATGGAAAGCCCATAATTAGACGGTCAAAATGAGCCCAAGATCAAGGCGGAACTTCTATTATTAAGGAAGTTACGCCATGGAGACTGATTCGACCTCCGAGTGCACTACAGACGAACCGGCGCAAGTTACGTGCCTATCAAGCGGGCATTATAAACTTGGCATATTCAACTCGGCGCATAACGGTTATAACGGCGTAAACTTCCGAGATATGGGGGTTTGAAGTCAAAGAACCGACCAAGACAATGGGGGACGCAGCGGCGTCCATGGGGGTCCTTTGTGCACCCAGTGACACATGAAAGCCTCCCCTCAAACAATTGCAGAGTTAGGCAGATGCCACTGGCCCCAGTCAGTCTGAGGTGCAATGCCAAGATTTGCTACAAATAGCCTGGCTGCACCTCCTAGAAATCAGAACACCAAGAACCGCTCCAGAGGTAACATCTCCAGTCATCTCCTGCTACCTGCTATACCACTGCACTATGGTGAAACTATGCTAGACAGGCATTGGTTTCTATCATTAGTGGCCAGAGGGTATCTTCCTCAAGACATCCACCAGAGGGTAAAGTTATTCATTATTACATTATTCCTCTAAGCAGCAGGTCAGGAGCTAGGTGTGGGAACCCACCTAGAACTATGCTGGACATTGTATTATTATTACCTCACAGGTGGAGTGGAACAGAACATTATACTTTATAAACTACTGTATATTTACTGTATGTACAAATTACCTACATACTAACTACTGTGTGATTGATATTTCTTACATGTTGCCTAAAGCTGAATAAACCAGTGATAACTGGAAATAACACTATTTATGAGAGCTTGATGTATTTACACTATATACCACTAGCCATATGATATTTCTCATATGACAACTTGATCATGCACAATTACTAGTATGACAATATACTAGTCATGCTCTTCATTGCTGGCCACTCACTCCCTGCCTCCACCTTGGATGGATAAGTGACCTCACCCCCATCTCTAACTGTGTGCCCAAGGAACATCACTCTTCACAATTAGATGGTTCCACCTTTAGCCTTGCTGCAATTAGTTATTATAGGACCTGAGCCCATGGATTTAGCCATGCCAGGCAGATACATTAAAAGAATGCCTGTTGCTAGGCAAATAATGACCATAGTCTGAGGGGAATAACAGAAATGAATTTCCCAGAATTGAGTTCATGGGAGTAGTAGGAGGGCAGCAGAAGCTGCCTCAGAAGTGATTTAATGCAGGGTCATTGTAATGGCTACAACATGCTTTTCCATGTTCATACATATCTTAGGATTCAGGAAAGTGCTGTTGTACTAAGGAAATCATGTCCATATAATATGCAATTTACACTTTTTGATACCTAAATAGTGATGAGAGATGTGGTTGGACAGGGATGTTTCCTTGCTGTGAATATATTGGGTTATATAAGTGTAGCGGCTCATGGAGCGACTTATATAGTTTTGGCTTCCTATTCGAGAGGGCAGGTCAGGTGGTGCGGTTACCACCAGTAGGACCAGAGGTCGCTTTGATCTCTGGCCGCTATGGAGTGGTCGCAGCACTGGTCGTCTCTTCTCCAGTTCCTACCTAGGACCGCATAGGGAGGTCAGTCGGCTTCTGGCTACGGCCAGAGCAACACCTGTTGAGCATCGAGCTATCCTTATAGCACTACTTCAAACTCATGTGACTCATGAATAAACATGTGCCGGTTGCACTAACCCGAGCTAACTTGTCTGGCTTTGATTGATAATAACATATCTCAAACCCAACCAAAGTTATATAAGAACTTGAACCATTACACTGGTGCCGTGACCCATCTTGATTATAGTGCGCAACCCTGGAGTTTGAACCAAATCATTACAAATCGACCCAGGGAGACTTCGGGTCTGACAGTGCTGAGTCCACTGAATCTGACTTCAGCGACTTAGGTTCTGAAGCAAAGGCGCCACCCTTTACGGTTGGTACAGGCCGAAGCCTGACTATCAAAACCGAAGATGCGTATACAACTTTTGCCAACTCCTTTACAGAAAAACTACTAAGGTGACAGCTGCCCGTATACAAATGACTTCGAATTCAAAGAAATTGCATTTATCAGGACCGCTAAAGGATGTATTCCTACAAAATGAACTGAGTACCTCAGACCAGATAACTCAAAGTCACATCATGATGAGGAATACTTTGGTTCAAAGACACACGGCTACCACCAATAGTACTGCTACACCATTACCGATTACAGACAGGAAGTCCCTGGAAGGCTTAAGTACATCTATATTTGATATAGGTAGAAGCCAAAGCCAAGGAATAACTGACCTGGTTTCACAAATTTGATGCATTTGAGCAGCAGGGTGGTCTCCGAGAAATTTTTGAGTAGGGTAATTTCTCTTTTTATGAGTATACTATGAGTGTGGGTGGTTACTATTGCAGAGGTAATTTTTCTTAAATATGTGAACTGTTGCCATGGTTACCAATGCAGTTTGGTACCATGTCAACAATTGCTTAGTTGTCGTACCTACTTGCAGCACAGGTACAAGTCTGTTATCTAACTATCTATTGTATGTCCATTTTGTGCACCCACATACCCCCTATGCATATCCCTAATTTCACAGTTGTACCATGTATAGGTACAGAGCTACAAGGAGAAACATCATGTCAACAATTGCCCGGGCTATTCTTGACATTATTAATTCTGTAGCACAGGTGCAATTCTGGTATTTAACTGTCTTCTATATGTTCATTTGCGCACCAACATACCCCCCATGTAAACTCCTAATTTCAAAGTTGTGCTATGTAGAGGTACAGAGCTACAAGAGTAAACATCATGTCAACAATTGCCTGGGCAATTATTGACATGTCAACAATTGCTCAGGCGGGAATTGACATGCCCCTATGTAGCTCTGTCACTATACATGGGACAACTGTGATATTAGGGATGTAAATGGGGGATATATGGGTGCATATAATGAGGACCTAATAACTCACCAGCAGGAGCTGTGTTTACAGATAGCTCAGCTAACTAACAAAAAGAATGCTCTAGACTGTTATATAACAGGTATAGAGAATACGGTACCACCACAGAAGTTGACTAAACGCATTTTAGATTTGCATTAGGGTAGAGTGACCTTGAGTCGTCCATGTACCTTGAGTCGGCCATTTTCCTTGTTTCTGACTCCAAATTATAATAATAAATAGTCATTCTAATGGGTTTCAGCCTATTTACCCTGATAGGAGAGGGGTAGATGTAAATGCTGCTACTTAAATATTTTTGGGAATCTAGTCCAATCCCTCTCTATGGACTGTCTATAATATGGGCCCAGGGGCAAAATCTTCAGACTTGGAGGTGGATCTCTGACAACCTGCAAACCACCTTGGAAGAGGAAATCAGCAGTAAATGATGAAAAATTGAAATTGATGATCTCTTGGTCAAGCAATACAGTTAACGTCCAGTAAAAGCGACTATTGCATTACATTCATGCACTGTCAAGTATCAGTTACCTATGAATAAGCCCTTCCTTTGTATTTGATACAAAAGTAGACACCCTGATATGAGCATTTGACTCACAGTGTGATGTGGCCAACTCAAGGTACTTGTGGCTGACTCATGGTACTGATGATGAAAAGTCACATTCACCAGGTAAAGAAGGCCTCTATAACCTAATAGACTTACATTATGGCAGTTTAACTATATTGGCTTGACAGCCTAAGACTTCAAGATAATTTTCATATCCATAGTCAAGTGTCCCCCCAAGTTTGCTTACTGTAGCAGAGACCCAACAATAAGTTATAGCTTTCATAGGGGTCCAGGTGGACGACTCATGGTCACTCTACCCTATTTCATTCCGGGTTAAAACCTATAAGCCCTGAACTGTTATCTTCAGTGGAAAGTCTTCTCACCATTGTGTTATTTAAATGGTATGTACACAATACTAGTATAATAATACTAACAAAAAGTACTGACAACCACTTCATGTGGACCGCCCAATACTAAGGATGGTTAAGCATCACTGTCAAGTGGTCCACATGATAAGCTAAGTGTACAACATCGATTCCATGCATCTCTTCATGTTCATTTGCTCCTAGTTGCATTGTGTGGAACTGAATGCGATGAGCCTAGGTGCATCATTTATATCGAATCAAAACCACCACATATAAACTCTCAGTGACACAGATTACCTCAGAAGTAGGAACTAACCTGAAATATAAATCTGCTGAACTGTCCACAGCATCACAATCATGCAGACCACAAGTCTACTGATGGTGGTAGCCATCTTACTACCAATCACATATGCCTGGCACTTTGTTAGTTCTGACAGACCCCAATATCAATGTACATTCAGACATCCAGTGTGGAAATCGAGAAGTAAGTAGATTATCATTTATATTTAAGATTCAATATTGCACCCCCCCCCCCCGCTGTATCTCTGGTATTTATATCTGAGACTTCATCCCAAAGAAAAGTGTGACTTTCATAAACATGATCAAATAGAAGTAACCAATTTATGATGTACATTGTTATCAGCAGGAGATAAACTTGATATAACTTGATAGAACAATTTGAACTATTAAGGTGGCTGCTTGGTTAATTCAATCCCAGGTTAAAATCACTTGCAAACTCATGCAATTTATATCTCCAGTAACAGTTTTTTTTCCTTTACTTTCAACCAGAAATTCAGGGCACCTGTCCTCTCTTCCCTAAGAAGAAGCTTCCAGGAGGGAGAGTCATTGACATCTGTTCCAGATTCACCATAATACCAGGCCAGGATATCACTGCTGACAATGATGCATGTGGTAAGATTTCATATAGCCTAAAATACAAAAAGAACCAAAGTTTTAAATTGACTCACAAGATCATCTCTCTGTGAGTCACAAGATGTGTCCATATATAGACAACATAAGGTCTTGGACAGGGCATTACAAAGCCTTGTCTTTGTTTAATCTGGTACAACCACCCTGTCTTTGTATAAAATGGTACAGCTCCCTTGTTTTTGTATAACATGGTTCAGCCACCTTGACTTTTTATTACATGGTACAGCCGCATTTGGTCCAACCATGAACAAATAAAATTCATCAGAAATTTGTTGATATAATGTTAGAACATCAGTCCATCAGATGTTTTCTTTCTAATTTTTTATTTCAATCACACAACTCTTTTTTGTTTGTTTTATTCATCAGGAGTACTTACTCCCAAAATCCCAATAGGTTTCACAGTGACAATGGTTTTGTGACAATTGTCACACTAGAGATATGTGTATGATCAAGTTGTCATATGAGAAATATCATGACTATTGGGTATAGTGAGTAACAATATCAAGCTCTTTTTATGTATTCCAGTTATCACTGGTTTATTCAAGGTTTAGGCAGAACTTATGTAGCAGTAATACAAATGTCAATACACAATTATTTCACACACACAGTAAATATAATATGGGTATAAGTAAGTGTTCCACTCCTATGTGAAATAGTAATTATACATTGTCTGATATAGGTTCTAGGTGGGTTCCCACAACCTAGCTCCTGGCCTGCTGATAAAGGGATAATATAAATGTGCAACTTTACCCTCTTGTACTTAGATGGAAGAAGATAGCCTCTAGCCACAAGTGGGGTGTAGTCCTATGCCTGTCTGGCATAGTCTAACCCAGCAGAGTGTTCTTGTGGCAGATGCATAGCAGGCTGCAGGAGAGCTGGACTGGAGATGTTGTCACTGAGGTGGTTCTCTGGATACTTGCATCGAGGCTGGAGGCTTCCTCTCCCAGACTAACTGGAGCCAGTGGCAACTGCCACTGTCTTTGTCCATTAGTGCTGAGTCTTTCATGTCCATGGGGGTACATAGGACGCCCCCATGAAAATACCGGGGCCCCCATTGTCCCATTTGGTACCGCATCTTCAGCCACCTGTATCTCGGTCATTTGTGCATCTAGAGCTTTGTAACCGCGCATGCGCAGAGGGAAAGCTTTTAGCTGTCATATGTTAGCTGAATGGGCGTCCAGCTGTAATTAACACGTCTATGGCGTATCTGGAGCTCAAAACACTCCAGACAGCATAGATTAATAATAGGAGTTAATCAACCAGATTAAGCCCAAGGGGTCCGTGAGACAGCGTAACCATCACTGGAAGTTCAAATTGCTGTCACTTTACTGTCCTTTGTCCCCCTATAGCACCTAAGTGGGTGCCTAGAGATTTATATAATACATAGCTGGTGGTCAGTGGACCGTGAACGCTCATATTGAGTTATATGTATTAGTGCCTCATATTATATGCATTACTGCTATATTATATTACTATTTGTAGCATAATAAAAGTGTACATGATACAATGAAACTCAGAAGATATATGACAAGATATATTGTGCACTTGACTGACTGTTTAGTGGGGACTTTTATCACAGTCTTCCTACTGCTTTCTAACGTATGAGCCCCCTTATGCAAACCATTATAAATAAATGATTAAAATACTCTCCATGACTGTTTCATTGACAGCTATTTACATCATAACCTTTACATGCATCTAACCCAGTCGGTACACAAATTATCTAAATCTGAATTAAAAAACACATTTAACAAAATTTCATTGGTGAGAGAGATACAGCTTCTGCAAACAATAATCTTCGTTTCAAATTCTGCTTCTGAATCAGCCCCTATGTATAGACTCATGCGGCAAGAAAGGGTGACTTTTTCGTTAATAAAGTTGTGTTTAGGTCAATTTAGGTGGAATGGTCATAACTTTAGTTGTAGTGACCACATGTGCAAATGACTTACACCAAGGGTTTCACAAGACAATTATCTTTTAAAAAAATGGGTATTACATGGCAGGCCTGACAAGGAATGTTTGCATTCTCAATAGATTTCCTCAATAAAAGTCAAAAAAACTTTATTGAAATGTCACCCTTTCTTGTTGTATTGATCTATAAAAGCTCTTGATTTGACATTCATAGCTACAAATAAACCCAGGAAGCAGGTGGGAGCACTTGATGATCTAATTAAACAGTTTTATTCACCAGGACGCCATTTCTCAAGATGGTACGACTAAGCCCCCTCAAGTCATACCAGGATCCACATGGTACGACTAGACACAAAGCAATATAAGTGGCTTGTCTGGTATGATCAGCTAGACTGACAAGAACTATTCCACTCCCTGCACCCCAATATGGTCTGAGCCCCAGTAATACAGCCCAATCGTACCAGGCTAGTCATAGTGGGGAAGGGTCTAATGTACTGGCTGGCAAAAGATAGGTGATTTTTAGGTGCACTCATCATCTCAAAAGAAAACCTTGTTTTTATGTTGGCGAAAACAATGTTTTAGACTGGGGGGACCTTCTCAACACTTTCAGATGGGTGTTGGATTTTCCCAGGTGTTGGAAACCCAAACCTCGCCAGTGTACCTTCATATCACTGTCTTTTCAAGATTATTTTCTTTTCCTTTTTACTTACTCTCCGCTCAGGTAGGCCTTTATTAATAGAACAAACACATGTCTGGACTGGACTTGAGAGCTTTAATTTGATGGGTCATACATTAATTTTTGACCAGTAACTACAGAGAAACTCAATAAATCTAAACCTCAGAGAGTATCTGCTGGGAAAGTGGTAAATTGTGGGACATTGCTATGATACTGGTTGCTAAGTTACGCACCGCTAAGAAACGCCGTAGATACTGCCACAGATCGTCAGATGGTGCTGTAATATCCCGAAAGTCGAGCATCCCAGAAGTTGGCCATAATTTTCAAAATATTTAATTTCAAAGTTTACCTATTTCATAATTCTACAATGTAAGAGAGTATCATTAGGGTTGTTGCCCTTTCAAATTCTATAAGAAGAGGGGGATGTTATCATGTCTTCAAAATATTATTTATTTTCATCGATAATCATGGCCCATGAGTCATAAAAGGCTTAAACAGGCATTGCGCATGCGCAGCCAATTTCTGGGATGCGCCAACTTCTGGGATACAACAGCGCCACAGATTTTGCCTCCAGTTTGGTGAAAAGGGAGGTATAGGCCATAATAGGGCACCTGATTGGGGGGGGGCTGTGCTTCATGTAGGCTTAACTCGTACCCTGTGTCTTAGCAGCTCAGCCCCCCCTCTAGTGCAGAAGGCACTAGTAATCTATCAAAAAAGGCATTTTTTTGTTTATTTGGTTGCCATTATAAGATAAAAGAATGATTTTAGTTCAACTTACACCCTAGATATTCTTACTGATCATGAAAAACATTTAGGATATATATATCAAATTCTAGAGCAGGCAATGCTAAGATAAACCTACTCAAAATCTAGTTTTTCACTGAGAATTGGATATACTATTTCAACATTTATAAGGTTGAAACATTTTTGAATAACATAAATATGACTCTTCGATACTGACCCATAAAATAAGGCTATGTGTCACCACATACATTATGATGTTAAAGCTTTGGGCACAGCTTGAATTAGTTGAGTGTCAGCACATGAAGCACCTTACACCTTGAGTAGGGAGGCTGAGTGAGGGTGAGTAATAGATGTCTAACGCCATTTCGACAGCTAAGGTCATATTCATGGTGAGAACTACATTACACAATTTCACAGATGAATGTGTCAGTGCCCGCGCATATGTGCACCACACACGTCCTTGGGGGATAAGAAAAGATGAGAAATAGACCCTTTTATGTGGGCTAGGGAAGCCCGAGTAGGGAGGCTACCACTCTGGAAGCCTTATGGAGTTCACTATTAGGCAGTCTTCAGTTGCCCTGACTACCTTTACCTAGAATGCTTTTAACCAATGACGGCAATATGACTCTTTTTATCTATGTTCTTTTTGCTGTCCATAGATGTAAATGAGTGCTCTACAACCTCTCCATGTGACCCAAATGCCTCATGTACCAACAACCCAGGTTCGTTCACCTGTGCCTGTAACAATGGATACGCTGGAAATGGACTTACATGTGTTGGTGAGTGCATTCCATCCTGACACTTGTATACTTTTATAATCACCTTTGATCATGTCTACTCTATTTGGAAAAGTGAATCTTACTCAGTGCAAGAGTTTGGGTTGGGCAAAGCCCCAGACTTCCTACCGCTCGGGTAGGCCTTTATTAATAGAACAAACACACGTCTGGACTGGACTACGTCCAGTCCCCTTCTGCAGTTTATCCGGCTCCTTAGTAGGAGCTGGATGTGAGGTGTGGTGCTGCCCCCTCTTGTACCAAACGGGTACCGCAAAGTGACGCCTGGTTAGCATAGAAGGAACGAGCACCACACGAACACATCTCTCGGATGAAGCGCACTAATATATATACAAAGATGCTGGCCCCTACAATGTTAGTTCTCGGGATCCATTATTTATCATCAGTATGGCCAAGAATCACTCTTGAGAGATTTCCCCCTGGTAACAACAGTAAGTCTGAGTTTAGAATAATTTTGGAGTGCACTTGACGTTTCTGTGATATAATTACCCTATATATAAAAAGGGGTTGCTTAGTCGCTGGTCCCTAGCCCATTGAAATAGACTTGACTGCTTGCCAGGAACAGATAAACCAAAATAGACTAGATGAAAATATGTCATTTTTTCAAAGTTAACTCGATTTTTCTCTAATATCTTAAGGGTTGTAATAATGTGTGGCACCCCTATGCAAAGTAACTTCCCTTTATCAACTAAATCATAATATTCAATAGCAAATAAATGCAAATAGCATTTAACACAATATTCTAAATCGTCACAGCTATTTTCTTTATGCAATGTCCGCGATCTTGGATCTCCATTCAAAGAAATCAGTGTCCACCCTGTCATAATCAATCGAGGAAACTGTAGATGGACTACACATATTGAGAGCTTTAATTTGATGGGTCTTACATTAAATTTTGACCAGTAGTTCCAGAGAAACTCAATAAATCTAAACCCCAGAGTATCTGCTGGGAAAGTGGTAAATTGTTTGACGTTGCTATGATACTGGTTGCTAAGTTACGTGCCGCTAAGAAAACGCCGTAAATACTGCCACAGATTGTCAGATGGTGCTGTAGTATCCCTAAAGTCGAGCATCCCAGAAGTTGGCCATGTTTTTCAAAATATTTAATTTCGAAGTTTACCTATTTCATAATTCTACGGCGTAAGAGAGTATCATTAGGGTTGTTGCCCTTTCAAATTCTATAAGAAGAGGGGGATGTTATCATGTTTTCAAAATATTATTAATTTTCATCGATGTTCGTGGCCCATGAGTCATAAAAGGCTTAAACAGGCATTGTGCATGCGCAGCCAACTTCTGGGATGCGCCAACTTCTGGGATACGACAGCGCCACAGATTTTGCCACCAGTTTGGTGAAAAGGGAAATATAGGCCATAATAGGGCACCTGATTGGAGGGGGGGCTGTGCTTCATGTAGGCTTAACTCGTACCCTGTGTCTTAGCAGCTCACCCCCCCTCTCTAGTGCAGAAGGCACTAGTAATCTATCAAAAAAGGCATTTTTTTGTTTACTTGGTTGCCATTATAAGATAAAAGAATGATTTTAGTTCAACTTACACCCTAGATATTCTTACTGATTATGAAAAACATTTAGGATATATATATCAAATTCTAGAGCAGGCAATGCTAAGATAAACCTACTCCAAATCTAGTTTTTCACTGAGAATTAGATATACTATTTCAACGTTTATAAGGTTGAAACATTTTTGAATAACATAGATATGACTCTTCGATACTGACCCATAAAATAAGGCTATGTGTCACCACATACATTATGATGTTAAAGCTTTTGGCACAGCTTGAATTAGTTAAGTGTCAGCACATGATGCACCTTACACCTTGAGTAGGGAGGCTGAGTGAGAGTGAGTAATAGATGTTTAACACCATTTCGACAGCTAAGGTCATATTAATGGTGCGAACTACATTACACAATTTCACAGAGGAATGTGTCAGTGCCCGCGCATATGTGCACCAAACACATCCTTAGGGGATAGGAAAGATGAGAAATAGACCCCTTTATGTGGACTAGGGAAGCCGGAGTAGGGAGGCTACCACTCTGGAAGCCTTATGGAGTTCACTAGTAGGCAGTCTTCAGTTGCCCTGACTACCTTTACCTAGAATGCTTTTAACCTTTAACTTTAACTTTTAAGGGCCTTCAAGGGTAAAATCTTACACTTTCTGACGACCTGACCCATATAACTATACTACCCCCCATATCCCCTGGGAGGAGGCTGTGTGTAGCTATCTCGATTGGTCGTCAGAGACCATCAAGAAGTTCCAACAGTCGGATCCCACTTCAGAGACTATCAAGAAGTTCCAACAGTTGGATCCCACCACTGCACGCATCTTGGAATACTTACAGAAAGGTATTAAGCCGGTGAGGCCAATGTTATCTCTGGAGGACAGAGAGACGAGGCGATTTATAGCTCAATGGACCGAGCTAGAGATCCGAGATGGCATATTGTGCAGGTGGAAGACTACTTCCACTGGCAATAAGCTTTGGCAAATCGTGATTCCCACCTCAATGAAAAAGGATATCATGTATTATTGTCATGGACCCCAAATGAGTGGCTATTTTGGAAAGAAAAGGTCCATCGAACGTCTACAGAGACGATATTACTGTCTAGGGATGAGGAGTGACCTACTTTGGTGGTTCGCAACTTGCCCTGATTGTTGTAAAAACAAGCCAGGACCCGGCCTGGGTAAGTTACCCTTTACCCAGGAACTGTTTGGTGTAAGGTTTGCTCATGTAGCAATCGACATCATTAGTGGATTTAAAACGACGCCTAGAGAGAATACTTGTATGATGGTCGTAACAGACTACTATACAAAGTACATGCGGGTGTTTCCCCTTCCGAATCACAAGGCCACTTCATGTGCCAGGGCATTTCTAAAAGGCTGGGTGCTACATTTTATGTCAAGGTGAATATCGAGCGCACATTGACAATGCACTGAACCCCCGTATTGCACCCCTGCGTTAAATAACCCGCGGGAATTCCGCACTCGAGGGTCACGTGACTTGAGGGAGAAAGTAGTCCTGACCGGCGTCTACTGCTTCTAAAATTGCGTCGAGAGCAGCAGAAGCAGACGAGAAAGGTGAAAATGGAAGAAGAAAATATGGCAACCCTCGAGATAACCACAGATTTAGAAGTAGACGATGCACAGGTATTTGGGAACTTTTCCTTGTCTCAATTTTTTGAGCACAACTACAGTGAAAACACCGATCGAGAGGCAGAAGTGACCGAGGAAGAAGTGATCGAATTCCAAGGAGGCGCCATGGCAGTGGTGAATGATGTAAATTCGTCAGAAATTGAGAATAATAACTGGAGATCTGAGTTAAAAACCCCTGAATACGAGTTTAAAGGACGATCTGAGCTAAAAGAGTACATCGAGGGCTCCAAAAATGTAAATACTGCCAAGAAAACCAGCCAGGTGAGATCTGTTTTCCTCTCGAGACAGGCATCAGTGCACTTGATAGAATGGGTTAATTTCTTTTGGGTATGGAGAATATGTAGGTTTGATCAGAAATTATTATTATATTTATTTTTTATTGTATTCACATCAAAGTCAGGCATAATTTTAATACATTTTCTGGTTATTTTTAGGTTGTGAAAACGTTCCAGAAGTGGCTACAGGAGAATTGTTTTGAAGAAAGGCCTATAGAATCCATTGAACCAAAGGAACTTGATGGTCTACTTGCTAACTACTTATTAAATAAAAAGAAGGCAAACGGCGAGCCCCATCAACCAGATACATTAACATCGATACACAGAGCCATTGTTAGGTATGTATGTCTCGAGGGTCTATCGATTACTTTAGGAGAATTTACAACATGATCCAATGCAATATTTACCATTTTATTTTAATGATTTTCTATAGTGTGTGAGTGATTCTACCCGATGTTATGAGGTCATTAAAAACTGGTTTAATAAATAGAAATTTATTATATATTTTTACAGACATCTACGAGCTAAAGACTATGAGGTGGACCCAATGTTTCATGAATCTTTTGAGATTAGCCGGGACGTTTTGGCTTCAAAGAGGAACAAACTGAAGGCAGAAGGCATGGGAAATAGACCCAACCGTGCTGAAGCTTTTGATGAAGAAGAGGTGGAGAAATTATGGGAAAAAGGAGCGGGATTTCAAAATCCATGTACCCTACAGAGAACCTTGTATTGGTTTCAGACTATTGGCTATGGACTTAGGGGTTGTGACGAGTCCCGTGGTATGAAATGGGGGGACGTAGATCTCATAGAGGGAAAGAAGGAGCTGGCTTATCTAGAATTCAATGAGAGAGCTACTAAGACCCGTAAGGGGGGGGATGGTGGCCATGTTCGGGCATTTGCACCCAAAATTTATGAAACTAATGATGAGAGATGCCCAGTTAAATGTTATAAGTTATTTGCCTCAAAGAGGCCTGACAACATGAGATTTCCTGATGCACCATTTTACCTGACTGTAAAAAAAGACAGTACGATGTCAGATTCTGATGGTTATGTAAGTGCACCTATGGGAATCAACACCCTACGTCAGATTGTGAAAAACATGTGCCAAGTTGCTGGTATTCAAGGAAAACACACCAACCATTCCCTACGTAAAACTACATGTCAAACCCTGCTAGAAAACAATGTACCCCCAAATTTGGTAGCTCAACTATCTGGCCATAAGAACCTAAACAGCTTAAATAATTATTCCACTGCATTGAAACCCCAGCAACGCGCCATGTCCCACATTCTGACCGGGGCGGGTTCAAAGAGGCCTACCTGTGAGCTGAAGAATGACTCCTCCTCCTGTGGTAACATTCCAGGTCCTAGCCAACCTAAAAATTTTGCACAGGCGGCTTTAGGGTATAATCCAGTGGAGGGTCCATCATTAAACTCAGTCAGTAGCCATGGAGATATGGTTTTGCCACCTGCCCCACAGCCCGTAATCCTGGCAGGTCTACCGGGGTTCCCACCGAGGGAAGGCGGGCGAAGTTTGAATATTCTCCCAGGGTTGGCGGCGTTTGGTAATCAAACCGCTGGTATGCTCCAGAACAGTGTTGTCAATGCTCCAATTACGTTCAACATACACTACAACACATATTCTTCATCCCAGGCTAATGTAACCGTGTCTCCCAAAATCCCTTCCGTGGTAGATGGTGAATAATTATATTCCACGTGTTAAGCTTCTTGTTCAAGTTGGCGCCATGACGCCTCGAAATAGAATGTAGGTCAGCGTCTCGAAGAGACCCGGATGTAATCGTAAGAAATAAAAATTTAATTCCTGTTGATATCTGTGTCCATCTGGTCTTTTAAGTCATTGTATTGAATTCATTATATTTTAAACTTCAGTCCTATACGTAAATCTCCCTAAAATCAACTATATTTTTAATTGATCGTAACAAAAAACAGTGATGGCGAAACCAATGCTAGCTCTGTATCACGAGTGACGAAAAATAGTTCGACAAGATGCTTTTATAAATATGCACTCAAACTGTTGGAAACGCTGGCTTACAACAGAAATCTATCCTAATTTAATTATTTTAAACAATTTAAACCACTAAAAATGGGGAATAATAACATTGAAATTATTCATCGACAAATTCAAAATGGCGCTACGAAAGTATTGAGTGAACATGGCTGGAGCTCCACGCGTATGAAGACGTAAGCCTCATTCTGGATCAAAAATCCAACATGGCGGAGAAGAACACGATTCGGCGTAAACAAGAAGTGAATGTGAGTGTTTTTGATTAAAAATGGCTTTATTGTTGTCTCAAAACACCTTGACATAAATGTAAAGATGAACTCTGACCAGTTTGAGCTTCCTGTTTCTTCACTCGCGTGTCCTGCCCGCTCCACACTCGGCCTACCGGCCTCGTGCGGAACGGGCAGGACACGCTCGTGAAGAAACGGTCAGCTCAAACTGCTCATCGTTCACCTTTACCATTTGGGTGTACCCCTCATGATGCACAGTGATCAAGGTAGGGAGTTTGAGTCAGAGTTATGGCAGGAAATGTGCCATTATTCATCAAGGATTGAACACCTCGCACATGTAGACGAAGAAGAGGGTATCTTCTATACGAAGTGAGGTACCTATGTCCCAATGCACCCAGCCATGTTTGAGCGATGGACCCGGACAGCCGGGAGTAAAACCGGATGACTTTAAAGCGCTTGTCATTGAATCGTGCTCTGACGAGCTGGCAATCTGCCAGTATCATGGTTTTGTAATTACAAAGCGGTTGGCTGGAGCCATGATGCTTGATGAGGACTTGGTGCGGGCTGTGTTGTTATCTGAAAGGATCACCCAGAGGGCAACACAGTTGAGGGAGTCGGAATCTGACATGGACACCGACTCTACCATCACTCACTCGTCTGTGGAAACCAAGAAACTGGTTTGTAAGCCCACACCGAAGGGACCGCTGAGTGGGGCCTCGAGGACGAGGACGTTCGGATTGCCATCGAGAGCTCCAAGTCTGAGAATGAGCCGGGTGCTTGAGCGATGGACCCGGACAGCCAGGAGTAAAACCGGATGACTTTAAAGCGCTTGTCATTGACTCGTGCTCCGATGAGCTGGCAATCTGCCAGTATCATGGTTCCGTAATTACAAAGCGGTTGGCTGGAGCCATGATGTTTGATGAGGACTTGGCGCGGGCTGTGTTGTTATCTGAAAAGATCACCCAGAGGGCAACACAGTTGAGGGAGTCGGAATCTGACATGGACACCGACTCTACCATCACTCACTCGTCGGTGGAAACCAAGAAACTGGTTCGTTAGCCCACACCGAAGGGACCGCTGAGAGGGGCCTCGAGGACGAGGACGTTCGGATTGCCATCGAGAGCTTCAAGTCTGAGAATGAGCCGGGTGCCAAAATCCCAGAGGCGGCCGGTTCAATCCCGGACGAGGACATTACTCGTCAACAGGCTGCTGTGGAGGCTAAGCGTTGTGAGCTTGCCGCCCAGCAGAAGGAGCTGACTGCTGCCCGCCGCGCCCATCACAAGCAGCAGGCCCAACTCCAGTCGGGTGCTACATCGGATACTGATTATACCACCAGTATCCGAATGAGCAGCCGGGGTAAAGAAAAGTAATCCTGTAAGACGGATTCCAGCCCGGAGGCCCCAAAGCAGCCTGCTAAAGGAAAGAAGAGGAAAGACAAGAAGAGGGCGAAAGAGAGTCCGGCTGTGCCCGCTCCTGCTTCTACAAAGAAGGGGGACAAGAACAAGCCGAAGGCTCCAGCTCCTACTACCACAGCAGTCACGGTGGCCACCGCGGTTACTTTTGTAGTACCTGAGTGGGCTACAGAATAAGGATGAGTCTTAAAGGAGTCCAAGTTGATTGAGGATGGCGTTTATTAAGTGTGATACGCCCTGGAGTTGGAGTGTCGAGTGTTCCCAGCACATGTGCCCTATGCTTTTATGATGCCACAGTCACGTGCTGGAGCACGGGCGGCTCCAGGTAATTAACATAATACCGTGTGATTGGTTATAATAGCCAATGAGGCGCTATGACATAATAACAGTGGTCACGCACGCTGCCGCCACCTGGTGGTCGGTATGTGAACTATATGGGTTATGTAACATAGGGGAACTCGCTTGGCGAAGTGAGATATGTGATATAGATGTATATCGATGTATAATATTCATATTAATATAATATATGTTATTAAGGATATAATAATAAATAATTACGGCAAGTGATGGTGTAATAGATGGTTCTGAGGTCCATTATATACTTTCAGAGTTATGGTTGGGTTGGTACGGGTGGTAGACACAGATATACCAAAATGATTTGATATTTTTCTTTTACAGGATCTGACGATCTTGATAAAGAGATACAGGATAATTGTAATGAGAATAACTGTAAGAATGTTCTCTGCATCAGTGTAATTGTGTGTAATTTGTGTAGGATTTGTTTCTATCCTGGTGTCCTTAAGATGTTTCCAGGTGATGTAAAATGGTCTACAGTGGGGAGAGCAGTTAAGATGGCGCCACGGCCTAATATCTTGAATACTAGGAACATTAGGAATTAATAATAGTCACTATGGGTTTGAAATACTTCCATGCTGTGTGGTCGAAGAATGTAGCCACTCCTCCTATTGCTGATGTAATACTAAATGGTCTATGTATGTCCTTGGCGGTCGCTACGGCTTCCTCTAGAATCTTAGTTGTGTATGGTGTTAGATCCAAGGACATATCTTTGGGCATTAGATTATGTGGATCAATAGATTTGATCACAGCTTCCGTATGTAGGGGTGGTATAATAATGGGGTCATGATGTAGCGATAATGACGTAATGCTAATGGTATCCTCTGCTAAGGAAAATATAACTGGCATATTTACAGTATGCATCAGATAGTGAGTTGATGTCTATGAATTACATGGTATTTTAGTGTTAGGGAGGAACAGGCCATGGAACTGCAAATGGCAATTGCAGGGAACACCTACTATAGAATAAGCCGTGGCAGGCTTGGTCGTTGGTGTTTTACTTTGGCAGATCACATGGTAGTTTTGTTGATTTGTAGTGACAAGATAACTGTCTTTTCCTATAGCTATTGCCTGAGTGCGAATTGGTTTCAGTGGCTGAATCTGGAATGTACAGAGCCGTGTTATGTCCTGTTTGTTGTTGGTAAAGGTGGCCATCAGGCAGGTGGGTGTATCACTCCTGGTCCTGGGAATAGTCTGTGCACATACCTTTAAAATGTTTCCAGGACAGGCTAAAAGGTCTGAATTGGTCAATTCCAAAAACAGGTTTTCAGCCTCATTCACACCCAGAAAGTTAAGATTGTTGGTGACCATTGTGGTGACACCAGTGCTGTTTGTGTCCTCAGTGTTAATGGCTATTTCAGTGGTAATAACTTGGTAAAGGTTAAATGCAGAATCCGTAGACGAGATGATAACCTTTATATGTATGTACAGGTGGGTTGATGAATAAGTATATAAGGATACTGGTTGAGAGTAGTAATAAGCTGTGTTCATGATAGTGACCTCAGAACCAGGGTTGTTTACCTTTAAATGTGTGTTTAAGTTGTCTAGTCTGACAGCTAACTCCGTTGGCTTGATGATGTCTGGGGCCAGGGTACCGGTAGAGAGGAGGCGTAGGGAGTTCTCAATGGACGCTAATCCCTGATGGTAGGCTAGCTTGGTGAGGAGAATTACAGTCTGCGCTGATACCAGCGCTGATTGAGCTGCAACTCGATCCCGCTCGTCCTGTATGGTGGTTAGCGTCGTTGAAAAGTCATCAGACCATGAGTCTATTGCCTCCGTGATGTTAAGTAGAGCCTGTGCCACTGCATCTTGGTCCTTAATATATGTGTCCATCATGGAGTTATGCTGACCAGCTATGTCCTGTAGCCCTTGGGCTGTCATTACGTTAAAATTAGCTAGTTCACCTATTTTCTTGTCTAGATCATGAATACGGGCTAAAATTTGTTCTAAGTCAGCAGTCGTCGCTAAACCAAAAATACTTTTGAATAATTCCCCAAGGGAAGAGAGAATGGCTCTCTTTTCACGGGAATTAATAGGGTCAGATAGAAAATCCAGCACATTTTTCATTGTGGCAACGATGTCGTCTTATAGGGTGGCTAGTAGTTTGTCAAGGTCTTTGGCCTGCTGTAAAAGTTTAGCAGACGCCCTGTCAATCGGTCCCAATATGGGTGCCTGTAGGCTTCTAACCAAATCCTCAATGGGGGGTTTTGGTGGAGGTATGTCGGGGATGTTGTATAGAACCCTGAGTATAAGTTCATGATAGTCGTGTCCTGATATCAATTGGCCTGGCAGCTGCTCATATATCACTCCAATGTTCTGCCTAACAATGGGTGTACATGTCGCTGTCCAGATGGGAATATAAATTAGAAGTAGTGTTCTCATGATGGCTGCCATGGCACAGTCCAATCGATGTGTATCTTCTTTTCTTAGTTGTGGTTATAATAATCTAAGTATAACGTGGGGATGCACTGAAACTCATGGCGTTTTACTCCCAATTCCTACTTAGGGCGAACTCCTAGGCTGTATAGTGATGTGAAGGGTCTGGAGACGTGTAGGTAAGTGATGTAGATGGTAGAAGGGTCAGTGACTTATATCCTAATGGGGACACGGCGCGTTGGCTATCTGCGCCGCCGTGTGGGATTGTCATTGACACTTCATTGATGTAACACAGCGGGTTACGTAACACTGGGCGGCGTCATGCGGGTGGATGCTTCTCCAAACATCCAGACGCTTTGTATGATGCCTGCTATCAGGCCGGTGGCCGCCGGTTAAGATAGCTTTTCCCAGGGTCCTATTGTATGGGTAATGTTTCTGTAGCGGTGCTACATTGTGGGTCGAGCCTAGATAAACATTTGCAAATTAATGCTGTATTGTATAAGTCAGCGGGTTAGGGTTGCTTAGATAATTGGTGTCGCCGTTTCAGTGCTAGTATAGGGGTCATAATATGGGCCTAGGGGTGGGGGGGGGGCGTTCCTTAATAATTAATTAATTAGCTACATGCTTCAAATTGAGAAAAATAAGAATGATATACATGTCTGTTATGAATCTTATGATGCTACTCTTAACCTTCTTTTGATCTTTGCATGTGTGGGGCGAGATCTATACAAATTAGATGTCTGGAACAGTACTGGTTTTGGTTTGAATTCATTTCCATCAGATGTCCATAATTTCTTCAATAAATCATCATTGGGGTCAATCAATCTTTAATGAAATCATTATTTCTGGTATGGCGCACCAGTTTGAGTCGGTCTACGTGAACCGGCTTGGCTGCCACTTTCATTGTATGGATTGATTTCAATAGTACAGATGTGGGGGATATAAATTTGCAAACAATGTAGGGGCCAGAGGAAACTTCTTGTAATTTCAGACATTTTTCTCTGTCTAGAAGTCTGGGGATCATTACATAGACCAAAGTGCTGACTTTGATGTCAGTCTCCTTTGCGTTCTTGTCATGTTGTTTGCGCATGCGCTCTGTTGCTTTTTCTGACTCTTCAATAATTCTATTATATGTATAATCTACTCGTTTTAATTGATCTATAATATGCAGATTCAGGGATTTTTCTTCTTTTACAGGGAGTTTATTTTCCACTATAGAACTAGGGTTCCTGCCTTTCATTACAAAGAAAGGAGTGAATCCCGTTGATTTGGATTCTGTGTTGTTCATGGAGAACACTATGTATGGTAAATAAACATCCCATGTGTTTTGTTTGTCGCTACAAAATGCCCTCAGTCCATCCGATATAGTTTTTACATATCTTTCTGCTTGACCATTGGACTGGGGTCTGTAAGGTTAAGAAAATATGTGATTGATAGAAAAGACGCTGCACATGTTTCTGAATGATGAATTTTTATATGACGTTGCATTGTCAATCTGCAGATTTGTGGGCGCGCCTTCTGCCAAAATCACTTTTTCCGTGAATTCTGCTGTTGTGGTTTGTGCATCTAATGTTGTGGTGGGATAACCTATACAAAATTTGGAAAATCTATCCACCACAACTTGAATGTATCTATGGCCAGAAGGTGTTGGAGGGAGGGGGCCAATTGCATCTATGTGTACAAACTGGAATGGGAAGGAAGGTTGGTCATATTTTGTCATGGGTAACTTATTTGAAACATTCATTTTCTTCGACTTGAGGCATATGTTGCATGTGGCCACAAATTTTTCAACGTCTTGTGCCATGCCCTTCCAATATACTTTGGGAAGCTTGGTGGCGATCATTCTGTTTGTGCCTGCATGGCCAGCAAGTGGAATGTCATGGAATACTGTCAATATTGGAGTCCTCATGAATTTGGGTATGACTGGTTGAAGTGACACTTGTGTTTTTTTGTACAACATTGAAATAATGTGCATTAGTACACCCTCTACCAACATATGATCTTTGGTAGAGTTAATGAAATTTTGAAGATCCTTTGTATGTTTGGAGTCTGGTACCTGCTCAGACTCTAGATATTGTATAATGGGATAAGTGGTGTCACAATTCTTTTGTTCTCTTTTAAGATTTAAATAAGAGACAGATGGTGATGATAGTTGTTCAATCATTTCCCGTATGTGTTTTGTCTGTGTGGTTAAATGAGACGCCTTAATGATGGCAGCTTCCTTGTCAATTGGTTTAACACACAACTGTTGCACTATATGAGTCTGGCGCGGCTTTGTCTTCTTTGTGTAAGACGTAGCCGGCGTCATGGAACATAGGAATGCTGGACGGGTGTCTGATTGTCTAGATATTATTACACCTTTGAGGTCTTGATTAGGCTGGCGCACTGGGGAAGTGGCCTGGGTTATG
Source organism: Acholoe squamosa (assembly GCA_949317995.1). Taxonomy (NCBI): domain Eukaryota; kingdom Metazoa; phylum Annelida; class Polychaeta; order Phyllodocida; family Polynoidae; genus Acholoe; species Acholoe squamosa. The sequence continues at coordinate 7,059,586 of OX439036.1, read as the reverse complement.
GCGCGGCGTCGGCTTTGTTTCAGGTAAAGGTGTGGGATTAGCAGATGACGGCGAGATTGGGGAGTGGCCTGGGTTATGGCGCGCCGTCTGTGTTGCTAATCCTCCCTTTGAATTAGGTGCTATACCATTGACAACACCATGGGGTAGGTAAATTAACATGCCTTGTTTTAATTGTTATTGCACAGCTGGTGTTGTTACCTGGCTGCTCTTTTTCTGGCACTTGTGTAATTTCCGGTTAGTAGTTAATCCCCTTTCTGTCTTTGTTGTTTCCATGTTTGTAGGGGTAATAGCATTATGAACTTGGCATACCAGTCTAATGTTAATTGTATTGACATGTGTGCTTGTTATTGGAATGTCGGCATTCTTTCTAAGCTTACTAAAGCCACCTTCCTCCGGTGCCATGTCTTTGTCTGGGAGAGAGTCTGAGGGACAGGTACAATAGAAATGATGTGTGGACTTTTCTTTCAAGATGGATGGTGGATTTAATTTGAAAAGAGTGCTAGGTGGAGAATTTGAATGGAACAATTGTGTATAGGTTTTGTCATTGAGCATAACGCGGTATTGTACTCTAATTGGCTTTGGTGGGGGTGGGGGTTCAGTCATGGGTTCTTTTTCCAATGGATATTCCCGCCTAGACATAACATCTGAGGGTACATTTAATTTACCTTTTAGATGTCTAATTGTGAAAGAAAATTGCTGGATTTTGAGAGCCCACCGTGCCCACATGTTTTTATTGTCTGCTTTTGTTAGCATTTGAATGAGGGCCTGGTGGTCTGTATACAATTGAAAATGCCTGCCTTCTAAATAATGCCTAAAGTACTCTACTCCAAAAACTACGCCCAGTAATTCTCTTTGTGTAGCCCCATAATTTTTTTCATGTTCATGAAGGGATCTACATGTGAATGCTACTGGTTTGCAGGACACCATCTTTTGTTTCCTGGGAGAGGGTAGCTCCAAGGGCTGTACCTGACGCGTCTGTTGTTAGTGAAAATCTTTCTGGTAGTCAGGGTACAGTAAAATGGCGTCTTCACAAATCAAATCTTTTAATTTTTGAAAGGCAGTTTGGCATTCTGGTGTCCACTGGAAGTTTTTGGTTGTTTGTAATAGGTCAAAGAGGGGGCACACAATTACACTAAAACCTTTGATGAATTTCCTATAAAACTGAGCTAAACCTGTGAAGCTGCACACATCTTTGACTGATTTTGGTACTGGGAATGACTGAACCTTGGCTATTTTATCTGGTGATGGTTTGATGCCTTCTGTTGTGACTTTCATTCCTAAGAAATCTATTTCCTCCATGAAAAATTCACACTTAGATTTCTTGAGTTTTAATCCCCCCTTTCTAATGCTTGATTGATTATCTGGGAATTTACATATCTAAGGTCTGTTACCAGGCGCCACCCTTGTCCACCCTTTTTTTTCCACTAGAAAACTCCGTGATGACCAGGGCCCTGTATTGGTTTCTTCCAGGATATCTTGTTTTACCAGCTTCTCACACTCTTTTTCTAGCATTTCTGCCTTGTGTGGTGCCATTCTGAATGGATAGAACTGTCTGGGTTGGGCATCAGGTTTTAAAAGTATTTTGTGGGTGTACAAGTGTGTGCGACCTAATTTGTTGTCTTTTTGTACAAATATGTCATCAAATTCAGTTACAAGTTGTAATAATGCCTCATATTGGGAATCAGATAAAGAAGATGGTTTGGGGAACAATGATCGATTTTCTTCTAAGGTGGGTGATTTCGTGGATTCAGGCTCCATTTCTATATTAGAGATGTGTGCTTCATCGTCTGACCATGTGTCCTCACCGTCAGAGGTGGAACACATGGAGTGGGCGGGTGTTGGTACATAAATAGTGCTATTTTCAGAGTCACTAGAAGAATCACTGCAGAAGGATACATTAGAGTCGATATGTGTACCAATAGCCCTTGTTTGTTTGTTCACAGTGGCCTTAGTATACACACCTACTATCTCTCCCTTTTTAATTTTGCACACATGACTGGTTATATTCATTAAGATAATTGGATGTCTGCCGTGCTCATTGGGTGTGACTACTGATCTTTGCACTAAGTATGGTGTATATATACCTTCCCTTTGTAGATTATCTGTTACTCCATCAATATCATGGACTGAATGCACACTGGTAACCTGACCCATGATTGCTGTTTTAGTGAATGGTTGTAGTATGATTGATTTCACTGCTCTGATTGGTTGGAACAGTGGAGCTGGGGTTGAATTGAAATGAATAACAGATTTTGTTTTAGATAAGAAATCAGTGCCTAAAATGATTTGATAGTGTTGTCATCACAGCAAAGCTGTGAACAAACGATTGGTTTTGAATTTTGAATTTAATTTTGAGTGCTTTAGTGATGTGATAGCTAGCTCCATCGGCAAGATAAACACGTATCCTCACCCGAGTGAACTCAGCAGTGGGTACCTGTTTTGATAGGCTGTATGCTAGACCTTCTCTGATACATGAGATAGTAGCTCCTGTGTCAATTAAAGTGGGTATGCTATTGGACTTAAATCATAAATCAATATTGCCATTTACAATTGGTACAGATTTAACATTTTGCTCACCTTTATCCTCGTGTAGTTCAGGAGTAACGCGCAATGTCGCTTTCACATTATCAAGGGATTTCTGGGTGACTTCTGTTACATCATGATTGCTTGGCTTAGTGTCATTGGATGGTCCTTGTCGTCTTGGTTCAGTTCATTATCGCCGCCATATGGCCTATCAATGGGACGATGTATCAGTTCCCTGGTTATTGTGACCATATTGACCCTGGGGCGGGCCATAGTACGGCTGCTGCATCAGGGGAGGTGGACCATTCCAGGAGGGTTGAGGTGGTCCATTCCAAGATGGTTGAAGTGGTCCCATCTGTTGGCATTGCTGATTAGTAGCATTGCGGCGGGCCTGCATATCCGCCATGAAGTTGGGGTTGTATTTCTCTGGGGGTCCTTTATAGTTTGTGTTGATGACATGTCCCGGGGTAATGAAGGATAGTTCCCCTGGGGTGGCATCTGCATCGACGGTGGCTGTTGATACCCCTGCTGATAATGCGGAAGGTACAGAGGTTGATACTGTGGCCACTGTGATTGATATTGTGGTTGTTGTTGTAGTTGGGGTTTTTGTTGTTGTTGTTGTTGTGGATTCTTGTGGTAGACAGGCTTAGAACCCATGGCTGCCACTGATTCCAGTGTCTCTGAACATGACTTGCTAATCACTTCAAGCTTGGCATCGAATGAGTCTGCCAGCTTTTTCTGACAAGCCTCGGCAGCTTGAATCAATGCCTTCACTGATTTCTCCTCTGTGGGTTTGTAGTGGGAATTCTTGACCCATCTACATGCATCCTTCCAGTTCTGCGGGTCATTGACTTCAATGGCCCATTTTAATGTCTCAGGGAGTTGGGCCGCCATATCAATAATGGCTTGCTCCTCCTCGATCTTCTTTGACTTAAAGAAGGACTGGGCCTTCTCAAGCCACTGATCAATGTCCTGGTCATATGTATATGCCGGGAGGGATTGCATCTTAATGGCCCTCTCCTTGTCTTTGAAGTAGTCCATAGTGGACTGCTTTGGCTTCTCATAGTCGTTCTGAATATCAGATGGTAATTGTTCATAGTGGTCTAGAGCCTTGTTTTCCAAGATTTTGGGTAAGAAACGCGCATGTGCGTTCTGTGTGTTAGGGTGCTCTTGTGTTATGAAAGTGGAATACTTGTTGAAAAAGTGAGTGCAGTTCAACTTTAATGACGGAGTTGAGAGCGAAGGTGGTTTTCTAATGTAGTCCTTAATGTTAGACCTCTCATAGGCCTGAGCTAACTCCTTAGTGGAGTCAGGGAGTGTCATTTCCGCCAACTGCTTCCTTAATGCTTGAATCTGTAATTCTAATTGTGATTTTTCTGTTTGTGTTCTTAGTCTTTCTTCTTCTACTCGTTGCTGAGATCTCTCTAATTCTAACTCGGCCTTCTATGACTCAGTGAGCCTGTTTTCTAGCTCCTTCAAAACTTTATCCGGCTGCATTGTGCCGTCTGTGATAATAACTGGTGTCGGTTGAATAAAATTTTCTGACTTACCAGCTCCCTGGCCGGTTATATTCCTCTTTCTTTTTGGTAGAGGTTCTGGTGTTGCTATTGCTCCTTTGCTCCTTAGGTTCCTTTCCACTGGACATGTAGGTAGTGGTTCAAGACTCGGGTTCTCACACCATTTGTAGTACCTGAGTGGGCTACAGAATAAGGATGAGTCTTAAAGGCGTCCAAGTAGATTGAGGATGGCGTTTATTAAGTGTGATACGCCCTGGAGTTGGAGTGTCGCGTGTTCCCAGCACGTGTGCCCTATGCCTTTATGATGCCACAGTCACGTGCTGGAGCACGGGCGGCTCCAGGTAATTAACATAATACTATGTGATTGGTTATAATGATAGCCAATGAGGCGCTATGACATAATAACAGTGGTCGCCCACGCTATATGTGATATAGATGTATATCGATGTATAATATTCATATTAATATAATATATGTTATTAAGGATATAATAATTAATAATTACGGCGTAATATGACGTAATGTTATGTAACACTTATATACCTGAATATGCCTTTAATAAAGGCAGATTGGGATCTAACACTGTAGCACCCACTGTCACCACCAGTGGGTCGCCCGCTGTCACCTCGGTCGTGACTTTGACTGGTATCACTACCTCCAGTCGGGTCCGAGCCAAGGGGGCAGGTATCTACACGAGCAGCGAGTCGGATAGCAAAAGCTACGCGGAGCTGCCCGAGTCAGCCAGATCTGAGTTGGAGTCAGTAATGACGTGGACATGACCACGGACGTTCCTAAAGACAACAACAAGAAATGGATGTGGAAGAATGTAGCCAAGGGATTTAAAGACGCGTCCCTCGCTGCTTTGCATATTCTGCATATGACACAATTCACTACATGTGCCCAGGCGCTGTCAACATGGACGGTGACAGTGATGATGAGCAATGGATGAAGTCTGGCCCTCATAATACACCAGTTGGTAAATTCTATCTGATTTAGATCCACCAGTTGAAGTCCAAATTAGGGATGGTGTATAATTACGAGTCCAGAAGGAAGGTTCAGTGGGCTATGACCCAATGGGGACCCAGCGCCAACCGCCCCAAGTGCCCATTCGAGTCATGTCAGCTCTCACTCACTGGAGAGAAGGTATTTTATACCAAGCCTTGGTTCACCAGGCATATCGTTGAGCATCACATGCACCATAAGCCCTTGTTGAGGTGTGTCCCTGGTAATCGCCCCAGTTCATGACCAACCTGCACCGAGACATGGCTTTGTATTTGCAAATAAGCCCATGGTACTGGCCTGGAAAAGTCACGAAAGGGTGGGGTGAGGTGCTTCAACGAGCTCCTAGCGAACTGGGCTGAGCCAGGTGTTGCTTGGCAGTAGCCGTTTGGTACAAGAGGTGGCAGCACCACGCCCCCCATCCAGCTCCTACTAAGGAGCTGCACGATCTGCAGAAAGGGACTGGACCTAGTCCAGTCCAGACGTAATAGTAGACCTCTCAAATAAAGCCCACCCGAACAGATGGAAAGTCTAAAGGGCTTTGCCCAACCCGAACTTCTTGTGTTGTGTAATACTACTAGTATCAAGCGAGCCTAAAAGCCACCCAACATAAACACATAAAACGAACCGTAAGTAGAAACTATATTTTTCTTAGTATCGTTTTATAAAACTAAAATCAGTTTGACGAACCGACCAAAAAAATTTAAAAAAAGGTAACTCATACTTGAGTTATAAACTTTTCTTTTTTTCAGGTAAAAGTGTGTATAGGTATTGTAATCACATAATGCTCATTTAGAATCAGGTACTTGTAACATGTTGAATAAAATAGTTGTTCTTCGAACTACTTGTTGTATAAATTAACTATATCTCACTTCGAAGTAGTATATTTACTACTAAGGTTTGTTAACTTCATAGTGTTACATAATTTATAAATATTTCGCTCCACAACACCATTGTATAAATACTTACCTCAGGCCCTATTGTAGTTTACAGACTATTTCCTACGTGTTTTATAACCTAGTCATAGCCGATGGGGGTAGTGTAGGAGCTCATGGAGCGTCGTATATAGTTTTAGCTCCCTATTCGAGAGGGCAGGTCAGTCAGTGTGGTTACGACCCTTAGGACTAGAGGCTGCTTCGATCTCTGGCCACTATGAGTTGGTGGCAGCACTGGTCATCGCTGCTCCAGTCCCTACCTGGGACCGCGTAGGGAGGTCAGTCAGTTTCTGGCTACGGCCAGAGCAACACCTGTAGAGCTCGGAGCTATATTCATAGCACCACTTCGAACCTATGTAAATACGAAATAGACATGTGCTGGTTGCACTAACATGAGCTAACTTGTCTGGTTTTACTTGATATTGATATATCTCGATCTTAACTGAAGTTATATAAGAACTATATAAGAATTAAACATGAATATTATGTTACATAGTCACATGGTGAATTTGCCCTTTCTTCTCACACTCAACACACTTCTTCACCTTGGAAATGGGGGCATCCCTTACTGTACCACATTCTATAGTCGAGCCCGCCAGCTATAATCTCATAATTAAAAAAGGAACTTCTCGGTGGGGGGAGGGTTAAACCTAATAAAACTTGGTTTGAACTTGGGAACTAGCATATTTAATCTGAAGAGCATTTTTGAGTTAATATATATATATACCCTTCATTCCAGATTCATGTAATGGCCGATGTGACTCTTTTAATCCCTCTGAGACTTGTCGGTGTGATGATCAGTGCCTTCTTGTGGGTCAATGCTGTTTTGACTACACTGATTTATGCTGAGAACAAATGGTATAGTCTAAGGTACAGGGTTCTACAACATAATGCCTGTCCTAATATTGTCTACTTTCCTCATCACTGTAATGTATCAATATGGTGCACCCTGTTCTCTGTTTAAACAACCATAGCAATCTACCATCATCCTATACTAATCTAATGACCCATAAAACATAATCTTTCATTGTAAAGCCATCACTGTAATGTATCCATATGGTGCACCCTGCTCTCTGTTTAAACAACCATAGCAATCTACCATCATCCTATACTACTCTAATGACCCATAACACATAATCTATCATTGTAAAGCCATGATGTAAATGCAGTTTCTTGATTTTATAAAGCTTATTTGTAGACTTTGCCTTTCTGTAGTGTGTGCTAAAAAATTCATACTTAACAGAAAAGCTACTCTTTTAGGCCTTAGGAAACCAGTATCACAAATCAGTTGCTGCATCAATTGAGAAATCCAGTGCAAGCTAGTGCAAGCCAAGCTGTATTACTTCTATGCCCTTCTCTATATACTATGCTAATATCTTATTATTGTAAATATCAATTGTGCACTACCCCATTTCATAATGATATATGCATTCAAACATGAATTTTACATGATTAGGCGTGAGTGAATTTTTTTTCAGAGTGGTCATCCAGGCCCTTACAAAAGAGCACAATTTTTCTTTTTATATACAATCAAGAGGTACCCTAGGCGGGTTACCTCCATAGAAATTCTCTTGATGTACTTTGAGAGTACCCAAACCAGGAACATAATAGTGATTTTCAATGCAAAGTGAATTCACTCACGCTTTACCGAATTCACTCATGCTTCATGGTCTTTAAATGGTCAGTAAATGATGGGCCTTATGTGTGTATAAATGACTCTAGATAGGTAGTACAACCTCTTTATTTGTTGTCTGAGTGTTCTTTTTGATATAATCAGCTGTGGCAATTCTCGTAAAGGTTGATAAAACTTGAAGCGTGAGTGAAGCATGTAGGGTTTTTGGACAGCTAAAGGTAAAGTGTAATGAGGTCAACCTATCATCTCGTATGGTGTTTCTATCATTTCTATTTCACTATAGACATGTTTGAGTTACTGAAAAAGAATATTTTTTGGTATGTAAAATATATTTCTGTACCACATGGCATGCACACATTTCAAGAAGTGTAGAAATCTTGAATTTTTCTTTTTCAAAATATTAGTAGTCAGTCAAGAGGAACCTTATGTGTATATAAATGACTCTAGACAGGTAGTATTACCTCTTTACTCATTGTTTATGCAACCCCATTGGTATATGATCATGTATAGCTGACCTATGGCCCATTCTGAAACTTGAAGCATGAGTGAATCGCGTAGGTTTTTAAGGGTTTTTGGATGGTTTAAGTTCTTGCATGGTGTTTGTATCATTTCTGTTCCACGCAAGGACCTGTCTGAGTTATCAAAAAAAGGTATTTGGTGTAAGTTAAAAAATAAGTGTGATATTTTACATCCTGAAGTATAATACCTGCAGCTCATAGAGACTCCAGTACACTCAGGTTTGGCTCGATCATTGCTGGAAAAACTACATGTATATGTATATATATTTGCTGTTAGAGATAGAAGGAAGCAAAAGAAAATTATCATGAGGAAGAGATCTAATACTGTGCCTGGAGAATTCAACTTAGTATATGGAATTTTGAAAAATAAGATGAGTATAGTGTAATGATATGTAAGTGTGCATAGTATGAACATCTGGCATAGTGGTAAATACTACATTACCAAAAAAACCTCTTATCATAGGAGAAAAGCCCATATCAATCTCAAGCATAAATGTCGATTCACCATACTGACTGTGGTAATACCACTTGACATACCCTAGAATGCAATATTAAGGACATAGACATAGATATGGAGAAACAGTAAAACAGTGATACTATCAAAGATAATACAGCATGAAAAGACATAGATAATGACACAATGAGCAGTGGTAAATACCAGCTGCTGCAGTGGCAAATTATAAGATTATTGTCTAGAAGTGATAATACCAGCTACTAGACTTACCTGAACCAGTCTGTATCAATTGGTATAATAAAACAATTTGGAAAATCTTTTTGGATTGTGTTTTTGAATGATTCTTTTTCTAGAATATTAGTGTATTTTGCACAAAGGTTATTCCAGCAGTTTATCGCTCTAAACCTGGCTGATTTACCATATACAGGAGGTTTGATATGAGTGTAATGGTACCTTGTACCGTTGAAACGTCTGGTTGGTAAATTCCTATTGTCAATGAGATCAACATTAATTTTTAGATCATAGGCATAGTAAATTAGGTGAATATACCTTCTCCCTCTCAGACTTTTGACATTGGCCCTATCATGAGTTTGTCTTGTGGTCATGCTTGGGTTAGGTCCAAACCTGACATTTTATATACTATTCTCAACGCCTTGTTTTGAAGGAGCTGCAAGTCTTTGAGCTGGTCCTTACAATTATCATCATAATAATCATAATGAGGAAGAATGGTGCTGGTATAGATATTTAGAGCAGTATTAACTTCTGTATATTTTCTTATTCTAGCTAACTGTATAACCTTGGAATTTACCCTATCATAGACAATACTAATATGCTTGAAGGATAGGTTATTATCTAAAATTACACCCAAATATTTGAGGGCTTGTACTTCTTCCAGTTGTACTCCCCTAATATAGAAATTGGGATGTATGGCGGGTGGTAGGCCCATGAACATCCATTGTGTTTTTTTCGGATTTATCGTAAGACTGTTCATAATACACCAACTTGACAACTTGTTTAAAGCAACTTGTAACTCTCTCTGATCAGTGGAGGAAATCACAGCATCATCAGCATAAAGAACTATATTACAGATTCCTACCTGCTTCAACAGGTCAATTATATAGATAATGAACAAAATAGGACCTGCTGTTGAGCCTTGTGGCACTCCATACTTTATAGGCAAGGTCTTAGAAAATTTGTTATTCACACCAACTTACTGAGTCCTATTTGTCAAGTAGGACTTAAACCAATCACATGTATTGTCACTAAGTCCATAATCAGATAATTTTTGTATTAGTATAGGGTGAGAAACACTATCAAATGCATTTTTATAGTCAATGAAGATAGAGAAGGTAGTCTTCCTATTGTTAAAGTTTTCATAGACCATATCCAAGTAAGCACTGACAGCAGATAATGTAGAGTGATTTTTCCTGAAACCATGTTGGGCACAAGTGATATAATTTTTGCCTTCCATATCATTTTAAAGCCATGTAATAAATTTTTCAAGAATTTTGCCAGGTAGTGGGAGTTGGCTTATGGGCCTTAGATCGTTCACAGATTTGCTATTGGGTTTCTTTGGTATGGGGGTGACAATGGCATGTTTCCACACATCAGGAAAGTTGCATCTAATAGGGATTTATTAAAGATCATCCTAAGCTTACTACAGTCTGGATGTAATAACTGCTTAATGACAGAGGATTTCACATTTATGATAGCAGATGACTTAGTGACATCAATTTCAACAATAGCTTTTTTTATCTCATCTTCATCAAACAGAGTAAACAGTAGGTCATGCTTTACACATATTTGTGGTATATTGCTCCTATATAATACCTTGGGTAAATCATCCGCAAGTTTTTTACCAATTTTAGTGAAAAATTCATTGATCTAATCAGGGATTTGAGCAGGACCATATTTGTGCCCAGTCTCATCATCAATAAGTTGATTTATACAGTCACCTTTATATCTAGGGAGCAATTTTCTAAGACCACTCCAGGATCAGTTTTATGCTTTTCCAGCAGCTTGCCCAGGGTATTCTTTTTATTAACAGCAATAGCAATATCAACTCTCTTGGCAAATGTATCAGCGACAGCCCAGTCACCAGGAGCTTAATTCAAAAGATCCTGGGATCCCGACCCCAGCGATCTTAGTGTAGGCACATATCATAAGACCTGGCTGGTCTACCCTATGTAATGCAGTGGTTGCAGGCTTGTCCAGAATAGCTAGTCCTGGGATCACTCCACTATTCCATTTCCACCACTAAGATCAGTGCGATCTTAGTGAAAGAAAAGCATAGTGGTTTGACCTGAGTACAAGTGCACTTACAGGGAACACTCCAGATCTAAAGAGGGAACAGCCTGCTGATTACATAAACAGGGGACCTCGAGGGCCCTTAGGCCTACTCATGTGTTAAGGCCACTCAAAGGTAATTGTTCCTTCTTTAGTTGTGAAGTGAAGGCCTACTCCACTCCCTTTGGTTTCCTCTTCCTGCAAGTCATACTCTCTCTATTGAGGTAAGATATTTCTATTTAATCCTGGTTGAGCATTTGGATTAAGATTACTTATGTACAGAATGAAACTAATATATCCGTTCCCCACCCCCTGTTTAGTGCATGGTGCATACATGCTGTTTTGCTCTTTGTCCTAGGACGTCTATATGTATGTAGGACATCATCAGCCTGTAGGTTCACAAAATAACATAGGAATCTTATCTTTTAATGTCAGATTTCACATAAGTAGAAGATTGAATGGGGGATGGGAGGCTTAAAGTATTGTGTATAATAATCTCCACGTATCCCTTTGCCCAGTTTGCTCAGAAAATAATAGTTCCCACTATTCTCCCCAGATGGCAGCACCATACTTCATGTTTTTTCCTCTTACCCATACCACAGTAGCCCTTCCAAAAGTTCTTTTTCGTCTTTCTCTCTACCCAAATTTGATTTTCTCACAAGGGGGGGGTGGATATTCCACATACAAAATATACAGGTACCTTAAAGAACATAAGGGCTGGGGACCATTTTTATTCATAACGGTAGGGCAGTTTACCCCTTGAAATCAAATTAGTATGGCTTGCGGGGATAGGCTAAGAGTAATTAGATTTCCGTCATATTCTCACCAGAGTTCCAAAATAGTAAGCAATTTTCATATTATATTATGCAAAACTAATATGTGGGTCCCATGCTTAAATTTGAGATACAGAAGATTCAATCCTATATAGGATTATAGGGTGATTTCTCTCAAAAATCCACAGATTCATATCCAAAAGTAAATAAATCGTTTCTTAACTTGTTTAGCATTTAGATGTTATCCATATCACTGTTCTATATAAAATAATGACATAGGGTCCCATGCATATTTCTTATGTTTTGGATGATTATAAGAACAAATGAAAGGAAAGGGCAAGTTTAGTGATAGGTAGATTATGTAGTCACAGACAACAGTCCCCCATGACTCATGTGTAGGGCTTCTGCCATAGGGAATGATAATTTTTTAACAGGGAGGGGGGCTGGTGGGTTTGCGCGCTGTAGCGCGGAAAAAATTTTTACCCCCCCTCTCGAGGGGCTAAAATTTTTTCAAACCGCCCCCCATAAGGGACAAAAATTGCGTGCGAACGTCCCCTTTTAGTCTATAGTATCGTGCTGGGTTTTCCACTAAAAAGAGGTGAAATTATGTAGACCCCCCACCATCAATATAAATGAATGGTCCAAGGCATATTTCTAAGTTTTGGATAATTGAAATAAAAATTGTAAGGACATGGGTATTGACCGGTGAATCTTAATAGCTTGTAGTAAGTGAACAGCTCAACATCCGATGGCCCATGTCTAATGTCTCTGCCTTCCGCTTATAAGGCCCACGGTTCAAATCACTTTCATGCCAAGCATCTTGCATATTTCATTGATCCACAATATCTATGTACCAGAGAGACCCCTTGAGTCCAAATGATGAACTAACAATCCCCCCTGCCACCTAAACTAGGTGACCATTTCTTCTCATAGTCAAATTGTTTTTTATTTGAATTTACTTTATTATCTCAAGATTTCTTTACATTTAGCAAATGATTTGGTTAATTGGAACGTTGATGTGAGATAAAAACATGCATCTGTAACAGGTAAACTTTTTTATTGTTACACGGCCATAAGGTACAATAGGGTGTACATAGTATTCGTTGTTTCTAAATGTCTCCGGAATTACAAAGGATATGTCAAAATGTAATCAAGGCAAGCAGTAAGCAACAAGTTAAAGTATAAGAGAGTGACATATATTAAGTCGAGATAATTATGAAGAAAGAGAACCTCATCCCCACATAATTCTGTGTGAGGGTTGATTCTTCTGGTTCTACCTTTCTTCAGTTCTATCCTAAGGAAGACAGTGGACACAATATATCAAATTATTATAGAACTAAGATGGGAGGGGAGGTTAGGGTAGTCTATCTATATAGATCGATTACTACAAAATCATCAATCAAATTCAAAAATTGAAAAGCACAATTAATGGTTCGGGTTCACAGGATAATGCAGCGTAACATGACAGTTGATTATAGATATCAGGAGATAATAAATCTCTATGGACTGACATAGGGGAAGAGACCTGCGGGATAGCTTCTGTATTAAATTTTAAACTGTTCGAGGCTAGGGCCATTCCTCCTACCCGGTGTGAGTGCATTCCAGCTTATGTCCCCTAGATATTCAACGCTCCTTGCATACATTAGACAATTAGGAGCTATAAAACTCAAGGTATGGGCATCGTGTAATCTGGTCCTTATAAGATGTTCTTTTAAGCATAGGACAATTCTTCCCAAGTATGCGCATTTATTTAAAGAAATTCAACCTTTTCCTATTCCTTGAACCCACTGTAGACACTGCATGGACTATAGTCAATACCATGGTAGGCCTAGCCTTGACTATAGTCTATGCACCTTATTAGTGCGGCGACTAGTGAGTACTACTTGTGAGATGAGTAGACTAGTGTTTGGTTCACAGTCGCCACGCTGTAAGGCATAGGGAGGCCTTGCCATCTATTTTTGTTTGTGGCTCCCCTGCTATGGACTATTCCTGCTCACAATTCCAATGTAATAACAACAGTGTGTGTACTTTACTTATATCAGTGAAGAAATTTTCCGAATATATTTAATAATTTTGATTTTATTCGCAAATGAGACATTTCATCATTTGGAGCCCTATGTCAGATTAGCAGTAGAGCATTTTACGATTCAGAAAAGCATATCTGTATCCATGGTTTTAGAATTGTTCGTTCTGAAACTACTATATATATGTAGTACATGTATGATCTCAGTGGGTTATGGTGCGGTCGGATGATATTTTCTGTTTTTGAACAAAGTATTAACTGTTAAACATCTCTACAGAGAAATCAGTGCTAAAGTGTGTGTTGGCATATGTGCTTTTTTGTAAAGCATAGGAGGTTGAAGTGTAAGGTCACCTTGTGGTACTGCTACATTCCTTTCTCTGTAAACTTTTTTAGTTTACATTGAAAAAATGCTTTCTCAGAATATGTATCTGCTATCGGTGATGAGACATTACTTTAATTACTCCATTCATTATATAAAAGATCTTGTGAAAACATACATGTACAGAGGTACTTCCACTGTGCTCCCCCTCTACAGAGAGGTGGAGTGATCTGGCCTTTTTACTGACCACTGGCCCTGATGAGGTACAGACCTATTATAAAGTGATTGGCAGTTAGGAGTGTGTATGTGTGTGTGTGGGGGGGGGGTGTTCATACATAGCAGGCTCCTGGCGATCTGAGACAGTGTGCACTCATAATGACACACCTGTTGACTATGGCATTGAACATTGAATAAGAATGGTCCCTGCAGAATGGATAGTCTACAGGCTATCAGTATATAGCTGCATTGGGTAGTTCAGGTTGAATTTGTCTCATATACTACCAAAAGCCCAGAAGATAGTATGCCCTATCTATCAGTCTCACCAACTGAATCTAGACACAAGATTACAAGTCGCTGCACCATGTCTCACAGGACTATTCGCTTCTATTTTATTAAAATCTACAACACTTTGAAATTATCTGATTAGGATTTGAACATAGTCTCTTTCTCTAGGAAGTATACTTTTTCTTGGGCGGTCCTTATGGCAAAAACAACCATTTTTGCTTTGCCCTTGAAACACTAAGACACAATTCTGGAATATTCTGATAATTTTTTTTTTACAGGAACTAGGTAAACATGGCGAACCCGTCTGCTTCCTTCTCCCAAGAGTCTTCAGACAGTTCCTCTCATATGGGTAAGCACAATATATCATATTTTCTCGTTTTTCATCAGCTGCTTTGAAAAAAGCTTCTTCCAAGTACGTTGTTCCATTGATCTTCATCACTAAATATTGCCCAGTGTGATGGATCGCGCCATCTCTGGTCCATCGTTCTGGCCCATTGAACTTTTTCTTTGATGACCCAAATCCTTAACCCATACTTTATGGTAATACAGTTTGCATTAATTAACTAATATACACACATTCCAGCTTTTCTTTGTCCGGGCAAGGCCTCAACCGTTTCATAACCCTTCAAATGCAACATCATGTTTTATTGGTGGTACAGTACTCTAAACCTTAAAAGGCCTCTTTATCTTTTATTGTTTTTACCACAGAGAAAACTAGAGGTATCTTGGTTGTCTCATACCGTTATAATTTACAGCTAACTTGTTCTTTGATCGGTTGTATTATAAGATAACCCTTGACTTGCCAAATTGAAAGATGAAATGTTTTACCCCCCCCCCCTCAAGAGGGTTCATCATTTTTTTACCCCCCCCCCTCCAAAGAGGTGTGATAATTTTACAGCCCATACTGAAACCCACCACCCGCACCTCTTGATAATTTATGATGACTCCCTTAGACCCGACTTCCAAACTAGGGTCTACTTCTACTGTACACGTTTTCGCTGAAGGTTTTTGCGAAAAGGGGTATTGTTCTCCATAATTCAACCATTGCCCATTGCTGTGCAATTGTTCTTTTATATTGCCTTTCTGTTTTTTGTAGGCACATTAAAATTTATTGTTATATTTGTGATACTGAACATATTTATTGAAAAATGAATAATGCTCTTAATATATAAAAACATATATACATATATATATATATATATATATATATATATATATATATATATATATATATATATATATGGGGTGCTTCAGTGAAGGATGTTCACCAGCCTGAGAACCAATGAAATCACCAACTCCAAATGCGTCAGTTTTTATAGCCTGTGGTGTAAAACCATAATTCTTTACCCTCACATACGTAACATTTTTAAACAAACAGTCATAAAAGCTGTTAAATGTCATCCTATATATATCAGATTTCATGTCCAAAATGTTACAATTCATGCCTTAAGGTGTAGCAAAAATGAAATCCCTGCACCAAGAACTTTTTGTTACACCTCATCGCTAAATATGGAGTTCAGTGAAAGTTTTGAATATGTAGCCTAGCATTCTTAACTTTTCCCTCATACATTTAAAAGTAACTAGATATTTATGAAAAACACTCTCTATTATCTCGAGTGTCCCTACTTTCAAAAAGATGTCACTCTTTTCCAACAATACATAAATATTCTGGTACAGATCTGCAAAGGCACTTCTGAATACCAAAGAAAAAAACGTTACGTATGTGAGGATTTGGATAGAGCAATACTTTTAAACATCACAGATCATCTGCATCACTATTTCTTGTACAGGACTTGTTAAATTAATAGTTCAAAGACATATCTTGACACCTTAGACTATATTATGGGTCATTTCCATCTCACTCTAAGTGCATGCCATCCTCATTGGGCAGCCTGTCCTTCTCAGAAACTTGCAGAATGCAAAAGATTGAATATAATTGTTGAACAACTAAGGTAAGTAATATCAAGCAATTATGCTCTTATATATGCAGTTACTCAATAGGGGATGAAAAGTAATGAGGAACAAAGAATTGTTTATGGATAGAACCGCACAAATATCATTACTGACCGGCAGTGCAGCCTTGCCCTAGAATATAGCAACCATAAAAACATTTTGAAAAAAAATTTACAGGATTGCTACATTCACTACTATTTTAGTTTGGGGAACCATATGTGCATCTAATGGTGAATTATGTATAGTCTGGGTGGGTCTGAAGTACACATTGTAACCAAAATGAACAAAACCTCACATATGTAACGTTTTCAAATTTGTGGGAAACTTGCAGAAATTTAAATGGTAAGTGCCTTAATTCTATCCAGGATATGAGACAGGACACTTTTATAAGATTATCAACCAATTTATTTGAAAAATTCTATTTGAAGGTGTGTGGTGCAACACATACAGTAAACACCTCACATACGTAACGAAATGCTTAGGAGGAGGGGAAAAGATATACTACTGGCAAAGTACATACGAAAAGAGAGGTTATATGTACTGAAATGATTGATTGTAGGTCTAGGAGTAAATAAACAATGGTAAGAGCAGGTAATCTCGCAAAATAATGCACTTTTGGGGTGTGGGAGGTGAAAATTTCGAAAAATAATCAACACTTCTCACCCCAGACAGCCTGGGGTGTCATTTCAAAATATCCAAACTTGACCTAATGAGCCCTAGCAGTAAATGTAGGCCCTAATTTCCACAAATAATAATGATTTGAGGATAAATATACAGCAGGAGTAGCTCAGGAAGGGCAATTTCTGTTCCTCAGTAAAAACGTTACGTATGTGAGGAAAATAAAGCCTTAAAGAGTATGTGGCTTCCTGGCAAAATGAAATGGCATTACCAAGCTGCTATGGCCAGTCTATGGCTTGGGACCTTCAATCAGAGTGAAATATAACCAAAAATACATCATTTCCATGCAATCCTAGACAATTGCAGACCCTCACATATATAACACACACTTGGAGTTGGTGACTTGAAACAACCTTTCTAACAAGCCAAGATACAGGGCTATATATATATATATATATATATATATATATATATATATATATATAAATAAATGTATTGGATGTAGGTGGCCTATATATTAAACAAGTAACCAATGGATAACTCATGACGAGTTTGTCTTAGTGAAGGATAATGACATGAGGCCGTAGTCCGAGTCTTATTAGCCTTTGCTAACACACACGCGTCATGAGTTATCCATTGACTACTTATTTTATTCGACGAAACCAATAGAATGAATAGAAAACCAATAAATTCAATTTGAATACAAAAAATATTCCCCCTCCCCGGGACTCGATGCAAGCCTTTGTGTGTGTACATAGGTACATACACCTCGGTGGCCAGCAACGGACAGCGACAGCGCCCGTCTCGGTTCGGACAGGCAGCGGCACACGGGTAAAGATTTCAATCTGTCTCGCTGTTATGTTTGTGTACTAAATACACCTCCTCGCCCGGCAGCGGACAGCGACAGCGCAAACGGCGAAAAAAGATGCGCCCGGGCCGGGGCTCGATCCATGTACCTCTGAAGGCTGAGCACAACGCGCTAACTGCTAGGCCACCGCGTCTCCTCCTCCTGCGGCAGTCTCAGCTTGGAAATTGTGGTATATATATATATATATATATATATATATATATATATATATATATATATATATATATAGTAGATCTAAATGTTTTGCAACAGTGACTCCTTTAGTGTCGGTCGATGTGAGGTGTACCTACAGCTTTTGGCTATGGCCTACTCATACAGTGTTATCACACATACTTCACAGTATCGGCCCTCTCTTTCCCCTGTCTGTCTCTATCCTGTACTGTTCATGTTGATTTCATGAAGCTGAGAAAGTTCTCCATTAATGCTCTAAAGGCCACCTACATAAAAATAAATATATATCATATAAATATATATATATACATATATATAAATTTATATATTTATATATATATATATATATATATATATATATACATCTACACAAAAGTATGATCACCCTGATCACCCTTAAAATATAAGAAGTGCTAAGTGGGGTGAAATTGGTTTATTTGGAGTCTTAGGACCGTAAACATGGTTGCCATTGCCGTATTTGCAGCGCCACTGGCGTAGCATCATTAAATTTGGAGGATATGTTGGGTCCAACTAAGTAAATCACTCTGTGGCCCTTGAAGACCACATAGAACAGTGGCTCTCCAGTCTCGGTAGTATAGTGAGTATCGGCGATGCATTACTGTACTAACGAGTTTGTGCCTCATTCAAATAGTATATTATGTATCAGCAAATTTATAATAGTGTAGAGGTTGGCGACAACATCTCTGGAGACACCGGGATTCCAACCCGGGTCTCTCGATTGCAAGTTGCGTGCTCTACCGCAGAGCTACATCCCCTGGCCTAAAATACCCTGTCACCAACACGGCCCCACTGACATTTCCACCTTCCACCGACCTCTGGATCAGTATGGTATACATAGGGGGAATGACCACCAAGTGAGCTGGCCTCTAGAGGCTCAACGCGGCCGTGGAGGGAACATACACCTACAATATCCTCAAAATGATTGAGGTTTGTCACCATACGGAAACTTCAACTCCCCAATTCTTTTTTTTTTTGTGTGTCGGCCATCTTAGTTTTCGGAAACACAAGGCTCCATGCCATATATGGTGAATTTTGATATTCAACAGTCATAAGATGGATGCGAGTCACCATCGGGACACCTCAACTACCCAATTGTATTGTTTTGCATGTGTGTCAACCATTTCTTTTTTTCTAAAACACAGGGATCCAGGACATATATGTTGAATTTTGATCATAAAAAGTTTTGAGATGGATGCTAATGACCATAGGGACACCTCAAATACCCAATTCTATTTTTTTTCATATGTGTCTGCCGTACTTTTTTTTGGAAACACTGGGATCCTGGACATATAAGGGGAAATTTTTGATGTTCAAAAGTTATACAATGGATTTTAATGACCAGAGGGAGACCTCAACTACCCAATTCTAGAGTTTTCCATGTCTCTCGTCCATCTTGGTTTCCGGAAACAGAGGGATCCTGGCCATATGGCGAAATTTCATCTTCTCAATTTATGAGATGAATGTTAATCACCATAGAGAAACCTCAACTACACAATTCTATAGTTTTCCATGTGTGTCAGCCGTCTTGGTTTTCCTAAAAAAAAAATTATTTCCTTCCGGGAGCGTAGCGACCGTAGGAACTCCATACTGTTTTCGGTTTTGGTACTGGGTGCCTATGACATCAGTAGTGACGTCAGTAGTGACGTCAGTAGTGACGTGGTAGTGAAGTCGGTAGTAACTTCAAACAGCCCCATTGACGTCATGCAACTCCGCACTGTTCCGTAGCAACATCTTCAGCCGTGGCTTGGGCCACATATAGGGGTGGCAACTCGCATTCGTTGTAATAGCCACATTTTTCTTGATTCTCTCATCTGTTCATAATAACGCCTAATGCAATAATTAACTGCTTTATTAGTATAAGGAGGGACTCTTCATCGCTCTAGGGTATCTTCTGTAAAGAAAATATAAAAAATATTCTTTATGTCTTATTTTACATCCAGATGACACAGATCATGACCAAACATATATGGTGCACAAGGACGTGGATTTTCAGCTGAAGAAAATGAAGGAGAAGCGTTTCCTTGGAGATATTAAAAGAAAACACAGCAATGAGAAGAAAAAGCTGGCAGAGAAGTAGAAGAAAGCCCTGGCAGAGGCCATGGAAAGAAAAAAATATCAACCATGAAGTTATCCAAGAAGAAAAAAATTCCACAATTAAGAGGAAAAGAAAAAGAGATTGAAGCGAGACAGAAGTCCGAATATTACTTGCTTGGCTGTGAGAAAGTCTGATTTACTCGAAGATCCAAATGAAACTGAGGAAAAGGCCTTAGCTCTTCAAACCATAGCAGGTTAGTTCTAACACTTATATGACTTCAGATAGACTCTACAACATATATATATAGAGAACCAAAATAACCTTAAACGCTTATCAAACAGTTCTCCTATAATTTATCCAAGCACTAACTGCAGTTTAGTCGTAACTCCTCTATGTTCTTTCTTCCTTAATTATAAAGATCATAGTTCATACCTTTTCTATTCAACGGTCCTTTTCTTGTGGGTCCTTTCACACCTCTAGTTAATGGTTTCTCTTCTACTCCCTTTATTGTCCAGCCGCTCTTCTTTTCTTTTCGCTACCTCTGGCATATGGGAGGTTTTTGTTCTGAAAAGGTTTCGCCCTCCAAAAAGTTTTTCCTTCCAAAATACCTTACAAAAAATTCATTCTATTATTTAAAAACACATAATTAAATGGCCTAAATATAGAAACAGTATAACCTTTGTATGTAGAAACATCTTATGAGCAACTTATGCTTAATACTTCATGTTTGCAATTGTTTTTAATTTGCGAAAATCCCTGCCAGACGGGAAACTCTTATGCTATCCCTCAGATTATAGTTAGTGATGTTGCTTAGATTTGTTCAAAGTTTGTGGGTTTTTTGTTTTTATTTATAATTCTGTACTTATGTCGAAAAAAGTCACTAATCTTCTAATTAGAATGTAATTTCCACATTCTTACCTTTCAGAAACTATCACAGGGAGCTCTTGGACCCCGGAAGGCCGGTCAACTAAAGAGGTCAAGAAGAAATTAGCGTGTTTCACCTCTAAAGTACTACTTGAAATGTGCCTAATTTTACAGCTGTCTTTAGGTTCTCCGTGCGGATACAAATTATATAGTTTCTAGCTTTATGATTGAAAGTTTACGCGATAATTTATTTCACTTTTTCCCTCCTGTATGAATAATTTTCTTCTTCATCGCGCTGATCGCAATAATATCGTTTTATGTTAAGCATGAAATTTATCTCCTTAGAAGGTCTTTTGTATACTATAACAATTGGGCAATGGGGTATATTTTCTGACTAAAACTTATTGCTCTTCCTTCTCGCGTGGTATGATGGATAAAGTATAAGTTATGTTCTAATAGCATAAATATGACATGGCACAGTGGCCCAGAAGATGAAACATTTCCTATATTTGTCAAAGTAACACCTAAGTCTATATTATATGTCTAAATACACTTCTTAAGAACTCAACTTCATTTCAACTTTACAGAGACCAATAGTAGGCAAATTATTCTGCTCTCTTTTTCTTATTGTACATCTTGTTACCCACAATGATCATATAATAGGCTTCGTTAATTTTGTTTCTTGGAATACAAAAAAGCCTTCCTATTACAACAACCATTAAATTTGTTTCTTTATCTACTTCCCTCGAGGAAACCTTTTTCCTTATGTTATGAATAGTTGCACGCTGCATCTCAGGGCTGTAGTTAATACTTTTTTTAAATCCCCTTTTTCCTTTATTCCATCGTATATTCTTCACTCAAAAGTTATGCTATCCTATTAACAAAATTTTTTTCTAGCTTGTACCAGAGAATTTATGGTTCTATATTACACAGTTGCCATAGCCCTATTGCATGGGGGACTTTAATTATTTGCATGATTAAAATATCTTAAATACTGGAGAGAAGGTATAGAATACTGTAATGCAGAATATACTTGCATTTTTCCTAGGTATAAGTTTCTTCTTTCTTCCACTCAGTCAATGCCATGTGACAGGAATAAAGAAATCCACAATACACCTATTAACACACTCCTTCTCCCTCAAGTACATAATACCTAAATTAAAATCTATTTCTTTCCAGAACTGTTTCCTTCTGAAATACTATATAGACCTAGGATTTGATGTTCCCGTGCCTCCTACAGCTATTGAGATTCTGTGTCTACTATACCATGGGATAACCTTAATAGCAGGTAGGAATGAACTTGCCTCCTATAATAATATATTTTCCTAAATTATTTTTGATCACCTTGATTAAATTCATAAAAACTCATTATTCTTATATGTTTATTATAAAAAAAAATTTTCGATATATTCTTTGTGAAATGGAAAAATGTGTAAATAATAGATGCCTATAACCCTATAAATAGATAAATTGTTCATTTCTCGCCTGTTTATCGACGGATTTACATGTGTCTTGTATCTCTTTCTCTTGTTCCCTCCAGGGGACTCCATTTTTTACACTTTTTTATTAACTTTCCTTAGACCTTCTAAGACACCACCCATAATGTAACACTATTCATTAACTACTGGCCAGCATCTTAGTATATTTACTATTGGTGATCAGTACTGTATGTATAGGAACGGGACTATAGCTACTCTCCTGTTCCCGGCAATGATAAGAATGTTCGGTTAAGTGTGGGCCAAAAGGATGCCACCTTCACCACTGATGGTGAATATCAGTATATTGACACCAGGGGGCAAGCCCCAACCCCTAGTCACTTAAACCACACCTCTCCAGGGGGCGCTGGGGAGCTTGGTGACATACCTGACCAACTGCAGGACAGTAGTCAGTCTATTCCGAACAGTCAGACCTATAGGCTGGATAATCAGGCGTGTAACCCACCTAACACCGATCAGAATAACAACGATACCCCTTGTGATAGTGGGACCCATCACACCGGCGCTCAGGCTCCTGGGGGTATAAGGTCCCGACCCGGTATGAATACAGGGTATGGATTCACTTTCTGGAACAGTCCAAATAACAACCATTCGGGATCCGGTGGTCCGGGATCTAATGGATCTGGTGGGGGTGGTAAGAAAACCAAGATTGGAGTCTGGAACAATGTACCAGATTGAAGAGTAGGGAGATCTCAGCTAAAAAGAATCAGATCGAGACTAAGTCTTTCGATGGGTCAGAACCATGGAGAGATTGGTTTTCTCATTTCACGGACGACCGTGAAGTAGATGGTTATGATGAAGATGAATCCTTACCTATACTGGTAAGATGTCTGAAAAAGAGGCCAGGTACTGTTATTTGAACTTACACAGGAACCATGTCAGTTTGATAACTAACATAGGACTGTATGGTAAAAAGTACCCCTGTGAAAAGTGTCATACCATTTTCACTCATAGTTTCATTTTAAAGCAACACAATGGGGTGAAAAAAGATTGCACCAAAGTCAGCTTCAGGTACAAAGGTGGAGCTTACAATCCATCCAAAACAGTTTTAGAGGAACTGGGAATAGTTTTTTCACCTGAGGAGAAAATGTACCCCTATAAAATTGTTTTTGACTTTGAAAGCTACTTTGTCCAACCTGAGAATCCATCCCCAGAAAATGCTAACACTGTGATAGAAAAAAACACACATACCCCTTTCTGCCAGTGTAGCTTCTGATTTTCCTGGACATACAGAACCAGTGTGTTTCGTGAGAAATTCCAACAGGGACGATGATCCTTTGGTAAAAATGTGTTGGAGCACATAAACAACTTGGGACAGATGATAGGAGAACAGGTTAAAGAGAATTTTAGAGATGTTTTAAACGAACTAGACTCTCTATAAGAAAAACAAAAGGAATTAAATAAAAATCATATTTACTTTATACACTTCTGGAGGGCCCGCACACTTTCCCACTGGATATAGTGTGTTGCAGTGCAGTAGGTCAGGTAATATATGCACGCCCTTTTACATGTGACACGTGAGCATACAAAAGCATACGTTCAAGTTACATGTCATGTCAAGAGACAAGGATTACATATAAAGTGAAACATTAACTCTGTCTATACACGCCATATTTACTCACTCTACCCAGCTAGCACGACTCGTGCAATTTACGTCGTTCTTACGTAAAAACTCATGTTATTTACGTAAAAAAGACATAATTCGGATGAGTAGTGCTAGCAGGGTAATTACTTTGGCAGGAGGGGAACCATCTTCGCCATCACTAGCATAGTTGTCCGAGAGGTTGAGGCCGTCAGAGGAAGCCGCCTGAGCCTTACTCCTACTCCTGGTTTTAAAGGGTGTCTTAACTGTAATCTTCTCACCGGCCTTGTCACCTGTCGGCGTTTTGCTAAGCTTACAGACTCTTTGCAGGTTGGTAGGTCTTCCCCTTCTCTTGGATGCACTTTCGGTTGTGTAGGAGGCACTTTTAGACTTTGCGGTGAAGATAGGCGGGGAGGTGGGTGAAGGAGTGCGAGGTGCACTTAAAATAGAGGAGGTGACGTCTTCCCCACCGTAAACAAGATAAGCTGGACATGTGTTATAATGTCTTTTGACGCTGGATTCTCTGCTAAATGTTTCGAAACAAAAACTGCGCTGCAAGTCTTTAGCCGTACTCCTGGCATCTTTACCGGTACCAGAGGTGGAGGCTATGGGGCGGGGGGGGGTGAAGCAGCACTGGAACTTTTCCAGGATTTCTTGTCCGCTTTTTTGTCTACGTAGTCAGACTTACTGTGGCTACTCTGAGATTCACGTGTGTTGTCTGGGCCGTCTGTGCCTGGTTCTACCTTAGCGTCTGGGGCTTTAAGCTGGCCTGTTTCGGTGGACTCCGCCGCCGACGCCACAACGTTCCGCCCTTCCCCATCTCACCCACTATAGCCAATATGAACGATGACAGGATACCTGGACTAGACTTTGCGAGTCTATTTGAGGCCGAGCTGAATCTGTGTAGTGGAAAGTTGAGGATCCGGAAGCCCTATGATATCCAAGTGCAGTGTGTATTAAGACAAATAAGTGCAATAGCCAGCGTAGTGGATACAGTAAAGATACCCCCGTGTGTCTCCTGTGATGTACTTTGTACTTCAGATCGGAAACTGAAAGACCAGGAGGGTGTATTTGAACCAGATGTGGTTCAATTATCCAGCTTTGGGCTAGAATCAGTAGACACTCTGGTAGGAAATCCGTTCTGGAATGTACTGCCAGTGATGAATCAAGGCGATAAGACCATTTATCTACAGAAGGGATCCACACTTGGGTCCATGTTGTTGGTAAATGAGGTACTAGAGGACATCCGGAAACCTGAACATTGTTAGGGAAAGAAAAAATGAATATGGAGTTGGATAAACTAATAGAGGAATCCTCTCTGGAAAATAGCTATCAGAAGATAGAAGTTCGGAACCTGATACGGAAATATGAAGATGCCTTTGGCTACTCTGGTGGCCCTTTGGGTCGGAATGATAAGGTACTACACCATATCAATACTGGAAAGGCAGAGCCCTTCAAGATTCTGTATCGCTGATTGCCACTTAAGAAGAAAATTATTTGCAAAAACGAAATAATGGATCAGCTGGAAAAGGGAGTGATCGCGTCTAGTACCAGTCCATAGTCTAGCCCTGTTCTCATGACTACTAAGAAGGATGGAAGCATCCACTTTTGTGTAGATTATAGGAAACTAAATGGGCTAACTAAGAAAAAATTGTATCCTCTACCCAGGGTTGATGAAATGTTAGATGCCCTGGGAGGGAATAATTGGTTCTGCACCCTGGATCTCCAATCCGGGTACTGGCAGATCGGAATGGAGCCCAAGGACATAGAGAAAACAGCGTTTTCCAGTTATTTAGGCCTATTCGAATATATGGTTATGCCCTTTGGGTTATGTAATGCACCCACTACCTTCGAAGCCATGATGGAAACTCTGCAGAGTGACCTATTATGGAAGAAATGTCTGGTATATCTGGACGACGTAATTGTCTTCGGAAAGACATTCCGTGGATGTTTGAATAATCTGGAAGAAGTGATCAAGAGGATGGTATCCAATGGATTACGTCTGAAACCCAAGAAATGTAAATTATGTCAGAAATCAATTACTTACCTAGGTAGGATTATATCCACAGATGGGATTAAAGCTGATCCGGAAAAAGTAGAGAGTGTTCGGGACTGGGAAAGACCAACAACTGCTAAACAGGTGCGATCTTTCCTGGGGTTCTGTAGTTATTACAGAGACTTCATTCCGGGATAGTTCAATATAAAGGTTTCGGACTGGAGGTTTCTGGCCAGCAGTCACCAAATCCTATCTTTCTGATGAGCCTTAGCCTGTTATTAATTTTTTTTTTTCAGGAAAATAAATGACAATAAACTTTATTCCTATCATCGAAGATAATTACATAATAAAGGTAGGGCAATAATGAACAGATTTAACTCTGTGAGTTATAAATTATTTTTTGGAGAGATAACATCCAATTGCAGCATTATAGAGGAGATTTAAGATTTATTTTGATTTGAAACATGTGCGGGAATACTGCATGAATAAATCTGTCAGCTCCTTATGGAATCCAGCTGTTTTCTGTACCTTAATGGCCGATCAGAACCTGATCAGAAACCTTCATAATCAGACTTGCACCACAGTGGTGAGACATAGCCACATAAGTGTACATATATGTGCACCAGAAACACAGATAGGATACGAAAGAGGAGATATATACCCTTTTAAATGAGCTATAGAAGCCCAGTATACAATGTTACAAAGCATAGATATAGTGATATTAACAAATATCTTTGGGAGATGCCAAAACCTAAGGATTTATGGGCAGAATGAACAAACCAGCCACTGATATCTGTAACCAATGAAGAACAATTAGAGAACCTCCAAGTGTCCTCATCTCTAGCAACACAGTCCCCTGCAGGCTATTGGTTTTGTAGACCTCCTTTGTTGCAAAAAAATGCAGTTTGAAGTAAAAGAGACATGATTTCAAAGTTTACTCTTATATGATTTGGTTAAAGCCATCAGATTAAACAAAAAGGGAAAACTCTATTACTTGTTGGTATTTATATCCTCATAGATGAAGACTATGGGGTAGAACTGTCTACAAAACTGGCCTTGCTTCTTAGGTTTGACAACATTTGCTTTAATTAAGTTAATAGTAGTTACCTGTGCAATTGAAGTTGAACTTTGAAATGTTTGTTGGCCATAAACATTATAAGTAAGATATTTTCCAGATTACACCCACAATATATACAATTAGACAAGCACAACTGTATGGGGACATGTAATAGGGTCGACACCAGAGGGTGAAATAATTGGTTCACTCACCTTTGTAAGCTGCACTAGATCAGAAATAATACAGAATCCAAAACATGATGACTAATATTTACCTAAAGTAGCTGTATAGTTAATACCTCAATACGTTCTAAATGCAATTTTGGAAGCATTTTGCAATGTTGGGTCATATTTATAAGTTATGACCTACAGCTCAGTTGTCGGTAGTATAGGCACAGTATCCAACAGCTTATCATATTCAATTCAGAACAATAGTATTGTTTAGTTATAAGCTAACGTCAATTAAATGTAAAGTAGCCCAAGTGAGAGGCTCTAAGCGATTGGACAAATGCTTCAATCACAACATTCAAACAGTGTTACCTTTTTCTCTTATGAGCAGCCAAGAAAAACCTCAGTGACAAGCTTTTGGGCCTTTACTCTTCGAGGTGTTCCGATCCGCACTCCGGCGGGTCGAAGCCTCGAAGGTGTCTTCGATGTACTTCGAACCGCACTCAGGTGGCTCGAAGGATCGAAGACTGGGGTTCGAGAGAACACGAACCTGCACTCAGGCAGGTCGTGTCCCTCGACACTAGACGGGGGAGACCTCAGGTAGGAAGTCCCCAGGCGGGCTAAGCTAGGCTTAGTCCAGCTTATCTGCGTCCGACTCTCACGAGACGGGCGCAAATGTGACCTCCGGGGTGTGCGACGCGGTCTTTTTTCCCTGTGGCACACACCTCTGATTGGAGGAAGGGCCTACGTGACCGAGGCGGGCGAACCCTATTGGTCCACAGCGGATCACGCCATGACCAAATAAGGTAATGCTCAAAAAATAGACCGACTCACTCTCCTCACACCGTCACGCTCTGGTTCTCCAGTCGCAATGTTTGCATATGCCGTTGTTTCTTATGCGGTCTATGGGGTTCCAACACTGTCAACATGGGCAATTAGGGCACCCCCGCTCCATCAGACTACCGGGATTAAAAATGGTCCCAATATGGATCTACCCATCGGGCAGAATCCACCAGCCTATGCTGGGAACCCATCCAAACAGTCTGATAAATAAGAGGCCCCAGTTTTTCATGTTTCTAGCGTCGGATTGTCTCAAACTAAGAGGCAATCGTATGACTTCTCGTTGTGTAATTTTTTATTCACTATCGGCTTCACATCCACAGACAGATTTACCCAAGAACGGCACCCGTTATTTAAATCCTTATTAAAAAAAACAGGTTGGTAAAGCTGCTGCTTAGTATTGTGCGATACATCGATTACTGAGTAGGGTTTAATCTAGGACTCTTCCTGATTTTAACCTTTACTGTAGGAACAAGTGTTGAGCCTTGGGGCGGGTTACTATCACCCCCTCCTAGCTCACCGTCCTTTGATGTGGCCGGGCCGACCAGGTTATTAACCCGTTTCCGTCGGCGTCTGCCTCCCATCACTTGTGGCGGTGTGGATGTAGGGGCCAGAGTGTTTGCTCTGGGTTTCCTTTCATCCTCCACACTTGTTGACCATCCCCTTGATGAGCCTTGGCGCTTAAGCCTCGCTCGAGTCATAGGTCCGGTCTGGAGTGACTGATCTCCGACTTCAATCGAAACGTTTCGATGTGAAGTTTGTTCAGTCATTTGCACCTTCGAGGGGGGTTGGGCTTCCGACGTTCCTTCAAAGGCTGTTTAGATGCTTTCGACTTATCTCGACGAGCTGGTCGACCACGGCGCTGTTTTGATGGTTTACTGGCATCCAACACCTCCACCTTGCTCAGCTTTCTAGCCTTCTGCTGTCGTTTTCGATGACCCTGCTTAGTTTGTTTTTTACACTGAATTTCTGGTCGCGACCTTTCGATCTCTATTTCGACCTGTTCAGAAACAGACTTAGCCCTTTTCGTGGCCTTACGAGAAGGTGAATCATCATCAAGTTGTGGCTGCAACAACTCGACAGTCTGTGATAGTTCTACGCCCAACCACCGGCGTACTCTATCAACATTGCTCTTTTGCAACCCCCCGTGGGACGATCGAAGTAATAATGTCAACTCAGAGAGGACAGTTGGGAGCAAGCTTCATAGCTGCTTGGGGGGTGTGGTACCTCACCACCTGTTCCCCAACTGAGTATCTTCTCTGCTTTAGCCCATAGTCATACCCGACTTTCTGGCGTTCAGCAGACTTACCTAGATTTTCTCTTACCATGCTGTAACTCTCCCTCAACCGATCTCGAAGCTGTTCCACATAAGTAACGGAACAAGGGACCTCGAGTGGGTTCTCGATTGAGCCAAAAATCACATCTGCTGACATGAGAATTTCTTCCCCGAATACCATCATATTTGGACTGCATCCGGTAGAACTGTGTTCAGAGCTGTTATATGCGGACACAACATATTTAGCCTGTTCATCCCAGTCATCCATATGTTTGTCTACCAACATAGTCAGACTCTGAATCAACATTCTGTTGAACCTTTCCACCTGGCCATCGCTCTGCGGCCTGTACGGATTGGTTCTCTGTTTTACAATCGTCAAATATTCACACATCTTAGAGAAGAGCCAAGACTCGAATTCTCAACCTTGGTCGGAATGCAGAAGCAACGGAACACCAAAGGTCAAGACCCATTCTTCCACGAAAGCTTCTGCACAGGTCTCCGCTGTGTGATTTGGTAGGGGAATAGGGCGTACATACTTGGTGAAGTAATCCTGGATTACTAACATGCAAGTATTCTTGTTTGGCGTGGGTGCAAATCCCGAGATGATATCCATAGCTATCCTCCCAAATCTCACCCCGAATAACTCTTGGTGCAAAGGGGACTTACCCATGCCCTCACCAGGCTTTACCAAACAACAGGTAGGACAATGTCGAACCCAACGACCTATGTCCTTCCCCATTCCAGGCCAGTAATATCTCCGCTTCACCTTTTCGAGCGTTCGTTTTCGACCAAAATGTGCCGCTGTTCGGTGTCCGTGGCAAAAGGAGAGTACCTCACCCCTCAGTTGGCGTGGTACAACTACTTGAATCGTGCGTCTCGCACGACCCGCCTCGACTTTCCAACGACACAACAAACCTTCACGGAAAGTTAATAGAGGCCATTGCCCAATTAATTTCCGTACCTCGGCGCTCTCGATTGATACCTCAGGCCTAGTGGGTTTAGCCCCCTTCACCAGCCATTCGGCAACCCGTCTGATGTCAGTGTCCGCTTTCTAAGCATCGATGAGTTCATCGAGAGACCAAAATGCAACACCCACCCGGCTGTCTACTAAACTACCTACAGCTGCCAAAACAGCATTGTGACTGCCACAGTCTGTGCAATTTGACCTCTGGCATAGCCGCACAGGGATACGACTAAGACCATCGGCATTCAGATGCTCGATCTTAGAGTTTTCGAGACAGAACTCCGAAAGGTGGGCCAGCCACCTACCCATCATTCCTTCAGCTTTCCAACGACACAACAAACCTTCACGGAAAGTTAATAGAGGCCATTGCCCAATTAATTTCCGTACCTCGGCGCTCTCGATTGATACCTCAGGCCTAGTGGGTTTAGCCCCCTTCACCAGCCATTCGGCAACCCGTCTGATGTCAGTGTCCGCTTTCTAAGCATCGATGAGTTCATCGAGAGACCAAAATGCAACACCCACCCGGCTGTCTACTAAACTACCTACAGCTGCCAAAACAGCATTGTGACTGCCACAGTCTGTGCAATCTGACCTCTGGCATAGCCGCACAGGGATACGACTAAGACCATCGGCATTCAGATGCTCGATCTTAGAGTTTTCGAGACCGAACTCCGAAAGGTGGGCCAGCCACCTACCCATCATTCCTTCAGCTTCTTTGAAGTTCAGGAGCCATTTCAAAGAAGAATGATTGGTGCGGATAGTGAAATTACCACCATAAAGGTAGTGCCTAAACTTCCTGGTGTACACGACAACTGCCAACAGTTCTCTTTTGGTGGTGCAGTAGTTTCGTTGTGTTTTACTTAGAGTGTTGCTAGCAAACGAGATCAGGACCTCCATTCCATCCTGCTCTTGGGAAAGAACAGCCCCAATTGCCGTGTTGCTAGCGTCAGTGTCTAAGATAAAACGACCGTCGGGTGTGGGGAATCGAAGCAGAGGTGTCTCCTTGAAACTTCATTTTAACTCGACAAAAGCATGTTCAGCTCTTTCTGTCCATGCGAATGCCTCGTAACGACCTCTACTACCTTTAGGTTTTTGGATCACTAAGTCCTGCAAAGGACTTACTAGTTCCGCAAACCCTGGGATGAACTCTCGGTAGTAGGAACAAAAACCAATGAAGGATCGAATTTCCTTCACTGTAGTGGGCCTAGCCATGTCATTACGTCGCTAATTTTCCCCGGGTTGGCTTCTATACCCTGTTCAGACACGATTCGACCTAGGTACTCGACTGAAGTCCTAAAAAGCTGACACTTTTTAGGCTTCAACTTCAGTCCCCATGCTCGAATCCTGTTGAAAACTTCTGCCAGATTCGCCATTGCTTCATCCGTTGTTTTGCTGAAGACGATGATATCATCGAGGTAAACCAGGCAAATCTTACCTAGCAAACCCCTCAACATCTCCTCCATCATCCGCTCGAATGTGGCTGGGGCGTTACACAAACCGAACGCCATTCGATCGAACTCATAGAGCCCCCTCTGGTAAGAAAAAGTGGTTTTCTCGACATCGTCGGGATTCATCCCGATCTGCCAATATCCAGATTGGAGATCGAGACAACTAAACCACTTGTTTCCTCCTAAGGCATCTAAGGATTCGTCGATGCGCGGGAGAGGATAGGCATTTTTCTTAGTCACTCCATTCAGACATCGATAATCGACGCAGAATCTCATGGTCCCATCCTTCTTCGTCACCATCTGAACGGGACTGGACCAGGGACTAGTCCTTGGCCTAACCACCCCCATATCCAACATCTCCTTAAGTTGTTCATCCGCAGCAGCTTTCTTGCTGAGCGGAATCCTCTTGTAAGGGACTCGGATAGGTTGTGCATCACCAGTATCGATGTTATGCAGACATTGATCGGTGCGCCCTAACGGTTCATCTGGGGATTTAAAGACATCCACGTGCTTACGTAGTAAGGCGGACAGCTTCAGTCTTTCTTCTGGTTGGGTCAGGTGGGTGTCACCATACATATCTAACAACCAGGTAGGGAGCTCCCCCGTGTGGGTGCTCGCGATTTCTGCCGTCTCGACGTCTGCAGCTTCTTGCTCGAGAAGCATCATCACAGATCCTACCTCCGGTGAAGAGAATTCACCGTTCCTGTCAGCGTACTGTACGGTACCGACCACCTGGCCTTTTTCCAGGACAATGTCTCAATTCAGTGGATTACAGACGGGAAACTCTGTTCGACGGACATTGCTGACAAGGGCAGCCTCACCAACCAACCCAAAACTTCTCAGAGTCTTCAGGTCGGGTTCGACTATGCCCTGTCGATCTCTTTCCAGACCATCAGATTTCACCAGTACATCGCACCGATGTCTGGCTGGTATCCTCGTCGTCTGTGCTACTGAGGCAATCGATGACACTCTCTTCAGTTTACACTGATGGTGCTCTTCTGTCGGCTCGGTCATGACCAATTGACCCGTCCTCGGGTTAAGGATCATACCGTATAATGCTGCAAAGTCGAGCCCCAGAATGTTATCGTCAGCCACATCGGCCACTATTGGGCTAAACACATAGTGGGTCGATGCGACCTTAAGAGGTAGAACCAATCGACCATAGGTCCGCATTTCGGCTCCAGATGCAGTGCACGCCGTTATTCCCTCGTAGAGATTATCTGACGCGAGTTCTCGAGAGACAATGGTGTGGCTGGCACCAGTATCTATCAGGAAGTCTAAAGAACGCCCTCGAATCTCTGCAGACAGGTACCATCGTTTCCCCGACAAGGGGGCGGTTCCTGCTAGCATTCTCAACCTTACGTCAGTACTCAGATCGATCCCTCTCTTCTTCAGAAAAGAGAGACAGGGATCATCTGAGGGAAGCTCTGTTGCGCAGACTCTGGCCAGCTGCCGCATCAGGGCTTCTCTCCCGCGTCAACTTTCACTTTCAATCCAGTCGAACCGTCGACCTCGGAGTTCAGGCTGCCAGCGCCCTGTTCCTTGGCCATTGAGGCTTTTTCTACACCGACATCTTTGGAACCCGACCGGTGATCAACCGGTGCCGCTGTGGTAAAGGGCTGGGACGGCCCTACCGGGACCTTACCTAGTTCCTTCGAATCTACTGTCGTCTGATCAGGAGTGCCAGAGGTGCTGATACCTTGGCTTTTCGATGGTCGGGCAGCTCGATTGCCAAGTCGAGCCGCCCGCCTCAGTTTTCCGTCCCGTCAGGTGGTAGGCCTTTAATAGGCTCAGGGCAAGTTCGTGCGAAATGCCCCTGCCTCTTGCAGTTCCAACACTTGGCGTCAGACGGAGGGGTACTCGGCTTCTCCGAGTTAGTAACAGGGACATCCCCTCCCTCGATAACCCTGAGTAAATTCTTTAATTGACTCAGCGAGAAGGTTTGCATCTGTACCTTGGGTTTGGAGGCCTTGTTAGGCACTTTCGATTTACTAGGGGCTTTCTGACTTTTCTTAGTCTTACTCCCTGCCGCGGGGTTCGAGTATGAGGACACCTCCCACTGTCCCTCGTCGACCAAAGCGGCGTCGGCCAACGCCGACAAAGCATTTGTCGAGGTAAGATTCACCAACTTAGGCAGAAGTTGTCGCTTCCGCAACAACTCATCTGCCAAGTCCATGAGATCCTTGAGGGACATGTAAGTGCGCCACTCTCGAAGCACGTCTTGTTGTAAATCCGTGTCATACAATCCTCCTGAACAACTGGTTGACCTTGGTTATTAGCCATTCAACCGAGAAGTCCACACCTGGGTAGGCATCGCCGGCAAGGCGTCTCAAAGCAAAGCCATGAGCTCTAATGCTTTCGTTCTTGCCCTGGTGCCTCTTCTCCATAGTGACAATGGGGGCTTGCAGGCTAGAGGTCATGGCTTCTGTAACCATGTCGACCAGCCCATCCAGAGTCCCATCTCCATGCTCCTCCCACAACCACACAGTATCAGCTGCGGGGAGCCAATCATCCTTCCATGTAAATGGAGGGCACTCGAATGACCTAGTTCGGGGGGTTCATGCCCGATAGAGGTATTTTCAATATCCTGCTTGATCTTCTGACCTGATCAAGTGCAAATGTTGTACCTCTTCTAGGTATTTGATGATCCATCCCCATGTTTCTCATAGTCGTGTCTGCACGACTATGATTCATCCCCCAGGGGTTACTGGTCTCGGCTTCACTCAAATGTGAAGCCTCAAACCTCCCTATATCCCTATATTTAGGAGGATCAACATGTTGTTGGGCTGTGGAAGGGGTCAAAAACTGTCCGATCACTCCACTTAGACCATCGGTACGAGGCATCGAAGGAACGGGTTGGGTCCGACGTGACCTCGAATCTACTTTGGAGATATCGTCGATAGCCCCCACCATTCTGTTTATCTCCGCCTGCTGTTTTGAACGTTCCGCCTGTATTAATTCCGATACTAGGAATTCCAGGCGGTTATGTTCCGCTTTCGAGAGATCTCGCTGCTCGCTGAGGGCAAAGAGTTGCTTAACCTGCTTCATGGCACGGTCAAGCCACTCCCTGTAGTCAGGGTTTTCGACTAGGTCCTCTTGAATGGCAGCCAGACGTTCCTCGAGTGCGAGTTCATCACGAACTTCTTTATTAACCCTGGCTTCGTCAGCCTCTCTACGAGACGATATCTCCCGTCGGAGCTTATCGATTTCTCCATGCATGGCCCCCAGAGTATCCAAATCCTTCTGATCCTTCAGAGATTGGGCTACTAAGGTTTCAGATTTTAAGGAGTTAAGCTCGGTTTTGTGCCTCGCTTTCTGTTCCATTAAAATCTGATATTCAGCCATCTTGTTCGCGTGGACGATTCGCTCCTCAAAGCGACGACGGATTTCTGCCTCGTCCCTGGCTCGAGCATCCTCGTCAGCTTGCATCTGACAGAGTAACGACTCACGTTCCTGACGTAGCTGTTCGACCTGCTTTTCATAAGCTGTTAGGTGTTCAGCTACTTCTTCAGTATGCTCGGCTGATTCTTGGTTTAGCTCATGCTGCAACTCTTGCAGTTGTTCCTCCAACATAGTCTTTTCTACCTCTTGTAGCTTTAACTTATGCTTAAGGGACGTCTGCTCGTGATGGGCATCCCGAAAATCGTTTCGAGCTCTCTCCACGCATTCTCGGCGGCTTGTTGTCTATACTTCCTTGTACAGACACAGGCGAGGGACCCTTTGAAAGACCAACTACCAAGGCCCATCGGAGTTCCCACGGGTGATGCTGTCCTTTCTACATAGGACAAATTCTGTGTCCTTAAGAAATTCTCAGCAGCCGGAGAGAGTTGAGTCGACACTCGCCAATTGAGTAGCCGGCTCCTTTGATACAGGCCCAACGGGTCAGACGATGGACCTAATATCAGAGAGTGGTTCAAACCACCACCGATTAGTGGATCGTTCACATCCACTAACGGACCTGCAGTCCCTTGATGTTGGTGATTGGGGTCATCACCTTCATCCAAGTGACCCTGCATGTCGAACTTGAGCTTGCAGTACCTATGCGGACTAAAGTTAACAACTGGTCACGGCACCAGTGTAGTGTTCTACCCCTCGGAGTTTAATCGAATCTTTCGATAAACATCGAAGAACAACTATTCAGGTTCCAGTTAAAACTTTATTGTCTAATAACACATAGGCATCAGCCGTTCTCGCTGGACTCCAGCGCCCCCAGGCGTCGGGTAATAGAGGTGTTCTCGACGTCGCCCACGAGGACCACGAAGGTACCTCGAAGACGACGCGGGACCACCACACTAGTAACTACATAGTTGGCCCATGTGTGGACGTAATGCTCAATTCTTAGGTGAAACGCCACACTTTTCCAAATGATATTTTATTCTTAAGGGGAAAAAAACTGCCATCCGTGAGCCAAAGGCGCTGGCCACAGGGTTATAGGTAGTAGTAAAGAGCTCAGATTGGGTACATTTGAGCAAAGGAGTGCAGAGGGCAGCAGCTAAGGCTACCCACTAATTATTCACATGCAGGGTTGTCATACCAGGATCCCTTATTGAGTCACTACTGTGGTGGCTATTTAGCCAGCAGGCAGTACGATCAGCCAGTAATGTAGCCAGCTATTTAGTCACCAAGGCCAAATTCCTAAGATCACCTGCTAAGATTTGACCCATCTCTAGTCGTAGCTGGCTGAACCTGTCGTGGAAACCATTGAAACACGATCCAGGTGCATAATGTGAGACATTTGTTATGCGAATGGCTTATCTATTGAATTGTGTGATGCAGGTATGCCTGACTTACTATTACCTTATATAAATAATATCACAAATTTCACTTTTATTTTAAGAGAATTTTGTTTTGGATCAACACTCGTTCAGCAACAATGCATAGCAGGCTTGCTTGGCAACTAAAAGCCTTATTATTCAGTAGCTAGTTACCATAATGCCATGATTACCAATAGACAAGGTACATATTGGCATAGACTATATATGACCGTTATTGAACAAAGACGGTGGGTATTTGCCACATTGAGAGATGGTTGGCCGTTGTACAGCCGTTGTACAGTGAAACCCATATTTCTAACTATCCTACAGGAGGCCATTCCTTAAGGCACTACGACTGCGCACAGTCACTACAATTTGAGATCCCAATACTTAGTGTCAGCAATCATGGGTAGTGCCCTACAACTGCTCTGTACGATCAGCAGTTATGTAGATATTACATAGCATTTGGTGGGGCTGTCGTAGGGCTGCAGGGGCTACATGAACAATGCAATCGTGCTGTGATGTCACTAAGTTAGGGCTTCCTACTACGACTTGAAAGTGGGGAGTCATAGCCTGTTAAGAAATGATCTCCAGGCTAACTTCCTATATATATATATATATATATATATATATATATGTGTGTGTGTGTGTGTGTGTGTGTGTGTGTGTGTGTGTGTGTGTGTGTGTGTATGTGTACATCATCTTACTGCAGACGTTATGTATACATGTATGTATGAATGTAGCATTTTACAGCAGTTACAGTATTGCAGTTACAGTGTTCTATGAGGTTTTAAGGTTTAAAATACCTGACGGCATCCCATACTTAAAAATATTGTGCTTTCACTGCGCTAGCAAAAGAGTAATGATATCTGTTACAATTTACTGAAACAAAAATACATACCTTAGACATGTTGTCGTTGGAGATGGAACTTCAAAAAAAAAATGAAGCAGGAAATCTGAATATCAAAATATTGAATAGACCACTGCACTTCTGATGTTCAAAATCAGAGATTCCAGAGGATAAATTTTGTCTAGAATAGAGAGGCGTTCTGAAACGAGCGAATTATGACCTTTTGGGTATCATACATCAACTTTTATACTAAGTCAGAATGCCACAGGTGCACGAGGAGGGTTCTTGTGAGTGGGACCTTAAGCCAATTGCAATCTCAGTATGTGTCCAGGCCCCGCCCCCCTCCCCCTAAAACACACTCAGCATGTAGATGTTTTGACCACTGCATACGCTGCCCCACCCCTTCCTAGAATGACTGCAGCGCCACCTTCAATTTCCTTGTGTTCTTCATCTCAGCCATTAACTGGTTGATGGGGAGAGCCTGCACTGTGTGACCTTATATTTTCTTATGGACACCATGCGGAATACTGATCACTATACTAACACTCCGGGGAGCAATAAAAAACCCTAATGATGTATACAACGTCTTATTTACAGGGATAGCGTCTTAACATCCTGTCAATAAACCCTCCATATATCTCTGAAGATAGTGCCAGTGGTGAATAGGCAGAGCAGTTAGACTTGCACAGTCACTGCAACCCTTTGTAGAAAATGCCAGAAATTGGGCGTATACCCTATCACCTTTAGGATAGCCGTGTTCTTTTACCCTGATCTATAGAAGAAAACCCCCGTCACTGTTGTCCATTGCATACATTGAGCGGCGGGGTAAATCTGAGTCACATATCGTGGTGCCTACGGGTAGAAGTGTTTCCATAGGGGGTAAATCCTCACACGAAGGAGCGTGCATCCATGACTCACTCATGCCTACTTCAAAGCCATAGGGGGTAGACGCGCCTTACAGCTGTCAGTGTAGAAGGAAGAGTAATGAAGGTGGATGATACCGACAGTGGGGTAAAAATGAATGGACGATGATGACAGTTGATGAATATAAATTGATGTCTGCTAATTAAAGGTTGGGTCAAGTCTATTAAGATGCGCAGGATCACGCCGCACAAGGGCGTCGACAGGTCAACTGATTACCAAAGAGTGTGGAAAGGTGACAGAGTTCAGATATCATAGACGTAAAGATTCCCCTGTCTCGCTAACTGTATCATGATGGAGTACATGAGGCTGCTGATTTTAGTGACATTTATATCATGTCACATACACGACAGTGCTGGTATGTATTACTGCGGTCCGGATCTAAAATGTCTCTGCATACCGAGCTCCAGTAGTATTCTCTGCAGCGGGAAAGGATTAACTTCGGTGCCTAAATTTGAATTAGGTTACGACGGTTACTCTAAGCTCTACTTACAGTACAACGACATACGTCATGTTAACATGAACAAGGAATATGAGTTACTAGATGTACGTAACAACCCTATTTCATGTGATCATGTTCTACCCTCATGGGTGCTACAAGACTCTTGTTTGTGGGGACCCTCACACACGTCTCTACCCGCCACCGAAACCACTGACCCCGCCACCACTGAGTCCGCAAAGGTAAGCGTCTATGAGAGCGATGAGACCTCGTCCACAGTTTGGTTCAGTTTGAATGAAAAAAAAACTATGTCTAGTGATGTTGAGCGTGTTATAGATAATATAGACATCACTGAAAAGATAGACAATGGTATAGACACTACATATGACTTATTACATAACAATGATGTAACCACAAGTAATCCCTACCTAAAGGAAAACATTAGCACTGGTCAGCCTTTTAGAACTGAAGATGTGACAAGTGATCATGCTGCTGCTACTGAAGATGTAACAAGTGATCATGCTGCTGTTGAACATGACGCTATATTACCTACAGAAAGAGAACAAACACATGCGGACGTGTTTCAGGGATCACCTCAAAACCCACAGAGGGTGGAAACAAGCGAATCGGACAATACTCAACCTCATCAAACTGTCACCAAGGTGTCAGCAGAAACCTCATCGGCCGATAAAGACTCTACAGAAAAGTCCCCAACATACTCTACAGAAAAGACCGCATTTGTTCATGAAACAGTGACAGACCCCGACCTGGAAGAGAAAAAATCTGGAATATCTGCAGGAGTGAATCAGGATCATACGGTTATATATTCTGAAATAACCAATCCTGAAAAAAAAGTGGGTTTTCAGAGTGAGAAAACTTTAATCAGATCCCTGAATATGAAGGTGATTAACGACACTGACATTCATGCAGGAATTGAAGTTGTGAGAAACAAGACTCATATATCTCTTAAAGGGGTAAATCATGTGTCAATTCTTTCAGTGATTGGGGTTTTCATAACAATTGTATTGATAGTGACTCTTGTAGTGTACAAAGTGAAAAAATCAAACAGCATCTGGAGGAACATACGCGACCTCAGCATGAATGCTACTATGATGGAACTTGTACCCAATATGATACCCAACTGGCTGTGAGTATAATCATACACTGATACTTTATGTAATATTTTAATGTTACTTAATAATTGTAATAAGTCGAAACCAAGAACATGGAATAAACATTACATAACAAAGATTATTTACGTATACATATATTGCAATGATAATATGAAATGATATGATAAAAAACTAAAACAGACGTTCTATATTTTCATCATAAACTTTATTCATTTCTCTATTTCATTTTCTTTTCAGTTCCCCAGTCAACACTTCATACCGGTCACCAGCACACCCTATTACATCTACACAACGTGAAACTATAAGGTAATTGACAAAGCTTGCTATTTACTTGTATTTACCCTTAATTACTGATTATAATACAAAATATTATTCTTCTCAAATACTATATTCAGATATCATAAGTAGAAATAAAATTAATACAAACTTAAAAGAAATAAAATAAATACAACCTTAAAAAATGTGCATGACAAATCAAAAGACCCTGTATACACTCTGTTTTCAAGGGTCAACGCTCCCAGTACAGAAAATGATGAGACGGTCAGTGGGAATGGCGACGCTCGACCCCTTGGCGACATACCTCAAACACTTGATGCCTTTGGTGCAGGTACATCTAACGACCCTAATGACCCATGGCAGCCTAATCCTCCAGGAAAGTGTACCCCTGAACCCAAAAAGGGTATAAAAGACATTACAACCTTAAATGCTGTGTGTAAAGAACCATGTACTGTTGAGATGGTTACTGAAGATAGTGGAGTTCAAAATACAAAGACTGTCTCCCTAAGCATGACATCTACCCCAGCAGCGGAAAGAAGTTCTCATGAAAGCCCTTTATCCACCCCCATAGCAAAGAAATGCTTGGCCAGCACACCACAAAGAAGTCATTCAACCCCCGACTTATCCATAAGTGAGGGTTCAATGATTTCTGACACCCCACGCATGGTGCAATACAAACAGTTGAGAAACAAAAAAATTTATTTCAATGAACCCTTTTCAAAAAAAAAGAAAAAGAAATAAACATTCAAAATTGTTTAGTGATCTATGCATATAAAAATGTGCTGATATGTGTGTGCATGTGGGGGAGGGGCTGATATGTAAAATTATTCTATTTTAAGTAATGATCTACCTGATATAACTGTGAATATGCGTGCGTGTGGGTATGAGTTGATCCCACTATGTAATCGCCCCCAGTAAAGAGTGATGTATTAAGCAAACGTATAAGGTGTGTTAACAGACGCACTCTAGTCACCTTATTTTAGGTTACAGATCATGATAACATATTATATAATATAAGTCTACATATAACAACCACTGATTGTTTTGAAGTAAAGAAATGATAGTTAGCATATAGTAAAACTGATAAATGTTATATCATATCAGTTTCTAGAGTTTGTAGATGTTCATATTAGGTTACATACAAAGTTATAATATATATATATATATATATATATATATATATATATATATATATATTTAAGCCAATATTCATTATATAATGTATCTATTCAAGACAAAATCTATCTTTCAGTGATATCATTAAATGTTCAATACGTCGATAAGATATTACATCTCTCTTTTTCTCTCTCTCTCTCTCTCTCTCTCTGAATGATGATGATGATAAACGCATGTGATGTTTCAGTCAAATCCATGTTGGTATAAGCCATGTTATGTTTGAGTCAAATTCCATGTTTGTGCATATATTATATTCACTGCTGATCATATATTCTCTGCACGGAAAGTAATAAAATAAAGTTAATTGCAAACATAGAATATTTCAAGTTTCATCTCGGTCATCACCATAAATATTCACCCCGAGCAAAACAGTACAAAAGTTTGTATAATTTACACCGTGGGCTGGTGAAAATCTCACGACCTCTGAAGGGTGCTACAGTACCTAGCACACGTTGTCTTATACGTTCATATATATGTTTAGGAATAGTCTCTTTCAAAGTTCTCAGCATTTTCTCGACCTCCTCCATCCCAGCCATGTCATCGTAATAGGCTGTAAAGAAAACTCCAGATCCGACTTCCTCCTTTATCCTCTCAACATAAAATCCTGTGATCAGGTCTATACAATTATTCTCAAGAGAAAATCCTTCAGGAAAATTGTATTTCTCAATGAGACGTATAGCCTCTTTAGAGCAAGCAATGGAGCGCGCCTGATGACCCATACCGGTACTTGATAAAACAGCTGAAACTTCATGATGATTAAAAGCAATCCTCCTAAGATTTTTAGGAGACAGTTCATGTGATGTGATGTACTGGAGCCTTGCGATGTCATGATAATAACGAAACATCCTTCTCTCATACCATGAATTTACATGATTATGCACCAATAAAATTTCCATCTGTCCTGCATAAAAATGAATCGGTACTTTTCCTACTCCACAGAAAACAATTCTGCAGAAATTTATGAACTCCTCGCGAGTTGTATCTTCTTTTTCTTCAAATTTAAATGTATCGATTTCATGGAATGATGTAGATCCATACATCTTTAAAGCAGTTATTTTGCCTTGAGGATGAATGATGCAGAAAACTATACATGCCCCCCTATACTGATCTCCTGGTTACAGTACTACTACCGCCCCCTCGTAAGAGCGGAATGCACTAAGTCACCGACACGCTATTTTAATATGACAAGACTCCCCCTGGTGTTAAAAAAGGTAACTACTCATTCTGGGGTCACCTGAGGACTGATTTTCACGCACTAGGTCCCACATTAGTGCTTTAGCACTGAATCCTCCATAGGATCCGACCTACCCTAAAACCTTATAGCTACCAATAGATAGGACTTAAAAGATATGGACTTGATCATCTCTGAAATGTGTTGTTTAAAATTGAGATCATAGTCTAAAGTCACATCTAAATATTTGAAAGAAGGAACAAAATGTAAGCGTTCACCATTTACTTTAATTTGGACCTCATGTAATTTCAGTTTTTTATATTTCTGATCACTTGTAAAAAGCATTAATTTGGTTTTTTTTTCATTCATTGTTAATTTATTGGTGGCTGACCATTGGGTATACGATAACAAACCATGTTGTAAATATGGTGACACTTCTAGTATATTGTTCCCACTTACATACAAAACTGTATCATCAGCATACAATAAAGTTTTCACATTGTTATTGTTTACATATATGTCGTTAATATATATTAAAAAAAGAAGAGGGCCTAAAATACTACCCTGTGGTACACCACATGTTATAGGTAAACTAGTTGATACGTATCCATTTGCTAAGACTTTCTGTGTTCTGTTGCTCAGGTATTCACTTATTAATAATAGATTTTTTCCAATAATACCATATTTTTCAAGTTTCTTTTTCAAAATAAAGTGATCAACACAATCGAAAGCCTTTTTTGTATCTATAAAAGCAGCCAGGGTC
This sequence comes from Acholoe squamosa, assembly GCA_949317995.1. NCBI lineage: Eukaryota > Metazoa > Annelida > Polychaeta > Phyllodocida > Polynoidae > Acholoe > Acholoe squamosa. The sequence continues at coordinate 7,016,263 of OX439036.1, read as the reverse complement.
ACACGACCTTCATTTCTATTTCGTAATATGTCGTTTGTCAAAGTACTAATAGTATCAACTGTGGACATTTTTTTCCTATATCCTCCTTGAATATTTGTAAGTATTTTGTTTAATTCCAGGTGATTTTCTAACTGAGTGTGTAAAATCCTTTCAAGAACTTTACCTGGTATAGGAAGTTGACTTATGGGTCTGTAATTCGATACATCTGATAAATCACCTGATTTAGGTAACGGAGTGACTTTGGCTGCTTTCCATGATTTGGGAATATGACAATTGGTAATTATTAAATTTAATAATCGGGTAAAACGTGTTATCTGGGTTTTCACCGCTAATATGAATACATGAGATGATATATTCTCTAAGACAGAGGATTTGTTCTTATTCATCGTATCCAGGGCATTGAGCACGTTTTCATCAGTAATAATAAAATCATTCATCACCTCGTCACAAACCTGACCTGTAAAATTCCATGGGGTATTTATCTTGTTAGCTAAATTAGGACCTATGTTTGTAAAAAACTTATTTATAAAATTTGCTGTCTTATCCTCTTTAATACTGGTACCTTGATCATCAATAAGGTTGATAGAAGAACTCTTACTTTTTCCTGGTATAAGGTTTTTCATGGCTGACCAGAATTTTCTTGCATCTTTGATGTTTTTATTGAGTTCGGAGACAACAAAAGCTTGTTTTGCCCTTTTTAAATTTGTACTACAGTTATTTTTCAAGATTTTGGCATTATGCCAATCTAAAATATTATTTGTTTTTTTGGCTTTTCTTAGTGCATTATTTTTCTCAATGATTTCTGAAATAAGTTCTGGTGTTAGCCATGGTTCTTCTTTGAATTTAATATTGAAATTCCTAATTGGGCATAGAACATCAAGAATACTGTTAATATTATCTTCAAAAATCTGCCAACATGATTCAGTGTCAACGCAAGCATCAAAACTTTCCCAAGACATTTCTATAAAGTTCTGTTTAAAAGTATTTTCATTGAACAATTTGTATGAACGTCCACTAAAAGTTCTTTGTTTTCTCTGTATACTTGGTCTCTTGAGGCTAACATACACAGGTAAATGATCGCTTAGATTTAATGTAGCTACTCCAGATTTTTCAACTATAGTAGAATTTGTGAAAATAAGATCGATGCATGACATTTGACCCTTATTTTTTGTGGATTGATTAATTAGTTGTAGCAGGCCAAAATCTTGTAAGGTGGAAAGCAGGTAATCTTTTGATAAAGTATTTTCAAGCATGTTGATGTTAAAGTCTCCAATCAAAAATACTTCACAGTTTTCAAGATTTTCAATTTTTGTCAGTGAGTCTTTTAAGATATTCACAAAATTGTACTTATTCCCTTCGGGTGGCCTATAAATATTAGCTACCACCATTGATTTGGAATGCTCTCTCGATATACTTAGCCATTGTATTTCCACATCAATATTACTTACATTAAGATTTGAGAATTTTTGACTGGAACACGTTATGCCCTCTTTAATATATGCACATAAACCTCCTCCTACTTTACCGCCTACTCTATCAAATCTATAAAGGTTGTAATTATTAAACATATAGTTGTCGCTTTTATCAGTATCAGTCAACCAAGTCTCAGAAAAAAGTATTAAATCTATACCTTGATTTTGTAATTCAATGCATAGGTCAACAATCTTATTTCTAATGCTCTGGGCATTAAGATGTAAAATGCATTGACCTTTAGTATTTATAAGAGATGGTATATAATTATTCAGTATAGGTATTCTTATTACAACAACACTTAGGACCACCCTCAGTCTCTTCAATACAACTATTCATTAAAACCATCTTATAACAGTCTATTCTTCTCGCAGGTAGTGGACCTTCGTCTTTATGACAGTCCATACCAATTGTTGTTAGCAGTACAAGATAGCATGCGGTGGTATCTATGCTCTATATACCTTTTGTTAGAGTCTCCACAATACAGACATGTTACAAAAAAAAATACATATTAAATCTACAATCAAATCAATAGTTTTATGTACATTTTTACACAGTTTGAGGTTCAGTTTGAGGTTCTACAAGTTTGTGGAAGTAATGGAGTCATTGGGATCAGCTTTTGAGTCATCACTATCAATATCTACCACGGAGTGATTGTCATCAGATTCATCATTATCAGTCTCTGATTTTTTTCCAGCTTTTTTCCTATTCTCCTTGTCTTCTGGTGAGGTTGGTGGTGGATAGATTTTTGGACGTACATCTTGTGTAGGTAGCAACTCTCGAGTGTCAGCTGCTATAGCTGGTAGAGGAGGAATTTTTCCACAAGGTGTTGGTGGTGCTGGTAGTTTTTCAGTCTCTTGTGTTGGGGTTGGTGTTGGGGCTGAGGCTGGTGTTGGCGTAGGCAATGGCACTGACCTAGTAGTTGGTGTAGGTGTTGGCGTTGGTGTTGTCGTAGGCTTTGTGAGTGGTGCAAGTATTTCTGCCCTAACTTTAACCAGAAGTTTCCCTAGAATATTACCACCTTGAACATCGTTTTCACATAGGCTGGCAACATTTCCCATGTGTCTACCTACCCCATAGATAGGGTGATAGGTGCACTCATACAGGTTTCCTGTGGTCTTTTGCATATATTTGCTACACTTGTCGACTTTAAACTTCAGCTGGAGGCATTCATAAATGAGACCAGTAGCATTTTTAGACCATTCTGCAGTTGGTTTGATCTGTTTTCCTATCTCTATCATCTCGAAGGGATCATCAGTGTGCAAAATATCATTAGCAGCTTTTCTGTCATCTACACTTAGGGCCTTGGTGTGCTGTATTGCTTGCTCAACTGAACTATATGTTTGCCCTTTGTATGAGAAGTCACATGTGTATAGGTTACTCAGGATGTGATGGGGTCCTTTGAAGGCTATGCCATCTTGAGCTTTGATTGTGTAGGCTTCCAGCAGGTTTAAGTCATATGGAAGAGCAGTGATATCATGGTGGGAGTATGACTTTTTTCAATGATCAGAACTCTTAGACGAAGTTTGACATCAGTTATCCCCTTCCTTTTAGCCAGAAAGAAAAGAGCCCTAAGATCATTGTACTGTTTTGTTTCAGTTTTTGTGAGCTCGTCCATCAATGACACACCTTTCCAAGCAGGTAAATCTTTCAAATTTGAGATTTTCCTATATACATCTGCTTTAATGCCTCGATGTGCCAATTTGAAGACTATAGTTCTCGGCCTAGTTTGTGTAGGATCATACTTCCCCAATCTATATATGGAGTCTACTCTTTCATTGCCATATTTGAACCCTAAATCTTCAAATAATGTGTCACAGACTTTGCGAAGGTCTTCTTTGTGATTTTCTGGGAACCCTTCCATAAGTAGAGTTTTTTTCCTGTCATCTTCCTCGAATTTTTGAGTAGTTTTCAGAAGTGATTTAGTAAGTCTATTTGCAGTATTGACTGAAGTAGACATACAATCAACCCTCTCTTTCATAGTGTCAACTTTTTGGATAGCCTCATTGGCCATAGGCTGAGCAATGTCTAGTCTATCTGCGAGAGCCTTAAGAATATCACTCGTAGTTCTAGCATTTTTTTCATTTTCAGCAACTCGTTTTTCAAGAATTTCATAGTCATCTTGGAGCAGAACAGTTTTTTCTAAGGTTGAATCTTGATCACCTTCAAGTTCTATTAGCCTTTCTTGCAAGTTATTTACAGCTTCAATAAGGTCCTTTACTGTGGCTTTGTTTGACAGATTTTTAATACGAGCCCTTCTGCGTGGTTTCCCCATTACGACGGCGGCCAGTTTTGATTGACCTCGCTACTGTTGTACTCCCGTGCAGATATGACTCACAGGTTCCGTGGTTTGGCTGACTTCGCTACAGTGGGACTCCCGTCCGCTGTGCTATTGTTTTCCTCGATGCACACACACTTGTAAGAGATATTGCGGCCAGTTTTGATTGACCACGCTACTGTTGTACTCCCGTGCAGATATGACTCACAGGTTCCGTGGTTTGGTTGACTTCGCTACAGTGGGACTCCCGTGCGCTGTGCTATTGTTTTCCTTGATGCACACACACTTGTAAGAGATATTGCGGCCAGTTTTGATTGACCTCGCTACTGTTGTACTCCCGTGCAGATATGACTCACAGGTTCCGTGGTTTGGCTGGCTTCGCTATTGTTTTTCTCGATGCACACACATTTGTAAGAAATATTTCGGCATTCCTGTCCATTCCAGTGTATTCTCTGTCTGTACATACAGATTACTGTCCATTTTGAGACTTGTAGCTCCTGTCTCGCACGTTCTATTCGACGGCGGTCAGTTTTGATTGACTTTGCTACTGTTGTACTCCTGTGCGCTGTGCTTTTGTTTTCCTCGATGCACACTCACTTGTGAGAGATATTTCGGCATTCCTGTCTATTCCTGTGTATTCACTGTCTGTTCATACAGATTACTATCTATTTTGAGACATATAGCTCCTGTCTGAGTATAGTAATTCGTTACTCGTGTAAGGTTGAGTAGCGGCAGATATGACTCACAGGTTCCGTGGTTTGGCTGGCTTCGCTACAGTGGGACTCCCGTGCGCTGTGCTATTGTTTTCCTCGATGTACACACACTTGTAGGAGATATTTTGGCATTCCTGTCTATTCCAGTGTATTCTCTATCTGTTCATACAGATTTCTGTCCATTTTGAGACTTGTAGCTCCTGTCTGAATATAGTAATTCAATAAATTTCGTCAGAGCTCCACCTCGCGCGTTCTATTCGACGGCGGCCATCTTGGCACAAGGATTGCTGATGCAGGAGTACCTCATGCCTAACCTGATGCACCAATGAAGTACTGCCTAGACTGCTCACCAGCACTTCTATGGTGGGTCATGCCAACCCTACACTGAAAACCCTCCAGATCTTTAAACTCGTCACATTAAGGACCTATAGTCATCAGAAGACGGAGGGCAGCACCTTACAGGGAGTGAAAGCCCTCAGTATACCTCTACCCAGTATGGGTCTATGGCATCATGTTGACAATATGTAACAAACTCACAAGGTGGCAGGTTGACTACTCCGGGTGCTCAATCTGATGACCCAAGGTTGTAGATTTGGGCATGTCAGTCTGACGACCTTCGGGCTTTCAGTGTATGAGTGCTCCACTGCATTACAATTACAGTGGATTGCTCTTCAGCTTTATGAGGATGCCTGCTAGATTCAAGTTATATATAAATTTCTTAGAGTGAACAGTTTATAAATGTGAATTAAAGAATAAATATGGTGGCAGTCATGTTTTAGTTTTGGTTATGATTCACTGAAAGAAAAAGAGATGATTAAGGCCACTCAAGATAATGGGTTTCTCATCATGGCATGCATCAAAAAAGCTGTGTTTTGAAGATCTATCTTTTTACAGATTTCTAGTCATAGTCATGGTAAAGGTAATTGTTCCAAAAAGCACAATCAACCCCAGCCTGGGGCTCGAAATCACCTTTAGTTACCCTCCCATCCCATCTCCACACCTTTTTCTGTAGACCTAGCAACCTGAACATAACATTTCTTGGAGGGGGAGGGGTGTTGTGTATCCAACTAGTTAGTTCCAACCAGTTAGGTATGGCTACTGCCATCTAGTGTAGTAATTGTGTATCATTATCTGCCGACTATACTACCTAAAACTTAATTGGGCTAACATAAACAGAGTGAATGTAGCCTCAGAAAAGAAATCAATCGATACAAGGTTACAGGAAATGTTGCATGTGCATGAGAAACTTTTCAGACCAGAGGTTGGTAAGCTTAATGAGGTCACAGCAAAATTGCATGTTAAGCCAGATTGTCAGCCAAAGTTCTTCAAGTCTCGCCCAGTACCATATGCAATACAAGACAAAGTAACTGCTGACATTGACAGACTGGTAAGCACTGGCATCTTGTCACCGGTAACTCACAGCGAGTGGGCCACCCCAATATGACATGACCACACCTACAACTAAACTCCATGATTTTTTGGGAATTAAGGGGCTGAAGATGGTACACATAAATACTAGAAGTATGTTTCATAAAAGGCAGGAGATTTTTAATCATCTAGATGGGACGGATATAGTATGTATGAGCCAAACCTGGCTGCGTGAGGAATATGATGATGATTTAATTAGTTGGGAAGGTATGTACTTGTTCAGGCAAGATGGGCGGCGTAAGAAGGGTGGTGGTCTAGCTGTCTATGTGAGAGATGATATACAGGCTGATATAACATTACGATATGATTTGAGTTGTTCAAACAAGCATCTTAAATGTTTGGTGCTGGATATTAAATTTGCGTCACATGTTATCCAAATTGTAACTCTATTCTGGTAAGTATGATAAATTCTTTGAACATTTGGATGTATTAATGACCAGTTCTGATGAAGAAGACCAATGGATCATGGGAGACATAAATATAAACACCCTGCGAGAAAAACTGAGTGGTACTTTAAAGTTATCTGGTGCTTGCAAATTTGAAGGTTATCACAAATTAATTCATCAATGCACAAGGCCACATAAAAAAAACTGTATCATGCCTAGACAATATTTTGACTAATTACAATGAAGAAACCACCCATGGTGTTTTGAATTTTTTAGTGAGTGATCATCTACCTGTTTTTGTTGTTAAAAACAAAGAAAAGGTATTGTATATGAAAAGAAAAATATGGGTAAGGAAATACAAGGGTTTTAATGAGGAGTTCTTTATTGACTGGCTTGCCATGGCTGATTAGGACTATTTTTATACCCTATCTAACCCTGACAAGGCCTGGGAATTTATACAGGATCATATTGTAGACTTTATGGATGAATTTTGTCCTTGGAAGGAAATTGAGGTCGTAGACAAACGAAATAGATGGATGACCCAAGAAATTCTCAGCATGATTTATGAACAGGAAAATTATGTTAACAGTTTCCTTCATACTAGGGACAAATTTTATCTAAATCGAGCTAGGTCTCTCTGATGCAGAATAAACAAGGCTATTAATTATGCTAAGGCCAATCAAGTTAAGACTGATCTTGAGGAGAATAAACATGATCCGAAGACATTTTTGCGTGTGATAAATGGTATTCTAAATCCGGAACTCCAAATATCACCACCTGAGTTATTAGGTGAAGATGGTTTTGTCAAATCTGAACAGGAATCTGTTGATTATTTAAATGATTTTTTTCCACTATCGGTGCTAAGCTATCTCAGCATATCACTGATAGAGGATTCCCAGAGAGAGGAGCCTGCTGATTCAGTGGAGGAAAAGGTGAGGGTAGATAAAGGCTTAGTTGAGTTTTTGTTCAAGGAAATAAATGTAAATAAAACATCAGGGCTTGTACAGGGTATCTGTGCTAAGTGGCAGTTACCGCTGGAATGAGCTCTTCAAATTTTGAAGAGCCCTTTTATAGTGGTTGACATGTGAGTAGCAACTGAGTTTGGTACAGTTGTTATAGATACCGTATGGGGGTAGCAACAGGAGAACTGTTGACCTTTGACCTTTTGGGGGGCCTGTGTCATAATATATGAGGTGTTTGAATGCTGAACAATGAGATAACTGATCACTGCCAAAACACTTTCTTATTTGAAATAAATCTTGTTTGTAAGATGAAACATATAGCTTTAAACTCAGTTAAGTGTCCTAGTATTTTAGATTCACTTCTTTGTGAACAAAAGTGAAAGTATTCAAGATTATGATGATGACAATGACAATGCCATTGATGATGATGACTGCAGTATAAAGTTATTGTTCAAAAGGTAGAGATAAAGGTATGGGCAATCTTCCTATGAAATTTAAATAGATTATGAATTTGCCTTTATATATGAATTGAGTTTTACCATACAATGTTCAAAAGATCATAGTCATACCATGATGCCAAAGCATGATGTTTCAAGAGTCATATGAGATTTATTTATATTGATTCTATTGGAATTTCTAAATAAATGAATGTAATTACATTTTACGCTGCATTTTTATGTACATTTGTTTGTTCATCACACATCAATAACAGCGCTTTGCGAGGACTTCAAAGAAAGTCCTAGGGACCTGAGATTTAGGCGTACTGTAGGCCTAATCATGCAATAATCAATACTAGTCCCCAGGACTTAATCTCAAGTCTGGAGGACTTCTATATATCCTGTCTCACACAGGGTGTGGTTCATGTCTGTGATCCATGCCTGCACCCTCAAGTCCTCAGGACTTCAATTCAAGTCCCAGGGACTTGTCATAAGGTACCTGCAACAAGTCCTCAGAATTTTGTTCCACATCCCCAGGACTTAAATATATGTCCCTAGGACTTGGACACACATCCCAAGGACTTGGGACTTAAGTGTATGTCCCAGGGACTTAAGTGTAAGTCCCAGTTATAAGGAGACACCCTGGGTCCCTGCACTTTCAGTCATTTTGGTGGTGCGAATAAGTTTAAAAAAAGATGGAAATTTTACATATAACAGGCAGAATTACTTAATGAATTTGTAGTGCCATTAAAGGAGGAGATGTAGGGGTCTTACAGGAAAAGGTATTTCATTAACAAGTTTTGTAAATCTTCAGAAATTGTCAATATTGTACAGACTCCGTTGGTTGGCAGCCATAGGACTGTTTTTGCCTCCAATGGTGACGCTATATGATGTTGATCCATGTATCAACTTTCCTGCCTTTTTTGCAATTTGGTGCGAATAGCACAGTTTTGGCGGGAGTTATTCGAATAGTGGCTTGGTGGTGCGAATAACCTGGGTTAGGAAGTGCTTGACTCCATGGCGTCCCCTGTAAAGGACGGCGTGACAGTCAAAGGGTAGTTCTTCCCTCAAACACAAGGGGTCTCATCTTACACTTTGCTGACATTCCAATCTGCATTGGTACATTCCTGATCAAAAGTATGATTAAAGTTAATCAACTGGCTGCAGTCATTGAACTCAAATGTTTTCTTGAATATATAATGTGTTGTTTTTGTGTTGTTTTAAGGGGGGAGATAATGGCTTTAACAAGCAATGGACATGATGTACACCTTTTTTATGACTGAAAATATACAAGAACCAAATGACTTTACATATAAACATTACACACCCTGGCCTCTAGGCTAGGATAAATGTGTGGTGCCACTCTCTGTGGATACTGAAATACTTGTTAATACATTTTCTAACCAGGTTTTACATTTATTTCCTCTGCAGAGTGTCTATTCAGGATTTGATATTTGCATCCAATAGACATAATGTACTTATGTCTGATATATCTCCCATTGAGGTATCCTAGCCTGACTATCATTGTAGTAATTCAATAGTACCTTTCATATACCCATGACATTTAATTGACATTTTTGCACTAACATTGAAATGACTGACATCATGATCATGTGAACTACACATCTTTCCTAAGTCAAAAATGTTGGAGTTTAGATTACATGATTTTCATGGTAATGTGTTACATAAGATATAATATGTGAATCTTCAAACATTAGAATTACATCCCAATCCGATGTCAAAACCATTTGCATATACGACGGGTTCTGGGTGAAAACCAATGAATTAAAGATGTAGACATAATGTGATTTACTACGAGTTTTGCTAGCTAGGGATCAAGTCCTCCGGACTTCAGCTCAAGTCCCAGAGACTTTGGGTTAGGTCCCCAGGACTTGCTGTCAAGTTCTTAGGATTTATATTAAAGTCCTTGGGACTTGAGTTTCTGCATCAAGTCCTCATGGCCTAAATGCAAGTCCTGTGGACTTGATGCAATGTCCTGAAGGCCGTTTCACCACGTTTATTACAATAAATGCGGATGTCCATATATTAAATACGGACATCCATGTTTCACATCTATGTCTATATCTGAACACCTACTGCCCCTACCCCCTCCGCATTTGCAATATGAAGCATATGAGTTTAATCCTCAGGACTTGATAGAAAGTCCCCAGGACTTGAGTGCTATTCCTGAGGTTTTGAGCGTAAGTCCTGAGGACTTGAGAGAAGGTTCTGGGGACTAGAGTTGAAGTTCCAAGGCTTTGATAGTATACATTTGTAATTATAGGCCCCACATGTACTGAATAAAGAAATAGGTAACACATATTAGCCACAAGTTACACATGGATCAGATCTTATAGAATCAGCCCAAGATTATAGGTGCACCTTCCATTCAAGACTGGTGCTTATTCAGGCCAATATGGTATTCCCGCCCATAACTTGCTACAATGTGCCTTGTAAGCAGAGATAATGGGTGTGGACCACTAAAATCGACATGGCACATGGGCTATTTTAGGCTTAGTGACATGGGACATGACCATTTCTTAAAATTGAGATTTTTTAAAATCGACATGTGACATGCAGGACACCCCGTCCACACACCCCAGATAGGGGGCCGTTGATGGGGGTCCCCAATTTCCCATGTCGATTTTAAGAAATGATCATGTCACTGTGTCGATTTTAAGAAATGTCCATGTCACTGTGTCGATTTTAAGGAAAGGTAATGTCCCCATGTCGATTTTTAGAAAATGTCAATGTCCCATGTCACTAAGCTCAAAAATGCCCATGTCGCAATGTCGATTTTAGAGGTCTAGAGCCATAGATAGGGGTCAATCAATCACCAAGTTAGGGGTGCTCTTTATACTTTCCTCCACTAACCTTAGGAGAAAGGAGAGAGGGAGAAAGAACAAACATAATAAGTTGAGGGGGAATATATAGTTTGGCTACATTCATGAACAAAGAGATCTATAATTTGTATAATGACTAACTACTACTGTGTACCTTCTCCAGTATTGGTTCTCATAGAACTCACCAGGTGACTGCACCTGTAGTTTGCTGCTGCCATCTAGAGCCTCATCATGGAATTCATGTGTACTCACCAAGCAGAGTCTGTGTTGAAGGGCTGCTATGGAAGGAGTGCAAAGTTGTGTTCTGAGACTGGTGTAGGGCCTACAACTTTGCATTCTGGGATGGACATGGAGTAGCAGGCCTTGCCCATGGTTTGTTTTGATTCTGTCTGAGAGAAAACTTGTATTATCTGCTGTTGTAGAAGTTGTAGTTAAAGAGGAGTTTGGAGGTAGGCGCCTGGAGGTTTTGTGTGTTCTTGGGAACAAGGTACAGAACAGTTTGTGCAACTAGTTTAATGTTAAACTTAAAGAACCTACTTCTGGCAGTTGCACTGGCAGTAACTAACAGTGACAGTCACAGTGTCAATGTGTCATTGTTAGGGAGTGATAATTTTTTAACAACAGGGGGGCTGGTGGGTTTGCGTGCGGACGCGCTAAAAGAATTTCGACCCCTCCTCTCTAGGGGGTAAATTCTTTTTGACCCCCCCCCCATAAGGGACAAAAATCGCGCGCGAACATCCCCTTTTAGCCTTTAGTAACGCGTGGGGTTTTCCACTGAAAACAGGTGAAATGATTTTGACCCCCCCCCATCAGAGGTGTTGAAAATATTCTGACTCCCCCCACGGTCAAGGGTTTGAAAAAATTCTGCCCCCCCCAACCCACCAGCCCCCCCCCCCCCGTTGTTAAAAGATGATCACTCCCTTAGTGTGACAGTGTCAGTGTGACAGTGTCAGTGTCACAGAACACAGGTTAACCTTCAGACAAATAATCAATTACTACATGGGTACTGGAGCAGAGGACCTTGATTGTGTCATTTATTGTCAGTTCAGGTGGGAGGGGGGCTTTAAAAAAAGAAAAGAAAGAGCCTCTTGGTGGGGGGGGAGGGTGCAATACCCAATGAACCTTCACCCTGGGTCAATATGGGCAATTCTAATACTCATTGCAACATGTCAGTTCACATGTGTTTCCAATTGGATGGGGGAGGGGTTTGGTCATTTTGTACAATCAGTTCTCAAACTCAATTGGGGGGGGGGGGGGGTCGCCATAGTTTTCTTCATATTGGTGGGGGTATCGGAAAAATATTTGCCAGTCGGCCAAAGTCCATCAAGACCTCCCTCTCCCCAGCTGTCATTAATATTGACTAGATACCGTTGTAATATACTGTTCCCCTGCATTACCATTAATGGAGCTACCATTAATACAATGTGTGAAATACATGTATATTGTACTTGGTGGAACGGGGCTTGATCTTCTGTTTAAATCATCTTTTTATTCAAAATGTTGGCGGAGAAATGAATATTTCTTTTTTTCTTCTCAATGGATGCGGTACTTGCAAACATGTTTTTTATGATCCCTCATTAAAGGCAGTACTTTGTCCTTTTCCACCATCTAGGATTTATATATTTTTATTCTCTAAGCTTAGTTAAATTGAAAAGAACACTTACACAATTTTCTACTCTCTGTTCTAGGCTCAGGATCAGGATATCAGTGAAATATACATTTCAATTCATGTCAAGAAAGGAACAAGTGATCTGGCGTGATACCACAAGATCGCACATTTCGGTCTCCTAGATGTTGATCGCTATTTTACAAGCTTGATTTATTATTAACAAAAATTGCCACTTTTATTGAATTTATGTGATGATATCTGCTGACGCTCCATCTATAGTTGAACAATAACATTGACAGAACAGCATCAAGATGGCTGCTGGACCTGGTGAGACATACCTTTGCACTGAATGTGGTGAGACATTTGTAGATTTTGGTGATGTGGAAAAACACATGATGACTCACAACGGGGTAGAGCGGAACCAATGTCATCTTTGTAATGAAGAATTTAGCACTGCGCCTTGTCTAAAGCACCACATGATGACTAAATGTAGTAATACTGGAGAGAAACTGCATATGTGTTCATTTTGTGGTAAACAATTGACTCAAGCTGGGGAGAAATCTCATGAGTGTTCTCAATGTGGTAAAGGGTTTTCCCAAACAGGAGATGAAAAGAAACATGTGATGACCCAAAAGGTGGAAAAGTCTCATATGTGTTCTCATTCTGGTAAACAGTTTACACAGGAAAGTGACTTGAAGACACACATTACGACTCACAAGGTAGATAATCCCCACATGTGTTCACGATGTGGTAAACACTGCACATCAACATCGAGCCTTAAAACGCATATGATGACCCACACAGGAGAGAAACCTCACAGTTGTCCTCAATGTGGTAAAGGGTTTTCCGCAGCAGGCAATTTAACAAAACACATGATGACTCACACAGGGGAAAAACCTCACAAGTGTTCTTCTTGCGGTAAAGCATTTACACGGGCAAGTAACTTAAAGACACACATGCTGATCCACACAGGAGAGAAGCCTCACAAGTGTTCTCTTTGTGGCAAGTCCTTTACAATAGCAAGTAACCTAAAGTCACATATAATGACCCACACTGGAGAAAAACCTTATACATGTTCACACTGTGATAAACAGTTTATACAGTTAACTCACTTAAAGCTACACATGATGACTCATACAGGAGGCAAACCTTATAAATGCTCAGATTGTGGCAAAGAGTTTGCCCAACCAGGTGCTTTGAATAGACATGTAATGACCCACACAGGGGTGAAACCTTGCAAGTGTTCTCACTGCGGTAAACATTTTACTCAGGCTCACAACCTTAAGAGTCATATGAAGACTCATGGCGCTGACGTACCCAACACATCTCGTGACTGTGACAAACAGTGTAACTCAGTAGTTCATACAAAGGGTAGAATGCTAATCCACCCAGCAGAGAGGAGGGACAAGACACCCGATTCCATTAAAGGAGTTGTCGATTCACACGTCTTAAAGCCAAGCTCGATGGTTTGTACAAACCAGTACAGATGTGTGTGCTGTCATCAGCAGTTTTCTTCTACAGGTGATCTGGAGGGTCATGTTAAGAAATTTACAATGAAGAACCCAGATATTGCCTGTTTGTTTCCATGCTGTTATTGTGGTGATGGTTTTAATAATATTCACACACTGAAGGAACATGTCGTCCTTCATACAGGCCAGAACTACTCCAGCTGTGCTACATGTGTGAAGGGCTTCCTCCAACCAGCAGATGTGCACAACCACCTTGCTACACATGTCATTGTTCCTTCTCTATTGTTTGGAAAACATATGTAACATTTATATATGATTGGTGTTTCCAAGGACACAGATTAAATTGGGACAATTGGTTACATCTGCATCATCATTATATGTTTGTGAGTGATTTCCATTGTATATGCTCAATTTAGATGTAGGTAAATAAATGCCTATTGTTTCTTTTTTAAACTCGTAACCATTTACTGACATGGTTTTCTTTTATGTTTTAGCGTGGCTGACCTTCACAAAGGGGTGGAGGTGGGTTGTACAATATGAAACATGTTAGCTTGCAATATCTTTTAAAAGGGGATGAATATGTATTCAAAGTGTTATCAATGTTTCTTGCCTGCATTGTAACCATCTAAATATCTAAATAAAATAAGAAAAGAAAAGGGGGGAAGACCAAAAACGTTTTTTCTTTCTATTATGCTTGTGGTAAAGATAAACTCGTTGAGTAGCCCGAATCCAGTCCTATAAGGTTTTCTGTTGAGATCTGGCTATCATTGACATAATGAATGTTTCTTCAAAGGAATATTAATATTTGAGTGTGTGTGTGGTGTGGGCCAAAGGGAAGGGGGGGGCAACATTTTTCATGCATCTGTGCAAAAACTTATTTAGGACCAATTTCCTATAGGCATCGTCCTGGCCAGGGGTTGAACAAGTTGCTGCCCCACTCCCATTCACCCCAATCTAAGAAAATTATGTGATCTCTTCCAAGTACAACAGCAGGATACCGATGACAGCGGTTTAACTAGTCCTCAGGACTACAGTGCTTGCCGCGTCCGTGCTGACCTAGATACACGCAGGCTACGCGGAGACACTAGGTAAGTACATGTTTAGTCCTCAGGACCAGAGGTAGCCCTGGGACCATGACTGTTTCTCTAGTCTTGGAGACTACAGATATAACAGTCTAGTTCTGGACTGACTAATCCTGAGGACCACTATACAATCCTCAGGCCTAATTTTCTATCTTAGGGACTATGGAACAATGGCTGCTTTTTCGCGCCCAGGGCTATACCTATTTGACTGTACAAACATGTTGACAGGCACCCCTGGGGCCTAGGGCATTGGTCCCAAGGACTGTGTCTCTAGTCCCAAGGACAATGTTTTAGTCCCCAGGACTGTATCTTTAGTCCCTGGGACTACACAGTCCAGGGGACTAAGAAGTAGTCCTCAGGACTAAATTCCTATAGTCTTGGGGACTACACCTATACGACCCTTTCATCAGCACTGATACAACAGATGGCGCTAGTGGCAGCCATGCTACTTTGCCACTCCTACAGGGGCATGGCTGGGTTGGACTCCAGTACCTGTAATGGGCCCACATGTTTGTACTGGTCTGCCTTATGTTTGGCTCACCATTTACTTTAAATATTGATAGTGAGTATAGCCACACTATTTCTCTGTTTTCAGCTTTGATTTCTAAGACCTGGAGCTCTAGTTTACATTGCAAATGGGCAAGTTGGTGAGGGGTGTCTGTGCACCAATGGTAAGCCTATGGAGCCCTGGGAGTGGATGCTGGACATGCCCATGTAAACAGCAGGGCTACTGGAGCGCCATCTAGTGTAAAACCAATGTCCCAACTGCATTAGGTATCAATAGAATAATTCATAACCCTAAGTATGGGCACCACATATTAGTCCTGAGGACTATCTTTTAGCCCCCCAGGACTACATTTAGTCCCCATGACTATGCGTCTAGTCTCAATGACTACACCTTCATTTGGCAGAGGCTAGAGGCATAGACCTGAGGACTAGATTTTAGTCCTGAAGACTTCATGCTAGTCATGAGGTATGCACCAGCCGCACACCTAGTGCTTGCCGCATCAGCTTCCGTGTATGTAGGTCAGCGCGGACGGGGCAGCAGTCTTAGCCCTGAGGACTAGTTAAACTGCTGTCATCGGTATCCTGCAGTACAACAGACTACTGTCACATCCTGCAGTGATAGTTCTCAGGAAGGTCACCAGATGGCTGCACCCGTAGTTAAGTGCTGCCACCTAGAGCTTCAGTATGGTACTCAGAATCACTCACCCAGCAGAGTCTGTCTATTTGTTCTGATGGATTGCCAGTCGAGGCGTTAGGGGAATGGCCGAGGGATCAATGCTGGTTTGTAAGGCCATCCCCTATTGGTCCTCCCCATGTAGGTCAATGTTGATCCCTGAGTCAACTTACTACCCTCCCAAGCATAGTTAGGGACTGGTACCTAGCCAGACCTGGCTGGGATGGGAGGGGGTGGAGGGAACCAGCTGAGGTGTGGTGGTTAGTGTTCGAGGTCACCCCTACCCATAATGCAATAGATATTGTTAGAAAACGGCTACCTGAACGCCTCGAGTGAATGAGTGGAGTAAGTTGTGTTTGGAGACAAGTGTACAACTTTGCATTCTGGGATTGACATGGAGGAGCTGTACTTCCCCATGAGTTGTTTTGATTTTGTCTAAGAGAAAGCTTGTATTTCCTGCTGCAGTAGATGTTGTAGTTATAAAAGGGAGTATGGAGGTAGGTGCATGAAGCATTTGTGGGTTCTTGGGAACAAGGGAGAGAAGAGTTACTGTCACTACCCTGGTACTTCAAAGGTATAGACGTATGTATGTTAGCTATTCCTAACACTAACAGTGTCACAGTCAGTGTCATTTTGACTGACACTGACAGTCAATTTGGTGGGGTGTGGGGGCATCTGGGTCTCTTCTGGGGATTTCTACCTGGCCAGAAGTAGAATGAAGTCACACTGGAGACAAACATTCACGCCGCCTCTGTGGGACCATGCTGTCACACACTTCCGACTGTTTTCAGATGAGATCTCATCTGAATAATAATCTTCCATTTAGGGGGGTGGGGCAATTTGACGGAGGCCAATTTTTTTTTCAGCCCTGGCGGAGGGTCAAAATGATTTCACCTGTATTTGGCAAAAAAAATAAATAAATAAAAATAAAAAAGCATTTGTTTTCTGCAGGTTGAAATGATTTTGACCCTCGCAAATGGGTTGGGGGCAATTTTATTTTCGTGTTCAAAAGTGTTTATGCCAAATTGTTCCCTCTCTTTGCTAAAATATTACACGTTTACCCATATGGCTACGAAATATTTTTGTAATTTTCTTGCATGGATAGGCTTTCTGTGTCTGAGGTTTCATATTTCTGTGATTAAAGGTTGATATGAAGTTTATACGGAGCCCCTAAAAGGACATACCAAAAGTAATTTTTTCCTAGAATAAATTATTCTTGCGGACACTGAACAATTCCTGCGGGTACTGAACAATTCTTGCGGGTACTGAACAATTCCTGCGGGTACTGAACAATTCCTGAGGGTACTGAACAATTCTTGCGGATACTGAACAATTCTTGCGGGTACTGAACAATTCCTGCGGATACTGAACAATTCTTGCGGATACTGAACAATTCCTGCGGATACTGAATAATTCAGCCCCTAATAGGACATACCAACAAGTTTTTATTCATGCAAAAAATACTCCTGCAGGTACAGGAACATTCCTGCAGATGCAGGAAGTTTCTTGCGGGTACAGGAGGATTTCTGCAGGTACAGGAGGATTCTTGAAGGTACAGGAAGATCCTTGAGGGATTCTTGCAATTCCTCATCTTGATGGGGTTGGGGGAATAGGGAACTATTTGTGCCTCCTCCAGAATTATTTTGTGTAACTGCAAGAATTATGTGTGAATCTGCAAAATTATTTGTGCATCTACAAGAAATGTTTGTATACCCCCAAGGATGTTTCTGTGCCCACAAAAATCATTTCTGTATTCCCAGGAACAGTTTCTGTACCCCCAAGAATTATTTTGTACTTGCATAACACCCCATTTTTCTGTTCATTTATTCTATATAATTCAATGTCAATATGAAACTTTCTCAGATACCTTTGTAAAACCCTTGTGCAAATCATCAAGCAAGCCTGCTGCCATGAATTGTATTCTGTCATATATAAAAACATAGTACATCTATAACTCAGTCAATGTTGATCTGGTGCTGACATGAATGCATCCTTACTTTACTCAATAAAACCTTTTTGAATATATGAATTTCCGGTCTAATATTTGTGTTTTCTATTTCTGACAGTGAGTACGAGAGGAGCTTTTCTCATCAACAAACTACTGTAGAAACTTCAAGATCAATATCAGAAGCCCGCGCATGGTGGCTATACTGACAACTTTATACTATATTATACGCATATGGATCTGAAGATCAAAGTCACATCACAGTGTCATTGACCATTATGGTGACAATATTTTACCCACTGCTCTAGGCTCAGGATAATATTCAATTTCACTCCATCTGTAGTAATTAATAAGAACAGCATCAAGATGGCTGCTGGACCTAGCGGGAACCTTTATACAGGAAGTGATATATGAGACTGACACGGCAGGAAATCTCAATCAGTGTCACCATTGTAACAAGAAATTCATGAATAAAATCAAATTACATACACACATGATGGCTCACGCAAAAGAGAAACGTAACAAGTGTTGTCATTGTGGTAAACAGTTCATGGCAGCGCATGATTTAAAGATGCACATGATGACCCACACAGGGGAGAGACCTCACAAATGTGTGCAGTGTGGTAAACAATTTACACAGGCAGCAAACTTAAAGCTGCACAAACTGACCCACACAGGGGAGAAACCTCACAAATGCTCTCACTGTGGGAAACATTTTTCATTGGCAGGTAACTTAAAGACACACATGAGGACTCACACAGGTGAAAAACCTTACAAGTGTTCTCAATGTAATAAACAGTTTACACAGGCATGTAATCTGAGGGCACACACGATGACCCACACAGGAGTGAAACCCTACAAGTGCGGCAAATGTGGATATGGATTTGTAACTGTTGCTGCCTTAAAGTCACACATGGTAAGCCACACAGGAGAGAGACCTCACGAGTGTCCGGAAGACGATAGTAAAGAGTTTGACCAGCTCACTTACACAAAGAAAAGTATGCACATCCAACGAGAAGTGAAAGAAGAAAATCCTGATTCTCGTGAAAGAGTCTTGGGTTCGCTTTCTCTAATCTGTCACATGGTACCCCACACTGGGGAGAAACCCTACAAGTACTTACATTGTGCTAAGCAGTATAAACATGTGGGTCACTTTAAGACACACATCATGACCCATGAAGCAGACAAACCCAACACGTCTCAAGAACACAAACAGTGTGACCAGCTTGCTGATACAAAGGGAACCTTCCCTGCTTTTCAGGCTGACAAGCAAGACAAGAGTCATGATTCCACGCCAGGATCCTTGGATTCAACCTCCATAAGACCAAAGCCACCAGTTTGTACAAAATACTACACATGTGTCTGTTGTACTCGGCGGTTTTCTTCTACAGGTGATTTCCTGGGTCATGTAAAGCGGTTTTCTTCTACAGGTGATTTCCTGGGTCATATAAAGATGAGAATAGGACACTTGGGTAATACAACATTGTACCCATGTTGCTACTGTGGTGAAGGTTTTAGTGATTATATGACACTGAAGGAACATGTCGTCCTTCATACAGGCCAGAACTACTCGAGCTGTGCTACATGTGTGAAGGGCTTCCTCCAACCACCAGATGTGCACGACCACCTTGCTACACATGTCATTGTTCCTTCTCTATTGTTTGGAACGCACACGTAATTTTGTCAAATTTTTATATGATAAGTTTCTCTTTATAACCGTGCTGTTTGTTACTCATTTGATACTGTGCTGAGGATTTTAGTGATGTTCAGACACTGAAGGAACATGTCAACCTTCATTCAGGCCAGAACTACTCCAGCTGCTCTACATATGTTAATGGTCTTTTAAATGTTAATTCACAATCTGAATTTTACACCAGAGGATGTATTCCATGCCATTAGCTGATAAACAGTGAATTTTCATAGATTTCCAGTAGTATTGGTTGTGGGAGTTTTTCAATTGAAAGCAATAATAACTGATTTCACATTAGGTATATTGTAATAGAAATCTATGAAAGCAATAAAGACATCACACATAAATATGGGAAATGAATTTCAACTTATTTATTCAATCACCACAGTCCGGTCTGCCGTATTGGCTTAGGAAATGTAGAATTATCACTGGTATTCATTGACCAGTTTAGGAGTATCTTTCAAGTTTCATCCATTATGATAGTGGTTTACTCTGTAAGGGCTGCTGGTGCCGGAATGCATCATTCCCATTGGTCGTCATGATGCATGAATGAGGCCCTGGCGAGTAACTCGCCACGGCTACATTCAAGCATCATGCCGACCTTGTGGGGTTGATATATATATACTCCCGGAGGGTCAGCATGATGCTCCAATGAAGTGCTGGTGAGCAGCACTTCATTGGTGCATCATGACGACCAATGGGCATGATGCATTAATGCATCAGTGGCCCTTAAAGGGTTAAGCGATCCACCTCACTCTGTCCAATTGATATCCCACCTCCAGCTACACCGCTGCTCTAAATTAAGGTAATTAGCTCTAAATAGAGCAACCCTTTCAATATTCTTGATGTTTTGTAAACTCCAGTATCGGGAACATTTCTAACTGTGATATCAGAGATCTTATCTTCAATATCAAAGTTTTTGATTGTAATATCAATGTTTTAACTCTGATATCAGAGTTATATACTTTGATATCAGAGTTATCAACTGTGATATCAAACTCAAAGTTAAAAACTAAGACAGCAATGTTTCCAATAAACCCATGTTTCGCCCTGATACTGGAGTTCACAGAATATGAGAAATAATATTATTAAGATTATTTGAGACTTATCTGTAAGTTGAGGTATAATCAGGATTACACCGCTGGAACCTGGCGGTTCAGGGAATACACAAGAGGAGGACCTCGGGGTATCATGATTAGTCCTTAAGAGCCTGTGAAGGGGGGGGGGATACCTAACCTTACTAGGGGAAAATTCCAATAAAACCCCCTTATTAATTAATCTGACACATCATGATTAACCGAGGGAGGGAGCGGTAGGGCGGGTATTCCCTCAACCGCCAGGTTCCCTCGGTATAATCCTGATTATACCTCAACTTACAGGTAAGTCTCAAATAATCTTAACATTATGTTTTTATATATTATAATCCCTTAAAGATTAAATATATAGTAAACACAACTACAACATCAGAAATCAAGTTCATGTAGTTTTATTACTTTTAACAAGTAGTTACACTTTTGTGATCACAATGTTTCGACAATAATTTGTCTTCTTCAGGTGATCTTAACATTATTCCTCAGGAACTTCGGCGTTTCCGAGAATCCAGGAGAGTTTCACAGCAATTGACTTCCCTGAACAGAAAACACAACGTATTTATATTCAACTTATATTGTCTGTGACAATATTAAAGTGGTAATGTGAAAGAAAACATATACCCACATTTGACAATAGCTTGTCTATAGGAAGTCCAACTTGACTTAGAAAACCAATATGTAATCTTAAGATGCCAGTAACCATAACAGTTCTAAAATTACAAAGTTCAAATACTCGCAAGAGTAACTTTCAATCCTTACAAAAGGCAACTTCATTTTAAGCCAGAATGGCGTTACCCCCAACAATGTCTTCTATTGGTTTGTGATAGAACCGTGCGAATGAAACGGACTGGTGCCACCCAGCCCATTTCATTAGCAGGTTTAAGTTGCCCCCCCACCCTGAGGAGCCCCGACGCTGAGGCTCCTCGGGTGGAGTGCAGCTTGTACTGCTGCACTTCTATCCCTGCTAACGCTAGCACCCCTAACACCCATCATGATAGAGTGTCCCGACTTATCGGTAGATGTGGTTGTATATAACTAATAAGCAACTGCGATTCGTCAGATCAAATTACCCTTGTTCTTTCAAGGTACTGTTCTAGGCACCGTACCACGCACACCCTAGGGTTTTCCTAAAATTTCCGAAGTACCAGTGTGTTCAGCGGATCACCTTGCTGGTTACTCTTCAGTATATGTTTTTGATTGACATGTTTTTGATTGACAGGTTTACTATGGTCTGTCCCATCTGGGATGTCACGAGAAGTAGTAAGACGCTCAATTTCATTGATAGTTTCTTAAGTGAGACTGTTACATTGTCCCACTGCTGAATAACATCAAGTACCTTACAGACGTCCCAAAAGGTGTGGTAGCGGGGACCCGGCGGATTCATTTCATACGCTCCTTTGATCAACAGTTTGACTACCTGATGTTGTCCCACCGGTTTGCCATTGACATAATTGCAAACCACAGAGAGAGCACATCTGGCTGCGTTCAGGGCCTGGTAACCTTTACCCTCTCCTTGCAGTTTTGAAAGGAACTGACACACTTGCTGGATAGTAGGCTGGAGCACTGGAATGCCCCTTTCCACACAGAAGAGACAGAAAAGGCACCAGTCTTTAAGATAAGTCGTATACGACTTCCTAGTGACAGGTCTCCTGGCGTTAACTGCCAGCTGGATAGTATGACTGTCAAATCCTCTTTTCACCAGTATCTTCTTTAGAAGGAACGATAGACCACCAACGGGGTACTTTGTAGCCTTAGCTTGTTTGCGGGCTTTCCTAGATGACACAAGTTTCCTCTGTCTCTCCTGAAGCAAAGTCTTTTCCAATTGGTGCGTTGGAGCCCGCCGTACCACAGTTGACCCTGCCAATCGGGGGTGACCAGAATTGCTTGTACCCTCTCCAGCCTGATCCTTTGAATTACGGGTCCCAACAGACTGAAAGGAGGAAAAATATACATGTATTTTCCCTTCCATGAGATTGACAAGACATCTTTGTCCCAGGTGCCAGGTTGTGGCCCCCAAGACACAAAACATGGCAATTTAGCATTACCATAAGAGGCAAACAAATCTACTTCTGGTGTGCCAAAAATTTTGCAAACCTTCTTGAAAATTTTTGGACTCAATTCCCATTCCAGATCTGGTGAAAAGTGTCTTGACAGGTAATCTGCCAACACATTTTCCTTGCCTGGTATGTGGTTGATGGTCAACCACAAATCCCTCTCGGCATACCAGTCCCAGATTTGCTTTGCCAACTCATTGCATTCAACAGATTTGATTCCACCCATTTTTCGAACATATGCCAAAGCAGTAGTGTTATCAGTACAAATTTTGACATTGACCCCATGTTCTG
This sequence comes from Acholoe squamosa, assembly GCA_949317995.1. Lineage (NCBI taxonomy): Eukaryota > Metazoa > Annelida > Polychaeta > Phyllodocida > Polynoidae > Acholoe > Acholoe squamosa. The sequence continues at coordinate 6,993,335 of OX439036.1, read as the reverse complement.
GTACCAATGCTTGTAATCCTAACTGGATTGCCATCAACTCATGAATGTTACTATGAAGGTTCACTTCCTTCTCCTTCCAAATACCTTTGGTGGTTGTCTCACCCCTGTGAGCCCCCCACCCAGTGCCTGAAGCGTTGGTGATGATTTCAAAATCAGCACCCTCGTTTCTTATCTTTTTGGAAGCAGTCAGAAGGTTTTCTAACCACCAGTTGATGTCATCCATACCATATGAACCCACAATCATTTCTGCATCAAAAAACCCTTTATTTTGTTCCAGAGCCAGGTTCTTTTCTCTCTCAAGACCCTTGATATGTGACGGCCCCTACTGCACTCCTGCAGAATAGGCTGTCATCAGACCAACAATACCAGTAATATCCCTTATTATGTAAGGCTTGGGACCATTAGCCAAGTTCCACACCGCCATGTTGAACTTGTCTATCTTGTCCTGTGTGGGTCTCACAGTCATAGTCTGTGGGTTCAACAGGAACCCCAAGAACACAATTTCTCGTGTAGGCGTAAATAATGATTTATCAGGATGCACCACAAAACCTAGAGAATCTAACTCTTGCCCAGGCCTGTCAGTAGTAACCCTACACTGTTCTGCTGTATCTCCCAAGATAAAGGAGTCATGGATGTATTGAAAACACTCATGACCTCCCTCTCTCAGGTTGGAGAAGACTGGACTCAGAATTTTTGTAAAAATTCTCTGGGCACAGGCCAACCCATTTGGTATGTCCTGGAACTCATACAAGATTCCTTTCCAGTAGAATCTCAGGAAAATCACAATTCAAGTTATTAGTTAGAAGTAACTAGCCTTAACTGTAACCAACATCAAGTGAACAGGCCCAGTAATGCCGATCGTTAAACCAAAACCTTCCGTAATGCCGATCGCTAAACCAGAACAATTGTCTTCAGTTTGTCACTTTATGGTCAACCGGTGCACATGCTTGTCTCCGTCTCAACAGAGAAAGGTTTAAGGGCAAATACCCCTTTTTTCTATGTATAAACTGAGGAGGAACAGCCAGGTCGTTGAAAACTGCTCCAAACACAATCATACGAGCAGAAAGGGCAAAAAGAGAACTGCCCAAACGATCTATACAACAAATACTCCCTGAAGAACGAAAACTTTCTTCTGGGAGGATGAAAAATCAATACTTACAGCCTATCTTAGCTGTCGGCTCCTAAGACAAATCCATGAGACGCAGATTATCCAAACTGATCACCTGACCCCGAGGTCCTCCTCTCATAGATTCTCGGAAACGCCGGAGGTTCCCGAGGGATAACAGGAAATAATCAACACAAAGGCTTATTTTCTATGTATAAAATGAAAAAGATATCAGTGTGATATGGCAATATTTCTGATATCACTCAAGGAAACTGTGATATCAAAGTTAGAAAACCCTGATATCTAATTCTAAAACTGTGATATCAAATATAAAACTCTGACATCAGGGGGTCAACATTTGGCTTGCCACAGTAGTCACACACCACGCCCCGCCCCATGACATCATGGAACTGGCCTTCACCACTAAGCAGCCAATCTATTAATGTAATATATGATGATTATGGATGCACAACTTGGCTGGCGAGACCATTTGGCCATTTCTCAAAATCGACATGTGACTTGGGCTTTGGTGACATGAGGTGAAAAATTAATGACATGACATAGGTGCTTTCTTACATTCGACATGGCACATGAATGGTACTTAGAGTTGACATGTGACATGAGTATTTCTTAATATTGACAGGTGCCATGGGGGACCCCCATTCAGACCCCCTAATTTAAAGCCGTATTTGCATACCCACTCTCACATTTTAGATCAAAATTCAAGATGGTTTTATTGATTAATGTAAGGTTATAATCATGTCAGCACAGGATCAACATTGATTGAGTGTTGTAATATATGAGATAATACATTTTAGCGCAGAAGGCTTGCTTGATGATTTGCAATAGGGGTTTAACGGAAATATCTGATTCTGGAGGTTGAATTAAAATAGAATCAGTTCACTGAAAATTCTGTTGAAATATGCTTCTTTACATCGATCCACATATTATATAACATCATGTTCTGGCAATCTTACAAAACCCACCATGAGTGGATCTGACATTGTTCCTTTTCTTCTCAAAACAGGTCCTCTGATTGCACCTGTCAAAATGCACAAACTGGTTAAAATGAACATTTACATATAACAATCCTTCCTTAATAAAAACTACTGATCCAGGACAAATTGTTTCCCTGAAGTTCCGAGCACAATCCGCGCCCCGGCCCTTCAGTTCCAGCCTTATATACCCCCAGACTACTGGTGGTTTTGGTCTTTTGTCACCCTACACCTCCTGGACTTTAAGCCTGGTGAGATTCTAACAGATCCATCTATAGAGGACACACCCATCCACTCATAAGGACATAATCTCTACTGCCGCCACCGGGACCCCCAAGACCTGCATGAACAAAGTCCAACAGACTGACTCGCCCTTCACTACCGTGCCCGGCATCCTATAGGACCATAACATGCCGCGCCCACTCTAGGCTTCATCGGGTCTAAAGACCTATAGCGACATTCTTTACCTGTTCCAGGTGACATATCGCATCCAGAAGTTCTCTTTCTTTATAAAATATACTTTATAACAAACATTCATGCATTCTACTGGGATATACCCACAGACACTTATGGAGTGAGTGAGTAATAGATGTTTAACGCCATTTCAACAGCTAAGGTCATATTCATGGCGAGAACTACATAACACAATTTCACAGAGGAATGTATCAGTGCCCGCACATTATATATGTGCACCACATACATCCGAGGGGATAGGAAAGAGGAGATATAGACCCTTTTAAGTGGGCTAGGGAAGCCAGCACTTAGTATGGAGGAACCCCGCAATTCACTTGTTTTCTTATATTATAATAGCACACTATTAGCTATTAGAATGGTACTCAACGTCAACATGTATTTAAGACTATACACCCTACACCTCCTGGACTTTAAGCCTGGTGAGATTCTAACAGATCCATCTATAGAGGACACACCCATCCACTCATAAGGACATAATCTCTACTGCCGCCACCGGGACCCCCAAGACCTGCATGAACAAAGTCCAACAGACTGACTCGCCCTTCACTACCGTGCCCGGCATCCTATAGGACCATAACATGCCGCGCCCACTCTAGGCTTCATCGGGTCTAAAGACCTATAGCGACATTCTTTACCTGTTCCAGGTGACATATCGCATCCAGAAGTTCTCTTTCTTTATAAAATATACTTTATAACAAACATTCATGCATTCTACTGGGATATACCCACAGACACTTATGGAGTGAGTGAGTAATAGATGTTTAACGCCATTTCAACAGCTAAGGTCATATTCATGGCGAGAACTACATAACACAATTTCACAGAGGAATGTATCAGTGCCCGCACATTATATATGTGCACCACATACATCCGAGGGGATAGGAAAGAGGAGATATAGACCCTTTTAAGTGGGCTAGGGAAGCCAGCACTTAGTATGGAGGAACCCCGCAATTCACTTGTTTTCTTATATTATAATAGCACACTATTAGCTATTAGAATGGTACTCAACGTCAACATGTATTTAAGACTATATGATGACACACTATAGTATGTATACATGTACTAAAACTTCTTGTTTTCTTCTTACTTAATTGTTACATGTTACACAGACTAGGTTAATTATCAAAAATCTTTACCAAATAGCAAACACTTCTGCTATTAAATTTTGAATATACCATAAACCTAATCTTGGGAGTAGCGATTTCTAGCACTTCATTCCCTGTGAGGATTTCATCCCTCACATGAGGCTTTACCCCTCACTTCCCTAACTAATTCAGTTCTTCAATATTTGCTGTCATTTTCACAAAATGTTTCACCTAGCAAATATAGTTCCAACTTTCAGATTCTCCTTCTGAAGTTTACTCACAGATTCTGTACAAAGTGTCAACTTGCTGCATCCTGTGTCCTCCTGCAGTGTCTCAGTGCAATCCTTCACCATCTCAGTGCATTCTAAGCACACCCACCAGACAATCAATTCCCATGTGCCTCCGCCACCTCACTGACAATAAACCAGAACTACTAATAATGTTACCCACAGATCTGCTGTATACTCATAGCGCAAATGCAGGTGTTACCAGTCTTACAGAGCCAGCTATGATCCTGTATACAGTTCAACCTCACAGGGCACATAAACACTCAAATCATCATAAGTTGCACCATAGATCATTATTTGTCTATGGCTACATCCTTACACTCATTTCATATTAACATACACTATGCCGACATCTGAAGCATTACTTAGCTGGACTCCTCCACTTGAGTATCTGGATGTTACAATTTCAACATCTCATGACTTGACACTATCAATTGTCCTTACTGTAGACTCCTCTACAGACACCTGTGATGCCTCACACAGCACTAGATGTCTCCTTCTGCACTAGACTCTCTGCAACTCTGTCGACCTCACATGTCTCTGACACACCTGACATGTCTCCTAACCTTCTTTTCTCACACAGTTCACAGTACACAGTGACTGCGATGTCTGGGCTACCCATAACCTATTAAAGTGAGATGAAATGAGGAGACAGAAACGACCAAGTGTAGTCCATCTTAGGGATGCTGCAGATCTGAACATATATTATAGGTCACACGACCAGAAGTACTTGTTATCCAGCGAGTTTGCCCCCTCTACCTTTTGGGTTTGGTTGCATAGGATTTATTGATATAAGACACTCGCACTTTGGTAAAAGCTGAACATATAAATAAGCAATGCAGCTCATCCCCTATGTCACCTTGTTCACAAAGAGTGCACTTTCTATCCCCTCTTTCATTGTTATTATACCTCCCTGCCACCATAGGCAACCGATGGTTGCCACATCTAAATCTACATAAATCTGAGGCCTCCTTCTTTGTTACAATAAACAGGTACTTCTCAAATACTCTGTAGAGATGACAGTGTCCCAATTCATTGACTCTGCATCACCATTCCTGCTCATCAATATCTAATATCCTTCTTCTATAGGTAGTTTTTTTACTAAGGCGGCTAATATAGTCAGGGTCTTTGTTAAATACATACCCCTATCCACTGCTATGTAAAGTGTTTCTGATGCAGGTAAGCCAAAGCGATGTATGGGTTCCCTTACTTTCCTCCGTTAAGAGCACCTGATAAATGTTATACATTATTTTGTTTTGATTATCAGTCACCAATTTTGTCCAGAAGTTTAACATTCTCTGCTTTATAATGCGTTCTAGCTTTGGTCGACCAAGCTCACCCTGTACTATACAGCCATCTGTACCTGAGTTCAATTTCAATATATAATTTTGAACTCGTTCTATATCCTTAATGTTTGGGAAGCCCCAAATCTCACAACCATATAAGAGTATTGGTAAAAGTCTGAGTCATAAAATGTGTCAATATCATAGTCATGTAACCCTCCAACTTCCTTTACATATGCGTCACATTCTATGAAATCAGGCAGGTTACCTGTCTGTGCATTAAAGTCTCCTACTAGACAGATGTTTGAACTGTTGTACTTGCTTTGTATATGTACCAAGTCTGACATAACCTGCTCAAATTCGTGGCCTGTCCAGTATGGTGAATTGTCTGGTGGTATATAGATTGCACCTATAATGAGATCATATCCTAATACTTCTAGTTTGAATCTCAGCCACTGGACGGCCTCATTTACACTTACTACTAGTAATTCTACCTTAGCCACCAGGTTATCACTGACTAATGTGGCAATGCCACCTGACTTTCATATAACAAAAGATTATGTCCTCATCAATACCGTCTAGTTTTGTTTCGGATATACACACAATATCAAATCCAGCTATATAATCCTCTAGAATACCCTGTTTTTGTTTAGAGTTCAATCCGCACATATTTAGTCCTAAAATCTTAATTGTGCCTAAAGGTACCTCCTTGTTCTGTGAGCTAAAGGTACCACTTTGAAGCTCTAGATGGCAGCACTTACCCCTATACATGTGTAGCCCCCTGGTGATTCCCATGAGAACCACTCAAAAAAGGACTACTGCACTGCATATCATCTTTTAGTATATAGCCAAAGGGGCACATTAACATGCAAATTTCAGCTCCTGTAGACAGGGAGGGGGGCAATTTTTTTTAATATGCATATATCTGAACACCACTCCCCATTGCAGAATAAGTATTCCGCCGACAAAGACTGTGCTGACTGTTTATTGTTCAAATTCCTCTTAAGTTTTGCCTGTGATTGAATTTTACACATACAAAATCTCTATAAAAGATAATTTGAAAAATCCAAGACACCTGGACAAAGAACTAGTGAATAGTTGACAATATCAATGCAGTGAGGCTGACTACAACTTTTACAACCAATCACATTTGTAGATCAATGAACTTGAAATTGAAAAGTCGTATATTAGAATTCATATATACATGAAAATGCTGATATGATTTTGATTTTTTTTTTTTTGTATATGTGTTTAGCACTGACCATTAGATCATGTTACATCTACATAAGTCCTTTGTCAATGAACTTATTCAAAAGAAAGATCCGGCCTTTTTTTAACACATCAAAAGGTTGGGGTCAGTGGGATACAATGCATTTATATTTAAATTGAGATAGCATACATAAAGGAATCTACACAAACACATATCATGATGCAGAGGGAGTGTAATCACAACTGACTCAATAATCAATTTCAGAGAGGGGTACAAATGCCTGCTCTGACTGTGGTCTAACTAACTAAGGGAGTGGTCATTTTTTAACAACAGGGGACCCTCTCAAGGGAAGTGATCATTTTTTAACAACAGGGGACCCTCTCAAGGGAAAATCCTTTTACTACCCCATAGGACACGAGAATTGTGCGTGAAAGCGGGGGCTATTTCAGCGAAAACACTTTTTCACTGGAAATGCTGAATACACGGTCTTTTTTCACTGAAAACAGGTGAAATTATTTCCACCCCCCCCCCCTCAGATGCATAAAGAAAATGGCAATCCCCCACGGTCAAGGGGATAACAAATTCTGACCCCTCCCAAACCCACCAGCCCCCACCCCATTGTTAAAGTATGATCACTCTCTAAAGGATGAAAAATACAAATGATATGTAATCAGATGTACAGAGAATTGATTTGAGCATTAGGCCTAAAAAGGGAAAAGTTGTGTTTTTTGTTTTTTTTTTAGAAGTTTTTGGTAAATTTGACCCAAAAGTAAAGAAAAATGTAAAAAAATGTCAATATATAGGCATGTTTGGTATCAAATTAAAGCCCACGGCCTCACGAATGCTACTAACATAAAATAACCATCACTTTTATAGGGTTTTTTCTTTTTATTTGGTCAATAAAAAATAAAATATGATTTGGTTAATATGTTTTTGACAGTTTTCGGGATCCAAGAACTTAACAAAAAAATCAAAAAAAAAAGATCCGACCTATCTACCCTGCTTTTTATGAGCATGTTACCTGAACAGAAGAATTTCTTTTAGGCTTTAGTGTATACATCATTACATCTGAGAGGGACGCAGCGGTAATGCAAGAAGCAAAAACCTGATGAAGATCCTGTAATACTCTCCCACCCCATGACAACCTTGTGGGAGCTCCTTTAGTTTAACTTCTCTGACTTCTCCAACTGGTCCAAATATCCATTTTGCACAGGTGAACTGTACTGGCACATCATCGTCAATGTCATGTAACCCATCCCTTACGTTCAGGAGGAAGAGGGTGTTCTGGTCAGCCAAGACAACAGTGCTAGGATGCCATCTGAGTTGAGTCTTAGGACAGCACCAAGATAACCACCGGTCAAATAAAGGCGTGTAGTATTTAATAATTAGATCGGGGCGCATGATGAAAAGTACCTCCTCCTCATGCAGCTTCATCACTTGGACGTTTCTGAACGTCTCATCAACTTCTGGCAGGGAAGCCTTGTTGTACCAGGTGTTGGTGGACACATTGAGACAGTCCAACCTTGCTGACTTTTCTTCACGCTGATTTTCACTTTGCAATATGAGGCCCCCTGCAATGTAGATACAGCCTCCAATGACAGCTGCACCATGCTGATACACTGACACGGGCAATTTACAGGAGATCAACTGCCATGTATTGTTTTTGAAGTCATATCTCTGAATGGTATCAGTCGGCACTGGAGGCTGATAAGGTCGACGGGTTAAACCGCCAAGCATGTACAGATGCCTGTCGTAAGACACAAGAGCAAAGTCTCTTGGCGTTGCTTCAGGTTTGGCTATATATGACCATGTCATTGTTTGAGGATCGAACATGTGCCAGATCTCATCCCGTCTACCGAGTTCACAGAGGATGAGGAAGTTGTTGAAGACTACAGCGGCCTCAATGCCATGCTTCATTTTGGGCTGCTGAGTAGCTGTACACTTTCTCCAGCCATCGCTGTTCAGGCTAAGAAAGAAACCTTCAGCTCCATTGAAGTAGAAAGGAAGAGGGTGGCCTCTGACATGACTTTGATCTGAACCATCAAGGACCCTAGCATGAGTAGGCAGTTTGTGATATTCAATGGCTTTAGCCACAAGACCAATCCATGAACCATCAGCATCTGATGCCATACCTTTGATGGCGTTAAGTTGTTCTGGTGCCATCAGGGCAAATCGCACATGACTCATGAGGTTATCGACATACTGTTTCCGCTCGACTAGGTTAAAACCGACCCATTGTTTAATAGCAAGAAACAGGTCCCACTCTGACTTCTGCCAAAGTTTGACCAACTCCATAAAATCTGCCACATACATATCCTCTGCCTCGCAAACCTCAAGTACTTTGTCAAAGTTGGATTTCAGGTAGTCGATTATCTTTTCTATCCCATCTTCAATGGAGTATGTCTGAACTGGAAGAGTGCAATAAGGCAGTTGTTCTCATTGATGTTGTTTGACAGTAGCTTTGAAGATTCCTCAATTGCTGCCGGTATCTGAAGGTAGACTGCACAGGCAAGAAGGTCTTCAGGTTTAGCTACAGTGGTGCCGAACTGACCTGTGTAGATGAACTCAATCATGTTAGAGACAGCGAGTGAACTTTGACCTTCTAGTCTGACTCTGTCAGTCTGACTCTCTACCATACTTCCCGTTAGCATGGCCTTAAAGTAGTCACTGACTGAAGCCATGATGACTTTGTGAACACTAAACTTTTCATCATTCACCTCTATCATGTAATCCAGCAACATTTTATCCTGCCAAAGGGAACAAACCCCTGGTGCTATCCCAACATCACGTGACATGGTTATGCCTGATCCTTTATAACTTCCCTGATTATTTCTGAAAAGATAAAGCTGATAAACTAGATATGCCCGAAGTATATGCAATCCTTTTTCTTGGTAACACTAAAGCCTTGACCATTACTCTGCAATACCTGTACTTACTTACGTTTTGAAAATAAATAACGACCATCAAAATTGACCGTGTTTGGTTTCATGCGACTCTATATCTTTAATAGGGAGTGGTCATTATTTATCAACAGGTGGGGGGTCGGGTTTTTGCGTGCATGTGCAAAATTTTTTTACGCCCCCCTCGACAGCAGTCAAAAATTTGTGCGCCCCGTGCTGCGCGCAGAATTTTCGCGCCCTCTTTGATTTATAGTAGTGCATGGGCTAAAGAGAGGGTAAATTTTAGTAGTCCCCCCTCAAGAGGGGTCAAATTTTTTTTAGCCCCCCGTCGGGAGGGGTCTGAAATTTTTATGACCCCCTCAAACCCCCTGTTGATAAATAATGACCATTCCCTTAGTGATTAAAATATTGTAAAACTAAAAATTTGTTACGAATTCAAATGACAAGGTATCATATTGTTGACATGCGAAACAACTAAATGTAACTGCACATTTATTGCGTAATGTAGTAAGTTTTGATTAAAAAAACTTTCTTGGATAACTACTTTAAAATGTATTACAATAATACTTCAGAATAATAATAATATTAATATCAGATAGAGGGGCGGCGGAACCTATTCAAAGTTGGGGGGCCAGCACCTAGCAGATATATGGGGGGGGGGGGGACTCACAATTGACTGGCGGGGTCAAATGTACGCCTATTTCTAGGCCTATATGACTTAAGTAAGGTTTCTATTGTGTCTGGGGGCACACTGCCCAGGAATATTTTGAAATTTTATAAGTCAAATGGTGCATTCTGAGGCCACAATAGGCCTATCTGACAACATAAAATATCCAATATAGAACAGGGTTTCCTGAACTTGAGGAACTTGACATCATTATCATTGTCATTGAGAAATTGATTTAGTTCTGTGTAGAACTATGCACACCTTTAATTGTTTTGCATTTATCTTTATATGTTTATTATATGTATGTATCATATGTAGCTCTTATGATTTTTAGAGAATTAAGTCATTGTTATTGTCATTGTATGGGAAATAGATTTCGACCAATCAGACAGAATGACACAAAAGAGCGAAAAAAGAGCAACAAGACTAGATGGGGGTCCCCATGTCCTTTGTCGATTTTAAGAAAAGGCCATGTCACACTGTCGATTTTAGGGGTCTAGACCCATATTGAGATATTAGCCTTTAGGACAAAAAATAGAGATACATACAGACATCCATATGTCACTTTTAGGGTAACTGTTTTAACACCTGGTACACACCCGATATATATGATATACAGATGTCCATATTGGTCCATGAAAATGGGTCTAGACCCCTAAATTCGACAGGGTGAGATGGACATTTCTTAAAATTGACATGTGACATGGGGCTTAGTGACACGGACATGGAAAGGAAAAAGTTAGTGACATGAGACAAGGCCTTTCCTTAAATTAAAATCGACATGTGACATGAAGCCTTGTGACAAGGACATGGGAAAATAGAAATTGAGTGACAAGTGACATGGCCCTTTCTTAAAATCGACATGTGACATGGGGACCCCCCATCTAGACCCCCATGAAAATGAAATAAGGAAAAACAGGCCCCAGCAGGCAGACTATGAAGGTCTAATGGTATACGGCTTTTGCTGTTAAATTACTGAGAGTAAAAGATCTGAACCTTAAGTCGCAAGAAAACACAAAGGCTTTAATAATGCACCTACCTCTAAACTCCTGTTGGAATAATTACATCAACTGTGGCGGAAAAAACAAAAGATCTCTCAGACATAAACAAAACAAACCATCAGGAAGTGCAGCCACTCCATGTCTATCCCATAATGTTCAAATAGACTAGTCTCCATACAGAACTCCTCTCCCTCCTTCGTAGAATTTCAGCATAAACAGACTCTGCTTGGTGAGTGTGCTGAGTTTGATATTGAATTACAGGTGCAGCCATCTGGTGACTTCAATGAGAAATGTTCCTACAGTGGTTTGTGATGAGTGGATATTTTGACAAAAAGAAGATATAGCAGGGAAGAGAATGAGTGAACATTTTTTAATTTAAAAATTGATATGATATAGGGTGAGACCAATCCTGATTGGTCTATGTATTGATACGGTCAGTACCACTACTACTCACCCACCTGCTACTCCTACACACACACACACACACACTGCTACTGCTCCCTGAACATACCTGTGGGCAGTGACCCACTACTGCAGCCTGCTAGCCTAAGGGCACACACACATGGGACTCTTCCACTGCTTCTATTTTTTTTTTTTTTTATGCATCATGGTGGTTTGTTTGGTATGCCAACAGTCATACCATGGCAACAAAAAGCACTGCCCCAACTGTGGGGTGCTAAACCACAAACTCACGGAGGAGACCAGGAGTAATGCAGTTTTTCATGAGGAAGAAGGGGGAGACCAAGGAGCTTCTAATATGGCCACCCCCCTGGGAGAGAGAAGGCAGAGCGATACACAGCCCCAAAAGTCACCAGAAGCTATTCTCCAGGAGAAGATTGCTATAGCAGAAGAAAAGGCAGGACTACTCAGGAAAAAAGGTGACCTCTTAGCGTTAGAAGAAAGGCTAGCCTTAATTGACTTAGAGAATGCAGAACTGGAGGAGGATTACAAAAAATCTCTCAAAGACATACAGCAGAAGCAGCAGAGTGCTGCACACAAGAGGAGGGGTGCATTCGTAAATTTTCATGATTTGACTGCACCTAATAGCAGCTATTACCAGGGAGACGCGTTTACGAACGCATCCAGGAGCAGCAGCAGATACGTCGACAACCGAGCGGAGTACACGGCATTTACTAACGCAGCCAGCAGCGCCAAATCCGAAGACGCCCGGACCTTGCCGAGCGCCTCCGAAGGCATATCCAACCCGAACACGGCCGGACACATACGGAGATACCCGAACGCCGCCGAAAACGGGCTCGGAGAGAGTCGGGGACGGTCGGCAGATGTACGGAGAATACCGAACTCCACTTCGGGTTTCTTCGGGTATGTAAACGCCGACAGCGGATTGAAAAAGAACGGTCACGGCCTGGATTACGATATGCACCGGAGAGCAAACGCAAGCAGCATATTAACCAACGAGGATATACCGAGCGCTGCCGACAGCCTGGGTCGGAAACTTTCGGATTACGTCGGCTCGGGCAAGCTCGGCAATGTCCGTGAACGCTCGGGAGTGCAAGATGGCGTTCCTTCCGCTTTCGCCGAGGGAGACAATTTACAGCAGGAGTTTATCCTTTTTTTGGCTGGAAAACAGCAAAATTGCTCAATCAGGCTAAGCAGAACCCAGTAGGCAGTGCTACAGTCCCAACCACAGCAGCACAGGAGGTACCACAGCTGTATTACTTGGATGGGACACCCTACACTGGGTCTTTGCCTGATACACAACAACAACAACACAGGATCACACCACCCAAGCTTCCCCCCTCTGCTACCATCCAGGCTGGATTATCAAATGCAGGCCTGACAGCTGAGAATATGGGTGTGGAGGGGGACCTTGCCGGCTACCTGGATGCAAAGGACCAAGGTGACTTGTTATCCACTTTATTTAAGATAGGTGAAGCTTCTAAGAAAAAGAGGTCACAACACTGGTTAAGGCCAGATTACCACATTCCCACTGACAAAGTCTACTCTGATATGACATACAGAGAGCTAATATACGGTATGACATGTGTCCAGGAGAAGTTAGCTATTGCTAATTTACCACAGTGGTCTGCAAAAAGCTATGGTGACCATATGAGATTCGTAGCTAGGAAGGGCCTCAATGCCACATATACCTCGAGTGCACTAGCTAAATATGAGCATGATCTCACTAATAGAGTGATTTCAGGGGAGTTACCCAGATTTCAGACAGCTGAGCACGCATCAGTCTCTGATAATTTGGGCTCCGATAACCTACAGGTGGTACAGGATTTGAAGGCTGAATTAGCCAGATTAAAAGCAGGTAACAAACAAGGCACTAAAGGTAAAGGCCCCTCTACTCAAAACAGAATCCATTGCCCTACGGATGTTTGTGCTTTGTTCAATTTCACTAGATGTTGGTATAACCCATGTAACAGGCAACACGTATGCGCAGTGTGTAAGGGCCCCCACCCAGCAAAAGGGGGGTGCAAAAATCAACCAGCAACCACAAGCAGTGGAGCAAACAATAATGCGGGAGGGGGGTCAACCTTTTTCGCACCACCGATCCACTCCCGCGTATCTTGATGTACAAATAATATTGACGGTGCCCATGATATTCCGGATTCCTACGGTTCCGCGGTCAATGTAACAACCAATAATTTACCAGACATTTATTGTGATAGAGACTCGCTTGTGTGTACTTCGGACATATCAGAATTATTGTCAATTTATGGAAACTATGCTCCATTGTGGGATATCAACTCCACCCATATCCTAAAAGGGGTCAGATCTCAAATGAAACCCGCAGGCTGGTTATCAATGCTTAGTGGAGGTCCTAATTCAGTTTATGGTACAAACGGTTGGGATTATGACACCGCTTTCCTAATGGACGGCATAATGCACGGGTTTAAAGTAGTGGACCCAAACACACATATCAGTGAGTATAGCACTAAGAACTATGTACCCCAAGAAGCAAGGAACTTCATTGATAACCTACTAAAGACAGAAGTAGACCAAGGCAAATTGTCTATAGTCACAGCAGCACCTACTTGCATCCACGCCTTAGGTGCAGTTGAGAAAAGAGATGGCGGTTATAGACCGGTAACGGACGCCAGTAGACCAGAAGGTCTATCTATTAATTCACATATGAACGAGACATTCCACCACTTTAGTTACACTAGCATCGATGATGTGACTAAGGTGCTCCGACCCGGTATGTTCATGGCAGTCACAGACATATCTGCAGCGTACCGTTCTATTATGATTAGGCCAAGTGATAGGCAATTCCAGGGCCTACAGTGGACATTTGACTCACAGAAAGTGTATTTAGTGGACAACTTTGTGTCATTCGGCACTAGAATGGCTGCATTCCTCTTTAATAGGATTACTGACAGCATAGCTCGTTATATGAGAGCTAATGGTTATTATTGCTTTAATTATCTCGATGACTTACTTACCATGGGTAACTCATATGCTGAGTGCCAAAAAGCACAGTTGTTTCTACATAGCACACTCCACTCGTTGGGTTTTTTCTTATCCTATAAGAAGGTTCTTTCACCTGCACAAGTTCAAATTTACCTGGGGATAGAAATTGACTCACTACAAATGTGCCTCAGACTACCGGAGAGTAAGATCAATAAATTGCACAGTGAGCTACGTTTCTTTGTAGGTCGCCGAAGGGCAACCAAGAAACAGCTGCGCCGTTTATGCGGGATCTTAGCACACTGCTCTACTTTAGTCAGGGGGGGTAGGACATTCTCGCACAGAGTCATAGGCATGTTATCTGCGTTCACGAGCACTAAAAGGTACATAACCCTCTCTACCGGGTTCTTTAAGGACCTAGACTGGTGGCTAAGATTCGCAAAGTGGTTTAATGGCGAAGCAAAAATTGTCAGCACTCTACCGTCCACAAAAAGTGACTTATACATGGACGCATCAGACAGGGGCTACGGTGTCAGGTACGGCAAGGACTGGATATGTGCAGGTTGGGGATGCAGGATCAGTATGAACATAGACAGTCATGGACACTGCCTCCCACCACCTAGTCAATTCGTGCCTGAAAACATAAACATCAGGGAGCTATACCCCATCTTAATGGCAATTAATAGGTGGGGACCTTTATGGCGCAATAGAAAAATTGTCTGTTACACGGATAACACCCATGTAGTAAGCGCACTGAATAAGGGCAAAAGTACAAATACAAGAGCAATGGACTTCCTGAGAGAACTGTTCTGGCTTACAGCTCTTTATAACTGCCATATTGTAGCATTACATATCCCAGGACGACTTAATGTCCTTGCAGATGCTTTGTCAAGAGTGTTATATTACCCGCATAACCTCCCTATGTATCTATGTTGTAGCGGCGGCTAAGCTATGCGAAGATTTGGACATGAAAGCGGCAATAGCGAGAGCGCATGCTTGGAGCGTTTCCACCTGGAAAACTAAATGCAGCCAATGGAAAAGATTTATTGTGTTCTGTACCATCTCTGCCTCTATAGTCGTACCCACTTCGGTTCAGACCATGTGTCGATATTCAGTGTACCTGTCTTCGGACTTGAAGTATAGCACTATAGACAACTACGTGAGTGCAGTGATAAGTTTAAATGCACATTATGGCTACGACGTAGCTTGGATAAGGACAAATTTTATGTTTAAGTGTACTATGTCAGGTCTGCGCAGGATCCTCGGTGACCCTATACCCACTAGAGTCACACTGTCAGTTTCGCAACTCTTGGACATGTTTACAAATGTGAATCTAGCAGTACCTGACCATTTAGCTATGTGGGCATGCATCGTTACTAGCTTCAGGACCCTTCTCAGGAAGAGCAACCTAGTAGTAGACAACGCAGCAAAAGTATCACCACACTTTCTAAGAAGAAAGTCTGTATCATTCACTAGCTGGGGAATGATTGTCACGGTTTCAAGCTCAAAAACAATCCAATTTGGACAGAGAGTCCACCACATCCCGGTCGTAGGAGTCCCTAACTCACCACTTTGTGCAGTATCCTTACTCAAGAGACACTTTGACAGTACCCCAACGACAGACCCTGAAGCACCCGCCTTCCTAGTGCGCAAAGGGAATTCGCTGGTCCCATTACAATACTCAGCACTACTTAAGTTCCTGAAACACCTACTAAGTACTATTGGGTTAGATACAAACAGGGCCGGAATACATTCTCTGAGACGTTCAGGCGCTGCCTTTATGCACCTGTGCGGTATCCCACTAGAGGACATCAGATACACCGGTGACTGGACAAGCTTGTCTGCTCTTTTGTACTTAGCCAAACCACTTGGTACCAGGATAGATATAGACAATATAGTCCCCACGGCACTGAAAGCTACTTTTTAGACATACTAATGTGTAGAGTATCAGGACTATATCATTGTTCTGGTGTTGCCAGGTCATTTGGACTCAGTTTAGCCCAGACCGCAGCTACTCGTCCTTCATTACTGTTCCAGAATCAATGGGTGAGACCAATCCTGATTGGTCTATGTATTGATACGGTCAGTACCACTACTACTCACCCACCTGCTACTCCTACACACACACACACACACACTGCTACTGCTCCCTGAACATACCTGTGGGCAGTGACCCACTACTGCAGCCTGCTAGCCTAAGGGCACACACACATGGGACTCTTCCACTGCTTCTATTTTTTTTTTTATGTAATTTCTCTGTATTAATATGTTATTACTTGTTAATAAATAGGGCCGGGTCATTTGGACTCAGTTTAGCCCAGACCGCAGCTACTCGTCCTTCATTACTGTTCCAGAATCAATTGATTAAAACATGTACAGAGTTATATGTTACTATTTTTCATCGCCTCATTTGACTCCCCCTAACCTTCATAATGCTTAAGGGCTTCCCTAGCCCACTTAAAAGGGTCTATTTCTCCTCTTTTGTATCCCCTCGGGATGTGTGTGGTGCACATATGCGTGGGCACTGAAACATTCCTCTGTAAAATTGTGTAATGTAATTCTCGCCATGAATATTACCTTAGCTGTCGAAATGGCGTTAAACATATATTACTCACTCACTCATAATGCTTAAATCTACTAAAACTTATAATTTAATCATTCTATTTCATTTTGGAGGAAATAATTGGCTTAGCAGGCGCGGTTTTAGGGGGGACGCAAGGCCCCCTCCTATTTTTTCCTAAAATATGTTCGGAAAGGTCTCCAATTTCTGGGCTTTCCAGCGGTGAAAGAATTTCGCAAATATTCCTACTAGAACCAAAGTTATGGAGCCATTTCTAGAAGTCACCAGATTGCATGTTTTAGATTGATTTTTCAAAGATTCTCTCGGAAATTGCAGATGCAGATTTGGGGAGGGGGCACATTCACTCTTATTGTTTCTATTCCTTAGTATACTAGAACAAAAGCTATGAAGTCACTCCCAGAAGTCACCAGATTGCATGTTTTAACGTTGAAATTTTCAAAATGTTCTCAGGAAAACTGCCCCAAACAATCCTCAACATTGCTATAAACTACTATAGCTAGTTTTGTTGCCAACAAATCCCCAAATGTCCTACCAATAGCCATTTACTCACCCTTTACATTTTTCGTATACATCTCTCATAGCCCTACACAGCAAATATGCTTGTGCTGGGGTGAGGATGAGAGAGGCCTGGGCGAGGGTGTTCTGAGCTATAGCGCATGGAGTGTCAGGGAGTGAGGTGTGAGCTAGCTCCCTCACACCTGCATCTGGGGCTCTTCTTCAATGGGATTTTAACCTGGCCGGAAGTAGAATGACGTCACACTGGAGACATTCATGCCGCCTTAGTTCCTCAGGAATGTGGTGGGACCATGCTGTCACACACTTCTGACTGTTTTCAGATGAGATCTCATCTGAATAGTAATCTTCCATTTAAGTTTCCATAAGTTTCAGATGATCTCATCTGAATGTAATTCAAATTCAGATGAGTTCTGACATATATCCTTGATCGGGGGCTCTGCTCCCGAACCCCCGTTAGGCCGGGCACCCCGGGAAGCGCGGCGGCATCAACATTCGTCTCCATGGAGGGCCAGGTCAATTCTGCAAGAAGTGACCCTTTTGCCTCACACCTGACTCCTTCACACCCAGGTACATACACTCAGCAAAAGGGGAGGGATGGGTGAGGTGCGGTGCATGGGCGTGAGGGGTAAGTGAGCTTCTGAGCTATTACTGTCTGCATTCAAATCATAGTGCAAACCCTCAATTTAGTGACGTTTCAGCCCATTATCAGTCAATATATCGTGTTTGTAGTACTATGACTGCCCTACCAAATGCTATATAATAACTAAATTGTACAGAGCAGTCATAGGGCATGAACTATCACTGGATTGATGGTCTCAAATCGTAGTAACTGTGTGCAGTCATAGCACATTGAGAAATGCCCTCCAGAGCAACATCAGTGTATACATGTACATACATGTATACCAGTATACATGTACATACATGTATACCAGTCAGGGGGCAGCACTAGTCCAAACTACGGAGCCCTGGAAAGGACATTCGTTTTCTACACATTTTTGTCTGAAGTTTGTTTCCGCAAGTTTCGTTTTCGTTTTTGCAACTTTTAATTTCGTTTTCGCAACTTTTATTTTCATTTCCGCAACTTTTTTTTCGTTTCCGCAGCTTTTATTTTCATTTCCGCAGCTTTTATTTTCGTTTTCGCAACTTATACTTTTGTCTCTGCAACTTAATTGTTTTTTTTGTGCATAGTCAATCAGTTGTGGATGTTAAGTTGCAGAAACAAAATAATATAACTAGCGGAAACGAAAATAAAAGTTGCAAAAACGAAAATTAAGTTGCGAAAACGAAAATAAAAGTTGCAGAAACAAAGAAATGAAGATAAAAGTTGCGGAAGATAAAAGTTGCGGAAATGAAAATACTAGTTGCAGAAACGAAATAAAAGGTGCTGAAACAAACTCTAGAAAAAATATGTAAAAAACAGATGTCCTTTCCAGGGCTCCGTACCAAACAGTGAATAGGGAAGTGCTGATTGGTTATACCAGTTCTGACAATTGCACATATAATACGTGTATCACATTATAAATGATTTCATTATTGATTGAAAAGTATACTATAATCAATATAATTATATCATCCCTGTTATTGTCCTGGAGGCCGTTTCAGCACATTTAATCAATAAATAACAATATATTTCAAATTTCCTGTCCATATTTCCTCCTTATTTAAAATACGAACCCAAAAACTTGAAAAATGGAAGGACATCAATGTTGCAAATAATGACAGTTCTATTTACTGAATAAATTCAGCGAAAAGTCGTTCCTATACCATACATGACACAAGATTACTATTCTCGGATAGCACAAGATTCTACCTCAAGGTATTTGTCTCAGGTATGATGATGTTACATGTGATATACACCAATATGACCAGAAATTCAGCATAGTTATCAGATCTGGTGATTGGAGAATTATCATGAAGTCATTTCCTGGTGACCTTTTTTTATTTTGTTGGTATTCCAATTATTAAGGTCAGGAGATATTGTCAAAGTTGCCTAGTTACTAAAAAAAAGTGCGAATTTTAACAATTTCCTTTGAGAATTTACCATTTTTTAGTAACTAAGGAAGTTTGAAGAGCTCTCCTGACCTTAATAAATAGAATATCGACAACATTTTTAGAAAAGAAAGGTCCCCAGGAAATGACTTCATGATAGTTCTCCAACCATCAGAACTGATAATTATTTTATATTTCCATCCCACAATGCTATTCAGAGAAATAGAAGCTAAAAAAGAAATTTTTTGTTCCATCTTCATTCCATACCTTGCAACACCTTATAAAATGTTACTCATTTGAATGAGACATCAACTATGGTCACACTGCTGTATATCACGGTAATTCCACCATACCTGTGACAATTATTGAACTGAAATTGTGTTCAGCTAAATTACCCTGGAACCCTACCTTAATACCCAGTAAGTTACTAAAGAATCAAAATGTTTGTACAAAACAATGATCCCTCCAGGGGACAGGTTGGTACTATAAATCAACAATCAATATACATATGCAGTTCACTACGCTATATACTGTATAATTATGTGTTACACATGACAGGATTTATATTGCTTTCTAAAATGTTTACATAGAGCATTCTAGGTTTGAATTCAACTTGGTGTCATTTTGCTCTTCTTCTTATCATTATTTATACGCGTTCTAATATATAACTAACAGCAATAAATCACAGACGAGAAAGCTAGCCAAGGCACTCCAGAAAATGAACAACTATGAACCACATATAAGTGAATAGATTAGAAATGGCTTTCTGCTGGCTTGAAAAGGAAATTCACATAGTTTATCTCAGTTGGTAAAAGTTGGTACTACTTTATACTTCTCATGTCAATTGCACAGTATTTGTTCAACCTGATTCATAACTGTGAGGTGGACAATGAAGGTTTTCCCCTTCTCTGGAAGCAGTTTCACCACATCTATTCAATAAATAAGGACTTCCATATTTAAGTTTTAGGGTTCATATTTCAAATATGGAGGGGATAGGGGTAGGGCTCAAATACAGATATAAAATTGAAATATCGGTGTCCATATCTGCAAAAATGGATGTCACTATTTATTGATTAAATGCGATGAAATGGCCTCTGTAAGTCTTTTGCATTCTCAATAGTTCTTGCATTTCAAACCATTTCATTGGCTTTCATAACAAGAAGAGAGAATGGTAGTTGATGCACATGAGTAAATTAATTTCAGATTTATTTCTGAGAAGTCCCACCAACATTTGATGCCCCTTGAAAGTTGGTGACTTTTATATTGTCCTCATCAATATAATATATAGCATAGATCTTTGGGACAAAGAGACAGATGTGACAGCTGCATTCAGAATCAGAGCCAGTCCAAGTAGAGCTGACTTGTGGTATGCAAAGAATATGTAGGTAAGAATACCAGCCATACAAACATAGTGGTCCAAAAAGAGATGTAAATATACCATGATTCATTGAAGTTGTCTAAAAGTTTCCTGGTGAGACATTTTTAGAAGAGAAAGGTCCCCAGGAAATGACTTCATGATAGTTCTCCAACCATCAGAACTGATAATTATTTTATATTTCCATCCCACAATGCTATTCAGAGAAATAGAAGCTAAAAAAGAAATTTTTTGTTCCATCTTCATTTCATACCTTGCAACACCTTATAAAATGTTACTCATTTGAATGAGACATCAACTATGGTCACACTGCTGTATATCACGGTAATTCCACCATACCTGTGACAATTATTGAACTGAAATTGTGTTCAGCTAAATTACCCTGGAACCCTACCTTAATACCCAGTAAGTTACTAAAGATTCTTTTTCAAAATGTTTCTACAAAACCATGATCCCTCCAGGGGACAGGTTGGTACTATAAATTAACAATCAATATACATATGCAGTTCACCACGCTATATACCGTATAATTATTTGTTACACATGACAGGGTTTATATTGCTTTCTAAAAAGTTTACTTAGAGCATTCTAGGTTTGAATTCAACTTGGTGTCATTTTGCTCTTCTTCTTATCATTATTTATATGCGTTCTAATATATAACTAACAGCAATAAGGCACAGACGAGAAAGCTAGCCAAGGCACTCCAGAAAATGAACAACTATGAATCACATATAAGTGAATAGATTAGAAATAGCTTTCTGCTGGCTTGAAAAGGAAATTCACATAGTTCATCTCAGTTGGTAAAAGTTGGTACTACTTTATACTTCTCATGTCCATTGCACAGTATTTGTTCAACCTGATTCATAACTGTGAGGTGGGCATTGAAGGTTTTCCCCTTCTCTGGAAGCAGTTTCACCACATCTATTCAATAAATAAGGACTTCCATATTTAATTTTTAGGGTCCATATTTCAAATATGGAGGGGATAGGGGTACACTGCAAAAATGGTGTTTAGATCCTAAACACAATTCTAAACATATTCTTGCAACGTTTTTGTAATCACATTAATTTCCTAAACATGTTTAGGCAAACAATGTGCTTAGCTCAAGTGTTTAGAAATGTAGGTGTTTAGGTTAAAACTTTTGTGTTTAGATATATGAATTTTTGTGTTTAGGTGTTTATGAATTTTTGTGTTTAGATGTTTAAATGATTTGATGGAGATTTAAGGTTTGCAAACATGTATGCATTAAAAAACAGAGATATATTTTGGTGTTTTTTGTCTCATTTACTGGGGGGGACATCAGCAGGTATTTACTTGTCAAAGTCTCCAAGTCAGCCACAGCTATATACGTGTACATATATTACACACTGCATCAGAATGAGAGACTTGAGAAAGTACAATAGCTTGGCAGGAAGGAAATTGCCTTATCTATTCCAGAATAACATCAAATAGGTGTCAGTCATGGAGTTTATTGATTATTTTATGGTAATGATGGTGGCATGAGGTGAATCTAGTCAATTTTCTATTGCCCTTTCTATTCACATGGCATTCTATGAAATGAAACCATGATAAACATGGGATTTGGGGACATTTGTCACAACAATTGATTATAACTGTGTGCAGATAGTCCAGTCAAAGGTAGTGCTGCTACCTGGTGTGGATTCAACATCCAAGTATCCAATCATATTGATGTTTAAATCTAAACACCTATTATTCAACTGTTTCAACTCTAAACATCTAAACATGTTTAGCGGAAATGTTTATGTAGTTAGAATAAAAGTGTTCATTTCCTAAATGTGTAGTCGATGAGACACCTAACTGACCTATATGTTTAGGTTTTAAACATGTTTAGACCTAAACATGTTTAAAATCTAAACACCATTTTTGCAGTGTAGGGCTCAAATATGGATATGAAATTGAAATATCGGTGTCCATATCTGCAAAAATGGATGTCACTATTTATTGATTAAATGCGATGAAATGGCCTCTGTAAGTCTTTTGCATTCTCAATAGTTCTTGCATTTCAAACCATTTCATTGGCTTTCATAACAAGAAGAGAGAATGGTAGTTGATGCACATGAGTAAATTAATTTCAGATTTATTTCTGAGAAGTCCCACCGACATTTAATGCCCCTTGAAAGTTGGTGACTTTTATATTGACCTCACCAATATAATATATAGCATAGATCTTTGGGACAAATAGACAGGTGTGACAGCTGCATTCAGAATCAGAGCCAGTCCAAGTAGAGCTGACTTGTGGTATGCAAAGAATGCCATCAAATATGTAGGTAAGAATACCAGCCATACAAACATAATGGTCGAAAAAGAGATAAAAATATACCATGATTCATTGAAGTTGTCTGGAAGTTTCCGGGTGAGAAAGCCATAAACAGAACACAGCAGAAGGAGCAGAAGGTTGTAGCCAAGAGGGATGAATGGGTCTCAGAGGAAATGCGGCAAACAAGCTCCACAAACTTCTCAGTGACAACTGGCATTTGGAGATGATCTCCCAGACCATAGACAATGGTACAGTCTACCAGAACCGACACCTGCAAAAGCAAAGGAACATAGTTCAACATTGCAAATGGAAAAATGCCATATTATAGAACAACACGTGTGTGGACTTTAAAAAAAGAAGAAAATGGAATAATGTTTAAACAGTCCGCCTATCTCTTAAGTCAATAGCTCATTTTAACAGAAGTTTTAATTACTCGTGATGTGAAACAGAACATTCAGATCAATCGTCATTGTTTAAGACGCCATACATACCTCTTTACATATGCGTCAAATGACTAAAAAAACCTACCGCAATGCATATAATGGTCAAGCTGAAAAGTCTAAGCGCCTTACAACTGACAAACCTTACAACCTGCTGACATCTCTCTGCTGCACAGAAGATTCGATAGAGCCTTGTTGTCTTCAAGAGGAGTGGTGAAAATGTGAGAGTGCAGCTCAGGTGAACGGAGTAATATTGGACTGCACATACCGAGTAGATGGGTTTTGCAATCAACAATATAGCTGTAGAGTAGGACAAGTACAAAACAACAATTATTGTTATCATATGCTCTACACTTGAACCTTTTATCACCTTCCTCTGCCTGTATTTAAGGAACACATAAGTAATGGCCAATGTTGATAGCAGACCAATCACTGACATTCCGAGCAGTCCTAGAGCTAAAGGATCAAGCCAAGTCATATAAGAGGGCGGTATAGGTTCACAGGTGGTAAAGTTTTCCTGGTCTGGCCATGTGAGTTCAGGACAAGTTGTGCAACCCTTGATGTCATCTCTGACTTTTTCATTGTCTCTACACCTACGATATTCCCAACAACATTTCAGTTCTCCCTGTATGTAGAATTCTCCTTGTTTACAAGGCTTAACACAGACCAATTCTGGAACATCTATTTCAACTTAATGTGTCTCATTCACTGAAAACCACTTAAACGTTCCTGCCATTAGAGTTCCATCTGTGACATCCCACAGTCCAGCAGGACGATAGCCATATCCACCATCTCCATCTGCTTGCCATTGCCAAATTGTATAATTGCCTATTCCATTTCCATCAGCATCAATTCTTACAGTAGTACTATATCCTTCAACTGTTCTGTTTCTCATGAATCCTAACAGTCTCTCACCATCGATGCAATCATTAAGGATTGATTTATCTGCAAATGACTCAGGACATGTGGCATGTATCATTTCAACTAGGGCAGTCAGGATTACATCAAAGCCGTCACGTCTGTTCAGGTATCTTGAACTTATTTTGAACTGGCAATTCTTCCATCTTTCTATAATTAAAGCATGGCCCATTTTTCCCCTCCTCTAATTCAAGACTGCACCTTAAATCTTCTGGTGTATATTCCATTAAGATACCAGCTGTCTCCATGTGGGTCCATGGAGTAAGGGCCTTATAATAATTTTCAAAATGCGGAATCCTTCTTTTTCCATTTGAATCAAAATATGATTGTAAACCATTAACTTCAGCCGCGCCATGAGGAACATCAAAACTAAATCCATCGATCCCACTAAAAAATATAAACTCTCCCTCAGCATTTGCTCTGCCAACAATTTCAAGCAACTCTGGATGTTTCTCAGTGAATACAACAACAACTTTAGCCTTGGAATGAATGTAACCAACGTATAACCTCATCATAGTCTTCATCATTGAAATTGTCCAATAGTTCAACTGAATATAGAAGCAGAATTATCAAGAGGAGGTTTTTCTCTATAATATCGCCATTACTCCCCTGGTCCATTATATTGGTCAGAATGGATAGGGGATGCTCTGGGATGGTGGTAGGCCTTCGAATTTTGAAAATCCATTGATTAGAAAAGAAGTTATGATATTTTCTATTTATTCTCTCACATCAATAAAATCTGGGTGCGCCTTATATGCGAGTTGCGCCCTATACGCGGGGTATTACGGTACATTTTACCCATTGGTTGCCATGATGCACCGATGAAGTGCTGCATCAAGGCAACCCTCCAGGAGTGTATCATCCCAATAGGGTCAGCATGATGCAGGAATGCAGCCCTGGTCACCATGATGCATGAATGCAGCCCTGGTCACCATGATGCATGAATGCAGCCCTGGTCACCATGATGCATGAATGCAGCCCTGGTCACCATGATGCATGAATGCAGCCCTGGTCACCATGATGCATGAATGCAGCCCTGGTCACCATGATGCAGGAATGCAGCCCTGGTCACCATGATGCAGGAATGCAGCCCTGGTCACCACGATGCATGAATGCAGCCCTGGTCATCACGATGCAGGAATGCAGCCCTGGTGACCACGATGCATGAATGCAGCCCTGGTCACCATGATGCATGAATGCAGCCCTGGTCACCATGATGCAGGAATGCAGCCCTGGTCACCATGATGCAGGAATGCAGCCCTGGTCACCACGATGCATGAATGCAGCCCTGGTGTTACCACGATGCAGGAATGCAGCCCTGGTGACCACGATGCAGGAATGCAGCCCTGGTGTTAGCACGATGCAGGAATGCAGCCCTGGTGTTAGCACGATGCAGGAATGCAGCCCTGGTGTTTCCACGATGCAGGAATGCAGCCCTGGTGTTACCACGATGCAGGAATGCAGCCCTGGTGTTACCACGATGCAGGAATGCAGCCCTGGTGTTACCACGATGCAGGAATGCAGCCCTGGTGTTAGCATGATGCAGGAATGCAGCCC
The DNA here is from genome assembly GCA_949317995.1 of Acholoe squamosa. Lineage (NCBI taxonomy): Eukaryota > Metazoa > Annelida > Polychaeta > Phyllodocida > Polynoidae > Acholoe > Acholoe squamosa. Next base: position 6,967,296 of record OX439036.1, on the reverse strand, counting down.
TGGTGTTACCACGATGCAGGAATGCAGTCCTGGTCACCACGATGCAGGAATGCAGCCCTGGTGTTACCACGATGCATGAATGCAGCCCTGGTCACCACGATGCAGGAATGCAGCCCTGGTGTTACCACGATGCATGAATGCAGCCCTGGTCACCACGATGCAGGAATGCAGCCCTGGTGTTACCACAATGCAGGAATGCAGCCCTGGTCACCATGATGCAGGAATGCAGCCCTGGTCACCACGATGCAGGAATGCAGCCCTGGTGTTACCACAATGCAGGAATGCAGCCCTGGTGTTACCATGATGCAGGAATGCAGCCCTGGTCACCACGATGCAGGAATGCAGCCCTGGTCACCACGATGCAGGAATGCAGCCCTGGTGTTACCACGATGCAGGAATGCAGCCCTGGTCACCATGATGCAGGAATGCAGCCCTGGTCACCACGATGCAGGAATGCAGCCCTGGTCACCACGATGCAGGAATGCAGCCCTGGTGTTACCATGATGCAGGAATGCAGCCCTGGTCACCACGATGCAGGAATGCAGCCCTGGTCACCACGATGCAGGAATGCAGCCCTGGTGTTACCACGATGCAGGAATGCAGCCCTGGTCACCATGATGCAGGAATGCAGCCCTGGTCACAATGATGCAGGAATGCAGCCCTGGTGTTACCATGATGCAGGAATGCAGCCCTGGTCACCATGATGCAGGAATGCAGCCTTGGTCACCACGATGCAGGAATGCAGCCCTGGTCACCACGATGCAGGAATGCAGCCCTGGTGTTACCATGATGCAGGAATGCAGCCCTGGTCACCACGATGCAGGAATGCAGCCCTGGTCACCACGATGCAGGAATGCAGCCCTGGTCACAACGATGCAGGAATGCAGCCCTGGTGTTACCATGATGCAGGAATGCAGCCCTGGTCACCATGATGCATGAATGCAGCCCTGGTCACCATGATGCAGGAATGCAGCCCTGGTCACCACGATGCAGGAATGCAGCCCTGGTCACCACGATGCAGTAATGCAGCCCTGGTCACCACGATGCAGGAATGCAGCCCTGGTGTTACCACGATGCAGTAATGCAGCCCTGGTCACCACGATGCAGTAATGCAGCCCTGGTTAGGGTAGAGTGACCTTAAGTCGTCCAGGTACCTTGAGTTGGCCATTTCACTCGGTTTTGGGCACAAAATTAAGGTGTTAATGAATATATTAGTATATTCTAAGCTATTTGCACTGGTGCTATATAGCAAGATATGCTATAAGCTATCTTAGTATTTCTTTGGAAAATAAGTCTAGCACCTTCTAGGAGCTCTGGATGACACTAGAGTTTGTAAATTATTCTTGAAGTCAGATATAGGTTTCCGATGATTTTCCAGCAACAAAATGACAGATTAGTGATAATGTGATATTGAACAAGTAACAGAGTTAAACCTAACTAAAATTGGAATAAAGCATTGCATTCATACTCTGTAAACATCATTTAACTTGAAATTATTCCTTTTATAGTGTTCAGTGCAAAAGTCAACAATCTGCTGTGTAGAAGTTGACTCATGGTATGATAAGACTGACCCAAGGTGTCTTTGAGCAATACATGTACCTTGAGTCGGCCACTATACATGTACCTTGAGTCGACCACTATTACTATTTGGTCCAAAATGAACTTAGTAGTGACCATTTCATTGGGTTTTAAGCTATTTACACTGATAGAATATGTTGAGCTGTAGCACCTGCTATCTTTCCATCTTTGGGAAAGTGAATCTAGCACTATCCATTATTTTTCTACAAAATCAACTATATTCTACCAGGTAGAGAGGTCTGCTGATAGATTGACAGCCACTAACTGACAGCTGATAAATGGGGACAAGTATGCTATAATTTATGTTCACCCAAGGAACAATGATAATCAGCATTGTAATTAGTAAAATCATTACAGAAACACTCTGACCAAGATCACTCAGCTGGGAATAAACATTTTCCTTGTATTGCTTCATAAGTACACTCTTTACTATGAATTAGTTGAGTCATTTTATGATGTGGCTGACTCAAGGTACCGCAGTGGCCGACTCATGGTACTGATGAATGAAAATTCACATCTATTAAATTATGGGTGATAAAAGAGCTCCATGACTATGGGTATGAAAGTTGTAACATCACTGGAGGGAAAGAGTAAGGCATCTGGGTAATATTTATATTCATTTTTAGATGACCCCTGCAAGTTTTCCCACTGTTACAAAGATCCTAGAATAACTAGTAGGTTGTAAAGAGGCCCAGGTGGACGACTCATGGTCACTTTACCCTACCACGATGCAGGAATGCAGCCCTGGTGAGTAGACTCTCCAAAGTATAATCCATGCATCATGATGATCTATAAGCATGATTTATTGAGACACTACAAAGTGCTAAAGACCACCAGTGATGGTGAATAACATCAACTACATTAGTATTATGGTACTGGATGAAAACAAGAAGGGTGTGAGCACCCCTTTTCTCTTTAATTATCGCAAAAGCACAGGTATATGACTATGCTTTTGTGGAGTAAAAGAAACATAATATTGACAAAATGGCTACTTGCTGTTGCTGCTAACGAGTAGTGACTTATTTACTTCTAAATTCATCGAATCTAAGCATTTTTATAACATAATAACATGAAACAGAAACAGAACTGAACTCCCAGGGATACATTATCATTGTTTCACCCCTAGGGTGGCAGTCTCCCCCAAAGGTAAGGCCTTAGGGGCAGAAAACCACCCCTTCAGGCTGGGTCGATGAAGATGTATCTCACGTATATATACTGCAGATACATCCCTCACAGACAGCTGACTAAGTGGCCTCATTGGTAGAAACAAAGGGTTTGTAATCAGAACATTGTGAGTTCACCCCTCACCCATGCCATATGGCCACGACTTTTACGGAAGCCAAAGCAGCTAACAACTGTACAGAGTGGCAACAGGTCCACAGAGAAAAAATAGCAGTGGAAGGTAAAAAATAGCAGTGAAAAAACTCGTTCTCTCAAGAGTGGCTACACTGGGGTTCAGCTAATTATATATACCCTGTTGGGTGCACTTGACCATGAAATGTCTTCAAGTGCATCACCCATGTTTATATTTAGAAGGGTTCTTCTCAAGGAGGGCTGAAAGGAGAACAAGAGGTGCATGAGAGCTTTTGGTCAGTCACATTGGGCCTAGGAACTGGTAAGTCACCTGTTTCTGTACGATCAAATTATAGCTTGAATTTTATAAGTACAGTGCCCCCCCTCTCCCCTGCATAGGTAGTGATGGCAGAGCCTTTTGAATGAACATCCAAGTTAAATGCTGTGCTGCCAAGCTCACAATATTATATTCCTGGTTATACCTTGGTAAGAAATGATAGCTACCAATTAAATCCACTAGAACCTGTGGTTGGTGGAGGTCTGGGATGTTATATCTCTCTATCATTTAATGACAATATTTGTCTGCCCAGATTATCAAGGTCTCACTGTGAAGAAAAGATTACCATTGGCGGCTTTATCAGCAGGCGGTGCTGTGTTCAGGGGTTTGGCCTCATTTCGGGCAGAGGATAATACAGTATAACACACTAGTTTAGAGTTGCAAGCCGCGTAAGCTGCCGGGAGCGTGGCGACCATGCAACTCCATTATGTTTTCGGATTGCCTATGCAGCACTAGTGAGGTCATGCAGCCGCCGTGACATCATCTGTGGCAACTCCTATCCGTGGTCCTTGCCACATTTTTCTTGTTTCTGTCCAATTTACACCCCCAGGAAATAAGCAAATGTCCATGACCAGGGAATAAATTTGCATCGTATTCACCGAGGTGAGGCTGTCCGTATTCAACAACGCCTTATAGCTGAGGAACCAGATCTCTTAGATGTGAATATATCTTTACCATATAAGGGGTGCTTATTTTAGACTCATGTTGCAGATATATATATATATAGGTCTTCATGATGCTCTAAAGGAGGGCAGAATAGTCCATACTCACCGACACTGCATTGGGGCATGTCTTTTTATTTCGCAACTAAGGCCAAGGTGGCCAGCATCCTGGCATGTTGTGCAGGCCATTTCTATGGCTCTAGACCCCTAAATTCGACATGGCGACTTGAGCATTTTTTGGCCTAGAGACATGGCCAATTCCTTAAAGTCGACACAGGGACATAGCCAATTCTTAAAATCGACATGGTGACATAGCCATTTCTTAAAATCGACATGGGACATTGGGACCCCCCATCAAGGGCCCCACTTCTCCCTCATGCAGACCACATGAATATTGTATTTTTAATAAACACTAATAAACTTCATTATACATTGCAAAACGTAGAAGAAATTGAAAAAAAAATATATATCTAATAAAAGACAATTTTACAAGTTTGGCCTTATCTTTGCTTCTGATTTGCCGATTTGAAAAAGTCTTTCACATTTAGGAAACTAAGATTAGGGCAGGCTATTGGGGCCTGCGCCCTGAGGCCCTATCCTGGCCATTAAGATTTAGCAACAAGCTAGATATGCGCACATATACGTGGTGATAAATTGACATGAGCTGTTCCCAATTGCCTCACCAGATGTCACTACTTATGTACAGGTATGTGTAAGGTTCATTCACTGGTAGCCTTTGTCTTTGGTGATGTTGCCTAGCCCCAGGGAAGACCACCATATTTGCATTGGAGATTTTTTTCTTCTTTTTTGTGTTACTTACTTAGGCTTGGTTATGTGTGTTTATTGGCCAGGTCCAATAAAATATTCGCCACAACTAGATTGGAGTTGTCGCATGTCTATTTGCGTGTTAAAACTATCATGGTACAGGTTTATTTCAATGGTAAATATGTATAGCAGTGTCTACAATATCAGGTGTTCTACACCAGGACTCACCCATTTGGTCACCTGGGGGGGGGGGCGGGGGGCAGGCCTGCATACTCACATGTTAGTTCACTTGTCCCAGGTAGCCACACTAAGGAGAAGGACCACCATATTGTTTGGGTGGATCCCCAATTTTTCCTGTGGAGTGGCCTGCAATTAGGCCTGGATTTACTCTACCATGCCACCCAGGAATTGCAGAACTTGTGGGTCAGGCTCTCCAAGGCCGCCTGGAGATTTACAGGTTAAAAAGAGGGATGATGTAGCTACAATCTGGTTTAAAATAACTTTACTGAATTTTAAATTTCATTTTCTATAAACAGACATCGTCATTTGGCTTTCTTCTTACATTCAATTATAAACCAATATTACCTCAATGGCAATAAGCATGACGGTATGAATATTCATGGATAGGTATTGATGTGTATGACAACTATTACATAAGGTGTCCTCATATCAAATCTAGTCATATATGCACATGGTAATTGAGGGACAGTTTTTATTCGGCTATTTTGTAAAATGGTGCAGAACTCAAGATTTGCACCCTGTTGCTTCTGATATTCCTACCTCCGGAGGTTTGGTACTACAATCGCCATTGGTTTTGCTGGTGTCAGTGATTTTTGCCATTGCTTCATTGTTTTGGTTTTGTAAATTATAACCATTTATTCATGATTTTAATTACATAGTGTTGCTGCTCCATCACTTGCTGCTGTTGCTCCATTTGTTGTCAGATAAGTCATCACAGCTCTATTTGCTGCTGAAATAACTGGCACTGTATCTGCTCCTCGCAATGTTGGTCAATCTTTTGTTGCAGTTGTTGCCAATGCTGTTACTGCCTGCTCCCATTGCTGTTGCTGCTACTGTTGCTATTGTTGCTACTGCAGCTGCTATTGCTGCAGCTGCCGTTGCTGCTGTTACTGTTGCTGCTGTTACTGCTGCTGTTTTTACTGCTGCTGCTGTAACCACTGCTGCTGCTGTTACTGCTGCTGCTGTTACTGCAGCTGCCGTTACTGCAGCTGTTACTGCTGCTGCTGTTACTGCTGCTGTTGTTACTGCTGCTGCTGTTACTGCTGCTGTTGTTACTGATGTTGTTACTGCTGCTGCTGTTACTGCTGCTGCTGCTGATACTGCTGCTGCTGCTGTTGCTTCTGCTGCTGTTGTTGCTGCTGCTGTTACTTGTTCTGCTGATGCTGCAGCTGCTGTTGCTGCTGCTGTTACTGCTGCTGCTGTTGCTGTTGCTGCTGCTGTTACTGCTGCTGCTGTTGCTGCTGTAGCTGCTGCTGTTACTGCAGCTGCTCTTGCTGTTGCTGCTGCTGTTACTGCTGCTGCTGTTGTTACTGCTACTGCTGTTGCTTCTGCTGCTGTTGTTGCTGCTGCTGCTGTTACTTGTTCTGCTGATGCTGCTGCTGTTGTTGCTGCTGCTGTTACTGCTGCTGCTGTTGCTGCTGTAGCTGCTGCTGAAGCTGTTGCTGTTGTTGGATCTGCTGCTGTTTCAATTGCCGTTCTAACTCCTGAGGCCGTGCTCCATCCCTTGCTGCTGTTGCTCCATTTGTTGTCAGATAAGTCATCACAGCTCTATTTGCTGCTGAAATAACTGGCACTGTATCTGCTCCTCGCAATGTTGGTCAATCTTTTGTTGCAGTTGTTGCCAATGCTGTTACTGCCTGCTCCCATTGCTGTTGCTGCTACTGTTGCTATTGTTGCTACTGCAGCTGCTATTGCTGCAGCTGCCGTTGCTGCTGTTACTGTTGCTGCTGTTACTGCTGCTGTTGTTACTGCTGCTGCTGTAACCACTGCTGCTGCTGTTACTGCTGCTGCTGTTACTGCAGCTGCTGTTACTGCAGCTGTTACTGCTGCTGTTGTTACTGCTGCTGCTGTTACTGCTGCTGTTGTTACTGCTGCTGCTGCTGTTACTGCTGCTGTTGTTACTGATGTTGTTACTGCTGCTGCTGTTACTGCTGCTGCTGCTGATACTGCTGCTGCTGCTGTTGCTTCTGCTGCTGTTGTTGCTGCTGCTGTTACTTGTTCTGCTGATGCTGCAGCTGCTGTTGCTGCTGCTGTTACTGCTGCTGCTGTTGCTGTTGCTGCTGCTGTTACTGCTGCTGCTGTTGCTGCTGTAGCTGCTGCTGTTACTGCAGCTGCTCTTGCTGTTGCTGCTGCTGTTACTGCTGCTGCTGTTGTTACTGCTGCTGCTGTTGCTTCTGCTGCTGTTGTTGCTGCTGCTGCTGTTACTTGTTCTGCTGATGCTGCTGCTGTTGTTGCTGCTGCTGTTACTGCTGCTGCTGTTGCTGCTGTAGCTGCTGCTGAAGCTGTTGCTGTTGTTGGATCTGCTGCTGTTTCAATTGCCGTCGTAACTCCTGAGGCCGTTGAGGCAGCCTTGCCATCTCCCCGTGATATTGCTAGAGCTGTTGTTGTTGTTGTTGCCACTGCTGATTCTGCTGTTGTCCATGCTGTTACTGTTACTGCTGTTGTTGTGGCTGTTGATGTTGCTGGTGCTGCTGGTGCTGGTGCTACTGCTGTTGTTGCTGTTGCTGCTGTTGCTGCTGCCTCTGTTGTTGGATCTGCTGTAATTGCTGCTGTAAACCCTGCAGTGGTAGAGGCAGCCTCGCTATCTCCCCGCGATATTGCTGCAGCTCTTGCAGCTGTTGCTGCTGATGCTGTTGCTGCTGCTGCTGTTGCTGCTGCCTCTGTTGTTGGATCTGCTGTAATTGCTGCTGATACTGATGTTGCTGCTGCTGCCACTGCTGATGCTGATGTTGCTGCTGTTGTTCTTGTTGAGCAGACTTCCAGTCCTCCAGTGGGTCATAACCCAGTGTGAGGTCCTGTGCATCTTTATGTGCCTCTTTGAACTCCTGCTCGGCTGTAGGAATGACCCACTTCACATCCTGTTCATGAACCAATGTCTCATCCATGATTCGGCATCTAGGGAGAAAGAGAGAAACCGATTTAACTTACTTTTATTTCTGTTGGACTGACCTAAACATGCAGTTGGGCAAACCTCCTAGTCAGCGTCACACATGGCTACTAATGCATAAATGCACCGCACCCATTGTTCATCATGATGCATGAATGCAGCCATGGTGAGTTACTCCCCTGGGCAGTAATACTGCATCAAACCAACCCTGTGGGTCTGATACACCCCTAGAGGGTTAGCAGGATGTTGGTGTATCATGGCAGGCAAAGGGCATGATGCGGCTTTGCATTAGTTGCCGTGAAACGCTTAAAACTCCCACATAAGCTTAGGATTTTCTTCCATTCCTCATTCCACCTGGGGAATTGTTCAAAATAAGGGGTGTTGACTTTTGCTGTCATATGTATGCTTGAGTCATTATTTCCCATTCAATACCTCTGCAGATGTTACAAAAAAACTTCCAAAACATTTGTTAGAAAACATATTTTATTCAAGAGTATCTGCCATTCAGTTTGTAGCTCATGGTAAAATTGTACAAATTGCAATTTGTTATATATTGTGATACCTCTTCAGCATTTTCCATTGTAAGTATTTATATTATATCCAATATACCCAATCTGAGAAACAGCAAGATCAACACTTAAATGTAATAAATACTTGAATAAATGCATCCTCCTATAAACAACTTGGTTATCTATTTGAACAAATATTAAACATTTTAACAGCATGTCCTTTCCACATACAATTGTATATTTACCACTGCCACTTTTGAATTTGTTTAAACTTGAGACCTATTTTTATCTAAGATTCCTGGCCTATAAACTCTACAGGCTCTAGGTTTTTATTCCATATTCCGTAAGCATCATGATGTACCAATTCTGAGTTGGAACATGTACCCACTTGTAGTGCATTAGAGCATCATGCTAACCCATTCAGGAGTGTATCAATCTAGTAGGGTCATCATGATGCACTCTGCACTCATGCATCATGATGCACAATTAATGCATCAGCAGCCCTGTAAGGGTTAACAGGGATACATAAGCAAATGTCCACGACCATGGGATATTTTGTAATACGATGTAAAACATGCCATGGAAGTGGACATTTGCATTTATGTCATGACCTAGGGGGTTATTTTGCTTTTAAATAAAGAAAAACAGCTCAGATCTGTTCAAAATCAAAGATGGCGGACACCCATTGAATACGGACACATTGTATTCAATGCCCCCCATTGAATACGGCGGTTCTAGTACTAATCTATGGTGACGTTCGTATCAGCCATGACATAAACCATGATACCACATATTTAAGGTGACTATCCATGTATGAATCACATCTTCACTTTGAGATAAACCTTTGTGATAGATATAGCCTACACTCTCAGAAATAATATTTGAATGTAGCAGGCATCCTCATAACTCTTAACAGTAAGCTGCCATAATCATCTTGCAGTAAAGCAATGTAGCTTCTACAATGGAGCCCCAGGTGGCAGTGCAGTTAAGCACAGTGTCACAAGGAAATGCCAAAATAATGATAAAATCTCTGGCCATTGTGGGACAGGGAGTTAACTGTTATTTTGACAACATTTTTTCCCAGTGTATGGCTTGATTTAGACCAGCACTAATTCATCCGTAATGTAAATAGACTTCTGTAAGACACACCCTGCATTTGGGAAGGTTCCACAAGGCGAAGTACACCCAATCTTTGCGGATGTTCCCCTTATACACAAGGTACGCTGGTACATTGCTGCCACTGTGCACATTGTCAGACACAATTAACCAATATTGTCATATTTTGAGTACAGACGTTTGAATGCCAATTTTCTGTTGAAAATCTACATGGATTCGTACATGTCTAGGGAAACCACTGAAAAACTATAGAAGCTCAGTTGTACCCAAGGGACAATACACCAACTGCTTGTAATTATAAGGTATTGTCCTATAACAGACAATTGCCATAACATACATGAAATCATTATGATAATTACTCCTCTTTTGAGTTTTTTTATTTATTGTATTTTTTTTCTTTTCATATATATATATATATATATATATATATATATATATATATATATATATATTTACCATGAGCAAACAGAAGCCTTACTTGGCTTTTTTCAAGGTAGCCTGACATACATCTAATATCTTTATGCTGTGTCTCATCTTATTATCTCTGCAAGCTGTAAGCTATTGTCTACATTGCACATAGGTATATGGTTATTCACATCTCCTACCAAAGACAAGGACTCTCAATATTGACATAAACCCTTTAGTTAATCATGATGATGAAAATGTAATGCTTGATTGTGAGTCATAGTTAGCCAATGCTAAGTTCACAGGTACCTAGTGAGTATATGACTTGGATATGTTTTTTAATGTGATTGTTCAACTGTCCTACCTGCTTCCAATAAGTGTCTTGATATCTCACATCTATATGTAGCTGGTGTATAGCGAGATCAATTATCAGCTAATGAAATGATTAACTATTCACTGTGGGCGACTGCTGGTAACCAGCTGGAGTCATGGCGGTGGCCATTGGACAATCCGCTACCTTGGTATAGGGCCAGGTTAAAATGCCCCAAAGCCTCCAAATGCTGGTGGGGGTATAGGTGCAGGAGTGGGAGCAGACTTCCAGTCCTCCAGTGGGTCATAACCTAGTGTCAGGTCCTGTGCCTCTTTATGTGCCTCTTTGAACTCCTGCTCGGCTGTAGGAATGACCCGCGTCACATCCTGTTCATGGACCAGTGTCTCATCCAGGATCCGGCATCTGGAGCAATTAGAAAGTTTTATAACAGCATTTTCTCTGCATTTCACCAGTTTTATTTGGTACAGTTGTGCACAGATTACAACCAGTGGGCCATAGCCAAAAGCCCAGTTTGACTGTTCTATTGTGGGAATGATCTTAACCAGAGTCCACCCACCAACCGACACCTTGTCACTTATCATATACATCTGTAGCCAAGGAAAGATGTGTTTAATAGGTTTTCAATATGACGAGGCATGTGCAGCTAGTCCGGGATGGAGGAAAAGCACTACAGGAACTTTGCCAAGAGCAGGACATGCTCCAGGCAGCATCGGTTCGGGGACATGTGCATCCAGTCCAGGGTGGATGGCAGCTTCTAAAGGGACTGCGCCTGGTCAAGGGAATGCTAAGGGCAGCATTTGCTTAGTGTGGTATCAGGGTCAATTCTTCAAATAGAACATAACCTTGAGTCTATAGCCAAGGAAAGATGTGTGCAATTAGGTTTTGATACTGCATGACATGTGCAGCTAGTTCAGGGACTGCGCCTGGTGCAGGAAAGGGCAGCATGGGCTCAGTATATGTGAAGTTTCCAATTTACAAGTGGATCATAGTCTAAGGCCAGCTCCCCAAACTGCCTTTCTGTGTGAGTCTGCTTAAATTCCTGCTCGGCCTTTGGAATGACCTTGGAGAGTTCTTGCTCATGTATCAATATCTCGTTCGTCTCTCTACACCTGTGGGTAAGAAGGAAGGTAAATCTAAATGAGCGAATCGGTATACTCGGTCAGAGTGCACATGGGAAGGCTGTAACTTTATGGCATCCTCTTATACCTCTTGCCTCTGTGAAGGCAACTGTCACCTGAAATCTGCAGTTTACATACTCCAGGTGGCCAGAGGTGGTTCAGCATAATAGCTATAGCTCGATGCAGCAAATTGGGAACCTGAGTGCTTTTTTTCTTTTAAAGGCAGCTGTATAGGTAAAAATTGCTAAAATGTCTGTGTTCTCGGGACCTTTGCACATATTGTGCATAAGACAAGTCTTGTGTATGATTTTATCCCGAAAATCACATCCATATATCAAATTGTAGTGATTTGGCATGCAGTATTCCCTGATCATACAGGCCAGTCCGGACGAAATGCCCTCCGTATGGCCGATACATGATTTACGTGCAGCGTATGTTTACTCATAAATGTTGGCTTCATCATTTTCAAGATTACTACTTTAAATCTTATAAAGTATGAACAGTTCCATGGTGCAAGGGCCTCTTGTCTCAGCTAATTCTTATCACAGAATAATATTTTGATAGTTCATAGAAAAGCATACTGAAATGTCTTTATAGCTGGGGACCATCCTATGCAGCTACAGCTCCCCTTGCCCAATCCAGGGGCGTGGGAAGCAGTTTCAGAGTGGGTGGGAAGCAGTTTCAGAGTGGGTGGGACTAGGGGGGTTTTCTATAATTTTTGACCTCCCTTTGTTTGACCTTTTAGTTTTGACCTTTTGAGGAGTTGGCCACAAGTGGGGGGGGGGACATGCCCCCCCTGTCCCCCCTGCTTTCCACGCCCATGCAATCTCAGAGCTACTCTAGGGTAAAGACAAGAACATTCTAGGAATCTGGTCTTGTATATACATTATCGGGCCCGTACAATTGAGGTATTTCTATATTATGTCTGCCAACATAAAAGCCCTACGGCAGCTACCAGACTTGAACTACTTAACCAAAAATGCCCATATGCCAATGATGACTCATGGTGCTGGTCAAGTAGGGGTCAGCTTGCACCTTGTCGCAATGAACTCTCGGCCATTGGGCCAGGGGCTAAATACACAAAATAAATCGATTACGACTTAAGATGAACATGGTCCCTGTCTAAGACTACGGTTAAAAAAACACAATGTGAAACAGTTATCATAATACCTCGCATATAAGGTGCACCCCACATATAAGACGCATGCATACTTCAAAGATCCGCTAAAGGAATTTAAAATGAAACTTTTGTTCTAATCAATGGATTTTCAAAATTCGAAAACCTATGGGTAGCCCAATGTTTCCCAATGGCCTAAAACCACATTTGAATCTATGGGAGACTCTGGGATGATTTTTCCTTTGATTTGTTTCTCATCCTATAAGGTGCACCAGAGGCTTATCCTTGCATACAATGTGCACCTTATACGTGGGTTATCACACTACTTAATGTATGTTAATGCACAATACCCACCTTTCATTTTCATTGTTGTAGTGGCCATAGCCTGTATCCAGTTGCTGGCCGCATACATAACACATGACACTGTTGCAGTTCGGACATACCATCCGGTTACAGCCACCCGCTTTCACAAACCTCTGCTTGCACTTAAAACACTTCCGGATAATGGCCTCCGCCATTTGGTTTTCAATATGTTGTCTGAACTTGGTTTTAGCCGAGGCCCTCTGTTCACATGTAAAGGGAGGGTGTGCCTTGTCCTGGCAAAACCTGTGAAGGAAAATTAGAATATATCAGAAAATAGTGACACAGGCTCAAAGGGCTAAGGATCATATCATGCTCCTTGGTCATCATGGTGCATTATTATTATTATTATTTATTTCAACGGGTTCGTCCCAAGGGGACGTTTTTCCACCCGCCGTTTGGCGAGGTAAGTACAATATAGCGGTGATTCGAGATATGAATACAAACAATCATGTACATAGCAGTGAGAAGATATGACCTGATTAACCGAGGTGTGACCAGTTGATTAATTAAATCTGCAAATGGAACAAATGTTCTCCTATAATTAATACAAATAATAGGACAATAATCACTACTCTCTAATATCGTTTTGGAGATGAGAATGAAGAAAACAGAACAAAGACAAGATCATACAAGAAACATCATAAGTGCATGTAAGATTACAAGTGTTCATAAGTGGGCCACATGGGGAGGGCCACCATATCTATATTTCAGTTAATTCATAGGTTTTTTATGATGTCAAGGCCGAGTATAGCATTTTTAAAACGCCTCTTAGTGGGAAGCCTTTGGGTTGTGCTGTCTAGCTGGTCCCACATTTTCACTCCCCTGTAGTATGCAGAGCGTTGAAACAAGGTGGTTCTGGCTCTTCGAATATTAAATTTCAATTTCAGGTCACCTCTGGTTCTTACCCGCTCACGCTCAATGGTTTCCCCCTTTTGAGATTTTTTCCACATTATGGTTAGCAATTGTATAGCACGCCTTTTCTCAAGACTGTCTACCTTACATTGTGTGTGAAGATTCTTAACACTGATCTGTCTAACGCCAGTTTGACAGCATATTCGTAGAGCTTGGTTCTGCATGCGCTGTAGTTTATTAAGCTCTACTGTTTGGCCACATCCGGTATAGAAGGAACAGTATTCCAGAGTGGGTGTTAGCATAGCCTTATATACTCTAATACAGGTGTTTTGTGACATACATTTACGTAATTTACTCAACTTAAACAATTTACTACCGAATTGTTTCTTCAATTTGGTGATATGTGGGGTTATGGTAAATTTCCCATCCAACTCAACACCCAAGTATGGGTAACTCTTACACACTGGCAGTATGTCATTGCCCAATCTAAGAACTGGGTCAGCGAGGCGGTCTATTTTATTCTTGGCCCCATAAAGCATACACATACTCTTATTAGTGTTGACAGTCATATAATTTCTGCCACACCAGGAATGGATTCTGGTCAGGTCCTGCTGTAAAAGGTCAACTGCATCATTGCATATGGGTTTCGATACATAGAGGACCACATCGTCCGCATAAAGTGTAAATTTACAATTATGAATAACTTCAGTTATATCATTAATGAAAGCGACAAATAAAAGAGGGCCTAAAATAGACCCCTGGGGTACGCCAAATTTCACTGGTTTCGATGCAGAGATGACTCCGTTGGCTATGGTTTGGATTGATCGATGGGCCAGATATGCTGTGAGCCATTTCTTAAGACAGCCTTTAATGTTTAATCGGTTGATTTTGGATATGAGGGTAGGGTGATGAACACAGTCAAATGCTTTGCAGAAATCGATGAAGCAAGTGGCAGTAATAAGGCCCTCATCTCTGGCCTCAAATAGGTCCTTTACAACATTAAAAACTGCATCGCTGGTACCACGGTTCGGGCGAAACCCAAACTGCATTGCAGACAAGATATTTTCATTCTCTAGGTGGTCACTTAAAGCTTTGTGTATAATCTTTTCCAGGAGTTTCCCAGGCAGTGGTAGCAGGGTGATGGGGCGCCAGTTTTTTACATTTTTTATATTACCTTTTTTGGGAATAGGGACCAGAAGTCCTTTTGACCATGATAGTGGGAAGACTCCCAGTTTTACAGAGTTATTCAGGATCGTGGTTAGCTCTGGTACGAGTACCAATAGGGCATCTTTTAGCACTCTACTGTTTATTCCTGTTATACCACTTGACTTATCTATACTTATCTTGCGGACAAGATTTAAGACTATGTCATTGCTTATCATCTCATTCAGCTCTAGATCATTGATGTCATCTGGGTACACAGGGTCAGCATATTGGAGGCCAGAGTGAGGCATTTTACTGAAGAGATCCTGACCAATGTTGGAAAAGTAATCATTGATATATTCAGCTGTCATGTGTGAGGGTATGACTTGACCAGTGAGGTCACTTTCTAGCTGGATGTTAAGATTCTTAGTGACAGGATTAACCAGAGAGTTGACTTCACGCCAGAATCCAGCCGGGTCATTACATAGATCATCCAGCAGGTGTAGCACAAACTGGCTTTGAGCATATTCCAACTGTCTGTGATTACGATTTCTGAGCCCACGTACCCTTCTAAGGATAGCCCTGTCTCCCGTTCTTTTCCATTCCGCCAGTAACTCATCCCTAAGATTAATCAATTCAATTATTTCTTCTGTAATCCAGGGCTCAGATTTCTTTTTTATGTTGAAATCTTTATAAATGCTATGAATGCTATCCATAAATGCTATGAATGCTATCCATAAATTGACTTGCTCGGACTTTATTCACCACAGGATCAGAATAATGAACCACTTCATTAATGCATCATGCCACCCAAATGGGCATGATGCATTAATACAATGGCGGCCCTTTGATAACAGTAATCATGATCATCAATGATCAAAATACAATTGAACACATAACATTGCATATCATGACAGAACGAATTCTGGGGGTCATTTCATAGAGTACTACAATCACACATAGCACCACGACTACAAGTTCAAATGCTATTTATACGGCAATGTTGGTACGATTTGAAGGGAGCATTCATAGTAACACACTACAGATACATGATTAAGGAGTAAGTTATTTTCCCTTTTTTCCTGGTTCAGACTCTAAATATGGAACTCTGTTTATTTCGATGATGGACAGAAAGGATAGCTCTGTATTTACAGTCTATACAAAAACTTTTCTCCTCACAGACCATTTGGTCCCACAGATTTAATCATTCTGCTGGCCCGGATTGATCTTGGCAGGACCGAACACCTCAAGATTATTAGGAAGGAAAATCCAAGGTCCCAATAATACAGCAAGACATTCGGTCCTGTAGTCTGGCAATGTCCATGGGCCCGGCAGCAATTTTGCAGGGAAAAGCATGTGTCCAGTGAGTTTTAGTATTGACTCCAGTTATAAGCAATGCCCCTACCTGCAGGTTGTAGCCAGGCAGTGTGGGTTTTCACACTGGAGCACTGCTCCTCTGTCCTCCTCAGGGTACACTACAGCATAGCTACAGCTAGGACAGGAGTGCAGGCCAGGTACCTCAGCCCTCCTTACCTCCTCCTGTTGGACCCTGGCCTCCACGGTCCGGTACAGGCTGGGGGGCAGGGCCTGGGACAGGATGTGAAGGTCATAGTGCTGGGGGCACTCCAGGTGCAGGCAGGGGAACAAGGATAGGCCCTGACCAACCTGAGTGACAAGTAGAAGGTGATATGTTTTGATATGATTTCCATCTTCAGGTTTTATGTTTCAAGGAGATGGGTCAGTATGGGAAACAAAAGAAAAAGAAATCTAAACTTTAAGTGCTGTTGTCTGCCCGCTGGTAATTCTATAAGAAGGTTTACGAGGGCAGGATGCATCGATACCTTAGTTTATCTTTGAAAATCACTAATGCAGGGGAGCATCATGCTCATGATGCATGAATGTGGCCCTTTTCCTATAAAATTTACCTTTTTTAGCAACATGTGGCCCTTTTCCTGTGAAATTTACCTCTTTTTTAAAGCAACATGTGGCCCTTTTCCTATACAATTTACCCCTTTTATAGCAACATGTGGCCCTTTTCCTGTAAAATTTACCCTTTTTAGCAACATGTGGCCCTTTTCCTGTAAAAATTACCTTTTTAGCAACATGTGGCCCTTTCCCTGTAAATTTTACTTTTTTTTTTAGCAACCTGTGGCCCTTTCCTGTAAAATTTACCCTTTTTAGCAACATGTGGCCCTTTTCCTGTAAAATCTACCTTTTTAGCAACATGTGACCCTTTTCCTGTAAAATTTACCCTCTTTTTTTAGCAACATGTGGCCCTTTTCCTGTAGAATTTACCCTTTTTTTTAGCAACATGTGGCCCTTTTCCTCTAAAATTTACCTTTTTTAACCAAGATGTGGCCCTTTTCCTGTAAAAATTTACCTTTTTTAGTAACTATGGAACTTTGAAAAGCTCTCCTGACCGTAACCATTGGAATATCGGCATATTTTCAAAACGCTTCAAGGTAAGTGTCCAATCATCAGAGCTGATAATCATGGTGAATTACCAGCCCATAATTCCATTTAATGAATAAGAAGCTAAAAAAAAGAATGTTTTTGTTCCACTTTCATTCAATGCAACGTTTTATAAATTGGAATCTATTTGAAGGAGACTTCAATTCTGGTCATATTTATGTATATTCCATACAATCTTAAACATAAATGTGACAAATAATGCACAAAGATGCACAAAGATGCTACCTCAAAAAGGATTTTAATGGGTTTACATAACGTACTTGGATGAACCTACCTGTTCCTTCACAGAGAGGTGTATACAGGAGTTACAGTATTGATGACCTGAGGGGCAGGCTAACATATCCTCCTGTAGGTAGGTGTCTACACACACACCACACTCCTCCAGGGTGCCCAGCGACTTAGCCTTCATGTACCGCAGTGTCTTACTCGCCTCCTGCCGCTCTTTGTATTCTGATATTAAAAGATAAATTGGTATTTTTAGGGAGTACCATAAACTCCTGCATATAATGCTACTTTTAGAACCTCCCAGAGGATGTGGCGTGTCGTATAGGTGGGGTGTTTTTTACTATAGAACAACACTAAACTCTAAAAAATCAAGCATGGGGTGCGCCTTATAGCATTCTCCTCAATATATGGTGTGCCTTATTTGTGAGGTGTGTCTTACATTTGGGAGATTACATTTGGGAGATTAAGGCAGTAGTTTTCTACCAACAGAGGGGTTGGATGTATGTGCTTACACTCTAAAAGATTCTCTACCCCTCTCCAGTCTATTCCTAATATATCAGGCTACATGAACTTATGATATTAACCAACCTTACAAGAGTGGTTTAAAGGAACTCTATACAGTGTCTTTACACTCATCCTAATTATCCCTCATGATGAAAGTTTCATCAATATAACAAAAACAAAAGTGACAAAGTGTTCTTGCGATGTAGCAAACAGTGGCCTCAATGCCAGTGCCAGCTCATTGGGCAGACATGTGAACTGGTACAGTGCCCCTGAGAAGTCTTTTGTGTTCCTCTGTTATGGGGATAGAATAATGAGCGTCAGACAAACCTAGCGATGCCAAATAGATCTGTACCATATCCAAAGCTGTCTGGCAACTTTCCATTTTAAAGGCTTTGTAATCTACAGAGTCGTCGGGCTCTGAGAGGTCCATTAAGCAAATTGTCGAGTTCTTTTCCCCAACACTCATGATGCCCAGAAATTTCTTTTTTGAAAATATTCAGAAGACCTGTTAGTTACGAAACAGGAGTACAGGAAAAATAAAGAAACTGTCAATTTATATGTAAAATGAAATTTTGAAGGCCTGTGGGCCCATTCAACCTACCCTGTATCTCAGGTTGTTTCTCGATATAGAGGCTGTCCCACGTAAACTCAGGACATGTCTCGTCTGGGGCGGCTAGTGGTTCTGTACGCGGTTTCAGTAGATACGTCCCACGACGTCCATGGGCTCGCGGACCTTTAATGAAAAAGATATAGGTTAAAACCAAGCTTACTATGCTATATTGGAAGACACTTCACTGGACATACAACTGTGCTACCCCCTTACTTTTACACTTTCTCTTTGAGAAGTAATCCTCAGGTAATTCATTGCCTCTCATAGAAGCTATGAGCTTAGTATCATTTAGCCTTTTTCACTGCTCTAGACATGTACTGCATGAAACTTGGAATTTAAGTGGTAGATAAACACCGAGTTTGGTCACTGTATTCGCTATATAGACAACAGGCTGTCATACAGCCTGTT
Source organism: Acholoe squamosa (assembly GCA_949317995.1). Taxonomy (NCBI): domain Eukaryota; kingdom Metazoa; phylum Annelida; class Polychaeta; order Phyllodocida; family Polynoidae; genus Acholoe; species Acholoe squamosa. The sequence goes on along the minus strand of OX439036.1, from coordinate 6,948,361 downwards.
GTCTATATACTGGCTACACTGCCCAATGAGGTGTTTATCTCACTTATGCCACACTTGTCACCCACTCAAAACCATTCACAAGCTGGATACTGGGGGAGTGTGCATGTGCTCAGTGGACCACATCAACTTACAGCAGCTATACGCAATATATTACCTGTGCTTTTCCATTGTCTTTCCACCCAAGTGAGGTATAAGCACACATACAAGGCAATTGAAAATCATGAAAATATCATGCTAATTCAGAGTAATGCGAATGAACGCTTGTATTCTTTCCTTGTGGGTAAAGTCATAAGTGTCCAAAGAGACCCTGCCGCTTAAACATGGCATAGCGGTAACTACCATAAAGTGTCACATTTAAGGTACAGCGTATAGACCCATTCAGAGCCAAAAGGTTCAGTGGAGGTGGGGGAGATGGGGCACCCAAAACCTCCCCAATATTTCCCCAAGGCAAACAGGGCATTTGGAAGGCACATTAGGGTCATAGCTGTACATGGGTTTTCAAATTTTGAAAATCCATTCAATAGAAAATAAGTCATGTCAATTTAATTTTTTTTGAGCAGGTTCACAAAGTCAGGGGGCGTCCTATATGCAAAGATTTACAGTAGAAAAAAAAAACACTCACGGTGCTGCCTCCTATCGTCCTCAGCCTTTAGCTGGCTATAAGATGCAGTGACATCCGGGTGTTTGTCAATGACCCTCTTTATGTAAGGTACCGGGAGGTAGAGGCACCGGTTACTGAGGTACGCCAAGGCCTGCTTCTTATACACCACATTACGTCCTTCTGCTGTACGCTTACGGCTCTGCTGCATGAGGCCCTCTGTGTCCGAGTACCTACAAGGTATATAAAGGACTCTAAGGACTCCTGGATGTAACATTGGACATACAGATTTAAGTCACATGGGAATTTGTTAAAATTGACATGTGACATGAGGGCCCCATCCAGGACCCCTCATATGTATTCTTACCTCTTAATGAGCAACTCAATGCTAGGTTCCCTGAGCAACTCGGCCTTCTGCTGCTCAACATTGTTCCGCTGTAAGCGCTCCTTTAGGGTGGGGTACCCACCTCCGGCAAGGTCTTGGTATACCTACGGTATCGGCAAAATATCATATGCATTGAGAATAGTATTAGAAATACTGCTCAGTGTATGGCTGCTACGAGCACTCTTGGGATGCCTATCCTCCCAAAAAAGCTCCTGGTATAACTGGAGTATTTATAAGAGTGTGCACTTTGGTATGGGGAATATAGCACATTAAAAAGGACCTGGTGTACCTGAAGTATGGGCATATAGCACATTAATTAGGACCTTGTGTATTAGAGTATGGGGAATATAGCACATTAATAAGGACCTGGTGTACCTGGAGTATGGGGAATATAGTACATTAATAAGGTCCTGGTGTACCTGGAGTATGGGGAATATAGTACATTAATTAGGACCTTGTGTACTAGAGTATGGGGAATATAGCACATTAGTAAGGACCTTCTGTACTAGAGTATGGGGAATATTGCATATTAATAAGGACCTGGTGTACCTAGAGTATGGGGAATATAGCACATTGATAAGGTCCTGGTGTACCTGGAGTATGGGGAATATAGCACATTGATAAGGTCCTGGTGTACCTGGAGTATGGGGAATATAGTACATTAATTAGGACCTGGTGTACCTGGAGTATGGGGAATATAGCACATTGATAAGGTCCTGGTGTACCTGGAGTATGGGGAATATAGTACATTAATTAGGACCTGGTGTACCTGGAGTATAGGGAATATCATGTTTATAGCCAAGATGGTGCTGTCATAATCACAGTGTTACAGTCATAGCAGCCCGGCATAGCAGTGAATAAATGATAACATGGACCATAGGTAATGATTTATAGTATGATGCATTAGTGTAGCCCTGGCGAGTTACTCACATGGGCTGCATTCAGGCATCATAATAACTGATGGGCATGATGCATTAATGCATCAGCAGCCCCTAAAGGGTTAAGATAAGTTAAGTTATGGTACATACCGTTTCTACCCTGTTAGGGTCCCCTGTGAGCAGCTCCAGTTTGGTCCTCACGTGTTCAGGGTCACAGTCTCCAAATGTACAGAGCAGCTCGTTCACCTCATTCTCCAACCGCTCACTAGGTGTCAGCACCCGCTTACCGCTGTCACCACCCGATCTGGTGCACCGAGCTGCTCAAGGGATAATGTGTGTATCATATTATAAATCACATATCAAAGGATCTACAGAAATATTCATTTTCTGTACAAATTAGAATTAGATGAAACAGACTTTTATTTTGTGTTATGATGCCTGGAGATCCTGCTGGGAAATTTGCCATGACTGAATAAAAATAAATCTGACCATTTTTTATCTCCCCCTTTGTCATGTCTTTTTTTCCTTTTTGCCAATTTTGCAATGCTGAATATATATGGAAAATTATTCCTGTCATGCCAGGCCTGACAACCCAACCCCACTCCCCCCACAGCATGACGTCATTTATGGATGGCCCCGGCACTTAAAGAAGTTTAGGGGGTCCTCCACAAATGACGTCACACAGGAGGGGCGAGCTGGGGGGTCCAGGCTACAATTCTATAGTAAAATCATGCAGGGGGGGGGGGGCTTAAAAATGCTCAAAAAGGCATGACATCATTTGTAGATGGTCCCTATAGTAGTAAGGTCCCTTATGAGATCAGGCTCGCCCCCTCCAGCCCGACAGAGTACGACCTGGCGTCAGACCTTCATCTGGGTAGATCGTCGCCCAGGAGGCAAAACTCACTCCCAAAGCAGGTGTTTAACTAGTGAAGTGACCCAAACTCAGCTTGAAGAATGAATACAGATCTCAGATCAATCAGATTCTTATCTAGATCAAAGGGATCAAATGTAGAGGTGATCCCAGGCTATTGAACTGGTATCAAGAGCCGCCGGCCGAGGCTGTTATGAAATAGATGGTAAAAATGTATGAGGGCTAATGAATGATTTATGACCTAACCTGCTGCATCACCATGTTGTTTCTGCTGTTCCAGTGACACACGTCTCCTTTTGGACGTGCTGGGGCCTGGACTGGGCTCTCCTCCTCTCCCTACTGCTCCAGCTGCTGCTGATGCTGCCCTCTTGCGGCTCCTGGTTGTCACTCTGCCACCCTCCTGGTCCCCCAGGGTCTGGTTTTGTCCCCCTGGAGGAAGATCCACCCTGCCTCCAGGTGTGTCTACCACACCTACACCTCCAGGTGTTGTATTACCTGCAGCTCTAGTAGCCCCAAGACGAGGCCTCTTGACAGGTGGTGGTCCATTTTTTCTGCTACCACGTGAAGATTTCTTTGGGGTGGTCTTCTTCTTACCTATAGTCTTCTTCATGGTGCCTAATAAGAAAAAAGTGATTATTTAAGACTGGATTATAGAACACTCAATGTCCTACTGAAGTTGAAGTTTCAAAAGTTTATTGGCCATAAAACTTATAATAAAGATATTTTTCAGTTTACAATATATACATATAACAAAAACAGTTTTGTGGGTGATATGCAAGAGGGAAAAAACAGACAATATTGGATACCAAGTCTGATTTCAATGGTTTCCATGAGCTGTAGTTGTACATTATCTATAATCTTAGTTATAGTACTTATAGCACATATATAAGTGTGGTAGTTACATTGTCAACGGACGGTTACATGTGGTGAAGTGAATGTACACGGAATCCAGGGAAGTTCAGTTGATCCTTTTATTGCATAGCTGACATGAGTGTTTCATAAAGGTGGTAACAATGATAACACTCGCCAAGATCTAAGCTCTGCCTCTGATCCTATAGCTCAACCTGTCGTAGGTCCTAGGTATAGGTGTAAGGTGTAAGTTGGGAGAGATGAGCTTATGATGGAATAGCTCAGAATAGATGCTTGGAATAGATAGCTTAGAAGAGATGACTGGGAGCTGCTCAAGCTACCTTATATACTGAGGGCATGAGCAGCTCACAGTGTTGTGAAATGTTCTGTACATGTGGCTCAATAGAATAGTGACACATGTCATAAGGAGAGAGTGCCACCTGTGGGTAGATTATGTTAATGAGGACTGAGAGGAGATTGTGAAATATCCTCTCATTCCAAATATGGTACCACAGGTGGATCGCACTTCCTCCAGTCACACTGTGTATGAGTAGATAAGGTTGGAATGTTGTTACATCCTTGTACCTTATGTCACAGAGTGTCATGGAGGAAGTGTGTTTGTGATGAGTAATAGATCCTGGTTCCTGTTGGGGAATGCAGGAGATTGTTGAGTGTAGATCATGGGCAGAGCTCAGGTTTTATATGGCGAAGAATTTAGTAAATATGAAAAATAATTATAATACCCAGAATGGTCCATTGACAAATCCCCACATTCCTACTCGTCTCTGCACGAGTGTAAAGGGAGAAAAATAAGCAGGAAAATAAGGCTTTGCCAAGTCCATTGACAATTATTGGTATTATGATACAAATACAGGATTTGGTGAAAAGCTGATTTGTCGACATCATATGTGGTATAAAAAAAGGTTTCTTTTATGGAATTACAGAAATACAGTTTGTGTGGATCAACTGACTTAATCTATGTACACAGGTTATAAATGCAGGGTTATGTAAATGCCTAAAATATATATGTACCGGTTTGTTATTGTGGGAAAATAAAAATTTTCCTGGTTTGATAACATGTTGGTTTCCATACATTAATATGCAACGAAAATATATCCAGATGAAAATTAACCAAGTTTGGTGATTCTTGGTACTGTGGGGCCAACAATCAACACAAGGGTGATGAGTTTTTGGCCCCACACTACCGAGGCTTATAGCCGAAGTTGTGTAGGGTCTGCTACACAGTCGGGTACAAAGTATAAGTCTAGGTGGTATACAGTGGTGCTGTTGACTAGAAACATGGGAATTTTCACGAGAATATACAAAAATGGGATATCTGCAACCTGTTGCTTAGGGATAACTAATTTGACTAAAACTCATAAATACATGTCATAGTTGAGCTTGAAAAACTGTGGTAAAGGTGATGAATTTTATAGCACCTAGAGAGGCAAGCCAGAAGGGTATTTTGGTGTGTCTCTCATAAAATTCATCCAAAATTATAAATTAATGTCACAATTGTGTCTCAGAAATTTGGGTTTAAAATATGGTTATACAAAAATTGGTTTTGAAAAAGTGTCTATTGGTGTCTCTTGAAATGTCAATTTGGGTGCTGTCGGGAAATAGGCTTTGATGTCCTTATGGTGATATTGTCATTTTGCGGCCTGAAAGGTGCCATGGCGAGCTACTGGTTATAATTTGCCATGTTGTTTTGGTGTTGCTTGGTTCCGAACTTGGTGGTACTGGTTCTTTCCTCTTGGGTTTGGCCTCTGGCGTTGAAGGAGACGACGTCTGTTGGTGGTAGGCCTGTTGAGGAAACAGCAGGGAGAGGAAACAATTCATCGACCCATAGTTTGTCTGTTATGGGTTGCAGACAGGCCATGGTCAATACAGAAAAAGGACGTGAGATCAATATCATTTTGTCAACGTACAAAACCTAAGTACAGAGCTCGATTGATTTATTTGGCTTAGCGCGGGTCCTGTATCCATGGACGCTAAGGTTAGTTTATCTAAATTCCACCAGGTGGTGGTAGCGAGCTGGCGCTGCACCATAATGGCGAGAATCAGATAAGTTATGGGGTTTAATACAGGTATGACCTGCTCAGGCCCACTCCTACTTGTCTCAAATATCCTGAAAAGAACTCTGTTGATGCTGATTGGAGGGAAATTCAAATTTTTGGGCCGAAAAAATGGGGGGGGGCGAGAAAGAGAAGAAAAAAAAAATTTCTTTCCTGTGTCGCCAAAATTTTGATCCGGGCTGCTATAAAAGGGGGGTTGCGTGATGTCATAATGTTACATAACTAGAGATGGAGGTGTACGAGGTCGAGCTCGTCATGCCCAACGGCACGATCTTGCACATAACCATTACTATGTCGGGTGGATTGTAAGTATTTTTGAACTCAAAAAGGCGTGATTTTTGAATTTATGATAATTTTGAGGGTCGAGGCTTGGGGCATTTTGATCTAATTCCTTTTTGATTGTATTTCAGCATAACACAGATTCAGTGGACCATAGTCCCTCCGGGCAGGATGCCCAATGGGTACTGAGGTAAGTTCGATTTGAGCAAGTTGAAGTTTGAACATGTGCTAATGTTGTTGTTGTGGTAGAGATGCCACGTGCGGATGTCACATGACCGATGGTAGTCATGGTGACGGCCGTGACGTCTGTCAGTTTCGGTAATTAAAACGAAACCAAGATGGCGCCGGGCTGCCGCGTATGGCGCGAAAGTTGCGGGTCAGACGTTGCAGCCGGTGCCAATACTGATGAACATTAGTGTAGGCTGGTCTATTGTGTTAGTTAGGCTTAGCTTTGGCTATGATGTTGTTTTAGCTCATTATGTGTGATGATGGCTGTGTGTGGATGTGTTTTGGATGGGGTTTAGTGTGGGGCGGGGGGGGGGGAGGGGGGATGAAGGGTAGGCTAGATGGGGGGGGGCGATCCCCACATAAGCGTCTTTGCGGCGTATGTGTAACGGTTACCTGCCATCCCCACATAAGTGTGATGGTATCTTCCAAACGCTACTGGCATTTGGGTATGACCTTGGGACGGTCCTAAGTTATATGATTGTGGGGGTGGCCGGCAGTCGCTGAGGTGGGACGGTGGTCTCCGTCATAAACCGAAATCGGCCATGTTGGGATGGTGAGTCGAAATTTTACCTACCATAGACTATGTATGTGGCCCTCTCAGCCAGGTTGAGTTTAGACATATACAGATAGTTGGGCTTCTGGGCTTCTTGGGGTTTAGCAGAGACCCATATGCTTTGCCGCCGTTTGGGCCTGAGCCTTCTATCTGGTATGCTCTCCTGGATCGGGGGACGATGCCGTGGCTAAAACTTCGCCGAGCATCCACTATTACAGCGTGGGGACACCTGTTCTATAAATAGAATGGGTGATTCCCCCATTGTTATGGTTACGGGTATACTGACAGAAACGGTTTGTTTTGATTCTGCCAGTGCACATGTACTCTACTGTAATAGTGATCCATACAAATTTTGATTTGGGTGGGAAAATAGGGCTTGGGTCGTTAAGTGGGGGGGGTGGGGCTTGGTTTTGTGTGAAAGAGAAGGGTGGGGTGTGGGGCGCAATGAATTTTTGGGAATTTTGGGTTGGAAAGATGAAAAGTCTAATGCAAAATTTTGGGGGGTCTGTTGTTTGGGGTGTGTTTCTAATAGGACACTGATAGGCACAATTTCTAAATAGACTAGCTTAATCTATGGCTAGTAATTGATGTATTTTTACCCTGACTTTTTGTAAGAGGTTTAGTGACTAGTGAGCTAAGATGGTTCAATACAGTGGTGGGGGCGTTTGGCATGATAACAGTGAACAGCTTGCCAAACAGATCCGCGGCCTTGCTCTTATTTGCCATGTGGGCCTGGAAGGCTATGGATGGGCCACCTTGGGTTGAATCCATATGATTTTGGTGCCTTAAGGCTTTAAAAATTAGTATTATAGATGGGTTGTGTGTGGGGAGGGTGGGGTGGGTGGGGTGTTGCCAAAAGGTTGATAAGTAAGATCTAAAGTGGTCAGGCCGTCATAGAAAGGCATGAGCTGGACTGCGAATTCAACTATCACATTTTACAAAGCACTCTGGGCGCACACTACCATTGGCATGTAATGGGTATCTGGGTAACATGATGGCATAATCCATCATTGTCATGCTAGAACGATTGATGACGCTACTAATGGACACATAAGACTAAAACCTACCTGGGCTGGTTGCATGGCAGCTTCGGCATTTGGCCCTGTGGTCTCCGGATACTTGCTCCATATGGTAACTGGGTTTGGTAAGTTTGGTATATTGTTTGGGAAGTGGGAAAAATGGGGGTAGGGTGAGGCTTATAAGCACTTCATGAGGTTGGCTAATTCCTCATTACATGCCTCCCGATGAGGTATGTCTCACCCATATATGGCACGGGGCCTAGCTATTGGTTGGTTTGCATACACTCGTACATTGTGATATGCAAATTTGATGGGCCTTCTAGAGGGGCGTGGATGATCATTGGGTGATCTGAATATTGTAGTTATAATGGGGGGGTTGATGGTTGTGGTGCTGAGATTAGTCAGCTTGTGGGGGTGCACTTGTTCCTGTTATGATAACACAGCAGGGAACTGTGCTGAATTATTTGATTAAGTGTCTCACCAAACATTCCAGTACCAATGGTAAACAGAGGTATAAACACAGATCAGGATGCTAGAGAACTGCGCTCCTACAGTAGGCCGTCATTTGGTAATACTTTAAGGTATAGAGGAGCCCTGAGCTTGTAACAAACTGGCGCATGCATGCCCCAATTTAATGGGACACAAACCGAGCGTACGCTGTGACCGTGGGTAATTTATGTGGCGTGCCAACCAGATCATCCAGTTTACGGCAGCCTGAGCCTTCAGAAAATTAAATAAAATTTTTGGCAATGTCACCCACTTAGTTTTAGTACTAAGGTTTTGATGTGTTGGAGGGAATAATTGGAATTTTGTGGAAAAATATAACATAAAAAAAAAGGTGAATTTGGTGGTTCTAATGAGTACTCTCCATTGAAATAAGATATGGGAAATGGAGAGGGAACATCTATTACACGAAGAAAATATGCCTATGGTGTCTAAGTGGTTCTATGTATGTCTGTTTCAAGGGTGGTAAGAAGGTTACCATGGTTGGGTTTGTTAGGAATAATAGATTGGGTATTAGGGCTGGGGTGGGGGGATGGCGGAGCGGGCGGGGGGCAATGCCTATACTCTGACTATAGACATTGTAGGATGTTTTTGGAGAAAAAGGGGTTTATCAGCCAGTAACACTGTGAGTCTAAGGTTCCTAACATATTTCAAAATTTGGCTTGCTATTCTATCAACCATTTCTGGTTAATAAAAACAAGGAGGCGCCAGAATCAACGAGAGCTCTATACAAGTGGTTGTTCATGTTAACAGATACTGCACTCTTAGTCAATTCTGTATCAACAAAAATGGCCTTACCTTGCTGTCCATATTGACCAGACTTGCTTTTAGGCTCCAGAATCGAGGTATCCTGGCTGTGCTCATCATTGTCAGTGCAAGAGTCCTGGAGGTGTGAGAGTCAATTGAGAGTTAAATTCTGGAGTAGTGGGGGGCGGTCGTGTGGTCGGGTCCTGTAGGGTGAGGGGCGGTGACTATAGGTGCTGTAGTTCCGTTCCTGAATCCTAATCATTGCGGCTGCTCCTGGGGATGTCGCTGTAAGCGTCAGATCGTGGCGCTGTATAGCTCCTACCAGGGGTGGTGTTCCTTGGGGTGTCGGGTGGGTATAGCTGGGTCATTTTGAAGGCGTCAGGTGATGAAGTTTGCCTCTGGAGGGGATGTGTAGTATCACTTGTGGGGTGGTTGGGCGCGTCTAGCCCAGGTGATGTAAAGGTGCGTTGTTCTGAAGTTGGCTCCTTAGGTGATGTCTCACTATTGCTCATGTTTAATGAGAGGTTGGTAGTGGGATATTCTTGGAGGGTTCATCCACCATCGTGTCAACGGACGGTTACATGTGGTGAAGTGAATGTACACGGAATCCAGGGAAGTTCAGTTGATCCTTTTATTGCATAGCTGACATGAGTGTTTCATAAAGGTGGTAACAATGATAACACTCGCCAAGATCTAAGCTCTGCCTCTGATCCTATAGCTCAACCTATCGTAGGTCCTAGGTATAGGTGTAAGGTGTAAGTTGGGAGAGATGAGCTTATGATGGAATAGCTCAGAATAGATGCTTGGAATAGATAGCTTAGAAGAGATGACTGGGAGCTGCTCAAGCTACCTTATATACTGAGGGCATGAGCAGCTCACAGTGTTGTGAAATGTTCTGTACATGTGGCTCAATAGAATAGTGACACATGTCATAAGGAGAGAGTGCCACCTGTGGGTAGATTATGTTAATGAGGACTGAGAGGAGATTGTGAAATATCCTCTCATTCCAAATATGGTACCACAGGTGGATCGCACTTCCTCCAGTCACACTGTGTATGAGTAGATAAGGTTGGAATGTTGTTACATCCTTGTACCTTATGTCACAGAGTGTCATGGAGGAAGTGTGTTTGTGATGAGTAATAGATCCTGGTTCCTGTTGGGGAATGCAGGAGATTGTTGAGTGTAGATCATGGGCAGAGCTCAGGTTTTATATGGCGAAGAATTTAGTAAATATGAAAAATAATTATAATACCCAGAATGGTCCATTGACAACATACAATGCAACATATCAACATTACATTACACAATCAATTTCTTTATAAGCCCCTTAAAAGTTTGTAAGTCTTTGGCTTTTTGAACTTGTTCTGGTAGTAAATCCCACAATAACATGCCCCTGTACAATGGGCTTTGTCTATACGAATCACAATTGGGTCTGGCGATTTTTAGCTTAAGACTACTGCTCCTTAGGTTCCTCACAGCAACCATTAGGTTTGTCCTATCTCTAGTGACTCTGTAGATTAGATTCAACAAAGCTTGTTTACGTCTCACATTTAGGCACTCAAATTCACAGGTATCATGTAGATAAGGAAGATGTACATCTGGAAGGAATCTGATTTGGAGACTCAACCTGAGGAAATTATTTTGATAGGTCTGTAAGTGGTTAACAACTGTAACTGGGCCACGGTCTAAGATGAAATGACAATATTCCAATATAGGAAGTACCATTTGTCTATATATTTTACAATGCTCTTTGAAACTCAGATGTTTATCAATGACTACTCCAAGGTAGTTAAAGAATGTACCATTTTTAAGTACAGATCCATTCAATGTTAAAATACGTCCATCCATGTTAGGTTTAATGTTAATTGGATAACACCACAGAATTTGTGTCTTTTTAACATTTACCGTCAACTTGTTCTTACGACACCAGTCACCAATATTATTGATGTCTAGTCATTGTGTTGACAGATTGACCATGGACTAATATTGCAAGATCTTCTGCATAAAGATAGTAACTGCAGTGTTTGATATTCAAGCAGATATCATTGAAATACACGATAAATAAGAGCGGCCCAAGAACAGACCCTTGTGGCACTCCACAGGTAATGCTTTCAACGTTAGATAGTTTTCCATTAGCTCTCTTTTGTTGTTTTCTATTGTTTAAGTAGCTATGAAACCAGTTCAGACTTCTGTCACTACAGCCTAATTTTGTTAATTTATCAAAAAGAATTGAATGATCACATGTGTCAAATGCTTTTTTAAGATCTAAAAATAGGATGGCCGAGAAATTTCCTTTATTTCTATTTTCTAATAATTCCTGAATTAGGTGATATACAGCATCGACCGTAGAGCGCCCAGGTAAGAACCCAAATTGATTCTTCACAATAATGTCATGTCCGAGTAAGTATGATATAAATTGTCTGTGTACAACCTTCTCAAATAGTTTTGAGAAAATGTTTAGTAACCTTATGGGTGGCCAATTGGACACATCACTTAAAGATCCACTCTTTGGAAGCGGTACGATTGTTCTAACCTTCAATATATCAGGTACAGTACCAGTAGTGAAACTGTTATTAATTAATTTAACACGTACAGACTGGTGAGCATGTAGCACATCTTTAATGACTTTGGCTTTAACATCATTAATACCAGTTGTTTTCCCTATATCAATAGCATTGATTATTACTAATAGACTATCTGCCTCACAGGGAGCTAAGTCAAATAGCTTGGGGCGCTGTAATACATCAAGAATATCGGGATTATTACATGGGGTAATGTTTCTTGATAGTATAGGTCCTACATTGGCATAGTACCTGTTGATAAAATCAGCAGTATGATTATGCTCTACCTCAGTACTTTGGTCATCACACAGATTAATCAGGGGAATAGCACTAAAACCTTTCCATAGACAGTTTACTTCCTTCCAGAATCGTCTAGGGTCATTTTTATACTTGATAAGTCTAGAGCCCACAAATTTTCTTCTTTTCTCACTAAGTTTATATTTGATTTCACCCATAATGCCCTTAGACTTTGCCAAGTCGGTATTGGGTATACCCCTGGGTATTAATAAGGACCAACGAAGGTATTTCTTTTTCTTCAAAGTCAGCCTACGTATCTCACCATCAAAGCAAGGATTATGACTTTTAATCTTGACTTCCCTAATAGGACAGTATGAATCCAGGAAATCATTGATGCATCTTATTACCATATCATATACAATATTGGGATCCTCGATATCACTTATTTGCTCAACACAATTGGACAAGTCATTAATTAAAATAGCCGAGTCATAGTTCTTATAATTTCTAGCCTTAACAGCACAAGATGTATAGTAGATACCAGATTGTTTTACTTTTTTACAGCATATACCGGAACATGGTCACCAACAATCAATACAGTTGGTTTATATATGATCAAGTGTACCTTTACCATATGTATGATAATATGTCGGTCCAGCATTCAGATATCTCAACTAGTGTTTAAGTAGAAAGGCAGTCATATGCTTAAATTTAGCAGAGTTCCTACTTCTCAAGTTTACATTTACATCTCCAATGATCCATATCTCCTTTCCAGTAAAACGTTCATCATCAAGACATCTAGTAATTTCTTCATAGCATAGTTTAGTATTCCCCTTGGGTGGTCTATAAACAACATACACAACCCTATGTTATAAATGTCCAGGGAATCTTGTATACAGACATAATGACTCAATATTACTATTTGATACACTGTATTCTGACACTAATTCAGTATAGGGTGCAAATCTGTTACTTAAGTAACATGCAAGCCCACCACGCTTACCTCTTTTTTCGATCATTTTGTAATAGAGTACATCCTGAGATATGTAGGTAAGAGCTAATGATGTTTTAACCAACTTATTATTTCAAGGCCACTAGACCTCTTTACATCTTCAAAGCTACGGTACAGGTTTAGTACAATCTTAAGCCCCACCTACTACCAGACTTTCCTTCATTGCCCTTATACTGCATTGTATATTAAATGTAAAATCTTTCTGGTCACTGAGCATAATATATGTGTGGAAAAAAAGGTTTGTTTCCAATTACCCGACCGAAACAATCCCAACCCTACAATTTTTGGTCCTGTAAGGCCGCCCACCATAAAATACAGAACTGAACTGAACTGTCTCTGCACCGGTGGGCTGACTGAATGACTGCTGTGGGCCTGCCTGTGCAGGTGAGTGGATAGTGAGGTGACAGGTAGAACTGGGTCACCCTGGTTGGACACACGTGGGTGGCCTTACAGGACCAATACCCCCGAACAGTGAGTATAACTATTGTTCGATACCAATAATAATATTGATGATAATAACAACAACAACAACAACAACAATAATAATAATAATAATAATAATAATAATAATAATAATAATAATAATAATAATAATAATAATAATAATTATAATAATAACTGGAAACACACAAAATTTCTTTGGCCTAAGGTCTATGTCAATATGGTATCTGACACACTAAACCCATCCCACTTTCTTACTATAAAACTTCCTGGATTCAAGAAGTGGACCACTATATTGTTAGGGCCCAAGACAAGGGGGAGGGGGGTCATATATGTCCCTCGTTGATTTGAGGGGGTCTAGATGGGGGGTCCCCATGTCACATGTCGATTTTAAGAAAAGGCCATGTCACTTGTCACTAAATTTCTATTTTCCTATGTCATTGTCACTAGGCTTCATGTCACATGTCGATTTTAAGGAAAGGCCTTGTCTCATGTCACTAACTTTTTCCTTTCCATGTCCTTGTCACTAAGCTCCATGTCACATGTCGATTTTAAGAAATGGCCATGTCACCCTGTCGAATTTAGGGGTCTAGACCCATATTTGAAGAAGTGGCCTTGTCCCCTTGTCGATTTTACCAGTCTGGGCCCATGTAGTTAATAGTTTAGCATGGAGACTGCTATAAAATCAAATATAAATATCATCTTATACATGCACATATATCATCTTATATGCAGATATTTATAAAGACGCTTGAATTGAATGGTCAATACTCCCTGCACTGCTACGACAGCACTACTTAACGGCATCATGGATGACGACACAATGGCCCAATCATCCAGATCACCCCTAATTATAGGCCACCCCCTATAGTTACTTTACATGTATACATGTACATACGATTTGGAGGGTTTCAAATCGTATGGTTTCGCCTGATCGTAACATATTGGGCAGCAACCTCCTGCAATGATGTCCCTAGGGATCAAAGGAAACCCACACATCTCTTAGTAGTAATAGGGGCCATCCATGAATGACGTCATGCCAAATGTAGCCATTTTTTTTGGAGTTGCAAGCCGCGTAAGAGGCCGGGAGCGTATGTTTTCAGTTTGCCTGTGACGTCACTGGTGATGTCATGCAGATGCTGTGACGTCATCCGTGGCAACTCCTATCCGTGGTCCTTGCAACATTTTTCTTGTTTACCCCCGCCCCAATGCTGAATCCTGTCATCCCCCCTCCATCCAGCATGACGTCATTTGTGGATGACTACATATCATCCCCCACTCCTCTGTTTGTTACCTATCCTCTGTGTGTTAGTTTGTGTCTATGGCTCTTAATTAAAGCAGGATCCTAAATCTTCCTGCTCGTGATTCCAGATACCTCACTTGGCATATATGCATGTACCTGTTATCTCCACAAAGAGCTTAGAATAGCTCAGCGTTGACCTTCTTCATATAAACAATCCTCAGTCCCATACGACAGCTTTTCTCTTTCTCTGTCCACAGTATTCTCCTTTTAGCTACGTGAGCAGTAATGACGTAGGACTAACTTTGGTGCGTCACCCCTGATAGTGGGTTTTCTCTGGATATACTTACAAAACCACATAATAACTATGCTAGATATCTCACAGATGTCAGGCTTTTGAGGGGGTGGTTGGAGGCCATCCATAAATGACGTCAGGCAAAATTTGACCATTTTTTAACACCCCCCCCCTCGTCAAATTTGCAATAAGGAATATGGAAAATTAATTATGTCACGCCGAGCACTCCACCCCCTCCAGCGTGACGTCATTTGTGGATGGCCCCTTGCATTAAAGTGTATATCTTCCGTAAAGTATTCAATTTAAACAGAATAAAGTTTCGGTAATGATTTTTATGGATACTACACCCAATCATTTTCTTTTTTGTCTACAGGTTTGTGTGTGTGTGTGTGTCTATAAAAATGAGCAATCCATCCATTCACTATAAGTAGCAGCAGGGAGCAGTGGTTCGGCAGCGATCCGCCAGGAGGCAGTGTGAGCGATGGTCCCTGGCGCTATGGTAGTGTGACCATGAGTCGCCCACCTACTGGTTTAATTCTGAAGTCTACGACCCCAACCTTCATAGTGAATTGCTACACATAATATAAGCGCATTAATGCATCATGGTCAATCCTTTGAAATGCTGTGTTTATGTGTCCTATTCGAAACGGGAAGTATATTTCTGAAGAGGGATTGATTTCCAGGTCACAAATGAAGAACTGAACGAGTTAATGGGGATTTACCCTAAATGTTTCTTTCAGGCACCAGACAGAGGCGTCAGTGGATACAGGGAATCCCAAGGCTGAGACATACAATGGCTCTCGACCACTATATATATATATATTGGGCATGGGTGACATGTCCCTTTTTTCTTAAATTTGGTATGTGACATGGGCGTTGGTAACACTGACACATGGGAAAAGATTAAGTGACATAACATGGGGATCTTTAAAATTTGATATCAGGGAATTTAGAAGTGACATGGGGCATAGAAATTCAATTTTAAATTACATCTGACATGAGCATTTCTTAAAATTGACAAATGATCTATGCTGCCCCCTGCCCCCACATCAAGGGCCCCACTATGAGTCATACAGGCCTGGGCAGACAGCAGACCATATTGCTTTGCATATATCTTCAGAGGCACATCAATCAACACCCAGTGATTCATACTGGACTTACACTGGACTTACTAATGAGACTGAGACTTGATGCCTGTTGGTTCTTGTTGTGACAGGTCCAGGTGCCGTGTGCTGTACAACCATGGCATAAGTACATAGGAGTCCTCACCCACTGGAGTAGGTGCGTTTCACCAAGAGGCATCCATGTTGTGCAATATGCATAGGGCCAGGAGCAGGGTCCAGGCGCTACTGGTGCCATCTTGTGGCGAATCTTGGAAGCCTGCACATAGAGGCGCCTATGGCAAGCCAAGTTGTCTCTGTTTTTTTTTCTTTTTTACCCTTTTTCCCTTCTGAATCTCGTTTCCCTTTATCAGATGTTTTAACTATGATATTTTGAATGTTATATTCAAGTGCCTTATTTTTTTTTATTTGATATCACAGTTTATGCAAGAAATAAAATGCATATAGAAATAAATAAGGGAGTGATCATTTTTAACAACGGGGAGGGTGGGTCTAAGGGGGGGGGAGCAATCCCCCCCCCTTCAACCATGGAGAAACCCACGGCCCCCCCCCTCTCCCCCGTTAATAAATATCCCTCCCTAAAGACGATGCAAAGAGGAAAGCCCTTCGAAACGTCAATGTTACAAACTTTTGAAATTGTGTGGGGAGGGAAGGGGCTGGTCATAGAATATATAGGCCCCTTTGGCTTGTGATAGCTGTCTGGTGAAATTGGATCACCTTAGTTTCGTATGTCGGCACGCAAGACATATTTTCAGAAAGCAGACGTGATCGAGAAATGTGACCTATCTCCTGACTCATACTCTCGTAAGTGCTGGAGAGGATTTACGGGGGGGAGGGGGGAGGGTCATGGGACAAGAAGTATTGATCCATTTTGTATAGGTAATAAAAATAAAGATCATAAAGAACAATCATACAAATAAATATCTTCATAACTCGTAATTATATTAAGATGGACCTCACTTGACAACCTCTTCTGAGCATCTCCTCCCACTCCCTGTCTCCCTCCCCTGCCTCATCCCACCTACCTTTCTCTCACTTCCCTCCCTCCCTCCCTCTCCCTCCCCACTCACTCCCTCACTCCCCAGAAGACCCTCCCCCCCCCCCACCTTCCCACATACACCCCAGGTTCACTGGTTCTAATGCCCACCTCACATTGATAAAGTATGTACAGCCCCCTCCCCTCTTTCAATCCCCCCTGCCCCCTCCCACCACCTTCACTCCTCCTCACCCCCTCCCTCCTTCCATACACCAGCCGGTTTTGACTGGTTCCAACCAGTCCCCAAAACTGGTTCCATTTGTTTAGCAATGAGACAGACGGATGGTGCAATATG
Source organism: Acholoe squamosa (assembly GCA_949317995.1). Lineage (NCBI taxonomy): Eukaryota > Metazoa > Annelida > Polychaeta > Phyllodocida > Polynoidae > Acholoe > Acholoe squamosa. Next base: position 6,931,137 of record OX439036.1, on the reverse strand, counting down.
GCTCTTCTATACAACTGCGTAGTTGTGCAACAGACCCCCGCCCCACCCACAACCTAGGACCTTGTCTGTCTTTGTGCAACAGACCCCGCCCCACCCACAACCTAGGACCTTGTCTGTCTTGCTAGGGCTGCCGCCTACTCATTGTGCAATACCGGCACGTCAGTTGGTATTAGCACAAAGCCAGTGTTATCAATAGTTAGGCTTGTATATACTATCGGTTAATGAAATGCTAGAAATATTCATATCTACATGTATTTAGTGAGACGATATATTACAGAAAGAAAGAAAGAAAGAAAGAAAGAAAGAAAGAAAGAAAGAAAGAAAGAAAGAAAGAAAGAAAGAAAGAAAGAAAGAAAGAAAGAAAGAAAGAAAAGAGCAAATTCGCCTGAAATGATAGAACGTTTCTTTGCTTAAAATAATTTGATTTTTGGTAGGGGGGGGAGGGTTACCTATTACCTAAAATGGCAACTGTGTAATTATGTATTAACAGGGCATTGGGAGGGACAAAAAAAATTGTGTTTTGTTGTTGTTGTTTTTTTTTGTTAAAAAGGGGGGGGGGATAGGGCGATCACAATAATTATGCGACGTGGGCAGGGGCTTACACAAAATAGATAAATTCCACGGGGGGGGGGGGGTGCGGGGAGGAAGAAATTTGGATAGCGATTTTTTAATTCATTTAAATTTAATCACGCAGAAGCAATCCATACATAATCGAGTCATGGATCATTTGTACATTCATCCATAGACATTCACTCACATATTGTACCATTCATTCAGTGTGAGTCTTAATTAGTGTCTATATTTAACTACTTACCCATGTAAGGTGCTGCCGCCTACCGGAGCTCACTGGTTCTAACCGTGTATATAGGTGGGAGACGCCCAGGCTGCGTTCAGGTCAGCGTTCCTGTTGTTAGCTTGTGGCGTTCCCTGGTCAGAAGTGGGGCAGAGGGAGGCGGCGTCACAGTTATATGGGGGAGGGTGGCAAGGGGAGGATCCAGGGGAATCACGTGATTGTACTAGTACTACACCTGTGGTGCAATAACTACTCCAGCAGGCAAGGGTGACTGCATAACTCGATATTGGAGTAGGTCTATAGGAAAAGGGTGCCGGGGTGGCCTGAAGCCCCAGAAAGGGGGGGGGGGGGTCACGTGGTTCTACAACTATACCTGAGGCAGCAGCCAGCAGCAGGGCAGTCTCGGGCTCAGACTCTATCAAACATCTCTGATAGGGACTGGGCTCGAGGCTGGCAGCAGGGGTGACTCAATATGGAGTAAATGTCTGTCATCAAAGAGGAGTGAAGATCTAGCAATGGGGCATATCCCTCTGGAGGGGGTCGGTGGGTGCATGGGTGTGTGGGAGGAGCCCCCATCCCCATCTCCCCTCCCCCTCCCTTATTGGTGGGGACGGAGGAGGGGGGGGGGCTAGACTGTTGGTGTGTAGAAAAGGAGCATTTCATATGCCACTGTATCTTTATTCTTCTATGTACATCATATGAATGTACAGGAGAGACCATGTTTAAACCCTCGACAGGGTGACATGGCCTTTTCACATAACCGACATGTGACATGGACCCGGGGACATGGAGCTTAGTGACAGGTGACATAGGCTCTTCCTAAAATTGACATGTGACATGGAGATTAGTGAAAAGGATGGGGAGATTAGTGACATGGGAAATGGCCAATTTCTAAAAATCGACATGTGACATTGGGACCTCCCCCTCTATCTAGACCGTGTAGCCTGCCCTGTTAATTTTAGGAACCGAAACACATAACTACCCCCTTCCTCCTCACATTAATGCAGGTCTGAGGGGAGGCATAGGCAGGCGGAGAGAGTCAAGGAGAGGGGAACATGCAGTCATCTATCAGTCTATGGTGGATTCTCTGAGTGAGGGATGATGTCATACTACAGACACTGTATAGATACACGTCTGGACATGTAGGCCTTTACACTAGGTCTATAAATAGAATGGTGGGAATTCCCAGGTACATGTGTAGGGATCACTCCTCACCCTTACCTGTGATGGCAAAGACATAGGGGCCATCCATAAATGACATCATACCAGATTTGACCATTTTTGACCCCCCCCCCCCCCCGTCATGTTGTTTGCTAATTTTGCAATGCTGAGGGTATACATAAATTAATGCCTGTACTGAGCCCCCTCCCCCTTCCCCGCTCTGGCATGAACTCATCACCTAGATTGTTCGTATGAACCTGACCCAGAAACTGATGACTTGCATAACGTCCTAAAGGTAATACCTGAAGAGGTTTGGTACCTGGTGGATGAAATTAATCAAAAACCTCTGGGATGGATCATGTTAGTGCCATTTCCTAAAAACATTCTTACAAAAGTCATTAGATCATTTCACGGAACTCCTAAATGCATCCTTCCATTTTGGGCAATTTCCAGAGGAGTGGAAACATGCTAGGGTCACTCTGATCCCAAAGGGTGGTGATACCCAGGATGTGAGTAATTGGAGGCCTATTTCTCTCCTGTCCATTGCCTCATATCGTAGCTACCATCCTAGGTGGCAACGTCCTAATCTGCGAGACTTCTGACGAAGATGAAGACCCTGATTCGTTTCTATGACATCAAATGAGTAATTCAATTCAATCTGTGGGGAGATCCCAATTGGGGAACTTCCTGGGACAGTTGAACTGAATTGGTGCTCCTACTGAATACATCTTGTGTTGACCTCAGACCTGAAATGTGCTGATGGATCAGATTTGTGTACTATTAAAGCCTCTGTTCAAGTTCTAACTTATCTCTACTACATCTCGTAACAATATATGGCTAATTCGTTAACTATGTGTATTTTGAATTTCATAATGTGCAATACTTCCAAATACAAATGAATCTTAGCAACTGTTTGGGTAACTGCTAGTCTATCCTATTTACTGTATTTTCTTACCCTACTTTATGTCCTTTTTATCTTAAATGTGGTCAATTTTTCTTGTTTTGTCTATTATTTGTCACTAAATTAACAAAGTCACTTTTTTATGCCAAGTAGATAGGGACAATTTGTCACCAAAATTGAACAACAAGTCAGATTACAAATCTTAAGATTAGTAATAATTTTTATTTATTTGTTTGTATGTGTTGTACTTGATTCTTTTGTTTATTTGTGTCTTAGTTCTCATCTTATCTCATCTTATATAACCTTACTTCTTGTTTATTTGTGTCTTCGTTCTCATTTTATATAACCCATATCAAACTATAGTATGCGCCAATGAAACCTGTTCCCAAATTAGTTAACTGCATTATTATCACCTCTTTGCGTAGTGGAGCAGTTAATAAACACTTCAGTAAAAAAAAAAATCAAAAAAAAATCCTAGAGATGGACTCCAGTCATCAAGCTCCAGGCATCACGGTTTTCTGCACCACCCCCTCTCCAACCATTTATGGCCCCCACTCATCAACTCCCATCTACACCACTGATTCACTACAAATAGACTTTTTGTTGAATTTATTCAAAAACCTTATTCATCAAAACCAATAGACTATGATAGGAAAATCAATAGACCTCATGAAAACTCTAAAACCATGCACAAAAAAATAAATTAAGGAGATAAATGAAAAATACAAAAGGATAAACAAATGAATAAAATTCCAAGAAAAGAAATTAATAGATCAATCCTGTTTTGCTAGACTATGTGAGGTAACACTTCATCGAGTGGTGTTTCTTGTGGCGCTTATTCAGAATGGGTGCTTAAATGGGACCCTGGTGGTTACACCAGTCTATACGAAAAGTCTTTTTCCTGACGCAGGCCATTTGGTCCTGCATATTTTATCATTCCATAGGCCCGGATTGATTTCAGCAACACTGAAAATTAAAGGTTATTATTGTCAGGGAAAAAAAAGAAAAACAAGAATTAACTTGCTATTTTAATCATTCAACTCTTCAAAATTAAACAAAAGGTAACACCTTTTTTTTGGCCGGGCAGCAATTTTGTCAAGAAAAGCCGCTCTTCGATGGGTTTTTGTATTGACTGTGAAACAGGCCACTACGGTATGTCATTTTAAAGTTGGCATATCAGCTATTTTGTGGAAGCATGTCTAAATAGCATGTAAATGTTCCAATCCCTGCTTGCCCAAATTGCCTCAAAATGAGGTGTCTAATCACCACACAATACACTTCACTGGATGGCCCTTGACATTCCTGCTCACCACAGTACCACCTGTTGGCTAGTCTGTCAGGATCTGAGTAGTGTTTTAGTCTATACGAAAACCTTTTCCCTGTGCATACCTTTCGGTCCCGTAGAGTTTATTATTCTGCCAGCCCAGATTGATCTTGGACCAAACACCTCTAGAGTATTATTGTCAGCAAAGAAAACAAGAATTAATTATTTTTTACTTGATCATTCAACTCTTTAAATCTTAACAAACAGTAATGTATTTCATTTTAGGCTGTCTAAACCTTTATAATGGATCAGTTTGGAGGTCGTAAAGACAAATAGTAGCCCAAGGTCCTAAGATTACAGTGTGACATTTGGTTCTACAGTCTGGCAAAATCTGCAGGCCTGGCAGCAATTTTGCTGGACATGGCCTCGATCGTGCAAGTTTTCATATTGACTGGTGTTTAGTACACCTTGAGAATTAAGACTGGCTATTCATCCAGAACATGCAGGCTTCTTCTATAGAAAATCAGACACATCTGATTTATTACTCGGATAGGAATAAATACAGGACATGGGTTTTCTTTGTTTTGGAGCAGAAATACTTTCACATAATCATTAGATATTTTATACATGGTTTAGAATGTTGTCAAGATGGCGATTGAAGAGAAACCCCAAATTTCATACTGTGATAGGAGAGATGTCAACTTTAATCAGACTCATAGAATGTAGTACTATCTGACTGGGAGGCAGAACCAGGCGGACATGGTCTTTGTTGAATAGACGCTGTGTGTAAATCTATAAATAATGCCTATAACACACCAATGTAATGCCATAACCCAAACAGCAACAGTGCGTTTATGATCCATAGACGATAGGTTAAAAGAAAATGGTATAGCTTGATCTCCTCTGATCATGGTCATGATTTGGTATCAATTAGTAAGAAAGAAATTTCAAATAAATCTACTGCAATCCACTTTTATTTCGCAACTCAAATATCAGCACAGTTACTGTGAACTTGTATCTTAAGCAAAATATATACATTCAACAGGTACTCCTATAAGCCATATAGCACAGCCTGTAGGTTATAGACGGCTACTCTTTGCCTTAACAAAATAACTATTCTCACAAAATATCTAAGATAAAATAGATCATATCATAATGAGATGGTAATATCAATTATTGCACGTTGTACCTCTGAGATGATCAACCCATTAAAAACCCTTTAATGGCTGCTGATGCAGGAGTGCATCATGCTCATTGGTCGGCATGATGCACCAATGAAGTTCTTGAGTCTGCTCACCAGCACTTCATCGATGCATCATGCCAACCCTTTGGCAGAGATGCCACTCACTGGCTGACAAAAACCAGGAAAACTGGGCTTTGGCCACATTTTACCCAGGAATTTAACATAATCTAATACAGAAATCTTGGAATGTAAACCAGGAATTCCAGGTAAACCAGGAAAAGTGGCATCTCTGCAGTTTGGGAGCGAATCAACCCTGAGGTTGACCTGATGCCGTGACCTGCTGCATGCAGCCCTGACAAGTTGCTCACCAGCACGGTATTCCTGCATCATTGCATTAATGCATTTGTGGCCCTTAAAATGGTAAATGTGACCAGGTTTTTATATAATTGTTATTATTAAGTATGCGCTCATGATGTCAAATAAACATAAAACTGGGGACATCATGCTGCTGTTAGCCCTTTAAGGGATGGTGATGCAGGAGTGCATCATGCCCGTTGGATTTCATGATGCACCAATAATGTGCTGGCGAGTCCATGTCGACCCTCCAGGAGCTTGTGTATCCACCCTGTAGGGTCATCATGATGCATAAATGCAGCCCTGGTGAGTTACGCATTTATATATGCAGCATGACAACAAATAGACATGAGTAATTGAATTCCTGATATTCAGTTTTGAGCCCCCTAGTCTGAGGGTTTATTGGGTGTTTGCCCCCACCCCACCATGGGGCTCGTTTTAGAAATGACACCCCACCCCCTATATCTAACAAGCCCCCCCCCCCACCTGGCAATAAATGACTCGGCCCTAAAGGGTAAAGCCATTTATGGCTCCTACTAGAAGTGTGGTTGATGTGTTATTGTGTGTTGACGTATCCAGGATTTGTGATGGTCATGAAGGTGGTTCTCATGTTATCGGTATTTCCCCCACGTGCTTTTACCACTATAACCACGATTACAACCACCAATAGCATCCCTATAACCAGCATGGCTAGGGCTAGCACTGCCATAGAACCTGAAAAATATAGGACATAGAGATATAACAATGATCATATATAACCACAAAAATGCTAAATTTGGTGCATAGGTCCACGCTGGCCAAGGCCTTCGAACCTAGAAAATATAGGATGTAGGCAATAATGTCAATTTACATTTGATGCGAGACATAGTCTATAAGGGCCAATAATGAATAAACCCTTTAAAGGCCGGTGATGCAGGAGTGCATCATGCCCATTGGTCGTCATGATGCAGCAATGAAGTGCTGGCAAGACTGCTCACCAGCACTTCATTGGAGAATCATGCCGACCCTACGGGGACAATACATATACTCCCAGAGGGTCGGCATTGATGCTTCAATGAAGTGCTGGCAAGCAGGCTCACGAGCACTTCATTGGTGCATCATGCCGACCCTATGGGGACAATACATATACTCCCAGAGGGTCGGCATTGATACTTCAATGACGTGCTGGCAAGCAGGCTCACGAGCACTTCATTGGTGCATCATGCCGACCCTATGGGGACAATACATATACTCCCAGAGGGTTGGCATTGATGTTCCAATGACGTGCTGGCATGAAGTGCTAGCGAGCAGCCTCACCAGGACCTCATTGGTGCATCATGCCGACCAAGGGTCATGATGCATTAATTCATCAGCGGGCTTTAAAGGGTTTCTGTATCATACAAGAATGCAGCCCTAGCGAATAACTGGCCAGGGCGGGGGCCAGGGCAACATTAATGCATTATTTAGGGAATAATGCACGGGGCATGGCTGTGGGTGTGCTCTAGACTGTATTGAGACATTGAGGGGCCTTATAGGTCCCGAGATGTCTCAATACAGTCTAGAGCACTCCCACAGCCATGACCAAGTGCATTATTCCTGTTATAACACAGAAAAATCACTTATCAGCCACCTGACAACACATGAATATCAACTGTGTAGTCTGAAGTTAACTTCCTTTGCCAGGAGTGCATTATCCATCTAGATAATGCACGGTCAATCAACCAATCAGAACACAGCATTCAGGATAATGCACCATGGCTTTGCCCAGCTGTGTTATAAGAGGCAATGAGGCGCTGGCGAGCAGTGTATCCAGCACATCATTAGTGCAACATCACAACCAATGGATATCATACAGTCCTGCACAAGCAGTCCTTTAAGATTGGCTAAAGGATAAAAGCACTGTTATCCCCAAAAAGAGACAATAGAGACCTACCTGCAGTGTACCCTGTTGTTGCAGTCATTGGTACATAGGGTGTACCATTTGGGAAGCCTGTACCTGGAACACAGAACAAACAGCCATGGTGTATCCTTAAGGGGGCCAAAATTGGCAAAAAGAAATGACGAGGGGGGGAGGGGGGGTCACAAATGGTCCAAAAAGCATGACGTCATTTTACAATAAGCTCAATGTTCAATATGATCTGAAGTTAAGTCTGTTTAGTTAAGCAAGAATGTATTCCACATATATAACCAATCTTGTTCCTCTTATGATTATTGACATTCTAATAGCTCTACTCAGAGTATATATAATAGAGAGTAAATTCCCAAAACATCAAAGTGCCACTTACGCGTATAATGTGCACAGAAGGCAGAGTTTTGTTCCACCACCTTCCCAATATCCCTGTAGGCCTTGGAGGATATCACACAATATGTCTCATTACCACAAAAGTCGAACCCTTTACACTCGTTACCCAAATTCTCCACACACGTCTTGGCGCATGATGTCACGTCAGTGTCGCGGATAATGTTCACCCCTGTAAGGGGGATCCTCTGGCCGCTGTTTGTCTGCTTGAAGTCGTCCACGTATTTACCTACATGAGAGTAATCGATTTAATTATCATAGTCCTCACACCCTATTTGGTTTTGATCAAAGAAGAAAATAAGTTATCGTCTTCTTTTTACAGAGGGGTGTGTCTTTATTGTGGACAATGATGAGAGAATACGGAAATGTAAAAATCCTACTACTCACACACTGGTACATGCCCATATAAGGACATACTACCGTAATCTCCCGCGTATAAGATGCGTCCTCTACGCCAAACAAAATGCTTATAGGATGTATTGAAATTGGGGGTGCGTCTTATACGAGGGGTAATTTTACTATAGAAATGTATTGAATTTACAAATGTCAGCATTAAAATGTGCGTCTTATATGCGAAAATGCATGTGCTGAGTTTGGGGTGCGTCCTATACGCGCAACGCGTCTTCTACGCGGGAGATTACGGTACTTACACACATACTGGTACAATCTCATTTTTGCACATAATACTCACACACACACTGGTACAAACCCATATTTGCACATACTACTCACACACTGGTACAAACCCATATTTGGACATACTACTCACACACACACTGGTACAAACCCATATTTGGACATACTACTCACACACACAGTGGTACAAACCCATATTTGGACATACTACTCACAGATACTGGTACAAACCCATATTTGGACATACTACTCACAAATACTGGTACAAACCCATATTTGGACATACTACTTACACACTGGTACATGCCCATATTTGGACATACTACTCACACACTGGTACAAACCCATATTTGGACATACTACTCACACACACACTGGTACAAACCCATATTTGCACATACTACTCACACACTGGTACAAACCCATATTTGCACATACTACTCACACACTGGTACAAACCCATATTTGGACATACTACTCACACACACACACTGGTACAAACCCATATTTGCACATACTACTCACACACTGGTACAAACCCATATTAGGACATACTACTCACACACTGGTACAAACCCATATTAGGACATACTACTCACACACTGGTACATGCCCATATAAGGACATACTACTCACACACTGGTACATGCCCATATTAGGACATACTACTTACACACACTGGAACATGCCCATATAAGGACATACTACTTACACACTGGTACAAACCCATATTTGGACATACTACTCACACACTGGTACAAACCCATATTTGGACATACTACTCACACACTGGTACAAACCCATATTAGGACATACTACTCACACACTGGTACAAACCCATATTAGGACATACTACTCACACACTGGTACATGCCCATATAAGGACATACTACTTACACACACTGGAACATGCCCATATAAGGACATACTACTTACACACTGGTACAAACCCATATTTGGACATACTACTTACACACTGGTACATGCCCATATTAGGACATACTACTTACACACACTGGAACATGCCCATAAAAGGACATACTACTTACACACTGGTACAAACCCATATTTGGACATACTACTCACACACTGGTACATGCCCATATTAGGACATACTACTTACACACACTGGAACATGCCCATATAAGGACATACTCCTCACACACTGGTACAAACCCATATTTGGACATACTACTTACACACTGGTACAAACCCATATTTGGACATACTACTTACACACACTGGTACAAACCCATATTTGGACATACTACTCACACACTGGTACAAACCCATATTTGGACATACTACTCACACACTGGTACAAACCCATATTTGGACATACTACTCACACACTGGTACAAACCCATATTTGGACATACTACTCACACACTGGTACAAACCCATATTTGGACATACTACTCACACACTGGTACAAACCCATATTTGGACATACTACTCACACACACTGGTACAAACCCATATTTCCACATACTACTCACACACACTGGTACAAACCCATATTTGGACATACTACTCACACACTGGTACAAACCCATAATTGCACATACTACTTACACACTGGTACAAACCCATATTTGGACATACTACTTACACACTAGTACAAACCCATATTAGGACATACTACTCACACACTGGTACATGCCCATATAAGGACATACTACTTACAGATATGCCACTGAAGATAACCATACAGATGCACTCCTGGCAAATAACATACTTTGTCTCAAGTTGAATACAAGAGCCCCATAGGTTTAACCAAGAACTTCTGTACCACACTCACACTTTTAGTTTCACCATTGATATTCCTGTCTAAATAGGTGGCTGATGACCGATTTTCCTGTGTTACAAGCTGAATAAGGCACTTGGTAATGACTGTGGTCATTCTCTAGACAGTCTAGAGCATGACCTAATTAAAGGTTTAATAGGGGTTGGTATAAAGCCTCATTTCAGAATTTCAATACTGACGTGAGTAGTGTGCACAGTTGGGTGATGTCTTGAGTCCTCCTTCGCGTGCCGGTATGTCATACACATGCTGCTTGTTCAGTCTGCACGTACTTGTACTGCCGCAGTAGTCAAACGACTTACAACTGGAACCCACAAAGTATAATTATAAATGTATACTGCTACTGGCAATATGATTGGCTGACCGTTGAATATGAGCTAGTGCCTCATTCTGGTTAACAAAGGCCAACACTGCAATGCCACGGAAACTGAGACCTTTTGGTAACGTATCAACCTCATAGGGTCAGCACGCTATAAGCTTTATGAAACGTAAGTGCAGAGCTTGTGCAGGGATGTACCTTTTATGTCATGGCCGATACAAACGTCACTATAGATTAGTACTAGAACCGCCGTATTCAATGGGTGGATGGAATACAATGTGGCCGTATTCAAAGGGTGTCGGCCATCTTGGATTTTGAACAGATCTGAGCTGTTTTTCTTTATTTAAAGCAAATTAACCCCCTAGGCCATGACATAAATGCAAATCTCCACTTCCATGGGATTTTTTACATTGTATTCCCCGAGGTTGGACTGGCGTATCCCACGAAGCCATTATATCCCATGGTCGTGGACATTTGCTTATGTATTCATTCATCGTGATGACAAATGAGCATGCTGTATCAATGCATTATGCAGCACTTGAAGGTTACGGAATTGCTAGCCAATTCTTTAGATCTACTGACCTGAACGCTTTCTGTGTGGCACACAGGACGGCACAGCGCTCTGTGGACATGACCTTGAGTAACGTCACAGCGTCCTTTTGTGGCAGAGACAGACCCTTGTACTCCTTGAACTTCTGAAGGTAATTACCTGCAGGTCAAATACATCATTATTGTATGGGGTAATTACCTGCAGGTCAAATATGTTACCATTGTATGGTGGTTATTACCTGAAGGTTTTTTTTTTTGGTTTGAATTTACTTTATTTGACTAAATATATATCGAGCATAGTTTATAGTAGTACAGAGATCAAGTTATATATCGACATCTCAGATAATATTATGATTGAAATGTCCTATTTTAACACGAAAAAGTACAATGTTTACTTGAAGAGATACGCAAAATTTCCATGTAATACGATCGATAATATAAGTCAAGCAGAAGGAAGAGGACCTCATCCCCACTTAGCAGTGTTAGGTTGATAATTCTGGTCCTACCTATCTTCCCAAAAATAGTATGAAAACGTTGGCACATATATTAATAAAGTAATAATAAAATATACTTATATGGAGTCATAGAGATAATTCAGTAGTCCATGTCACACGTTAGAGGCTTCTTTTAAGTAAGTAAGAGAGATTAACAGTAAGATTGATATTATTGTATAAGTTTTCAGAATGTACTATGCATTCCCATACGGAATAAGAGACTTTAATGATTTTTTGGATTCATTTTTGAATTGATTCAGATTAATAGCAAGTCTCCTTTCAGTAGGTAAGGCATTCCATATGAAGGCTCCATAATATTCTACGCTCTTAGCATATGCCATACCATTTGGGGTTATAATCTTCAACATAGGCGCATCATGTAATCTAGTAACAATTCTTCGATCGTCTTTATAATTAACATCTTGTGCTCTATTGTACATGTAATTTAATAAATGAATATGTCTTCTATCACCAATCTTATTAATTTTTGTTACATTGTGTATATAGTTGGTGTTTGTCAGATGAGGCACCCCAAGACATATTTTTATACAGCGATTCTGAGCATATTGGAGTGGATCCAAATATTTATCAAACGTGGTGGCAAAACAGATATCAGCATATTCCATGTACGGGAGGATAGTACTTTTGTATATTCTTATGGCTAAATTCACATCAAGATATCTTCTTAGTTGACATAATTTATAGGTTTTGTATGCAATAATTTTAACTTGATTAGATAGATGTAGATTATAGTACAATAAAGGATCAAGGGTAACCCCAAGGTATTTATAACTTGGTACCACTTGCAGTAGCTGATCGCCTAAATGTATATCAGCTTTAAGTGTATTGAGTTTTTTAGTACTTGAGGAAAAAATCATTATTTTAGTTTTGGCTACATTAATAGATAATTTGTTTTGTATACACCAAGTTTCATACATCTCTAGGTCATTCTGAAGATCACTTTTAGCTGACATATACGAGTGATGTGCTGAATATATTACAGTATCATCTGCATACAGTTTAATGTTACAATTTTTTACACAATTTATTACATCATTCACATAAATTAGGAATAATAGTGGACCCAAAATTGACCCCTGGGGGACACCACACGTTACAGGCTTTTTACCAGACGTTATACCATTAGCTATTGTAATTTGGTGTCTGTTCGTCAGGTAGTTTTCAAACCAATGGTAATTGTCAGATCTTATACCGTAATGATTCAATTTTATTAGTAGTACAGAATGATCGACCGTATCAAAAGCTTTCCTTAGGTCTATAAATGCAGCTATAGTGGAGTTACCCACATTTAGATTTCTTTTAATATCATCGGTGAATTTGGCCAGAGTGTCTATAGTACTATAACCTGATCTAAAACCTCCCTGGTGGGGCGTTAATATTTTTTCTTTCGCCAAAAATCCATACACTCTATTATGAACAATTTTTTCAATTAGTTTGCATGGGAGGGGTAACAGTGATATTGGTCGATAGTTATTTACTAGTTTATCATTACCAGCTTTAGGTATTGGGGTTACCTTCGAAAGCTTCCAGTTATCTGGTACCGTATTTGAGGAGAAAGACAGATTAAATATTTTGACAAGTTTGTCAGGAGCATGAGTAAAGATTTTCTTTAGTACGTTGGTTGATATATCTGGGATTGCTGAAGATTTGTTAATATTAATGTCATGAACTAGTTTCCTAACTTCTTGCAGGTTAGTAACAATCGGGTCCATTTCATTTACAACATGTTCATCATATGGTTTCCAAGGTAAATATAAATCCCTAGCAAGAGTAGGTCCAATATTTGCAAAATATTGATTAATAAAATCAGGAACTTTCTCTCTGTCAATAGGTGTATTGTTGTTTTCATGATCGAGTAAAGATATCTCTTTCGCGCTGTGAGGATGTCCTGGTATCAGGTTATTTATGACTCTCCAGAATTTTTTGTGATCATTTTTATGATTTTCTAATTGCTCTTTAAAAAAGTTTTTTCTGGCTTTATCAATTACCTTATTCGCATTATTCCTGAACACTCTCGAGCTTTCCCAATCTTCTTCTTTATTAGAATGTCTAGCTTTCCATAATTTTCTATTTTTTTCCCTTATAATTTCATATACATTTTGGGACATCCATGGATCTCTATATCTATGTACAAGGAATTTATGTACCGGACAAAATCTATCAAGAATGTCACGTATGGCTGATTCAAGCAGGGACCAAGCTGTATTAACATCTGTTGTATTATTAAAGTTGTCCCAATTCACTTTATCAAATTCTGACAAAAGAATTTCATCAGATAGCTTTGAATAAGAACGACCTGTTATATATACCTGTTCTTGAGGAATTTTCATTTTTTTTCTTATTAAGAATATTGGGAGATGGTCAGAGATATAGTTGTTACATACACCCGATACAATAAGATTTGGTCTGAGATTTGTAAATATTAAATCAAGCGTTGCCTTTTTCCTCGTAGCATTTTTAATTTCTTGGTTCAAACCAAAGTGTTTCATTCTATTAAGTAAGTTATTGACTATATCTGTGTCATCATTAATATTAAAGTTGAAATCCCCCAAAGCTATAATTTCGAAAGTGTTTGTATTTTCTAAGTTGGAGAGTATATCTGATAGGACGTTAACAAATAGATTTTTATCACCGTCAGGTGGTCTATATACATTTAGTAATAAAATTGGTTTCATATGATCTTTAAGTATGCATATACATTGGATTTCAATTGTACCATCAGATTTGTTAAGATATTCATATTTCTGTATATCATGTTTGATACCATGCTTTATATAGATACATACACCCCCACCTGATTTAATTTTTCCCTTATTGTCGAGGATTTGCCTATCTAATCTATATCTAGTATAACCATAAAATTGGAAGTTAGATTCATCGTCTTCACACTTGAACCATGTCTCAGAGAACGTAAAAATTTCAAGGTTAGATGGGTAGATTTCAGCACATATAGATGCATAATTTGCTTTGATACTTCTTGCATTTAGGTGCAGGATACGTAGACCTTTGGAGTCTTCTATTTTCTTTATATTTGTATAATACAAAGGTCAAATATGTTATTATTGTATGGGGGTAATTACCTGCAGGTCAAATATGCTACCAGATATAATAGGAAAAGGTGCAAAAGGCAATAAATCCGTTATCATAATGATGGCACGTCATTGTGTTAATATGTGGGAGATTAGGTATACCGAGTCAGATGGTGCATTCTTAGGCCAAGAGGCAGTTATAGTGGTTTGGAAGACTGAGGGGCAGTGTTGAAACACTGAACCTACTCTCAATGCTTGTCGATATTGGCATGTATATGATTTGACAATGAAAATAAGATAAACTAAACTATATAGGACATATATACAGAAGCAAATTGAATAGTATAGATCCAAATCAGGCTATAGGGGTGCAGTGTTGACACACTGAACCTACCCATATTTATAAATAAACTAGTGCCTTCAGCACTTGAGGGTGGGTAGACCTATATTCGACCGGATACGGTAGGCCTAGTGACGTGACGTTTCCCACTTCAGAAGTTTAGGGTGAGATATCTCAAAGATATTACTGAAACTTAATGACAAATTTTAGGGAGAAATAGCATGGATATATATATATATATATATATATATATATATATATATATATATATATATATATATGCCAAGAAGCATTTATGCATTAATATTACGGGAACTGTTTATTTTCATGACTTGATTGATGATAGAACAATGGCAGTTGATTTTCAGAAATTGTACTGACTGTTGCTATGCAAACTCAATGAGATTAATTTTATTAAATGTAACTCTCTTTTATCTACCATTGACTCCTATGATTTAGATGATGGGAAGGAGTTTTATCACAAAGGCACCCCTCAAAACATTATAAACATTGATATTTTGGAGTGGGGGGCAATGTTGACACACTGAACATACCCATGCTTATAAATATGTCCACTATTTGATGTTGAGGCTGATACCATAACTGGTGGTTGGTAATTACCTGCAGGTCAAATATGTTCCGATTGTATGGGGTAATTACCTGCAGGTCAAATATGCTGCCATTGCATGGGGTAATTACCTGCAGGTCAAATATGTTATTATTGTGTGGGGAGATTACCTGCAGGTCAAATAGGTTATTGTTGTATGGGGGTAATTACCTGCAGGTCAAGTGTGTTATTACTGTAGTGGTTAATTACATGCAGGTCAAATATGTTATAGTAATTTTTATATTGGGTTGACATTCGGCTTTCCAAACTACACAACTAATAAGATTTTTATCTGTTTTTAAGATGGCCTGCCCTTCAACCTTCGAGAGTGGAAAACCCAGTTCAAATAAATTGATATATAAATGAATACAAAAAAAAATGAAACACTTTACTAACGTGAGTATACGTCACAGCTTGACGTGTTGTGCAGCATGTCCATCTTCTCCTCCGGATGTTCTGATGATAACATACACTCTCCAACGTTACCACAGAAGACAAACGACTGACACACAAAGTCCTCCTTCCGCTCACACGCAGCTGCGCACTCATCCAGACTGAGGCCCGTGTCTATGACAACACGGAGGTACTTGGCAGCAGCGGCCATCTTGGGGATCTGTTTGAAATCCTTCACCATGCTGGCTGGTAAGGAGAGGTAAAGAGACATGATGTAACCCTTTAATGGTTGATGCAGAAGTGCATCATGCACATTAGATGTCATGATGCACCAATGAAATGGCCCTAGACCCCTAAAATCGACATAGTGACATAGCCATTTCTTAAAATCGACAAAGTGACATGGCCATTTCTTCAAATCGACATGGGACATGGCCATTCTAGTAACATGTTACATGGCCATTCCTTAAAATTGATATGTGACATGAGACTTAGTGACATGAAAAATAGGGTCTGGAAAAGATCTCATCTATCCTCAGAATGCTTCAGAATGCACCTTTTGGTCTTCACTTGTTCAAAAGATCCCCTATTGCCTAGGCCTCAACACAGGGGCATCTTATAGCCAAGGATTTTACACTGCAGGACAGTATGCCCACTAAAATAACCAAAATTTGACCCTCGGTGCCTCCTATAGAATTTAGTCTAAATCTGGGTGTGTCCTATACGTGAGGTGCATTCTATACACAATGATTTACGGTAGCTATGTTAGTGACACTAGTGACATGGGTTTTTGCTTAGTGACATGGGACATGGGCTTTTCTTAAAAACGACATGTGACATTGGGGCCCCCCATCAAGGGCCCAAATGAAGTGCTGGTGAGTCGAGCACCATGCCGATCCTACAGGGTTGATATGGTACTTATACTCCTGGAGAGTCGTCATGATGCTCCAATGAAGTTCTGGCGAGCAGTCTCACCAGCACTTCATTGGTGCATCATGACGACCAGTGGACTTGATGCATTAATGCATCAGCGGCTTTTTATCAATAAAAGGGGTTCAGATGGCACCCGTATATTCAAATGGCTCTAGATCCTTCAAAAATCGACAGGATGACATGGCCTTTTCTTAAAATCGACAAGAGACATAGAGCCATTAGTGACAAGGACATGAGAGAACAAAAGATAGTGAAAAGGGACATGTGTTTTCTCAATATCAACATACCGCTGTGACAAGGAGCTGACAAGGACAGGCAAACTTACAAAATTGGTGATATGTGACATTGGCTTTTCTCAAAATCGACTACTGAAATATCTAATCTCCCCAGGGCCAAACAAAAAATAGCTGTGTGTTTCCAGTTACATGCCACAAATTTATATCTAGGGTTGGTAGGTAGGATTATATTTTGTTTTTATTATATTTAAATTCTTTTTTTATTTTGTATAGAAATGCATGAGTAGATATGCCATATTCATCGATTTTATGGTAAAACTATGAGAAACATGAGAGAGGTGAAACAAGATATTCATGGTATGCTGTGGATGAAAAGCTATAAAAAAAGGATCGGAAAAGATACAAAAAAATATGAAAAATTCGCCAAAATTCTCAAGAATAAAAAAGAAATGTCAGGGTTGGCCCTGTTTTACTACGGTCAGTTGGGTTAGCGGAAACACATCTTTTTCTTTAGGCCCTGTCATTTTCACTAAACTCCATGTCGATTTGAAGAAAAGAAATGCCATGATGACATATGCTACTATCTTTCTCTCTCATGTGCTTGTCAATAGAATCTCGATTCCCTTTGAGACTTCAAGAAAATGGTACCCTGTCGATTTTTAATAAGAATGTGAGTAGATAATCAACCCTTTACTGACACAGTGCATTAACCCTTTAATGGCCGTTAAAGCAGGAGTGGACTTTACATATATAGATGGTGTGCCTTTACATATAGAGATTCTCATTTTTTTGGAGGTCGATTCTTTTTTTTTTCTTTGTCGGGCGGGGGCCATTCTCTCACCTTTTAATGATGATGGAAAGTCACGCTTCTCTTTTCATGCATATCATAAGATTATACTAAAAACTTTAAGAACTATGTCCATAACCCTTCTGTCACTCATTATTGCTTTTTTTTTGTAAAACGCCAGTATCAAATCTCTCATAATCTATTTTTATTTTTTGACACCACTGTATAGGCTATAGTTATAGATGCATATGTGCCATAAAGGCCTATACCTGATCCTTTGCTGTCTCCTCGTGTAAAATCAGTCTTGATGGTTTTGGCTTTGTAGATCTTCAGCTAAAATGGCACAAACATAGCAACATAATTATTACAAATGGATGTACAGAAGGATATCCTGAAATCATTAAAATCTATGGGGAGGGGGGGATGTCACCCGGAGGCTGTTGTTCCCCAATCCCGGGGGGGGGGGGGCACTCACTATATGTCACTGACAGGGGTGTGCGGCTGGCAAGGACACCTTTTTGCCAAAATCCCTCTCACCAAGGGTCTAGTTTTGGTCAAGATCCCTCTCACCAAGGGTCACTTTTCTCATATTTTGACACTGAGTGTTCAAATAAGTGCCGGTTTTCGGAATTTTCATAAACAAATTCTTCCAGTTTCGATTAAAATTAATTACATCATGGGCAAATTCAAAGATAAAAATCTTAACCATGCACATTATTTTACCAAAATCCCTCTCACCAAGGAGGGTTGTCAGAGGCCAAGCCGCCCCTGCACACCCCCCTGATATCTGAGTTAACCCCCCCCCCCGGGTCCCCAATGCATTAGGCATTGGGGGAGTAACATACTTCAGGGGGACATTTCCTTTCTTAAATGCTAAGGCCAGACAAAGTCTTTTTCGCTCAGAAGGTTACCTTTGCAATGTGGAATGTATATGGAAAATTAATTCCATCATGCCGGGCTGAGCCCCCCCCCCCACCTCCAGTATGATATCATTTGTGAAGGGCCCTTAAGATGATGGACAGAGTTTCACAATAAATCAAAAAGTGAATTGACACAGAGAAGAACACCTACCACACTGCCGTCATGGGGTTTGAAGTAAATGTTGAACCTGCCGCTAAGGACGCTGTTTTTAAGGTTCCCTAAGGCGGCAGATAACGTTATATCGGGAAGCTGTGGGGCTGGCACCGCACCTGTTAAATACATTATATACATTTAGGCAAAACCTATCATAATAACATTTCAAAAACAAGTGAGTGGGGTGCATGTATTATACAGTCAATACGAAAACTCGCGGGACACAGGCTTTTGCTGGCAAAATTGCTACCGGGCCTGCGGAAATTGCCAGACTGCAGGACCCAATGTCCCACTGTAATGTTAGGACCTTGGGGTGAAAATAGTAATTTTGAATTGTCCTGCCAACATCAATCCAGGCCTGCAGATTACTAAAATATGCAGGACCAGATAGCCTGCAAAAGGTAAAGGTGTTTGTATATATATATATATATATATATATATATATATATATATATATATATACATATCTATATATTTATATATATATATCTATATATATCTATATATATCTATATATATATATACATATCTATATATTTATATATATATATATATATATATATATATATATATTTATTTATGTCAAGGTGAATATCGATGCTCCATTGACAATGCACTAAACCCCCGTATTGCACTCCACCATGAAATAACCGGCGCCAAATCCGCACGATGACGTCATAGGTCTATTGCGCATGCGCAGCATTTTTGAAACGTAAACATTCAAGATGGCGGCACACGGCATTTTCGGGTAGACGACAGGTAAATTAGAGTTAATTATGGATTATATTGATCAAATAACGAATAATTATCCACCCAAACACCTTGACATAAATGTAAAGATGAACTCTGATCAGTTTGAGCTTCCTGTTTCTTCACTCACGCTTCCTGCCCGCTCCGCACTCGGCCTATCGGCCTCGTGCGGAACGGGCAGGAAGCGCTCGTGAAGAAACGGTCAGCTCAAACTGATCATCGTTCACCTTTACTATTATACATAGACCATCTGTCAGTAAAAGAGAGGGGTACTCACGGTTATAGTACTTGACGTACTTGGCCTTACAGTACTGTGACACATCGACGTCCCCGGTCGGCCTCTTCAGGTGGTTCGTGCTCAGCAGGCATCGCTTGTCTGAGAAACAGTACGCAAAGCTGCAGGGGAGAAAATCAACAAAGTAAACTGATTAAAATTAGAATTAAAGTAGCCATATCATGTAAAAGAATAATTATTGCAAAACTATTAGGCAATACATGAACCCACCAGAGTTACAAAACCCTTTTTTTGTCAGGTCTTTTTTTACTGAGTACATTTGATTGGCTGTTAGATCCTGTACACTTAATGGGTTGTCTTTTCTTTGTTGCTTTGATGGGTTTTAAATTATCTGTTTGTCTGTTTGATGGGTTGTCCCATATCAGAAATTACCTGATGGGTCTTGTGATATAATTACATTTTTTTATTTGATAGGTTGTAATGTGTTACATTTGATGGGTTGTTTTTGCCTGTTACTTTTGAGGGGTCATGTGATAGTGTAACCTTTTCCATATGTGTGGTAGTCTTAAATTTCACATCATTCTATTACAGAAATGATGTCACTTGCTACATTTGCTTTGCTATCCTATTCCAGTGATAGTTTTACCATTTACATGTGACGGGTCGTCTTTTACATGTTTCATTTGATGGGTTGTTCTGTTTCCGTATTAGTTTTAACATTTTACATGTGATGCGTCATTGTTACCTGTTACATTTGATGGTTTGTCCTGTTTCTGTAATAGTGTTACCTGTTACATTTGATGGTTTGTCTTGTTTCTGGCATAGTGTTACCTGTAACATTTAATGGTTTGTCCTGTTTCTGTAATAGTGTTACCTGTTACATTTTATGGTTTGTCATGTTTCTGTCATAGTGTTACCTGTAACATTTAATGGTTTGTCCTGTTTCTGTAATAGTCTTACCTGTTACATTTGATGGTTTGTCCTGTTTCTGTAATAGTATTACCTGTTACATTTGATGGTTTGTCCTGTTTCTGTCAAAGTGTTACCTGTTATGTTTGATGGTTTGTCCTGTTTCTGTCAAAGTGTTACCTGTTACGTTTGATGGTTTGTCCTGTTTCTGTCATAGTGTTACCTGTTACATTTTATGGTTTGTCCTGTTTCTGTCATAGTGTTACCTGTTACATATGATGGTTTGTCCTGTTTCTGCCATAGTCTTACCTCTTACATTTGATGGTTGGTCCTGTTTCTGTCATAGTGTTACCTGTTACATTTTATGGTTTGTCCTGTTTCTGTCATAGTCTTATGTGTTACATTTGATGGTTTGTCCTGTTTCTGTCATAGTCTTACGTGTTACATTTGATGGTTTGTCCTGTTTCTGTCAAAGTGTTACCTGTTACATATGATGGTTGGTCCTGTTTCTGTCATAGTGTTACCTGTTACATATGATGGTTTGTCCTGTTTCTGTCATAGTGTTACTTGTTACATTTGATGGTTTGTCCTGTTTCTGTCATAGTGTTACCTGTTACATTTGATGGGTAGTCCCCTTTCAGTAGTAGTTTTAACTCCTCTGCTTGATGGGTTGTTTTTACTTATTACTTTTTATTTATTGTCCTATTTATGTGATAGTTTCATAATTTAGATTAATACCTGTTACATTTGATTGGTTGTCCCTGGTCGTCACGCATATCGAGACACATGTCGGCACATTCCTGCTCTAGGTCTACGTTATCCACCTTCCTGTCCATGGACACCAGACCGATCTCCTCACCATCATCGTTAGGCCTGAAGATTACTGCGAAGTAGGAAGGGAAGAGAACAATAATGTAAAGCCCTCGGCATAAGCCATCGTTTAGAAGCGCAGGGGTGGTTTTAAGAGCAGTTTTCAATTGAACCCTTTTCTTTTTGTGGCAATGTTGAAAGAGAAAATGATAAAAAATCAAGTATTTTCACTTAAATCTTGATGCAATTCTTTTTATATAAAAACAGCTCAGTTCCCACGACAGGTGCTTAGGCCACTCAAATTAAAATGGTTTCTCATCACTAACCCTTGAAAAATATGACGAGTGCGATTTATTTTTACTCTGGGCGCATCAGGACATAAACTGTGTTGGGCCATCACCGTCTCCCAAATATTTGAGACCAAAAATTTTAATTTTAGTGCGTAGTGTTATTATGCACCCGGTCATGAGAAACCGGCACTTTTTTAGTGGCCTTATGAATCGCACTTACCATTAAAGGGGACTCTGTCCAGTAGGGTGGCAGTGAAGTAGGTAGAGATGGCATCATAGTCCAGGCGGGCTCTCTGAACCCTCATAGGTGACATGTGGGCAACCTTAGCTATCCTGGAGATTACGTCTCCTATAAAGTGACCCTTGTATGCCTCTATGTCCAAGTATATCACTGAAATGTATGGGTAAAATAGGATGATGCTCGGCACATTCCTAAAGAATATGTGGATGAAAGACATGGGGTGATTTTAGGCCGCAATGTCAAGATATATGAGTAAAATATCTGAATTATGGGGGTGAATTGGGGTGGCATCAGGTATTAATGTCAAAGTATATCATCATGATATGTGGGTGAAAAGGGGTGATTTTACACAGATAAGCCCAATCGTATCACTGAAAGGTAAAATGGTGTAAATCTAGGCTGCGATGTATTTCTCTTTTTTTTTGCAAAGAGTTTTTGCATGTTTCTTCATTTATCAGAATGAAAGCCAACCAACTCACTGTCAAATGTGATCCTGATGTTCCTCCTAAGGCCAGCATTATAACAGTCCACGATATCAAACATCATCATGTCAGCGCTGAAGTCCAACGTCTCAAAGTCATAGTAACTCCATCTCGACTCAAAATCACCTGCTGGTATTTTCTGGTGAAGTAAAGCATGTAAATGAGCTAGTTGTTTAACTTGTTGTTGAATATTTTGAGAAACCTGAATACGGCAGTAGTAGGCCAGTATCCAAAATTAAGTTGGGGTCGTTGTGATGCCTGGTTGAAACTCTGGCAGTTAACACATTGCACTCATTCTGACAACAGGAAATACATGTAACACTAAAAGTTAAGAGCTGTGCGTTCCAGCGGGACACATTTTGGACGAGTGAAATAATTCCCTTCATTTCCTTTTGCAATCTTAGGTGTCTGCTAGTACCGAAAGTGATGGCCCTTATCATTGTCTATGTCATAGATGATTTATAAGTGGACATTGGCTACAATCCCAAATTAAAATGAATTGAATAATCATCCTTACCGTGACCCAGGATAGTGTGAGTGGCACGTCTTTGACAAGTGTCGTAGCATCCGACCCAACCTCAATATATCTGTGCTGTCAAGGCAAAATATAGACACATTTACTTTTTTTGGGGGTAAAATCTGTAATATTGTAAAGAGAACATAGCAGACTAGATTCATCAACATCTAAACTTATAATACATGTAGAATATGTATGATATGTAACCACTGCTGAGCTTAGCTATTTCTTCAACTCCGGGTGTGGAATGGGTACGAGTTCCACCTTGAAAGAAAGTGGTATTTGGTTCAGCAGATGCCACTCTATAGTTTACAACATTGTTACAGTATCCGAGGTTAGCATTATATGGTTATAGGTAGAAAACCATGCTATTCTTACATCATTGATGCAGTACTCTAGGGTGGCATTATATGGTTATAAATATAAAACCATGCTATACTTACATCAATGATGCAGTACCCTGGTGTGGCATTATATGGTTATAGGTATAAAACCATGCTATACTTACATCAATGATGCAGTACTCCAGGGTGGCATTATATGGTTATAGGTATAAAACCATGCTATAATTACATCATTGTTACAGTATCCGAGGTTAGCATTATATGGTTATAGGTAGAAAACCATGCTATACTTACATCAACGATGCAGTACTCCAGGGTGGCATTATATGGTTATAGGTATAAAACCATGCTATACTTACATCAATGATGCAGTACCCTGGTGTGGCATTATATGGTTATAGGTATAAAACCATGCTATACTTACATCAATAATGCAGTACTCCAGGGTGGCATTATATGGTTATAGGTATAAAACCATGCTATACTTACATCAATGATGCAGTATTCTAGGGTAGCATTAAAGGAGATGGTAGCTGGGTCGCCAAACATCTTGGTGCTGATGAACCTGTTACAAGGTATACTGCGGTACATCACCTGATATGAAGACAATGTGCAAAACCTTGAATGGCCACAGAGGGAATCAATCAGGGTTCCCACTATTTATGGGTCATGATTTTAACTTTTATCGATTTGTACTGACCAAATGTTGGATAATTTGGGGCTCACAGAAAAAAAGGTTAATCAACTCTTGAGTGAGAAATATTGGAAATTCGCAGTCCCCCCCTGCATTTTTTAAAATGCTACTTTTTCCCAGAACATCCTTTTTGACTGACTTTCAACTGACCTTTGAAGAAAAATAGGTTTAACCGACTTTTAAAAACAAGTAGGAACCCTGTCAATACATTTTATGTCATGGGGTTAAGCAAAAACCTCTGTAACAGGAACCCCTATTTGGTAACCCACCTGATATTTTATACCCTTTTAAGAGGGGCTAGCACGGTGAATGCATGCCCGCATTAAAAGTTCACGTGACCACCCAATGACCAATCAGAGCACTCCGCTGGGTACTGCGAGTTAACAAACGATCCTTGGGTCGGTACCCATATTGTATTTTGCCGTGCTAGCCCCCCTTTAAGGACTGCTGATGCAGGATTGCATCATGCCCATTGGCCGCCATGATGCACCAACAAAGTCCTGGTGAGTCTGCTCAGCAGCACTTCATTGGAGCATCATGCTGACCCTCTGAGAGAATTTCAGCCTGATAGGGGCGGCATAATGGCCAGCTTACTAGGGCCTTGGTGAGTAGCTCACCAAGACTGCATTCATGCATCACGACAAGCAATCCTGCCCTTCATGATGCATGTTATCATGATGCATGAATGCGAGTAACTCGCCAGAGCTTGATACGGTTACGGACGGTCAGCATAATGCTCCAATGAGCAGATTCGCCAGCACTTGACTGGTGCATCACGACTACAATGGGCATGATGCACGCCTGCACTAGCATCACTTAGAGAGTTAGAAAGCTAACTTACATCTCCGGTGTAGACGTAGGAGTCGTCAAAGAAGAACAGTTTCCCGGGGTCCAACATCTCCAGTACTAGTTGTTTGTTGTTGGGTACCCTCCATGTACCAAACGGCTGCATCAGACACGTCCCCTCCCGGGCATTCTTAATGTACCGGATACCTAAGGAGATGAGAAAAGAAATAAGAAAAGACTATTAGATACAGGTCTCCATAAGTACTTAGACTGTTCTCTGATCACAAAAACATTTTCTTTGCAAAAAGAAACCCATCTTACTTGCCAAATAGGGAGTGATTATCTTTCACCAATATCAGGGGTGGGGGTAGTGGGTTTCTGCATGGATACGAGTAAAATAATTATAATGCTACCCTCCCCTTCTCAAGGGCCAAGATTCTGGAGGGACCGAAAATCATGCCTTTTTCACTGAAAGATTCGCTCGTGAAATTATTTTGCTTCCCCCTTTGTTACCCTACCTTCCTAGTCAGGTGGGCAAGAAAATCCTGACCCCCTCAAGCCCACCAGCCCCCCTTGTTAAAATATTGAACGCTAAAAGAGTGTGCATTTATAAGTCACCGACCTATGTTATAGTCCAGTACAAATGATAGAGGGACAGGGAAGGCAAAGTCCATCCTCCCCATCTTACGGTTATAGTCGTACCAGAACTGGAACATGAGAGAGAGAAACAGTAGGGAAGAGGAACATGAAAATGAAAATGTACCACAACTATCAGACATTATAGCATTATGACAACTTTATTACAGATAATTTCCCTTTTCAAAAAAAAACTCCCTTCTCAATACCTAATGAACCAAAAAGGCTGGGATAAGACTGCTGTGTTACAGGACATTAGAAATTCGAAATTCATGAATACAGAGCAATTAATGGTAGCATGAAGTCTCTGGTCCAATGTCCTTCGTTGTCATGATGCGGCAGTGCCCAGGGGCAGTGCACTGCCGGCAGGTCTACTTCCCAGCACAGCATTCCAGCATTATGCCGACCATTTGGAACCAAGTCAATCCCATCGCCTTGATGTATGAATACAGTGCTTTACCTGCCAGGAAAGGCTAGCACTAATTTCTCACTTTTAGATCATTCTTACACACAAAATTACCTCTGACTTATTTATCATTTTTCAACTGAATGCAGTTTCGGACAATGAATACCCTTGGGAAGTGGGCTGGATCTAATGACGTCTATAAGTATAACTTACGTCGACATTGAAGATGATTCCTGACTTGAGACTTGACCAGGGCTGAGACACCTCAGTCCGGAACCGGAAGGCAGGTGGCAGCTTGGGAATAGGACGGGTTGTCTTCCGATTCTCACAATATACTCCATTAGGTGTCTGTAAACAGGATGAACAGAGAGGTTTAAGTCAAACAATCAAACTACAAGTATAGAGGTCAAGCCAAGGACAATGTGAAGACAGCGGCCATGTCAAGGGCACAATGTGAACAAAGAAGTCATGTCAAGGACACAGTATGAACACAGATGTCATGTAAAGGGCACAATGTGAAAACAGAGGTCATGTCAATGACACAGTGTGAACACGGAGGTCATGTCAAGGACACAGTATGAACACAGATGTCATGTAAAGGGCACAATGTGAAGACAGAGGTCATGTCAATGACACATTGTGAACACACATGTCATGTCAAGGGCACAATGTAACTACAAAGCTCATGTCAAGGGCACAATGTGAAAACAGAGGTCATGTCAATGACACATTGTGAACACACAGGTCATGTCAAGGGCACAATGTAACTACAAAGCTCATGTCAAGGGCACAATGTGAAAACAGAGGTCATGTCAAGGGCACTTTGTGAACACGGAGGTCATGTCAAGGACACAAAGTAACTGTTATGCTTATGTCAAGGGCATATTGTGAAGACAGAGGTCATGTCAAGGTCACAGAGGGGACACAATGTAAAGAGCTTTGAGGAATAAAGAAACTTTACCTGGTATGTCCTGGCGTCTTTATCAGCATATGGCTGGAAGTTGAGGAAGTCGTAGATGTGTTTGAAGGGGTGGTTACCTTTGGGTCCAAAGTTACTGAGACCTTCCACAACAGCACGTACTGGCATGGCAGTGGCCCCCAGAGTTTGTGTCCACTCTGGAACTATAAGAGCAAGTACATTTTAAACCTTGGGGGCATTATTCCCACAGGTATATGTCCACTTTTTTTGTCCTGATGCAGCAATACATGCGGTGCTTGTACGTCTAAGCTAGCTAGCACTGATACCGGTACGTATATTGCATGTGGTCAGTATAATGCATGAACCCGTGAGTAACGCAAAGAACAAGGTTTCATTATGAATGAAAATGGAAATTTTGCTACAATAATCTTAGCAAGGAATATTTAGTGCAATAATGCACCATGATTAGCTACATTCATGCATCATGTTGTTTCCTCTGAAATCGGTTTACCCTTTAAGGACAGCACAGTCACTGTTCATTCAAATTCATATCCCTTTGGTTTCATGATTCACGATGCCAGTCCCGAGCCTGATGGCAGCACTCAGCCTTGGTGAGTAACGCGACCAACAAGGCTTCGTTTACAAACCATGATGAAATTAACCCACTCAACAAAAAAAAAAACGTTATTTAACGTCAGAAACCCGTTTTTGACGTTCTAAACCGTTTTGCAACGATAAGGGGCCATAGGGAAACGTTCTGGAACGACTTGCAACGTTTTTTGTTGACTACCAAGGAATGATGCATTATTGCAACGTGGCTGGCCACATTCATCAATCCTGTTGTTTCCCCCTTTTTTTCTTTTCTTTATGTATAATAGCTGGATGGCCCACAGACCTAAATATACTAAAATTGAGAAATCTCCCAGTGGAAGGGAAATAGGAGACTTACTGGCAAAGTAGTAGTCTATGGTGTAGTTAGCAGGAGGGTGGTCTAGATGCTGGCAGCTCCTCCAGTGGTCTGAGGGGATTCCCCTGATGGTGGTCTGTCCCATGTACTCCTGTATGGGGGAATAGGGGAGTGGTCATTTATTATGTGGTCTGAGGGGATTCCCCTGATGGTGGTCTGCCCCATGTACTCATGTATGGGGGAATAGGGGAGTGGTCATTTATTATGTGGTCTGAGGGGATTCCCCTGATGGTGGTCTGTCCCATGTACTCCTGTATGGGGAAAAGGGAGTTGTCATTTATTATGTGGTCTGAGGGGATTCCCCTGATGGTGGTCTGTCCCATGTACTCCTGTATGGGGGAATAGGGAGTGGTCATTTATTGTGTGGTCTGAGGGGATTCCCCTGATGGTGGTCTGTCCCATGTACTCCTGTATGGGGGAATAGGGGAGTGGTCATTTATTATGTGGTCTGAGGGGATTCCCCTGATGGTGGTCTGTCCCATGTACTCCTGTATGGGGGAATAGGGGAGTGATCACTTATTATGTGGTCTGAGGGGATTCCCCTGATGGTGGTCTGTCCCATGTACTCCTGTATGGGGGAATAGGGAATGGTCATTTATTATGTGGTCTGAGGGGATTCCCCTGATGGTCTGTCCCATGTACTCCTGTATGGGGGAATAGGGGAGTGGTCATTTATTATGTGGTCTGAGGGGATTCCCCTGATGGTGGTCTGTCCCATGTACTCCTGTATGGGGGAATAGGGAGTGGTCATTTATTATGTGGTCTGAGGGGATTCCCCTGATGGTGGTCTGTCCCATGTACTCCTGTATGGGGGAATAGGGAGTGGTCATTTATTATGTGGTCTGAGGGGATTCCCCTGATGGTATTCTGTCCCATGTATTCCTGTATGGGGGAATAGGGAGTGGTCATTTATTGTGTGGTCTGAGGGGATTCCCCTGATGGTGTTCTGTCCCATGTACTCCTGTATGGGGGAATAGGGATTGGTCATTTATTATGTGGTCTGAGGGGATTCCCCTGATGGCAGTCTGTCCCATGTTTGGGGAATATAGGGGAGTGGTCATTTATAAATATAGAACAGGTGATGGTTAAAAAGAAATCAACCTTTCTTATGGCCGAGCTTGCTGCTCATGCACTCTTTTGTGGGTGCTCAATATTAATTGCACAATTAAAATTGTTATTCTCTAATTTACTTAGAGCCCCATTACCATAGCCTTAAATGTAGATGTACGTCTTATCTAATCCATTTCAATAGACAGTTGTTGATGAGGGCATTTCCGTGATTTCTGCGACTGTGATGTGAATTACCTTTAAAATTAGAGTGGGTGATTGTAGGTAATGCCCTATGGCTAACACATAGGGGTTGGTAGGATAGTGAACAAGTAATCAATGGATAATTCATGACGAGTGTGTGTTAACACACACAAGTCATGAATTATCCATTGACTACTTATTTTATACCACGAAACCAATAAATAATCAATAGAATACCAATAAATTCAAGTTGAAAACAAAAATTATTCCCCCTCCCCAGGACTCGAAGCCAGCCATAGTGTGTGTACACAGGTACATACACCTCCTCGTCGCCCAGCAGCGGACAGCGACAGCGCCCGTCTCGGCTAGGCTTGGCAGCAGCACACGGCGAAAAATAGTGTACACACACCTCATCACCCGGCAGTGGACAGCGACAGCCCCTGTCTCGGCTTGGCTTTGTTTGAATGTGTCTCGCGGTTATGTTTGTGTATAATACACCTCATCGCCCGGCAGCGGACAGCAACAGCCCCCGTCTCGGCTTGGCTTTGTTTGAATGCGTCTCGCGGTTATGTTTGTGTATAATACAGTGCACACGGCGAAAAAAAGATGCGCCCGGACCGGGACTCGAGCCGCGTACCTCTTACAGCTGAGCGCATTGCGCTAACCACTTGACCACCGCGTCTCCTCCCTCAGCGGCCGTCGCAGCTTGGCTATGTTTGAATGCGTCCTGCGGTTATGGTAGCGGACAGCCTGCAGTCGTTGCCTTCCCGGGCTTTGTATCATATCCAGACATGGTTCGAACCAAGCATTTCTCGTCAGTCCCTGTGGCGTAATGCATAGGGAGTTGGACTAGGGACCTGAGACCGCAGGTTCGACCCCTACCATGGCAATGAAAATTATTGTAGGTTTTAACATGTAACATATGACATGGATGGACATGAGAGGCGTGTGGGTTATCCATGGATAACTGCACGGTGTGCAGGTTATCCATGGATAACCGCACGCCTTCCAAAATTCATGCTACAGCATTCATGCTGTGCAATATCGACAGGTATGTGCATGGGAATATCCAGCAAAAAGCACTGAGTAACCCAGAAATCGTGGTATAGTCATCAGTGACCATTAGGCCTACTTAATTACTAGATGTAGCGTTGAAATGGCATTAGAGTGAGGGGTTCCACTACGGTTTGAAGTATGGCAGTCATCTCTAACATTACTGATAGTCGACTTATATTGAATGTGAACATAGCGGGGGTGTGGATGGGGGTCCCCCATGTCACATGTTGATTTTAAAAATGGTCATGGCACTTGTCACTTAAATCACCATGTCAATTGTCACCTCTAAGAGCCTATCATGTCCCATGTCGAATTTAAGAAAGCACCTATGTCATGTCACTAATTGTTTTGCCTCGTGTCCCTAAGGCCGCTGTCACATGTCAATTTTAAGAAATGGCCATGTCACCATGTCGAATTTATTGGTCCATACCCATCATAGCATCTTAATATATCGGCCCTTTTGATGTTTATGGCCTTTTCTAAAGCTATTTGTATCATATTACTTAAGAATTTGCCTATGTGTATCATAATTGGGGATGCAAGCATGACGAATATCGTGAAAGTGAGTGTCTGTTTCATTATCAAATGAAAAAAAAAAGTATGTCGAGATATGCCCTGCTGAGAGCTTCAGACGCATTCACTCACCTGTCCGAATTCCTGCCCAAACTTAAGAGCGGATATGACTGAATAAGTGTAGGTCACACCATTTATCTTAACTTTTCCAAAGAAAAAACTCTCGTTGGACCCTTCCAATGGATGAGTCTTGCATTTTGTGTGTTCTGAAAAAGAGAGGTTGAAAGCTATATTTAACAACCATGTATAATTAAACCGCTAATTGGATAAATAGCTGCGTTAACTCTCTCGCGGGGGTTGGCATGATGCTTGAAAGCAGTCCTGCTGAGTTACTCAACGGGCCTGCGACCTGCTGAGTAACTCAACGGGCCTGCGTCCTGCTGAGTTACTCAACGGGCCTGCGTCCTGCTGAGTAACTCAACGGGCCTGCATCCTGCTAGGCATCTCAACGGGCCTGCGACC
Organism: Acholoe squamosa; assembly: GCA_949317995.1. NCBI lineage: Eukaryota > Metazoa > Annelida > Polychaeta > Phyllodocida > Polynoidae > Acholoe > Acholoe squamosa. The sequence continues at coordinate 6,899,653 of OX439036.1, read as the reverse complement.
TGCTAAGCAACTCAACGGGCCTGCGTCCTGCTGAGCAACTCAACGGGCCTGCGTCCTGCTGAGTAACTCAACGGGCCTGCGTCCTGCTGAGTAACTCAACGGGCCTGCGTCCTACTGAGCAACTCAACGGGCCTGCGTCCTGGTGAGTAACTCAACGGGCCTGTGTCCTGCTGAGTTACTCAACGGGTCTGCGTCCTGGTGAGCAACTCAACGGCCCTGCATCCTGCTGAGCAACTCAATGGGCCTGCGTCCTGGTGAGTTACTCAACAGGCCTGCATCCTGCTGAGCAACTCAGCGGGCCTGCATCCTGCTGAGTTACTCAACGGGCCTGCATCCTGCTGAGTAACTCAACGGGCCTGCGTCCTGGTGAGTTACTCAACGGGCCTGCGTCCTGGTGAGTAACTCAGCGGGCCTGCGTCCTGGTGAGTTACTCAACGGGCCTGCGTCCTGGTGAGTTACTCAACGGGCCTGCGTCCTGGTGAGTAACTCAGCGGGCCTGCGTCCTGGTGAGTAACTCAGCGGGCCTGCGTCCTGGTGAGTAACTCAGCGGGCCTGCGTCCTGGTGAGTTACTCACCAGGATTGTATTCATGCATCATAGTAAAAATTGATACATTATTGCACTATCAGGGCTTAGAGGCTTTCCTCACACTGGTCCAGCAAAGGTTATAATTTGATATAGAATACTTTTCAACAATAACAATGTTTTGCAAAAGAATTACTAGATATTTGAAAAAAGGAATAAATGAATAACTAAGATATTACTGACCATAGACCACATGTACTTCATTGGTGGAGTAGTCGACATAAGACTTGAACTCCCTGACGTCCCTAATCATGTGTAGAACAGACCTGTTGTTCGGCAGGTCAAAACTCTCATACGCCTCCACCGTCACCTGTTTGTTCACGATGTTCAACTCTATGTTTGTCTGGAACGTACCTGGCAGACGCGGCACTGGCTTGGCTAGGGGGAGGGGGGGGGGCAGCGAAAAGAAATCATTATATTTATTAAACAGGTAATACTGTAAAAAAAATAAGACATTGTCAAATTGATAGCTGTTCTCTGGCAACTTTGGGCAACAATTTCACCTCTTTTTTTAAATTCCTTTTATAAAAATTCCTTAAACACAGTTCTTGACTGTACTGCCACCTGGGGCTTCACTGTAAATACTACAATGGACATCTGGTAGATTCAAAAGTTGTTTCTTGGAGTGCATATTAAGGTAGTGTTATGTCCTCTTTCCTAATTGAAAGATTAGTGAATATTTGATATATTGGATGTGTGTTGATAATATATATAATGTATACTAATATACAGTTTCTTCGAAATTAGTTTTTAAAGTACTGGAAGTTTTACTAACAATGTAAAATGGATCGTATGTCTTAATGCAACAGGAAGGGGCATCGTTCAACAATAGTCTACTTTAAAGTGAGCAAAGGCTTTCCTAAATTCATCACATGGCAGTGAAAGAGACTTTAGGGCACACCAAAAGAAAATAGGTTGGTCTACGGATCACACTCTCGATATTTCTAGGAATAAATCTTTTTCTCTGAGAAAAAGTTCTTGCCCTAGGATTCTGCTCGCAATTTCCTTTTCACAAAAAAAAAAAATATAACTTGCGCCACACTTTTCTAGCAAGAAATCCATTGGACGACAACAAAATCTACCACCATTTTGTTTTTAAACCAAAGTGTGACCTTATTTGTGGACTTACCTGGAGTCTTGTCGGAGGGTATAGGAGTACACACACTGGCCCCTGTACCCTGACTGTGTACTGTATGAACCATACACAAGGCTATCACAAACAGCCACTCACTCACAGCGGTACACCTGGTAGTAGAGAGAGAGGAATTTATACGTTAATGACTGTAGAAATGCTTGAGATGAAGGAAGATCCTGAAGATTTCCATTGTATGACCGTTAAAGGTCGTCATGATGGATGCTCTAATGAACCTTTGGGAACATTTCAACCCTGTAAGTTCGGTACGATACATAAATGCACTCTTGGTCGTATCCCTTGCTAGGTGAATTTTGATATAAGGGAGTGGTCATTATTTATCAACAGGGCGGTGTGGTGGGTTTGAGGGGGAAGGGGCGTAAAATTTTCAGACCCCTCCCAAGGGGGGGGGGCTAAAACAATTTTTTAGCAAAAAAGCCCACGCTACTATTGATCAAAGAGGGGCACAAAAATTCTCTGTGCCTCCGGGACAGGGGGGGGTGCAAAAAATTTGGACTGCCGTCGAGGGGGGAGCATAAAGATTTTTTGTGCATCCCCGCGAAAACCCACCATCCCCCCCTGTTGATAAATAAAGACCACTCTGTCAATGGACCATTCTGGGTATTATTATTATTTTTCATATTTACTAAATTCTTCGCCATATAAAGCCTAAGCTCTGCCCATGATCCACACTCAATAATCTCCTGTATTCCTCAACAGGAACCAGGATCCTTTAGTCATCACAAACACACTTCCTCCATTAGACTCTGTGACATAAGGTACAAGGATGTAATAACATTCCAACCTTATCTACTCAGTCCAACTGGAGGAAGTGTGATCCACCTGTGGTGCCATATTTGGAATGAGAGGATATTTCACAACCTCCTCTCAATCCTCATTAACATAATCTACCCACAGGTGGCACTCTCTCCTTATGACATGTGTCACTATTCTATTGAGCCACATGTACAGAACATTTCACAACACTGTGAGCTGCTCAAGCCCTTAGTATATAAGGTAGCTTGAGCAGCTCCCAATCTATCTATTCTAAGATCATCTCTCCCAACTTACACCTTACACCTATACCTCGAACCTACGACAGGTTGAGCTATAGGATCGGAGGCAGAGCTTAGATCTTGGCGAGTGTTATCATTGTTACCACCTTTATGAAACACTCATGTCAGCTATGCAATAAAAGGATCAAATGAACTTCCCTGGATTCCGTGTACATTCACTTCACCACATGTAACCGTCCGTTGACAACTCCCTAACTGTTCTATTAAAAAGCCTCTGGCATAGAGAGTGAAATATGTATCATTATAGAGAAAAGCAGGGTCCATCCACAAATGACTTCATGCTGGAGGGGGGGGGGGTGACCTTGCATGGCAGATCTAGTTTCCCACATACCTTTAGCATTGTAAGATTGGCAAAAACAAAAACAAAAACATGACCAAGGGTGGAGGGTTGGTCGAATATGTTCAAATTTGGCATGGCGTCATCCATGGATAGCCCCCATCTGGTACATTTAAATAAATGACGTATCCATTGAACGAGATGCATACATCAGGTGCTGAATTGTTTGTGCATGAAGGATGCTGCAACATGTGTTTAAATGAGGTGTACGCCATTATGATATGGTATTAGTTTTATCTATCTACAGCTTTAACAGAGAAAACTTTAGGTAAAAAGTATCTATAAACTTACATAACTAATGGATAGAAAAATAATTTCTCATTGATGTGAATCATCTATAGACTAGTACCCCCCTTACCTTATCAGTGACTTCATGGCTGGGTAGTTCCTCAATTTGGGTCTCTATAAAAGCAGCTATAATGCTGCTTAATTCATATAGAGCCACTTCACAAGAAGGGCTTGTCAACTTTCCTTGTGCTGCTACAGTCAGACACAGAGAGGATCCGCCCCCAGCCAACAGACCAATGGTCAGTGTAAAGATAGACTCTGCTGGCTGCAGAAGGTCTACACAATCAGACACCTCCTATCAAGACTTAGTAAGATAAGGAATGATTGTAATCAGTTTGTATGGTGACCGTGCCTCTAATGCTCCGTAACAGTGCATACCTACATGGACGAAAAACGTTGCTTTTTTGTTGTTGGTTTTTAAACAGAGAGCGTTAAAATTTCGAGTTTGTTATATGTTTTATTTCCAGTGAATCGAAAAACGTTCTTTACCGTTTTATAAAAACGTATTTAATTCTGAGTTAAGAAAATGTAATTTTGAAGTTTAAAAAACGTTGCTACAGATGTACTATATAGCACCCCCCCCCCCCCAAACGGGGCCCCTGCCCCCCAATATATAATTGCTTCCTACACCTCTGTGATAGATACTGATTATGTTAATGGGGGTATTCCACCAAAACCGGCAGAATTGTCGGCCCGATAGTGGGTTTTTGCTATCGTCGACGGTCGTCGGGCGCCTGTCTGGCCGACAATTTTGTCAGCCCGATAGTCAAATTTTATCGGGGACAGTGAAATCGGGTCTCAAAATCACCAAAAAATTCACTCTTCCACCGAGGACAAAATTGTCGGATTGTCATCGCCGACAGTCATCGCGGATGGTTCCACCCTCTTCCACCAGAGGCCTCTTCATCGGCGATGACCTAGTATCAACTATATGACCTACATACTGAGCAAATCCAAGATGGAGCCCACAGATGTGCTCGTGGTCGCTCACGCCACTTTAATGCTCATGAAACTGGATGAGGAAGATGCTGACATACTTCAGGGCAAGAAGAGGAAGCACAAGTACCACGTGGCTCCATACTTGAAGGACCGGACAGACAATCTGCAGCGAAACACCTTCACTAAACTGCACAGGGACCTACTGGAAGTAAGTACTACTCTGTCTTCTTTGTTTACTTGGGGGGGTAGGTGTCAAGGGGTACCGGTCTGTGGCTTCATGTTCCTCTGACAGGAGTAGAGCTCTATGGGGTGGTGGTATTGATATACCATTTTATTATTCCATAAATTGTAACATATTTTGTATTAATCAAAGGATATCTATGAAATTAATACATAGGTTGGTTTTAAGAGCTATAAGAGCGCTCAAACTTTGTATAAGAGCGTTCATGCCCCACTGCACACCAGCCAGGTCAGTTACAAACACTCTCTCTGACATCAAAGGCTCCGACCTAATGGTTCACTGCACAATATAATAAAAATGAGGGTCTCAGTGTGCGACCTCATGGTTCAATGCACAAATTAATAACTTGTAAGTGAATGCAACCGGCCGTCACGGGTGCCTGAGCACCGCTGACGCCGTCATGAGTGTCTGAGCACTCTAATAACTGAACAATGGGTTACATAAGCACGACGCCATAACCTTCCGGTCGCTCTAGCGTCGCTCCTGAGCGAGCTAGGTCAAATATCAAAGCATTTATGGAAAGCCCATAATTAGACGGTCAAAATGAGCCCAAGATCAAGGCGGAAATCCCATTATTAAGGAAGTTATGCCATGGAGACTGAAAGGAGCTCCGAGTTCCCTACAGACAAACCGGCGGGAGTTACGCGCCTATCCAACGGGCATTATAAACTTGACATATTCAACTCCGCGCATGCGCAAAATGGCGGTTATAAACGCATAAACGACCGAGATATGAGGGTCTGAAGTTGCAGAACCGACCAAGACAATGGGGGACACAGCGGCGCCCATGGGGGTCCTTTGTCCCCCTGTGACACATGAAAGACTCCCCTCAAACAATTGTAGAGTTAGGCAGATGCTGCTGGCTCCAGTCAGTCTGGAGGTGCTTTTCCAAGATTTGCTACAAATAGCCTGTCTGCACCTCCAGAAGGACAGAACACCAAGAACCACTCCAGAGGTAACATCTCCAGTCATCTCCTGCTACCTGCTATACCACTGCACTATGGTGAAACTATGCTAGATAGGCATGGGTTTCCATCATTAGTGGCCAGAGGCTATCTTCCCCAAGACATCCACCAGAGGGTAAAGTTATTCATTATTACATTATTCCTCTAAGCAGCAGGCCAGGAGCTAGGTGTGGGAACCCACCTAGAACTATGCTGGACATTGTATTATTATTACCTCACAGGTGGAGTGGAACTGAACATTGTACTTTATAAATTACTGTATGTTTATTGTATGTACAAATTACCTACATACTAACTACTGTATGATTGATATTTCTTACATGTTGCCTAAAGCTGAATAAACCAGTGACAACTGGAAATAACATTATTCTATATGAGCCTGATGTATTTACTCCATACACCACTAGTCATATGATATTTCTCATATGACAACTTGATCATGCCAATTACTAGTATGACAAAGTGGTGGAGAACATCCTACTAAGATCCCATCTCTCACAGGCTCATAAAAATTAAAGCTGGTAACACAACTAAGAACAATCATACACACAGTAAAACCCACTCCACCCACCCAGTGACCTTGACCTTGACACCATGCCCACCAAGGTCACCAGTGAGAGCTCCCACATACCAGTGAGATCTCCCACATACCAGTGAGATCTCCCACATACCAGTGAGATCTCCCACATACCAGTGAGATCTCCCACACATCAGTGAGATCCCACACACATCAATGAGATCTCCCACACATCAATGAGATCTCTCACACAACAGTAAGATCTCCCAAAACGTCAGTGAGGTCTCCCAAAACGTCAGTGAGGTCTCCCAAAAGTCAGTGAGGTCTCCCACACGTCAGTGAGGTCTCCCACACGTCAGTGAGGTCTCCCAAACGTCAGTGAGGTCTCCCACACGTCAGTGAGGTCTCCCACACGTCAGTGAGGTCTCCCACACGTCAGTGAGGTCTCCCACACGTCAGTGAGGTCTCCCACACGTCAGAGAGGTCTCTCACACGTCAGAGAGGTCTCCCACACGTCAGTGAGGTCTCCCACACGTCAGTGAGGTCTCCCACACGTCAGTGAGGTCTCCCACACGTCAGTGAGGTCTCCCACACACATCAAGGCCTTATCAGTCAAGCTGGCAGAACAACACACAAAGACCTTACGTAGTCAGGGGCCTGTTGAAGAGGTCTCCCTCCCACCTAGATCTAGGAGGCCCACAGGAGGCAAACCAGCCTCCAATACAACAGACCCACACTCAGTAGACCCCACACCACCCACCCTGTCTACTCAGGGAACAACCAGTTCTCAGGGATCCAACATTTCCCAGGGATCTCTACAGGACGCCCAACTCACGCTATCTACCTCAGGGGAAGAAGGATCTGCCTCAGGGGGTGGATCCACACCCTCATCTAGATCCTCTACCCCAGCTCCAGCCTTTGACAGCCACTCCTCCGGAGACACCTCCCCCACACCCTCCATCATGGACACCGATGAAGGCCCCCAACCTAATCAGACAGCTGAGAAGATAAGGGCCTATGAGAAGGCCATCCAAGATGCAGTTACTGCCCTAGAGACCAACAAGTCCCAGCAGGAGGAAAGGGAGAGGATCCTCAACCAACAACTGGCAGAGAGGAATGCAGCAATAGATGCTCAACAGAAGGCCATGGAAGATCAGCGGAAGTCCCTAGAGAGACAACAACAACAGATAGCAGATCTCATGAAAATGGTATCATCCCAGACCCCACAGGCGCCCACACCTGCCGTCACACCTGTTGTCACACCATCTGCCTCTGGATCCAAAGATGACATCATAATCTCCATGGTGTCCAACATGACCAAACTCATAGACAGAAAACAACAGGATGACAGAAAGATCAGGCTACATGAGGTAACAAAACCCAAAACCTTTTCACACCCATCACCACTCATGTCAACAGCATTATTTATTGATCACAAATTCCCAGAATATCTGAAGGATAAGTACAAAGTAACAGACAGTGACACCATGGTAACATATTTACCCAAGTACCTCGAAGGACAAGCACTAGCTTGGTTTGAATCCTTCAGGGAGAGTGCCACACCTGACATGTTGACATGGACCAATGTAGTGAATAAATTAAAAGAGTATTTTGCTACTCGAGACAATATAATCTCAAGGACTGCACTCCGTGCACGAAAGGTAGATGAACCTGTCCTAGACTATGCATGCCATCTCAGGAAGGTGTGTAATGCCCAACGCCAAAGCGATGAAATCCTAAGCAAGGCATTTACCCAAGGCATGAGGCCCTGGATCTCTGTAGCTCTTGAGAACAAGAAAATAGACTCTTTTGACCAAGCCCTAGACCTAGCCCTAGAGGTTGAGACCCAAGAAAGATCTAGGAAGGTAAGGGATGCAGAGTCTAACCCACAGCCTACTAAGAAAAAGGTCCAGGAAATCACGACTAGTTCAGATGAAGATGTTAACCTAATGTCTAGTGCCCATGTATAGCAACAGGAGGCTAAGGTTGCATCAAGAGACCCTACCGGTAGATATAGAGGAAATAACTATGACCCCAACTACCAATCCAATAGAGGTAGAGGTAGAGGGGGCAACAACAACAACCCGGGGGGTCACAACAGTAGGAAAGACAACAGCTCTTCCAACTCCAACAATGGTAACTCTTCATACAGTGATAGGAGAGACAGAACCCCAAGTAATGGCAGATCCTATAATAATCAAGGATCCAACAGTAGGAGCCAGAGTCCACATAGAAACTACAACTCTGGATCCTACAACAACTCTGGATCCTACAACAACAGCCAGGGTTCAAACAACTCTGGATCCTATAATCAAGGATCCAACAGTAGGAGCCAGAGTCCACATAGGAACTACAACAGTGGATCCTACAACAACAATGGCGCCTACAACAACCAGAGATCCGGTCAATACAGCAACTCTGGTCAATATAACCAGGGTTCCAACTCACGCCGGGAGGATTACAAACCTGACACAAGAGGCTACCAGGGGAACCAACAAAGTAACCCCCAAATACCACCTCATGTGATGGATCAAATCTCCAAGCTCCTGGTGGCAACCATCTCAACCACCCCACAGAACCAGGAAAACTAGGATGTCACAGTGCACTGTGACACCCCAAATACAAACAATCAATCAGGATTAACAAAGATCCAACCAGAGACAATTGCTAGTGCCAATCTACCATCTAACAGACAGAGACGTCCATCAGTGATACATATCACCCCACCAGATTCATCATCAAAGGATACAGGTGAGAGTACCAAGCTTTCTATTGTACTTCTTCAAAATGGCTGTATCAATGCAAATCTATATGACGTTTCGGATGTACAATGTTTGGTTGATACAGGTGCTACTATCACCTGTGTCAGACAATCATTCCTCGTGGATCTCCAAAAGAGATTCCATATCCAACTGAGGAAATCTAAAATCAACATCCATTTGGCAGATGGATCGGTGTGTCATGTTAGACATTCAGCTATGCTGAACTTTAAAATCCAAGGTGTCAGATTCCAATACCAATTTGCTGTAATTCCCAACCTCACACAGCCCGTTGTTCTCGGCACAGATTTCTTAAGCACTACAAAATCTCAAATTGAATTTAATGTTGATCCTGAACAAATTCTCAAACCCATTAGGGCAGTGAGGGATTTTACCATCCCTCCATTCTCTGAACTTGCAGTATTGGGTAAAGTCACATCTACTCAATCACTGCAAGGCAAAACTGGAGTAGTAGATAACCTCCAAAGAAATAACAATGCCCCATATCTAGTTCAAAGGGCAGCAGTAACCCCCAGGGAAAATAACAAACATCCCCTAGTGTTACTCAACACCAGCAGGCGCCCACATAAAATCAAAAAGGGTGCCATCATAGCTCTATTTCAGGAAGTCAAAGAATCTGATTTAGAATAAAACCATAGTGTTGTAGATTTTAATACAATAGTAGAGAATAGTCCTGTGAGACATGGCGCGGCGACTTGTAATCTTGTGTCTAGTTTCAGTTGGTGAGACAGATAGGGCATACTATCATCTGGGCTTTTGGTAGTATATATAGCACCAATTCAACCTGAACTACCCACTGCAGCTAAGTACTAATAGTCTGTAGACTGTCCATTCTGCATGCACCTCACTCAGCTGCCACAGGGACCTGTCTTATTCAATGTTCAATGCCATAGTCAACAGGTGTGTCATTATGAGTGTACACTGTCTCAGATTGCCAGGAGCCTGCTCTGCCTGCCCCCCCCCCCCCACACACCCAACTGCCAATCACTTGTAATAGTCTGTACCTGTCATGGGCCAGTGGTCAGCAAACCGGCCAGATCACTCAACCTCTCTGGAGGGGGGGGGGGAGCACAGTGTAAGTACCTTGGTGTACATACATGTTTTCAGTGTTCCACAAAATCGTTTATATAATGAAAGGAGTAATCAAATTAATCTTTCATCACCAATAGTAGATACATATTCTGAGATAGCATTATTTCAATGTAAACTAAAAATTTTACACAGAAAAGAATGTAGCAGTTCCACAAGGTGGCCTTACATTTCAACCTCCTCTGATTTACAAAAATGCACATATGGCAACACACTTTAGCACTGATTTCTCCATAGAGATCTTTGACAGTGAATACTTTGTTCAAATACAGAAAATATGATCCAATTGCACCATAACCCACTGAGATAAAACTTGTACTACATATATATAGTAGTTTCAAAACGAACAATTCTAAAACAAAGGCTACAGGGATGCATTTCTGAATCTTAAAATGCTCTAATGCTAATCTGCCATAGGGCTCCAAATGGTGAAATGTCTTATTTGCGAATAAAATCAAAAGTATGAGATATATTCTGAAAATTCCTTCACTGATAAGTAAAGTACACACATTGTTGTTATTACATTAGAATAGTGAGCAGGAATAGTCCATAGCAGAGGAGCCACAAACAAAAATAGATTGCAAGGCCTCCCTATCCCTTACACCGTGGCGACTGTGAACCATACACTAGTCTACTCATCTCACGAGTAGTACTCACTAGTCGCCGCGCTAAAAACCTCAACAGGTGTCAGACACTACCCTACACACTGATCAATCCATCTCAGCCATACGGCCTGAGGATGTAACTCAATTCAGTGACACAGACTCAGACTGTGAGTCCACATATGCTGACCCTGAACCCAACTCAATCAGACTCTCTGAAATAGCTGCTATACATAGTGAGGCACATGACCTCGAGCCAGAATTGGAAGAGAATGTTCCACCAAAATCTGTGCTCACATCCAAAGATCAGCATGATGGATTAGAATCACTGCTGACCAAGTATGATGATATATTTGTAGGAAAAGATGGAGACATTGGTGCTACACACCTGTATACCCACTCAATACATGTAAAATGGTTAAGGCTAGGGCACAGCCCTAAGATACCTATGGTCAACTGTGTTCTATGTGCTATGCTAAACTATGCTATAGCTAAATGCTGACAAATAGTGAGTAATTACTGAGAAATGTTGACTAGATACTGACAAGATGGAGCAGGTTAGGTCTAAGACCTAAAAGACCCGAGTTTTTAATGCAATTTTCAATGCTATTTTCAATTCAATTTTCAATATTCAATCAGATATTGACAAATAGTGAGTGATTACTGACATATGTTGATGAACTGCTGACCAATAATGAGCAATTACTAACATAAATTGACTAATTGCTGACAAATAGTGCATTATTACTGACATATTTGCTGACAATGCATCATGACATCCATAAAAGGGTTAACTGCACATCAATGCCTTGTCTATCAATAAAGGGTTGACTGTGCATCAATGCATTATGCTATCCCTAAGGGGTTAACTGTGTATCAATGCATCATGCCATCCATAAAGGGTTAAGTGCATCAATGCATCAGGTTATCCATGAAGGGTTAAATGTGCATCAATGCATCATGCCATTCATAAAGGGTTAAATGTGCATCAATGCATCATGCCATTCATAAAGGGTTAACAGTGTATCAATGCTACATGCCACCCATAAAGGGTTAAAGTGCATCAATGCATCATGCCATTCATAAAGGGTTAAAGTGCATCGATGCATCATGTTATCCATGAAGGGTTAAATGTGCATCAATGCTTTGTAACATCCATAAAGGGTTAACTGTGCATCAATGCATCATGCTATCGATAAAGGGTTAACTGTGCATCAATGCTACATGACATTCATAAAGGCTTGAAGTGAATCAATGTATCATGCCATTCATGAAGGGTTAAATGTGCATCAATGCATCATGCTATCCATTAAGGGTTAACTGTACATCAATGCATCATGCTATCCATAAAGGGTTAACTGTGCATCAATGCTACATGCCATTCATAAAGGCTTAAAGTGAATCAATGCATCATGCCATTCATAAAGGGTTAAATGTGCATCAATGCATCATGCCATTCATAAAGGGTTAACTGTGTATCAATGCATCATGCCATTCATAAAGGGTTAAATGTGCATCAATGCATCATGCCATTCATAAAGGGTTAAATGTGCATAAATGCATCATGCCATTCATAAAGGGTTAACTGTGTATCAATGCATCATGCCATTCATAAAGGGTTAAATGTGCATCAATGCATCATGCCATTCATAAAGGGTTAAATGTGCATCAATGCATCATGCTATCCACAAGGGGTTAACTGTGCATCAATGCATCATGCTATCCATAAAGGGTTAACTGTGCATCAATGCTACATGCTATTCATAAAGGCTTAAAGTGAATCATTGCATCATGCCATTCATAAAGGGTTAAATGTGCATCAATGCATCATGCCATTCATAAAGGGTTAAATGTGCATCAATGCATCATGCCATTCATGAAGGGTAAATTGTGTATCAATGCATCATGCCATTCATAAAGGGTTAAATGTGCATCAATGCATCATGCCATTCATAAAGGGTTAAATGTGCATCAATGCATCATGCCATTCATAAAGGGTTAAATGTGCATCAATGCATCATGCCATTCATAAAGGGTAAACTGTGTATCAATGCATCATGCCATTCATAAAGGGTTAAATGTTCATCAATGCATCATGCCATTCATAAAGGGTTAAATGTGCATCAATGCATCATGCCATTCATAAAGGGTTAAATGTGCATCAATGCATCATGTTATCCATAAAGGGTTAACTGAGCATCAATGCATCATGTTATCCATAAAGGGTTAACTGTGCATCAATGCATCATGCTATCCATAAAGGGTTAATTGTGCATCAATGCTACATGCCATTCAAAAAGGCTTAAAGTGAATCAATGCATCATGCCATTCATAAAGGGTTAAAGTGAATCAATGCATTATGCCATTCATAAAGGGTTAACTGTGCATCAATGCATCATGCTATCCATAAAGGGTTAACTGTGAATCAATGCATCATGCTATCCATAAAGGGTTAATTATGCACCAATACATCATGCCATTCATAAAGGGTTAAATGTGCATTAATGCATCATGCCATTCATAAAGGGTTAACTGTGCATCAATGCATCATGCCATTCATAAAGGGTTAAATGTGCATCAATGCATCATGCCATTTATTAAGGGTTAAATGTGCATCAATGCATCATGCTATCCATAAAGGGTTAACTGTGCATCAATGCATCATGTTATCCATAAAGGGTTAACTGTACATCAATGCATCATGCTATCCATAAAGGGTTAACTGTGCATTAATGCTACAGTGAGTGAGTAATAGATGTTTAACGCCATTTCGACAGCTAAGGTCATATTCATGGTGAGAACTACATTACACAATTTCACAGGGGAATGTGTCAGTGCCCGCGCATATGTGCACCACACACATCCCGAGGGGATAGGAAAGAGAAGAAATAGACCCTTTTAAGTGGGCTAGGGAGGCCCGCATTAATGCTACATGCCATTCATAAAGGCTTAAAGTGAATCAATGCATCATGCCTTTCATAAAGGCTAAAGTGAATCAATGCATCATGCCATTCATAAAGGGTTTAATGTGCATCAATGCATCATGCTATCCATAAAGGGTTAACTGTGCATCAATGCATCATGCTATCCATAAAGGTTTAATTGTGCATCAATGCATCATGCTATCCATAAAGGGTTAACTGTGCATCAATGCTACATGCCATTCATAAAGGCTTAAAGTGAATCAATGCATCATGCCATTCATAAAGGGTTAAATGTGCATCAATGCATCATGCCATTCATAAAGGGTTAACTGTGTATCAATGCATCATGCCATCCATAAAGGGTTAAAGTGAATCAATGCATCATAGGGAAGTATGTGCGGCCCCTGGACAGCCTGCTAATCCTGTAAGGATCACAGTGTGAATCAATGCATCATAAACCCTATGCACTGCCCTATGTATACCCCTATAGAAACAGACACCAGTGCATTAAAGGGTTAAAATTGGTTTTCACGGCTATATCCAGGGTGAGTAGATTGGCTATGGGACTGCATATAACATTCTCTTTTCTTTATTGACTGGCCCCTCTATAATCCTATCATTACAAAAGTGGTGTATGTGCCCATAACAAAGGGTGTGGTGGTGGCAAGACTACAGTAGAACGTCTACTTTACACCAGGGAACTTGGTATATTCCAATATCCTATGGGCATCCTATGCCCATAGGATAAAAACCTGCAGTACCATGTCATTTCCTACCATATAGACAAACACCAGAAAAACAGGCCGCAATAGGGGAAGAGTGTGAAAGGCTAGTTCCGCCTTGATCTTGGGCTCATTTTGACCGTCTAATTATGGGCTTTCCATAAATGCTTTGATATTTGACCTAGCTCGCTCAGGAGCGACGCTAGAGCGACCGGAAGGTTATGGCGTCGTGCTTATGTAACCCATTGTTCAGTTATTAGAGTGCTCAGACACTCATGACGGCGTCAGCGGTGCTCAGGCACCCGTGACGGCCGGTTGCATTCACTTACAAGTTATTAATTTGTGCATTGAACCATGAGGTCGCACACTGAGACCCTCATTTTTATTATATTGTGCAGTGAACCATTAGGTCGGAGCCTTTGATGTCAGAGAGAGTGTTTGTAACTGACCTGGCTGGTGTGCAGTGGGGCATGAACGCTCTTATACAAAGTTTGAGCGCTCTTATAGCTCTTAGAACCAACCTATGTATTAATTTCATAGATATCCTTTGATTAATACAAAATATGTTACAATTTATGGAATAATAAAATGGTATATCAGTATTTTCACTTATTTTAAAGAGATCAAGAGGAGAAGAGCAGCTCGTGGTCATAAAAAAACAGATGTGAGTCCTTATTTGTCCAAGATAAAATTTATCAGAGATAAAAATATTATAAAATAATTTCAGATGGACGAGGTGAATGAGTTTCGCCACACTCTGAGGATGGGCCCTGGAGAATACAAAGAGCTCCTGAGCAAGGTCTACCCCCTGATATACAGGCGTGACACAAACTTCAGAGAGTCTATTAAGCCAGAGGAACGCCTAGACATAACCCTACGGTATTTGGCTTTAGGTGAGCTTTTGTTTTATTTTCTATAAAATGTATGACATATAAAAAGTATCCCGTGAAATTTACAAAGGTAGAATATCAATGATAAAATGTGTGTTTTAAATATAGCGTATTTTTTATTGGGATTTCAACTATCTGAGACACCTGACTTAATTTCCTTTTTATTTTGTAGGAGACAGCAGTCAAACTCTACACCACGGTCATTTAGTGGGGGGGTCAACAGTCTACCCTATAATAAGAGACACCTGCATTGCCCTGACTGCCGTTCTTTGTTTTCTTTTCTATTTATCAAGTGTTTCAAATATAAAATCTTGGATTTCACCTAGCCGAAGGTCTTGTCTGGTACAAAAAAATCTGGGATATATACAAGAAACATATATTAAATAATTTACATCAATTATTATATGCTTTCCTTTCCTCCCTCCAGGTCCCACAAACCGAAGCGGAATGGAAGGAAATCGCAGATGGATTTTGGAAGGAGTGGCAAGTCCCTCACATGATCGGGGCAGTGGACGGGAAGCACATTCGTATTCGCCAACCCCGGAAGAGTGGAACCACCTTCTACAATTACAAGAAGTATTTTAGTGTAGTGTTAATGGCTGTCGTAGACGCCTACTACCGGTTCATATATGTAGACATAGGGTCAGAAGGCAAGGCAGGTGATTCCCGCATATGGAAGGAAGGGCCCCTCTACGCTGACCTTAAAGACCCAACGAACCCTCTCAACATACCACCAGCGTCTAAGATAAATGGCATGCGGGACTTGCTACCTTACTTCATGGTAGGGGATGATGCGTTCTCACTAGCAACCAATCTCATGAAGCCGTATGCGGTAAAAGACCAGGGAGATGAGCAGATAGTGTACAACTACAGAGTATCTCGTGGCCGTCTCATGTCTGAGAATGCTTTCGGAATTTTTGCTACCAGATTCCGCCTCTTCCTGCGTACACAGGACATGGAACCAAAGGGAGTTAAAATGGTAACCATGGCAGCAGTTTCCCTGCACAACTTCCTTCGCACTCGAGCACCATCAGAGTACATCCCAGCAGGATCCGTCGACTATGAAGGGCCAGAGCTCGAGGTCCATCCTGGACAGTGGCGGGATGAAGATCATGGCCTGGATGGCCTTGACAGGTCTCATCATGGGAGGAACATGCCTCAGAGTGCGAAAGCCATGCGGGAAAGCCTGTGCCGCTGGTTTAACTCCAGGCACGGTAAGGTACCATGGCAAGACAAGTACATGCGCAAAAGGCGGATGGAGGCTGTAGCAGAAGTTGAGGAAGAGGAGGATGACTTATAATCTCTGACAAAAAATGTCCAAGATAATTTTATTGGGGACAAACAAATCTGGGAAGAGGACTTTTGGGTTTATGAGCGACATGTATTGTTTCTGTTATATATATATGGAGATTATAAATGTTTTCAAATTCATTGAAGGGAAGAATTAATTATAAAAGTAGAAACCTCTTTTTATTGAACACACCACAGTGGATGAACTTTTAACTTTTATGATCCCTTTCAGACGAAGCAACTTTTAACTTGATATAAAACCATGTAGTAAACTAGAAATAAAGTCGTCTAGTCTGTTTCCATGATAACCAGAAGGCTTTTAACTTCTCCTTCAAATAAAAAAAAATATTTTCCTTTTCCATGAGGTAATCGCCTACTACAAGAAAGTACAAAGCAGGTTATGCAAGCCTTGTCTTCAGTCCTTGATAGATAATAACAGCGACAGCAACAACAATAGCAACAACAAATATTATCATACACTTCCCTCAATCTCTGCGATCCTGAAAAATTGTTGTCGGATATTGTTTTTTTATGCACTAGAACAGAACATATAGCAATCCTCAAGTTTTTTGAGTCAAGTGCACTAACAGTAAGAATATTGGTTGAGATCATCGCTCGGATCCTATATAAAAAATGTCTGGGATATATAACTTTTAACTACAAATCTGGGATAATTCGTCGCGAGCAAAACAGTTTTTTATGTCTTTTATGGGACCCAGTCCCCATTCACAGCGTCTAAAGCCAAGCTGTGCACGTGTAGCTTAAACTTTTCTCGTACTCTCTGGTTCATTCTCTGACACTGGAACAAGATCATCTTACTCCAGTGGGAGTCCTCCGTCTCAGGTTCTGCCACAGGAGGAGGTGGAGGGGGCTGAGCATGGCGTGCTGCAGCAAGCTGGGTCAGCTCTACCACAGAGTTGGTGCACTTCTCAAAATATTGCTCTCGATTTTCAAGGACCTCGGCGACAGTCTTGTTTTTTTTCTCTCGGAGATGCTGAGGCTCCTTGTTCCTGAAATATTCATTGGAAACCTCCTCATTATTCGCATAGAATTTATCTTTGTCAGCCAGGTAATCTGTCCTGTATGTCCTCCTACCGTCAGAGGAGGAGGGTCGCTGTACCGTCGAACTGCCTGTGCTGCCAGCCCTTCTGAGGGGGGGTTTAGTGGTAGCCTCAGGAGTTGGCTTTTTGGAAGAGCTTTTACCTGAACCTTTGCCCTTGCCAGAAGAGGAGGGGGGGTCTTAGATTTACCAATGTTCTGTTTGTTGGGAGAACTACGCGTCCTGGATGAAACAGCTTCTTCTTCGTATTCATCTGGGATTACATGAGCTTCCTCCAACCCTCCTTCATCAGGCTCCAAGTTTTCCTCCTCACTACGGCCCTTGTCCTGGTCCTCGTTGTCGACCTCCTGTTCTGGTGATTCCTCCTCTACCTGGGTTTGCTTGAAAAAACAAGAAAGGGGGAAAAGTAAATGAGCAGAGAAGATAGCCTGGTAGTCTATTAATCAGGGTAATAGCAAGCAAAAATTATCCAAGATGCATTACTTTATAATTGTCGTTGATTGATTAATTGATCAAGGTAGCAGGCAAATAGATAATCAAATTTTATATTGGGGTATTTTGTTTGTGATTATTTTATTTGGGATTTCTTTTTTGGGGATTATTTTATTTCAGATAATTTTTTGTTGGGGATTATTTTATTTGGGATTTTTAATCCATTGTGAGCATCATTGGCCTTAAAAATCAAGAAAGGGGAGAACTTACCTTCCTGTAGTTAGTTATGCTTGCTTCCTTCTTGCAATACGGATCCAAGAAGAAGCAAAGCCGCTTAATTAACTCTTTCTTGTATGGGAGCTTCCCGTCTGCTGCAGAAGAGCCCGACTTGACCTTGCCTGAGACTATTTTTTGATAGTCTGTCCTCAGCGAATTCATCCTTGTGTTCACAAAGAAGGCTGAAAAAAATAGAATTTTTTTTTATTTTCATAGTAATTCAGATTTGTTTTAAACACAAGAGCAAGTAGAAATGAAAGAAAGCTGTTTTAATAATCAGAATTATTTCTCTCTTTTTTATCTTGGATTTTTTCTGTTGTCTAGGACGATTTGAAATATGTGGGTCTAGGATAAAATATATTTTCTTGAAAATCTTGAATAAATTACCTGGTATCCCTAAGTCGTCGCCAATTTTTCCTAAGGCGGCCCACCTTGCTGTCAGGTCCTTATACAGCTTGTGATTTTTGTCATACAGGTATGGAACAGCCTCCCATAGCTCACACAACCTTTCCAACACCGCATTGTCTTTGAAGTACTGTCGGCCACTTCCAGGGGCATCTGGTCTGGACTTTAACTGACCTATAGTTTTTTTAGGAGTAACCTGGCTCTTTTTAACCTCACTAACAGTCTTCTTAGGAGTGACCTTGGTGACCTTGGCCTCCTCCTGGTTTCTTTTAGTCATGTCAAAGTTTGTGGGGGCTACAGGTCTTTTCTTTTTGGGTGGCTTTATGGTAGGGAGGGGATCGTCTTCTTCTTCTTCTTCGTCTTCATTGTCCACAGAAAATTCCTGTGAATCATAATCGGGGTCCATATACCAGGGATCATCCTCGTCGTGATCAATAATGATTTCTGTACCTGCAGAGGTAGGGGGGCTCTTAAAAGACTTGGCAGGACGAGGACTGCCTTCTTCCTCTTCATCTTCATTGTTTTCATCGTAATCGGGGATGAGTTTTCTCTTGGTCAGGCGGCTGCCACCCATACCTAGCCGTGAGTAGGGACCTTTGGAGTCAGAATAGCCTCCCCTGGAACGGGAGGAAGGTGTGCAACTTAGGTCTTGGGGCTCATCATTGTCGTCGTCTTCATTGTACTCCTCCACTGCTCCAGATTTACTACCGGTAGTACGGTCGAGAAGACGTCGAGCAGATTCTTCATCTTCCTTTGTTATTTCAAGCCTAGGCCTACCTCTTGCCGTGAAACGTGTTCCCTGTCCCTTCCTCGAGGTATCCTCAGGCTGTTGGCCCTCATTCCCCTCGTCATTTGTTGTATTTACTGTTTTTTTTTGCGTCTTGCGCTTAGTTGCACGCCGTGGAGCCATCTTGGATGTTTTCCTCTAGTACGGCCGAAGTGCAGGTCACGTGATTTCCATGTGATCGGCGACGCGTACGCCCCCCTACCGCCTTCCCCGGAAACTAAAATTGCCGGGCCGACAAAAAATAGAAACGATTCCTGGCCGATTTTTTCTGTCTGAACAGAAAAAATCGGGTCCAAAGTGAAACCGTCGGCGATCATTCCCGATGCGTTCCCGACGTGATTCCGATGGTCTCCGATTTTTTTCACGACCTCTTCCAATGGACCCGATTCTTGGCCGATGATACCCGATTTCCACCCGATAAGGGTCCGATTATCTCCGATTCTCTATTTCTGTCGCCGATGCATCGGAAATGCATCGGAGATGGACTATCGGCCAAGAATCGGTTTCGGTGGAATACCCCCATAAGGCCACAGCAAAAAAAAGTTGGTCTACAGATTTTGGTCTTAAAAAATAGTGCGAGCGAGCGGTTCTTTTTTTTTTTTTTTTTTAGGTGTCCAATAGATTTTTTTTTTTTTAAATCTAAAAAACACTTTTTTTGCAAAACATCACAAAGAGAAAACTTGAGGAAAGTGAAGTGAGCGAAATCCGTAGACAATATTTTTTTCAAAGGAAAAAAGATTTCCGAAAATATGGAGAGGGCTATACGTAGAACAACTTATTTTTTTGGTGTGGCCTAAAGAACACAATAACCAATAGATGATTTTCCTTTTGCTGTATTTTATTGTACATAAGTAATTGTTAATTGTATATATCTATATGTACATTTCTATATACAAAAACAGCTGCAATATTCACATGTTCTATACATGAATTGACAGAATGATATATACTGTAAATCCCCGGTCATAAGCCGGCCCCGGTCATAAGCCGGGGGGTGAGTTCAGGGAAACCCTGTAAGCCGATTTTGGTGTCAAATTTTTCCCATTTTCTCTTTATTCTATAGTAAAAAAAAAACGGTCATAAGCCGGGGGGGGGGGGACTTTGGGAAAAATTAAGAAGCCGGTTTGGGCCCAAAATAGAAAAAAAAATCCGGCTTATGACCGGGGATTTACGGTACTAATGATCAATGATCCGTTGTCGTTTTTTTCTCTCAGCAGTGAACAGCATGCATGCACTACCGTAAATTCTCTTGTATTAGCCGCATTCCTCTTCTAAGCCGCACCCCCAACTTTAGGACAAGCTATAAGCCATATCCAAAGTGTGAAAATTGATCATTTAGTACTCCTTTATAGTGTAACACACCCTCGTATAAGCTGCACCCTGACTTTGAGCCATTCCTAAAAGCCTGAATTTTATTTGGGTTCTGGTACTAGCCGCGGAATATACGAGAGAATTTACGGTAATCACATCATATACAGTGTGTATGAAGAAAGTAAAATCAACATTTGAAAAATAATATTGTGCTTTAAAGACAAATAAAGGAAAGCTTCACTGCTATGTCCATGACATATTTCCTATTTCTCAGACGTCTCCGTGTAGATGCTTCATGTTTAAGTGGATAAGTGGGAGGTCATTATTTATCAACAGGGGGCGGCGGGGTGGGTTGCAACTTTATTATGGGTGGCGGAAAGGACTTAGTCTTAGATGTTTTTGCCAATAAACAACAATAGTCAATTTTGTGCTCCCCTGCGCCAGAGGTACAGGGAATTTTTGCGCCCCTCTTTGATCTATAGAAGTGAGCATGCATTTATGCTAAAAAAAGGGTAAATTTCTGGAGTCAAAAGTTTTTTATGCCCTCCCCCTCTCAGGAGGAGTCAAAATTTTTGTGCCCCCCCCCTTCAATTCCACCACCTCCCTGTTGATAAATAATAACCACTCCCTATATGGATATTGTAGTTGCCAACAGCCCTCTAATCTGAATTCTGCAATACAAACTTGTAGATACATTTCTTTTACAGTAAAAATGTCTTCATTTAGCATGAAAATGTTAATTAGGTCTATGATTATAGCTAGCTAGCTGGATGAATTATTGGGCGATGAAATGATTCCCTCTGTTCACAGCAAAATTGTAATGGGGCAACTGGTACCCATCTGATAGCTCTCATTAGTGATAACTCGCTGGTGACCAGCTCCAGCAATAGCCGCGCCCATTGGACATCCCGCTACCTCGTCATCATAAGCACCTTTCTCACATTCAAATAAATACAATTAAACATCGTCCTCATCCATAGAAAACACTCTGCAATATTCTATTCAAAGCATCAAATTATACATGTCTTTGTTCCACGATATGCTAAAAATTCATAGCATACTTTCATTGAGGACTAACTTGGTTGAGGCTAAGGGAGAGTATAGATAAGACTTAACAACCCCGTCAAATATTTCAAATCGTCCTAATATATAAATAAATATTCAAGTGTTTTTTTTTCTTTTTCTTTGATTGAAACGCCAGCACCATATTATTCACTGATGATTCGGAAAGTGTCCCAATTTTCTAAATCTCAAATTGAAATAGGGTAGAGGCACCCATTTCGGACGCTCCTGGCCACACAGGTGGTGGACATAATTGGTGCTCAAATCTTGTACCTTTAAAAATGGTGAATTCTACTTTCCATTTCACCAGTTGATACACGATAGTTTACCCTCAAGATCCTTGAAGAAATTTTTAATGAAACTCTCCAATACATATGAATGAATGAGCTGTACATAGTATCCAAAACATCAAATTGCACCTCAAGTCAGACAGCTCATGCCAAAGGTGACCCTAGAGTCAGACACTATGTTATCTAATTGATACAGACACAATGGGTCACTGTATCTGAAATATTCTATAAAGGCACATAGCATATGACACTAAGGAATCCAAGCTAATGCAATACTCCTCTCCAGGATACTCTCAGATGTTTAATTTTGCATACTTATAACAGGTCAGTCTACAGGCCCAGATGAGCATGACTTCTATGGGCAGATGGAGTAGTGCTTAGGTTTAGGTGTTAGATAGTAGGTAAACCAAACACAGATTAAATATCCCCATCTGGGAGTACATGTATATTATGAAGGATTCTGTTTGTAATGAAATGTTCATTATATAAGTATTGAAATTTTGATATAATTGTGT
This sequence comes from Acholoe squamosa, assembly GCA_949317995.1. Lineage (NCBI taxonomy): Eukaryota > Metazoa > Annelida > Polychaeta > Phyllodocida > Polynoidae > Acholoe > Acholoe squamosa. Next base: position 6,877,139 of record OX439036.1, on the reverse strand, counting down.
CCCAGTTGGGGTGTAATTGGTGTCTGACTGTAGGTGTAATATGAAGGTCATAGAAGAATAGCTCCCAAATTGTAACATGAGGGATGTAATCAGGTTTGTCAAGTCAAATTATTAGCAAAGATTTATATATTGCCATTGACACGTATAGAAACCCTATAAACATGGAGGTTAAGACATGACAAATTGACAAATCAAACCAGGATCTCCATTCACTGGCCATTCTTCATCCTCAGAATATAACAAAAACACCCTGGATTTTTGCAGTTGTAAAACCATGTATGACAGATGTTGTACATGTTATTCCCCATTTGTTAAAGAGTATGATACCTGGGTTTTCATGTCTAATTTAAATGGTAACTGAATTTTTCATATCTATTATGTAATTCAATGCCAAAGGTGTCCGACTTTAAGTGTCTGTCTGACTCAGGGTGCCTCTACCCTAGGAGAGGCCTCCATAAAGTGCATTCAATAGTTAGTAATTCAGAAATGTGGCATCTCTGATGAAATGATCCACACCTCTGTACCTCTGCATTTCATAAATGGCTATAGGCTACATAGGATGGCAGTGGATACGTTAAGCGTTGGTTCCACTGATGTCGGTTTGGCAAATGTTTGCTAATCTGACGATGTATGATGTAACAGAAGTATAAAACAAATCGGTCAGATTAGCGAAAATTTGCCAGACTGATGGCAGTGGAACAAATGCTACAAGACGACTGTAGATGGGCTGAATCCATTGTTAACAATGACTGATCTAATCCATTCTGATAGGGGTAGATCAAAGAAGATTGATATAAAAGGCTGGTTTCACTGTATGCTAATCCAATGATTTTTTTCCAATATAAAAGATTGATAAGTACCCTTATAACCAACCAACTTAACCAACAAGACCAAATTCCTGAAATATTGACAAATCCCAGGTTTTTCTTATACATCCTCCATTATCACCCACAACAACTGACTTGTTTACCATGGCAACCGGCAAAAACCAGACAACCCCTGACATTCCCGACATACCTGACAACTCAACAACACTAAACAGCGACCATGACAACACCATGGCATGGGGGGACACCAAAGAAGACGCGGACAAGCTCGACCTTGAAGCAAGCGATGATGACTCAGATAACACATTAGTCAACGTCCCAACCAAACCCAGAAACGACAACGCCACCACAGACACTGACACTGATGCCGACCAACACAAAGATAGCCACGGATACAAAACGAGATACAAGATAAGACAAACAGAAGGCACCAAGTTCAAGGAATGCCCAAGGATTGCGCACCAACTAGCCGATCTTATGACTAGATATGAAACCCTGAGTGCCAAGACCGAAGAAGACACAAAAATAAAATACGAAAGAACGATCGCTAACATGAGGATAGAACTGGCAACACCATAGCCGCGCTAAACAACACCCGAGACAAGGCCCAGCAAATGAGAGAAAACATCAGAAAAGCTCATGAAGCAACACAACAAGCAGAGAGAAAACTTGCAGCCACCAAAAAATCCAATGACCCATCCAGCGTAACCTTAATAAATGAGCTTATATCTGCGCGCCACAAAATAGAAAGCCTGAAAGCCATAATTGAGAAAAACAAAGGCGAAGCACTAGTAAGCGCCAGGAAGCACGAGCAAACAATCAACAGACTGATTGAGGAGAAAAAGGCAACCAAGGAACTCCTAGAGAAAGAGAAAAAAGCCGCACAAGAGAAACCACAAGACGTGAGAGTGGTAATCGACAGACAAAAATCATTCTACGAGGATGAGCTAAATGAGGCCAAGAAGATCATAAGACAAAAGGCTGCCATCATAGAAGAACTACTTAAAAACCAATATGAACAGGAGCAGAAGGCAGAACAGGAGGAAACGGAAGCAAAAAACAAAGACCAGAAAAAGTATAAAGTCGTCATCGGAGGAGACTCCACAGACTACACATCCCACCCATACCTCGCAAAAGTCTAATCAACGGAAGACCTCACAACCTTCATGAAAGAAAAGGGAAAATACCTGGAAACATGCGACCTAACCATCCTCCACGTAGGAACAAACAACCTCAGAAGAAATGACAAAGGATGCAGCATCGCCAATTGGATAAAACAAGCCATTGAAGACATTGACCAAACAAAAACAAAGATATCAGTGATTCAACCCCCCCGCATCAACGATGTGAAGGCCGAGATCCAAAGAGGTCTAATGATAACCCACATGGCAACCATAGGCATGGAACCCACCGACATCTACAGAGACCTTACAGGACTAAAGAAAGACGGCTACCACATAAACAACATCACGGCGGAAGAAGCTGCTAAATCCCTAGCCAACCTCATCATTAACTCCATGCCAACACCACCTGACCCAAAACCCAACCTACACGACAAACACGACAACCATGACAAACACGACTCACCTGAACAGAACAGAACCCCCGATATTGAAATCAAGTGGGAAGAGTATGAATACTACGCATCAATAGAGGTAGCTAGCAGCGCAGTGAAACACATCATTGGCCAAAAGGGCAAAACAATAGCGGACATCACCTCAAGAAACAGAACCAGAGCCAAATATTACGACCAGGAGGAAATGATGACAATCGGTGGAGAAAAGAGTAACGTGGAAAGAACCATCCGAGAGTTCAAAAAAATCCTAGAAGAACGAAGAGATAGAGAAGCCCGAGGGCAACAAACGGAGAGAAGAGCCAGCAAAAGGAGATCCAATGAGCCAGCCTCCGACCATGAAAGTGACCCAAACCCCCACGCTCGACGAAGAGATGACTCCCACGTCAGTGATAATCGCCAACCAAGACAGAGATACGACTACCCATACGATCAGAACCTACCACGCAACGACAACCAAGACAGACACGAAAGAACAGAAGACCGCCAACGACATTACAGACACGACTACCACTAGGACATAGGCCAACCCCCCTACACCAACGGAAAAAGACCCAGAACGCCCCCCAACCAACGTACAACACACTACAACCCACACACGACACGTGACAAAACCAAAGCACCTGACAAATACCTAAAAATCCTCTACAGCAATGCCAACAGCATTATCACAAAAAAACACAGCCTATCCACAATACTAAACATGACAAAAACCGACATAGCCATCATAGCAGAGACCAGGACGACAAAACCACCGAAAATAGAAGGCTACACATGGTACCACAAGCCAAGAAAAAAACGCACAGGAGGTGGTATCGGATTCCTAATTGCTGACAACCTCTACCCGAGTACAAAAGAACTCGTGATACCCGATCATGATGATCACGAAATAACCTGGATAGCAGTCGATACACGTCCCAACCCCCTCTACATAGCAGCATACTACGGACCCCAGGAAAAAATCCTAACAGAAGAAGTACTAAGACAATACCAGACAATAGCCTCATCAACAATCAGACTCCGCCAAAAAGGAGAGGTAATACTCATAGGCGACTTCAATGCAAGAATCAAGATAGAACACCCCAAGTACAGACAGGAGGAAAACAGAAACTCCTTACGAACCTGATGACCCAACTTAGAATGCGCCCACTCAACACCAACGAAAATTGCATACACTGGACAAGAGAGAACCCAGGAACAATGACGAAAAGTCAATAATAGACTTCATCCTCATGGAAGAAAGGGTAATGAAAACAATACAGAACACCACAGTTGACAAAAGCGGAGACCTCACCCTACAAGGGAAAACCCAACTGACCACAACACCATAACCTTGGAAATACCCTCAAAAATACCCAGGCCACCCACAACCACAAGGAAAGTATGGAAAAAAGGCACCCCCCAACAATGGACAATGTTCAATACCCTTATGGAGCACACACCACCGCACATACGCAGCAACTACCGTAAATCCCCGGTCACAAGCCGGCCCCGGTCATAAGCCGGGGGGCGAGTTCAGTGAAAATATAGAAGCCGGTTTTGGTGCATTTTAGACTTTTGCAAAAACCCCGGTCATAAGCCGGGGGGCGAGTTCAGACCCCCAACCCCCCCCCGTACACCCCCTAAAACTGAAATTTCTTACCAATTTTCCCAAAAATCATGGGTTATTTGAACGCAACCGGACAGACATTTCTCTCGGTGAGTGACCTTCACCTCCACCGCGGCCACTGGCGCCTTAACTACTGTTGCTATGGCGGGCTCCCATGGAGACAGCCGCGTCGCGCGTCAACCTCCAAGCACAATCTCACACAGACTACAGTCATTCTGGCGGGTCTCCTAGCATATTCTGTGACAGACGGCGTCCTTCCAGTCAGAGTGACGTCACATATAACGTCTTCTGAGGTCACAGAGAGGCGTGTACGCCATTTTCTGACACTTCTGACATGATGGGACGAGCAAGACAGGCCTATGAGGCCTCATTCAAGCTTAAAGTGGTCAAATATGTGGCTGAGGGCAGCAGTAAAGCTAAGGCTGCTGCCCACTTCGGTGTAAATGAGAAGCAGGTAAGAGAATGGTGTAAAAAGAAGGAAGAACTTGCTGTAGTAAAACAAACAATGAAGAGAGTGCCCAGAGTGGACATCACACAAGATGAAAGGAAGGCTATTGACACTAAGGTTATGGAGTGGGTCAGTAAAACTAGGGCAGATGGGAATGCAGTGACAGGAAGATTAGTTCAAGTTCAGGCCAGAAAGTTTGCCAAGCAGGCCAAACTTCCCTTCAAAGCTTCCAATGGTTGGCTAACCAGATTTAAGAAGAGGAATGCCCTCAGCACACGCACACCTACCTCACTTGGGCAAAAAATACCACCAGATGCCCAAGAGAAGGTCCTAGCTTTCCAAAAGTTCATAATAGACCTGAGGAACAAGTACAACTACGAACTTGATGATATTTTTAACATGGATGAGACACCTTTGACATTTGACCCCCCACAGAGAAGGACACTGGCCCCCACAGGAGGTAAATCTGTACTGGTAAAAACAACTGGCAATGAGAAAAGAGGTTTCACTGGCATCCTAACAGTCACAGCATCTGGCAGGAAACTCCCCCCTTATCTCATCTTCAAGGGGAAGAGACCCTTAGACCCAGTCCCTAGGGTTGTGATGGAAGTACAAGAGAAAGGGTACATCAATGAAAAGAAATGTCTAGATTGGATACGCAAGACATTTCCCAGGCAGCATGGCAAACCCAGGCTTCTGGTATGGGACTCCTGTAGGGTTCATCTAACAGAGGCCGTGAGGGAGGCCCTCACTAGGAGGAACATCCAGATAGGTGTCATTCCAGGAGGATTGACCCCACTGCTCCAACCTCTGGATGTGTCCCTGAACAGACCATTCAAGTGCCATATGAGAAGGAGATGGGAGGAATGGATGACAGATGCAGTCCCTGTCCTGACAGATCATGGAAATCGTAAGGCCCCAATGAAGGACGTACTGGCAAGGTGGGCTCTGGAATCCTGGGAGGCCATCCCTGCACCCATGGTGGTGAAAAGCTTCCTGAAAACTGGCATTAGCAATGCCCTAGATGGGTCCGAGGATGATGAGGTCTGGCTGGACAATGAGGATGAGGAGGAGGTCCAGGAGGTCCTCCATGACCTCCAGAGGGCAAACAATGAGGAGGGGGAGGCCCATGTTCACCCTGAGCTGAACTTCGATTCAGACTCTGAACGTGAGAATGACTTCCTTGGATTTGGCCCTGACGACTAAAGAACCCTGTAGGCCAACCCTGTGAACATTGACCTTTAGCTGATTGACCTACCAGTATATTGATGGGTTCTACCTGTCTATTTGAACATTTGACCTTGATTTCCAGTGTATTTGGAATGTTTCCCTAGAGTTGATGGGTTCTACCTGTCTATTTGAACATTTGACCTTGATTTGTGTGTATTTGGAACTTTTTCCTAGAGTCGATGGGTTCTACCTGTCTATTTGAACATTTGACCTGGATTTCCAGTGTATTTGGAACGTTTCCCTAGAGTTGATGGGTTCTACCTGTCCATTTGAACATTTGACCTCGAATAGACTGGTCATATAAGAATAATTAGCATCATAATGTATATTCTATGGTAAAACATAAGGTTGCAATGAATTTTTATTAAAAGGGCATTAAAATGATGTAAAATCATTCATGTCAAAATAATAAAGTGTTTCAGGTTGTTTAAAACTGTCTTACCTTTTAATAACTACCAATTTCCTTTGAAAAATGGTGATTTCTTTTTTATATTTTTCAAAAACCCCGGTCATAAGCCGGGGGGGGAGTTTGGGAAAAATTTAGAAGCCGGTTTGGGCCCAAAATAGAAAAAAAAATCCGGCTTATGACCGGGGATTTACGGTACACAAGCCTAACCATAACTATCAAAGAAAACCTGCACAGGGCAATAGGGAAAGCAACTATAAAACTACGCAGAAATAAACCTGAGACAAAACAACAGAGATTAGGCAGAGTAAAGGTAAAAGCAGCAAAAAAAAGATACCAGAAAGCACTAAGAGACAAGGAGCCTCTGGACAAAATTACCGAGGGGAGGGACGACTTCCACAAGCTCCAGAAAGAGACCATAGACCTATATTCAACAGAAGAGAAAAACCGCATAATAACCGTAGCAAAAAGGATGACAAATGAGGGAGGCACAAAATCCAACCACTTATGGAAAATAAGAAAAAGGCTGCTTAAACCAAATTCAGACAACACCCCAGACATACTCAACGAACTCAACAACGTCCTGAAATGCCCCGACAAAGCCAAAGAACACGTAGCCTCCTACTACGAGAACCTCTACAGACCAAGACTCCCAACAGAGGAATGCCTAACCAACAACAAGGCCATCCTAGACTGCATCAAAGCAAGACGCTCAGCCAACCCAGACACCCTTGAACCCTTCACCCTACAAGAACTCAACAAAACCATCAGCAAACTACACAGAAACAAAGCCAACGGACCCGACAATATACCCAACAGCATCTTCATTGAAGCCAACCGCAACACCTGCAAAATATACCTTGATGCACTCAACAAAATCGTAAGAGACAAAAACATCCCACCAGAATGGAGCAGAGGCGAAGTAATAAGCATCTACAAGGGCAAAGGAAAGAAGGGCAAATGCAGCAACGAAAGAGGCATAACCCTCTCGAGCAACGCTGGAAAAAACCTGACAGCCACCATCAACACAAAACACGGCCCAACACGACCGATAACCATAAACGACAGCATAAGACAAGGAGGAGTACTAGCAGTGACACAGTATGCCCTACTAATGGACGAGATAGCAAAGAAAATTGACAACCTGAAACACACAGGAGAAATCACAGTTGATGAATACACAAGATGCCTGCTTTGGGTAGACGACGTAGCTATTGTATCAAACAATATCCAGGACCAACACACAGTGCTTAAGATAACAAAGTCTAGAACACCCTAAGAGTAGTATTCAGCAAAGACAAATCGAAAATAATACAAATTGGAACAACGACTAACCCTGACAACCCCAAAATCAACGACATGGAAATAGAGAAAACAGACAAATACAAGTACCTGGGTGAAATGCTCAACTCAAAGAATAACCTAGATGACCACATAGACATGGTTAAGAATAAAGCAGAGGGAGCCCTACAAACGGTCCTATACATAGCGGGCAATGAAAACTACAACAACATAGAGCTTGAAACTATCTGGAAACTTGTGGAGACCTGCATCATCCCGACAATAACCTACGGCGCTGAGACATGGAACACAAGGAAAAAAGACACCGATGCCCTCAACCAAATCCTAGACAACCAACTAAAAAGAATCCTACGACTACCCCAAGCAACCCCAAGGGAATGCATATATGATGAGCTTGGAATCCTGGACATAGAACACAGAATCCTAGAACTACAGTTCAACTACCTGACCAAAATAACTAAATCCCAAGGCGAAGAGATCACAATAGCAAACACGAGAGCAAGACCGACCTCATGGATACAGAAGACCAAAAAAGCATCTGAAGAACTCCAAACCCCGACCAATATATTAACAGACCTACCCACCACCAAGCGTAAAACGACCATAAAGAAAGCAGTGAAGGCAAAACAAGCTAACCCTACTTAAAAGGACAGCATCCAAACTAGACATGATAGAAAAACAACTCAACAACTGGGAAAATGCATAACTGCCCTACCCTAAGGGAGCACCCTAGTTACCCAGGGCACATGCACGTAGTATAGTATAGGTTTAGCAAAACAAGAACCTGGCCTTTATGCACTGGCTCCACTGCCATTGGCCGAGCAAATTTTTAGCTAATCAGACTTTTTTTTATAATTTTGCAATATTATACCTCGCTGGATTAATGGAAATTTGCCCGACCGACGACAGTGGAGCTGGCGCTTTAAGCCCATCTGTGGTCCCCTTCTGAGGACATTATAATGCCTAGAAAATTCCAATTTGTCCTCATGACCTATCCAGAGTTCTGTCGTGTTGTCATAATGCGTTACTGCTCCGTGAGGCCTTTATAAGTTCATGTGATATCTATGATCACAGTCGGATCTCAATCAGTTGGACTACAGTGGGCTCCTGTAGTCCATAGCAGTTCACTGGTTCCTGCGATGAGTGATGATTGCTTAATGTCATTTCGACAACTGATGTCATATTCATCCTGAGAAAACATCATTACTGGTACCATGGTCATGAATCGATGATGAATGCATTGGTGCCCATGCACAATATTTGCACCAGACATACAGTGTAGACACAAGAGATGAGAGGAAGACCTTTTTGAAGATGGACTGGGTAAGCCGGTTTCTTGCGGTATCTGGGAAGTATTCGTATGTGAGTGTAAATGACTCATAATTTCTTCCCTGGCTTTGGTTTGGTTTGGTTGATTTTAGCTCCACTAATACGACTTAAAAAGTTAGTAGTTACTGTGGTTCTCGGACATTAAGTCCTTTCTTTTCTGTTTGGACAGTTATTTAAAAGCTGCTTGTCCAAACAGCTAGACAGTTATTCATATGCTGCTTGTCCGACACAGTAGTAACCGGATCTATGACAAGTGTTCTTTTATTGGTGTGTTCCTATAGGCAGGGCCAGACAAACCACGGCCTTTGATCACTCAGACGTGGTTCACTGAGGGGGAATCCCATGGCAAAAGACAAGCATGTAGGCCCAAGCACGCTCATATGGACACCAGCTGCCCATATGCTCACCTGAAGCCCGAGTTTGTCAACTTTTAAGAATATGGTATGCCCACTGTATTATGGAAGGAGAATGTCTCCTTGTGGACTCCCAATGAAGTTATTCTGCTCCTTCATGCCCTCACATGAAGGTCCCCACTCCACAGGGGACTTCCCTGGTTAATATCATAGACCATAAGATGAGGTCTTCAAATACTGCGTCTTCCCTGACATCACAGTTTATCCGCTAAGTAGTTATTGGCTTACTGCAATACAAAAACAAGAATATAATCAGTTATTATACAGGGAATGGTCTCATTTGATAATTTGCAGTGGCGATCTAACAAGAAATGCGGTTGTGACCGCGTAAAAAAGCGCCTCCTGCCGTTAATGTCGGTATACCAGTGTTTGATGACATGTCTCATAAAAGCAGACATAAAGAAGATTTCACAATTATCAATTTCTCTATTCAGTAATTTTGTATTGTGAGACCTCATCACATGGAGCAAATGCAATCATCATAGCGCCCTCCCGTACCGCTTCGCGGTACCGCCGCTATGCGGCGTGGGAGGCGCTAAAAAATTAGTGACACTCATAATATCGGAAACCCCCAGGTATTAGTCTTAATACAACGCTGCCACTTATACATGAGAGTGTAGTTGTTCTTTTTTTCAAAGTTCTCAGTTGGGAGTTAATCAAACAATTGACCATCCACTCAGATATATTATTAAAAATGTCATCACATCAATCATAGCCAATAGTATCAGAATACTTTTATCTCAGCAATATAATCTGTTATCTTACCGATATAACGCTGAACATCTGTCATTAGGTCTCTCCGCTCTATACACCAAAGTGCTGTTTTCAATTTGACTACATCGTTCCCATGTTGTCCTCTGCTCCACCGGACCAACATATCCTCCGCACAGTCCTTATGACTCCGGATGGTTGGCGTAGTCATGACGTCGATGTCTGACCGGTGGATGCCCAACTCAAACGCTAGGTTTTTCCATTGTGTGCCAAGATGTCCAGACAACCGTGCAATGATGACGTCGATAGAATCTACCAAGGAAAAATTATTTGAGAACAAGATGATCATGTGCAATCAAAATCTTTTACAAAGTGAACAGGAATTCAACTAGACAAGAAGACCAGGAGACCATTGGAAAATCAATGTTGAACTACAAAAATGTCATTAGAGGGAAATTCCATTCCTGATGAAAGCTTTGGGTTGAATGAATTTTGAAATAATCACCAATCCCGATGATTATTTCCCATCTATCTAAACATAAAAAATTTGATGTTGCGCTAGACGTATAAGATAATTTTCAGTTGTAATCAGTACCATAGGGTTTGTTTTTTATCAGTGTAACTGACAATGAAGGATGAGATGACATTACCTTGTGAGTTTGTAACGAAGGCAACATGGACGCTAAGTCCGGCATCGTGCAGACTCTGACAGAGGCAGCCCTTCAGCTCTGCATCATTTAAATTACCATTTTGTTGTTTCCATTTTATCAACATCTAAGGATAAATTGGAAACTTAACTAAAAATTGCATTGTGATAATAGGTGCTTGTGTCATAAGAACAGTCCAGCATACTTTAGACTAATATAATGATTTGGTGTATGTGAGAAATAGTCATAACAATACATGTAAAACTTCTCTTTGTCCATTTTATAAAACTGTCGCCTTAACATGGGTATGTAACCCGTTAAGGGCCGCTCACGCAGGAGTGCATCATGCCCATTGGGCGGCATGATGCACCAATAAAGTGCTGACGAGACTGCTCGCCAGCACTTCATTGAAGCATCATGCTGACCCTCTGGGAGTATATGTATTGTCCCCGTAGGGTCGACATGATGCTCCAATGAAGTGCCGGTGAGTAGTCTCGCCAGCACTTCATTGCTGCATCATGACGACCAATGGGCATGATGCACTCCTGCATCACCGCCCCTTAAAGGGATTATGCATTATTGGCCCTGATAGACTATGACTCGCATCAAATGTAAATTGACATCATGCCAACCCTCCAGGACATTACCAGGCCTGCAGGATCAGCATGATGGGTTAAGATACCGAATAAAATAAAGACAAATAGACAAAGTATGCCATTTACCTTGAGTGCTATATCACTGGGGCTTTCACCACTTTTAATGTTGTCTAATGTAGCAGGGTTCACACCTAGTAGGATCCCACATCTGTACCAGCCTTCTCCCAATCTCGACGATAGGTCTGTAATCAGCCGCTCTCTCTGCGCTTCGTCAAATGCTGTAAAATCAGGACAAAAGGTCTATGGTCTGGGTTTTTTCTACAAATTACTAATGTATATACACGTACATGTGCTTGTTTTGCTACCATTAAAAGTAAATAGACTATACACATATACAAGAACCCGGGGTGGGGGTGGGGGGTCTACAGCACTGTTCTGATGTAGCCTACACAAATAAATACCCAAATCGATCAATTCCTACGATCAACCAATCAATTAATCCCAAAAGTTCAATCAATCCATTCCTATAAAAGTAGAAAAAAAATTCACATCACTGTTTCAGTAATATTCTTTTGCCAAACAATTCGTACAATCAATTAATCGATTCCTACAATCAATTAATTCCTACAATCAGTAAATTCCTACATCAACCAACTCCTACAAAGTAAGAGAAGTCACACCACTGACGCCCACTATTAGTGTAATATTCTTTTATCAATCAATCTGTACAACCAATCAATCAATTCCTACATCAATCAATCAATTCCTACAACCAATAAATTCCTACAATAAAGCAATTCCTTCAAAAGTAGGAAAAGTCACATCTCTATTTCATTAATATAGGATAGCAATGTGCATTGCAGGTAACTCAAAAAGTCGATTTTATTTTTTTTTGCTTGAGAGAAAGAAGAGTTATAGGAGCCACCTTGAATTAAGACTTTATGGGGGGTGCAAAAATATCATGAAAACTGAAACTGTATATATATTATTGTATTATCTCCCTTAGATAAGCTGGTATCAGTGAGAAAGTTAAGGCATGCCTGCCATCATTGCAAGGTGATGCTTCTTTGCTACAATGTTTAAGTATATACATTCCATTTGGAAACCTTTGGGAACCTTTTTCCTGCCCTTTTGTGGTGCTGTTAACCAGTAAATTGGACATTTACTGGCTCTCCAAGCAGATGTGTTGTGGTATTGGAACTACATTATAACCAGGTTACACTAATTGATATCTGCTTGGAGTTAGTTCCTGCCTGTATGCTGATGTCAGCCGCACCACCATCCCTCCTCTTCCTCCTGTTCGCACCACCTGCCTCAATGTGGGCCCTCATTTGCATGTGTAATTTGCACTACCTCAGTCAAAAAGGGCGGGAATGTTGATCCATGGATCAACATCCCATAGGCTTAGCATTGGGCCAAAAAGTGTCTTAACTCTACTCCTCTGAAAATGTGACTGACTACTTTGGTTGTTCCAATCAATATTTCCAAAACCATAAAACAGAAAAACTTAAATCTTTCAATACCTTAAAGAAAACATTCCAACCTCAAACACCATGTTCATTTTTTTGCAATTTTTTACCTATTTTCATGCTTTATTTCAGACGTTTATTACATACCGTCTCCCAGTTGAACATTAATATCCTCAGGGCCAGGATCAGGAACAGGTCTGACAGGGGCTGGAGATGTGTCATGTGAGACTCCTGAAAAATGGATAATTTTTTTTCTTTATATTATTATTTTTTTTACAATTAAAAACTTTGAGATATATTGTGTAGGTGGTTAGTGTTTAAATAAATAGATATATATATATATATATATATATATATATATATATATATATATATATATATATATATATATATATATATGCCACTCACTGATTGATTGATTGATTGATTTGTTTAACGTCCTAAGGCCGTAGGCCTCATGGGATGCCACTCACTGGCAGACAAACCAGGAAAACTGGACTTTGGACCCATTTTCTCAGGAATTTAACATAATTTAATACAGAAATCTTGGAATCAAAACCAGGAATTCCTGGTAAGGCCACACCAAAAACATAAGTTGGTCTACGGATTTTTGTTTTGTTTTTTAAAGAATTTCTTGGCGTCCAATGGAATCCTTGCTGGAAAAGTGAGGCGAGCGAAAAATTTTTATTTAAAAGAAAAATTTGCCAAACATCACAAAGAGAAAACTTGAAGAAAGTGGTGTGGCCTAAACCAGGAAAAGTGGCATCTCTGGGTGTAGGCAGAAAAATCTTGTCAGATATAGTTCTCGCAACAGGGGTGGATTTAGGGGGGGGCACGTACCCCCCCTATTTTTCCCACAAATTTGTTCATCTGAATGTCTATGCCCTGCTTTTTTCAACAGCAAAGGAATTTTTCAAATATTCCTACTAGAACCAAAGTCATGACATCATTCCCAGAAGTCACAAGAATGCATGTTTTGACATTAATAATTTCAAAATTTTCCCCATAAGAATAGATTATCAATCCATTTCCCAAATTCCTACAAAACTGGTGGAAGTAAGGGGTTTACATGGGGGGTTAAGGCGAGGGTATATTAGGGTCCTGAATAGGGGATCCAATATGGATCTTTTGATTTTAAAAAGTGTCCATAATACCCCATTGATTTTCAGAAATGCTTGTGTCTACTGCCTCCCACCTGTTGGTGATCCTGGTGATTGGTAAGATGGGAAATGAGACGGAGGTGGAGGAATTGTGGGACTGGGGTAAATGAGGATGAGATTGTGGGTGTGGAATGTTAGGGTTAAGGGCACCACCAGTCTGTTACAAGCCATTCATTGCTTCTCCTGCCCTTACCCCTGATCACACCACAGATATTTTAACCCCAATCCTACCATTCCTCCACCTCAGTCTCATCTAACCCTTATCATCAGTCCACCGCTCCCTCCACCTAGGTCTCATCCTGCCCTTGTCCCAGCTCCATGACACCATTCTCATCCTACCCTTGTGACCTGTCCTACCATTCCCCCACCTCAGTCTCATCTTGCCCTCACCTGTAGGCTGAGATCTGTAATAAATGAGACTATCACAGCCTCTTAATGTGGGTGTAGAAATACAACAGAATGCATGAAATGTCCTCTAGAATTCAAATTTTTCTGGGGGCATGCCCCAGATGCGCCCACCATAGTCACTTTGCTACACTTATGAAATCCTATGTCCAAAATTTGTGCCCCCCCCTTTCTCAAAATCCTGGATCCGCCCCTGCCGCAATAAAACCATAGTGTTGTAGATTTTAATACAATAGTAGAGAATAGTCCTGTGAGACATGGCGCGGCGACTTGTAATCTTGTGCCTAGTTTCAGTTGGTGAGACAGATAGGGCATACTATCATCTGGGCTTTTGGTAGTATATAGCACAAATTCAACCTGAACTACCCACTGCAGCTAAGTACTAATAGTCTGTAGACTGTCCATTCTGTATGCACCTCACTCAGCTGCCACAGGGACCTGTCTTATTCAATGTTCAATGCCATAGTCAACATGTGTGTCATTATGAGTGTACACTGTCTCAGATTGCCAGGAGCCTGCTCTGCCTCCCCCCCCCCCCCCACACACACACACACCCAACTGCCAATCACTTGTAATAGTCTGTACCTCGTCACAGGCCAGTGGTCAGCAAACCGGCCAGATCACTCCACCTCTCTGTACAGGGGGAGCACAGTGTAAGTACTTCGGTGTACATACATGTTTTCAGTGTTCCACAAAACCATTTATATAATGAAAGGAGTAATCAAATTAATCTTTCATCACCAAAAGTAGATACATATTCTGAGATAGCATTATTTCAATGTAAACTAAAGGTTTTACACAGAAAAGAATGTAGCAGTTCCACAAGGTGGCCTTACACTTCAACCTCCTCTGATTTACAAAAATGCACATATATGGCAACACACACTTTAGCACTGATTTCTCCATAGAGATCTTTGACAGTGAATACTTTGTTCAAATACAGAAAATATGATCCAATTGTACCATAACCCACTGAGATAAAACCTGTACTACATAAATATAGTAGTTTCAAAATGAACAATTCTAAAACAAAGGCTACAGGGATGCATTTCTGAATCTTAAAATGCTCTAATGCTAATCTGCCATAGGGCTCCAAATGATGAAATGTCTTATCTGCGAATAAAATCAAAAGTATGAGATATATTGTGAAAATTCCTTCACTGATAAGTAAAGTAAACACACTGTTGTTATTACATTAGAATAGTGAGCAGGAATAGTCCATAGCAGAGGAGCCACGAACAAAAATAGATTGCAAGGCCTCCCTATCCCTTACACCGTGGCGACTGTGAACCATACACTAGTCTACTCATCTCACGAGTAGTACTCACTAGTCGCCGTGCTAACAAGCACAATCCCACCGTACCAGTGAAGGATTTTGGCCAATACGGGCTGGCTTCTAGAAACGTAATGTTTCGCGTATAATGTGTGTCTCATAGGTCAACCAGAGGCTCCCTGTGCCTTTATAGAATAAGCCCAAAGTCAGGATGCGTCTTATAGGCGAGGTATCTTTACTATAAAACTGTACTGAACCTTCAAACTCTGGCCCCCAAATGTGCCTTATAGGGTTTCCTTCAACTCAGGGGTGCATCTTATATGAGGGATGCGCCTTATAGGCATGAGATTACGGTATACAATCGTTTTATCAGTTTGATACACTAGATGGCGTCCTAGTTAGCCCCCAGGCTACAGGGGCTACTCACCCACCCAGCCCCTGCAGCCCCATAGGCCTATTGAGGGGGCAGAAACACCTCTCACAATTATACTGTTTTGAAATTGAAAAACGGTTCTAAGAGCTTAGAAATCAGAGATAACCACAGAGAAAGAGTGTATCTAGGTATCCCATCAATATTGAATTGAAAAATCAAACCAAACACCTTCTGTAGTATTTCAAATTTTGAGGTACACTGTGCAGTGAGTAAGAGAGGAACTCACCATGCCCCTGTAGCAGGAGCAATTTGGCTTGGTCGACACTAACGCCATCTACTGTATATCCTTGATAGAACTTTCGTATAGGTTGCAGAACACCAATTGACGGGAGGTGGCAGCAGGAGACACTTTGTAGGTCCGCACTGAAGGGTGTTGTACAATGATTATTGGTCTAAAATCTGACAGTGGGTAGGCAAACCAGGCATCAAATTAATCCTTAGGATGTATATTAATCGATTTGAGTGTTATTTAGGCTGATATTTGAGGGTAAGTTGAGGGGGGTGCACTCTTTTCAATTACAGAATTTATTGTAATCATTCACTGCAAAACCCCCAAATCTGGGTATGTCCGCACTCTACGGACGATAGCAGAAAAGTTAATTACATTGTACCACATCTCATGGCCCTAAATTAATGGGAAAAATGTGTGCCTACATGAAAATAACAGTGGCTAAGCCCAGAAATTCGCACAAATATTTTATTTTCGCCCATATGCTATATAAGCCAACAGTGAGAAAATAATTAGTGTCCTGCAGCCTCTACATGTACGTACCAGTGTATTGGGACTGTGCTGCCAGCTGTGTGCCATAACCAGTACTAACGTGTTGTGGAGCTGAGGGGGTTGTCCATCCAGGGGGTGCAGGACTCCCCACGTGTACTGTGGATGTATGATGCCGCACATCTAGAAGCAATCAATAGTCTTAAAAAATATAATGCAGCGATGGAAATTGTTGATAACTCGAAAACTGAAAAGCCTGTGATTGGCTCCCATGAGTTGTGCACTTATCCTGTTGCATCAGCACTCCCTTTGACTGTCACAACGTCCTTTACAGGGGACGACATCGAGTAAAGCACTACCTGACCCAGGTTATTCGCACCACCAAGCCACTATTCGCATAACTCCCACCAAAACTGTGCTATTCGCATCACATTGCAAAAAAAGGCTGGAAAGTTGATACATGGATCAACATCATATACCTTCACCATTGGAGGCAAAAAGCGTCTTATGGCTGCGACAACTGAGTCTGTACAATATTGACAATTTCTCAAAATTTACAAAACTTGGTAATGAAATACCTTTTCCTGTAAGACCCCTACATCTCCTCCTTTAATGGCACTACAAATTCATTAAGTAATTCTGCCTCTTATATATAATATTTCCATCTTTTTTAAAACTTATTCGCACCACCAAAATATACATTGGGTATTACGGTGTATTATAGTGACGTAAATTCTCATCAGTGGACTCCCCTCAGATCCCTCATCACCTCAGACAGATGATCTGCAACTGCCTCTATGTTTTCTGTTACATTTGGTCTTAAAGGTACTTAGCACAATCTATACAAACTCCACCTGGTGGCAAAAAATGAAACTGCCAAATATGACAATATTTGGTTATATTCCTAATTTATATGACATAACCCATCTTTATCAACACTTTAGGTGTGAAACATTGGCATTTTTCTTATTTTTATCACCGGATTTCATATTTCCTGTACCCAAAGACTCCTATGCTTAAGGAATTAGAAATATTTTTAGTTTATTCAGTTTATTTTGCCTGTGACAACCTATTTTTTGTTCCAAAATGTTTCTAATGATCTTAATATATACACACAAAGTTTGGTTAAGAAATTGTTGGAAGATTTTTTCTCTGTGGGATTCAATGTAGAAAAATACAAATTATTATCTAGACGGCCATTGTTAAGACCACCAAACTTCAAAGCCCTCTAGTGGACAAACGGACCTGGTGACCTATGATTTTTATGATTTCTTTATGTTACCTAAGTATCAAACTAACATCCCTGAAAGTTATTAGGAGAAAATGTTGGTCAATTCTGAACCAGCCAAATCGTACTAACTACTTTTAAATTTAATTCTCAGATCATTTGAATCCTCAGAGATTTTTTCCTTGCATTTAATTTTTCCGAATCTGAGGAAGCCATGGACGACTGTAAATATTGGATGCATGCTGATGCTGTCGGCGTGAGAAACCGGGCCGCGATGTTGATAGGAAGAGGTGGGGGGGGGGGATCCCCAAAGCCTTACACGGTCAGGCCGGTTTCCTCTTGCTCACCATGTAAGGTTTTTGCCTTTTTCAATATCGTTGGAATTTATTTGGGACACGGCGATGTCCGTTACCGCATGGGCGGCATGTTTACATCAGCAAACAGGAATGGGACGCCGTCACTTAGCGGGGACAGTTTCCCCTCCTCTTTGCCATGTCTTGTTTTCTGTTCACAATCTGACTTCTACACGCAGGATTTGGAACTTTTATGGAGAATTACAGCTATCCTATCTAACCTATACCAAAAATAATGATTCTAATCTTATGCCGTATCTTTTCCCCTCACAATCTGCCATGTTTTATAGGCTGATGGCTTCTGTACACATTTAACAACACTGATTGTGAAGGCATATCTCGTCAACCCCTATGTGTGGGGTACTTTAGTCGATGGGTAAAAACCGCTGCGCAGTTAATCATATATTTCCGTCCTTACCTGTAGGAAGGCGGTACTTCCGTGGGTCAAAACCCAATAACTCAACGATGTGTTCCTGGTGGGTTAATACACACGCCCGGAGGTACCCGTGAAGTCTGGTACACGGACCACGCTCAATGTGGTCAAGTAACCGCGAGTTCATATCAGCCGTTGTGGCATTCAGCTGAAATTTACAAGATTGAGATATTAGAATTTAACTGTCACAACTACTACTGTAATACCCCTTGTATAACTAAGTCAGTCAATACCAGCAAAATTCCTGCAGGGCCAGCGGCTATTGCCAGACTGCAGGACCGAATATCTTGCTGTAGACTGGGCCCTTGGCCTACATTTTTGGTTTTTACAGCTTACGAATCGGATCAAAAAAGGGCATTATTGTTTGTTATGGTTTAAAAGAGTTAAATGATAAAATAGGAAGTTAATCATTTTTTTTTCATTATGTCTTTCTTGACCAACAATAATTTTGGGGTATTCGGTCCAGCAGAAATCAATCTTAGCCAGCAGAATGCTAAAATCTGCAAGTTTTTTTTTGTGTGTGTTTCTTTTTGAATTTCTTTTTTTATAGATGCAGGCCATAGTGAGCTGTGGCATCTTACACAAGCCATTACCCTTTCACACAGGCCGTATGAACTTTGATATCTATAGGTTACGTGGAACTAATTCTATTTCCTCTATGTTTTTATATAGCATAACACACAAAAACAGCCCCCCCCCCCCATAATGTTCGTTGGTAATATTTTCTACCGTAGCAAGATTAAACCATCTCTCACACACAATGTGTTAGAATATAGGATAGGCTTAATCCTGAAAATCTTAACTAAGGGAGCGATACGTACATCAAGTGCCATTCTACCCTATTTTGGGCCTCAAAACCTCCATTGGCCAGATGAACATTTGCAGACCTGATAAAATCCCCAAACCTTGGCATAATATAAAAACTCATCTACTGTTCCATTTAGGAACTATTACGGGTTACTTGTGATTTTTTTCATAATTTTACCAATATTTCTTGCATATGATTTCTAAGCCAATCAGCACCCAGATCACCTTCAGTGCAGGCCTGAATACCATATGACTCACGAGAGGGCAGCATTTACGTCCATGTAACCTTAAGATACCCATAATACTAACAGGCAAATCTGAAAATTTCCTCCATCATTAGAAAGCTGAGATTATGGTCTACGCCGGTCATTGAGATTCTATGTCGGTAAAAGCCGGTGTGACAGCGTTATTTCAGCATCACTGTTACTTTCCACAAATTGAGGGTGCGGCATAAAGGAGGGAATTTACGGTATTCATTACGTACCTCGATGCGTTCCTTTGAGAACCTATCAATCACGCCAAGATGAAGTAAGATATCAAACATGGGTTTGACGTCTACGATGGTGAGGGTTGGTCGATGTTTGTTCAGCACACCTCTGTATCTATGTTGGTACAACACTTTTCCATCAGGATTATCCTTATCCCAGGGGTGCCGATATCCACTGCCGCCACTCGCCATGCTTTAATACTGAAAAATATGAAAGAATTTACATTAAGGGACAATCCCTGTGTATAGGCTGCGCCTTACAAGTCCTGAAAAAAAGTACCGTAAATTCTCTGATATAAGCCACATCCCTTGTATAAGCCGCACCCCCAACTTTTGAATAAGCTATAAGGCACGACTGAGGCTTGAAAATTGGCAATTTAGTACTATTCTATAGTGTCAAAAACCCTGTATAAGCGGGCTTCCCTAGCCCACTTAAAAGGGTCTATTTCTCCTCTTTGCTATCCCCTCGGATGTGTGTGGTGCACATATGCGCGGGCACTGACACATTCCTCTGTGAAATTGTGTAATGTAGTTCTTGCCATGAATATGACCTTAGCTGTCGAAATGGCGTTAAACATCTATTACTCACTCACTCACCCTGTATAAGCCGCACCCTCACTTTAGGCCCATTCTATAAGCCTAATTTTGATTTGGGTTCTGGTATAAGCCGCGGCTTATACGAGAGAATTTACGGTAGTATTGATACTTTTGAATTAATAATGAAAACCTCGACTGATATTTTTCAAGATGACTCTTATTACTTTATTTAAACAATTGGTGCCATATAGCCAATACCCCTGTTACCCTAAAAGTTGGTAATGCTTTCATTCAACAAGAAGGACGTTAGGATGGCCCATTTGATAAATCAAATCAGGGGCTGGAAGAGAGGGATGGGCAACATGCACTGCATTGGTTGAGTAGGCCAGATAAGGGTGCCTAGGGTGTTATGCTAATGAGGGCGTCATACTTGGCTTCACACACTCAGTGTGGGTGGTGGTGGTGC
This sequence comes from Acholoe squamosa, assembly GCA_949317995.1. Lineage (NCBI taxonomy): Eukaryota > Metazoa > Annelida > Polychaeta > Phyllodocida > Polynoidae > Acholoe > Acholoe squamosa. The sequence goes on along the minus strand of OX439036.1, from coordinate 6,856,279 downwards.
AGGTGGGGGGGGGGTAGCCTAACATTAATACATGTTTTATATGAATATAATTCGTTTAGATCTACGACAAATTATTTTGACTAGAAATCATTTTTAGGACAGGTGGGGTTTCCTGTCCAAAGGGTGGGATTTTTCAGACCCATGAGGGAGGGAGGGGAAAATTTTTTTTAGGAAAAGATTTTTATTTATAATGAACATCGTAAGTGGGGATGGCGTGAATTTGTCATCGCATTCTAGGATTCAGTAATTGCAAACCTAGATTCTTGTGCTAATAGACAAAAAAAATTTTCTTTAGAAGTCAAAAAAAATTTTTCCCATTCTCAAAGAAAAATCCACCAGGCCTCTGGACAGGAAACGAACATATTTTTAAGGGTGGCCTAAGGACCAGATTTGGGTATGATTATTTATGGGAGATACTATTAGAATTCTACCCTAAACTACTGATACATATTAGGGTGCCAGCACATACAGAATTCAATAGATCTCTCATAATAAAAGAAGGCTTCTTTGGCTTTCTGAGAGAACTGCATACCATCCCGGTAGAGTAACATTTCCCGTAGATAGTATGTGAACGGCAGATGCCACTTTATATACAAATGTAAGGTTTTCTAGAAATTACAGTCTGCACACACCAATACCCCTTGAGAACTGATAAGATATTAAATCAATGACTGGATCTAGAGTAAAATGACCCACAAATTCTGATTTCTTCCACAAATTCTGATTTCTTGGAAGGCTTGGTTATTTTCACCCTTGGTACATGAAAATAATTAATGTTGACAGTGGAAAAGAGCCCTAAAATAGAAAATCACATTGATTGGTTTACTATAGTGACAGATAGGGACTCGCAGGAGTGGGTGCAGGGGTGTTATAATTCAATCAGATTCGAGGAATAAGTTAAAAGTTATTCCTATATTAAATCTGATTGAATTCTTGTAGACGGCAGAACTTCCGTCATACCCGTTTCAACAGTATACTGGACCCCTGCCCTTCTTTCTCCTTTAATGACGCAGACATCACAGGCGATGACCATGTATGACGTCACAACGACGGCCGCCATTTTTGTGGGGGAAAGATTGTGATGCGTTTCTGCTCATCATGTATAAGATAAATGTGGATCATTGGTCAAATGGTGTTGTTCACCACACTTATTTTAGGACAGGTAGAAAGAGAATGTCGTGATAGATTTCTCGATTCATCTGATATATTTTGGCAATCAAAAACCTGCTTAATACAGAAAAGCAGGGTATTGCCCTCCTGGCTCACCTCAGTAATGTTATCTTTCCCCCACGGGAATGATGACGTAGCAGCGCCCCCTAGATTTCCGTCAACAACTCGTCTGAAAGAATTGTCCGCTCATCGCTTCGGTTTGAGGCTATGAGGTGTCATTGGCGCCCCCATCGGGAAAGCGGAGAACCATGTTCTTAGTTTCCGCCCGTCGGCCCAACTTCCATTGTTCCTTTGTCCCGACCGGAGTCAGGTTCGTTTCAAACTCAGGTGCTATTACCAATTTTATATTACCACACAATTTTATCTGCCAAACACCCTTGTAATATCACCTCAACATTGTGGTCCCCTAAAGACTCTGTTACACACTTTTTCTGGGACTCTACAAAGGAATACAGGACATTATGCCGGTGGCGGCGACAGTGTCACCACACAATACACGTGGTGCGGCACAAGCCAGGGCGAGTCTCGCCCACACTACTGGAGCTCCCACCATACAAAGACTGCAGGCTGAAATAACAGCCATGGAGATCTCCCTGGGCCTGTCACCCCACTCTAGCGACTTGGATACCTCTGGAAATACATCCATTGGACCGACAGAGCAAACATCAGGCTGCACACCTATGGCCGAGGCACCGGCACCCGGGACTGTCAACCGCCATAGACGCGCCTCGGCGGTCTCGGTGACATCCACCCATTCGGTTCGCTCAAACCGCTCCCGCCACTCATCTGTAGCAAGCTCAGCGGCAGGACAATATATGGCTTCCCGCGTGGGGGAGCTTGAGCACAGGCTGTCCACATTACAGACTGACGTAGGTAGTAGGGCGGGCAGTCTGCGCCAGATCATCGAAGAGAACTGGGCCATCAGACAGCAGAACGCGGGGGACCGCGCTGCTAGGCAGCTACGACGCGAAGAGAGGGAGCAACACGAAGCCCTACGCCTTCAACGGATCGCTCAACAACGAGCCGCGTTGGATGAGACCCAGCGCGAAAACCGGCAACGGGAGGAGCAGGAGCTCCACCGTCAACACGAAGCTGCTATAAAAGAAGCACAGGAAGCTCAGCGCAGGGCCGAAGAGGCCCACCACGCCCTCCAGGAGGAGCAGCGCGAAAAAGACGCAAAGAAGCAACGCCGCCGCGAAAGGAAGGCAGCACGTCGTGCTGCTCGGGAAGCGGCCGCGCTTGCCGCCCCTATCGACAATGTCTCCATACAGGATGGCGCCGGGCCCTCCTCCACGCGCTCCGCCGCCAACAATGTGGAAATCGCCGGTCACGGACCGCCGCGCGATCCACCAACGCCTGCACAACTTTGCGCACAGCCAGGGGCGCGCGACTACATAGAACAACAGTTACAGAGAGAAAGGTACCAGCTCCAACAGAGCGAGGGTAAGATTGATTTCCTCACCAGCATAATCCCCACACGTACAAAGCCAAAGCCATACATGTACATTGAGCGTGACACATGTTATACCTTAAAACAGAAGCTGGACGTTAAAAATGATCTTTCATCAGTCGAGTATATTGACGCAGCACTTAGGCTAGCACACGACGAGGACAGTGCCTGGTCCCCCGAGGAAAGGCAATTGATCATTAAACATATCACCAATGTGTCTAGGGACTCCATGTGTCGGTATTGGCCTGACGTACGGCGGTGGTCGGATACGGTCTTCGATGCAGTGGAGGCTAAGAAATATAAATGGGATGATAAGCAGGCGATTCATAATGACAGGGTCGAGATTTCTATGACGGGCGGGGGTCGAAAAGCCTCTAACCATGCTGTCTCTGCTCAGGGCTCTGCACATCATGCCAATAACCATACTGCTCACAGCAACAACAACCGCTCAAATACGGCAGAACACATATGTACAGACTTCAACTCATTCAGAGGATGTAAGTTTGGTGGCCACCACGGTGATCAGGCTCACAGAATACTGCACTTCTGTATGTACTGTGCTGGGAAAGGAAAACAGGCGGCTCATAGCATAATGGTGTGTAATAAAAAATTCAGGGACGGATCCCACAGCTCCATGCACTACGGCACTGCACATCCCCCTATGAATATCCACCAACCACCGACAAACCAGCAACCGACACACTTGCAACACCAGAGTCAATCACATCACGGCAATCACCAATGGAATGTCCAGCACCACCCACAAGGCCACGTAAACCACACCAACAATGGCCCCCCTATCCCCCCAAGGCACCACAATTCAGCCCAGGGCCACCATCATCCAAAAAACGCATGGGGGGCGGCTCAGTAGCCGCCCTTACAGCTGACAATGCATGCAGAGATGTCAGTTCGATATTTGGCGAAACTCTGAAAATTATTTTTGGGCACTTCAAAAGTGGGGTTATACCCTAATCAGAGTGACAAATACCTTCAAAATTAATCACTTAGGGTTTGGTGTATCTTTAAAGATTATCAGAATTATAAAATATTCATTTTAAATTTTTTTTCTTATTATTTCTGTAGTAAAATATCACCTTTGAAACTCTGAAATCAGAGAAAATCTGAAACTCTGACATCTCTGATGCATGTGATGATCGTCTATTGCCGCCACATCTCGCACAGGCTAACAGAGCACACCCATCTAACAAATGCAACGCCCACGTGCACGACCGCATGGCTCAGGTAAACAATAACAATATAGGCCGCGCCTCCTCGGCTCCAAGCACCTACCACGAGCTCGAGCTGGCCCCGCCCCGTGCCCATAGCAGCAGTAACCGAGGCCAGGCGGCATGCCCCATTGACGCCACGGCTCACGGCCCACCGCAAGCCCAACATGCATCATTCCAAGATGGTGGCACAGGCATTTCATCGACCCACAGTGACCGTGGGCAACCCCCTCTACTCTGAGGGATACAATGGACAATATACACACACCGCTGAGGCTCGTCCTACTCTACATACCGCCCACACTGATACAGGTACGGTCCCAGACTTTCAAAGTATCCGTCTTATGTGTGAGAATAATGTCATCATACCTAATGTTGACATTTCTCCTATGGCCTTCAGCCAGTACAGGCAAAATAATTGGCCATTCCTGACCTACCCAAATGACGACCAACACCTCGCATACATATATAATACAGTCCGCGCCACGGGTCTCCCTAACGCGCTGGCGGCCAGAATACCAGTCCCCACCCGCTTAAACATCGCGCGGTGGGAAGAGCTGCTTGCGAACAAGCCTCACAGGGCAGACTTACTAGACTGTATAAAATATGGGTTCCCGTTGGGGTACATGGGCCCTGTGTCGGATACGACAACAACCCCCAACCACCCCAGTGCTGTGGACCATTCACAGCACGTTGACCAGTTTGTCCATAAGGAGCATGGCCTTGGCGCACTCAAGGGTCCATATGACCGCCCTCCATTTGCACCATGGGCCCATGTCTCCCCCCTTATGACTCGCCCCAAAAGGGACACCGAGGCGCGTAGAATTATATCCGACATGACATTCCCAAGGGACTACTCAGTAAATGCCTACATATATAAGAATACTGTAAACGGAGTGTACCGCAACCTCAGCCTCCCAACAGTTCAACAGGCAGTAGACATTATAGCCGAGGTGGGTAGTGGGGCATACATGTCATCTATAGACATCTCTCGGGCATATAAAAACCTGACTTCCTGTCCAGGTGACTGGCCCTTGCTCTGCCTCTCATGGAATTCAAAATACTTCCTAGACATAAGTGTCCCATTTGGAGCAAGGGCCAGCGCGTCTCATATGCAACGTGTCGCCGACAAAATAGTAGAACTGTTGGCTGATAGGGGTATATGCGGACGCATGTACCTCGACGATCTCATAATAATCTCATCTGACTATTCCAGTGCACGAAGGGACTTCGAGGGTGCCCGCCATCTCATCGCCTCATTGGGTCTCCCAGAAGCGGTCGACAAAACACAACCACCAGCCAAGTCAATCCTTTGGCTGGGCGTAATACTCGACGCCGAGGCAATGACGGTTTCCATACCAACGGAAAAACTCCAGGAGGTCAAAGGTAAACTGGCATACTATGCACAAAGACGCTCAATGACAAAAAAGCAACTACAATCTCTCCTTGGGGTCCTCCTCCACGTGGCAAAATGCATTAGAGCAGCCAGGCTGTTTGTGTCCCGCCTACTGGACAGCCTTAGAGCTATGACAGGGGCATACCTGAACGTAAACGCGAGCATGAAAGCAGACATTAAGTGGTTTCAAGAATTTAGCCAACAGTGGAATGGCAAGTCAATGATTACCACTAAAGCACCCCCTCACAAAACTTTGTACGTTGATGCTTCAGGCTCGGGCATAGGAGGCACCGACGGCGTGCATGCTTACGCGGTCCAGGTTACTCCAGTTGCCGACCCGGTCAACAATATCACACATCTGGAAGCCATCAACGTGGTTGTTGCCTTACACTCACTCATATCTGCCGAGGACACAGGAAAACACATCTTGGTCAAATGTGACAACATGGCTGCGGTCACCGTTCTACAGTCAGCTAAAGGCAACGACATTGCCAGGGCATGCTGGATGCTACAGGCGTTATTTGGCATCACAATAACATATGACCACATACCTGGAAAGGACAATAATAAGGCAGATGCCCTTAGCAGAGCACACATGGATAGTAACATATTTTGTATTAATCAAAGAATATCTATGAAATTAATACAGAGGTTGGTTCTAAGAGCTATAAGAGCGCTCAAACTTTGTATAAGAGCGTTCAAGCCCCACTGCACACCAAACCAAGTCAGTTAGACAGAGTTTATGACATCAAAGGGTCCGACCTAATGGTTCACTGCACAATATAATAAAAATGAGGGTCTCAGTGTGCGACCTCATGGTTCAGTGCACAAACTAATAAGTTGTAAGTGAATGCAACCGGCCGTCACGGGTGCCTGAGCACCGCTGACGCCGTCATGAGTGTCTGAGCACTCTAATGACTGAACAATGGGTTACATAAGCACGACGCCATAACCTTCCGGTCGCTCTAGCGTCGCTCCTGAGCGACCTAGGTCAAATATCAAAGCATTTATGGAAAGCCCATAATTAGACGGTTAGAATGAGCCCAAGATCAAGGCGGAACTCCCATTATTAAGGAAGTTACGCCATGGAGACTGAATCGACCTCCGAATGCACTACAGACGAACCGGCGCGAGTTACGCGCCTATCCAGCGGGCATTATAAACTTGGCATATTCAACTCCGCGCATGCGCAAAATGGCGGTCTTAACTGCGTAAACTTCCGAGATATGGGGGTTTGAAGTTACAGAACCGACCAAGACAAAGGGGGACACAGCGGCGTCCATGGGGGTCCTTTGTGCACCCAGTGACACATGAAAGACTCCCCTCAAACAATTGCAGAGTTAGGCAGATGCTACTGGCCCCAGTCAGTCTGGAGGTGCTTTTCCAAGATTTGCTTCAAATAGCCTGGCTGCACCTCCTAGACAGTCAGAACACCAAGAACCGCTCTAGAGGTAACATCTCCAGTCATCTCCTGCTACCTGCTATACCACTGCACTATGGTGAAACTATGCTAGACAGGCATTGGTTTCCATCATTAGTGGCCAGAGGGTATCTTCCTCAAGACTTCCACCAGAGGGTAAAGTTATTCATTATTACATTATTCCTCTAAGCAGCAGGTCAGGAGCTAGGTGTGGGAACCCACCTAGAACTATGCTGGACATTGTATTATTGTTACCTCACAGGTGGAGTGGAACAGAACATTACACTTTATAACTTACTGTATATTTACTGTATGTACAAATTACCTACATTCTAACTACTGTATGATTGATATTTCTTACATGTTGCCTAAAGCTGAATAAACCAGTGACAACTGGAAATAACACTATTTTATGAGAGCTTAATGTATTTACACTATATACCACTAGTCTTATGATATTTCTCATATGACAATAGCACTAGTAGGGAAAGGGTTAGTAAAATGCTGTCATGTGATAACGTTACACTGGTGACTGCTACTACATATGCTTTTGGTGTTGTCTCCCCTGTTATTATGTCCAGATACGGCATTCAACTTCTTCCAGAGGAAGGCAGTGGAGCGCCAACAAAAGGCAAGAGCACCGGGTACAGAGCTCAACAGACATTCAGCGGCCGGCCTATACTATCTCTTCATGAGGGACATGAAGCTGGACCCTCTCACACCCACGCACCAAGTAATCTGTGCATACATCGAGTTCATGACACAAGCAACAAAGCATCCGGGTACCATCAAAAACAATATATCTCATATAGCACAGCACCTCACACTAGCTGGCATAGACACAACGGTTTTTCAGCACCCCAGGGTGCTAAGAGCCAAACAAGCACTAACCCGGGACAAATCCGTACGCAGCAACAAGAAACCGCCAGTGCCCATGACTCTCCTGAGAGCTCTCATCATGGGCCTCCCCGACTCACATACGGGCATAGCGACCAGAGCAGCCATATTGGTAATCTACCATCAGGGATGAAAGTCACAGAGCACAAAAATCCCTGAAATGGTCCAATATATTCGCCCCCAAAATCTGGGTTTCTATATGAATGTGTAGAACCCAAGAACTTCAAAATCCCGGAAATCAGGGAATTCCCTGAGGACTTTCATCCCTGTACCATGCAGCCCTCAGGAAGTCGGAAGTGCTACCTCCCAGCGCCCCACGATTCCAAAGTACATCCCACCTCACAAGAGGCGACGTTCGCATCAAGGACAACCAGATGGAGGTGCACATAAAAGCAGGCAAGAACATGCAGACATTCAATCAGAACAAAACTGTAGTCCTATATCAGTCGGAGGACCCACTTACATGCCCCATACTCGCGGTGCAGGAGTTATTAGCAGAGGTTCCCACTGTCAGCCCGACAGATCCGTTCATCATGAACAAAGACAGATCCCCCGTCCCCGTGACACTGGTCGAGAACGAATGGCAGCGACAACTAAAAAGGCTCAACCAGCCACAGAAAAAGTTCTCACTCCATTCATTACGCGCGGCAGCCACAACTCAAGCCTATAAGGCAGACTGCAGAGAGCGTGACATTCAAACATACGGAGGATGGCGATCAGATGTTTATAAGTCATACATACATCAAGACTCACTACAACCAGTAGCAAATGCCATATTAAATGCACTAGCCAGACAATGACTTTGGCTTTTGGCCATAATGTCCACATTAATTCATGTGTACATTTATTTATTATATGGTTGTCATATTATGTTCTCATATTTTATTCATACATTATCATACAATTGATATTAATATAAAATTTATTCACCAATAATAAATTTTATTTTCCCAACCCTTGTCTGTGATCCTCTGGCTTTCCATAATTTGGGGTGCGTTAATGGTCCGCTCATCGCTTCGGTTTGAGGCTATGAGGTGTCATTGGCGCCCCCATCGGGAAAGCGGAGAACCATGTTCTTAGTTTCCGCCCGTCGGCCCAACTTCCATTGTTCCTTTGTCCCGACCAGAGTCAGGTTCGTTTCCCACCCACCCACATCCAAAAAATCCATAATTTTATCAGGGTAAAATTACATCATATTCAACATTATTACATTTCATTATTACTACAATTTTAACACTGTTCTTTTAACTCAACATGACTCTAACTGACATGTTGCCATAAGCCGATAAGGCCATAATGTCCACATTAATTCATGTGTACATTTATTTATTATATGGTTGTCATATTATGTTCTCATATTTTATTCATACATTATCATACAATTGATAGATCTATTCATATAAAATTTATTCACCAATAATAAATTTTATTTTCCCAACCCTTGTCTGTGATCCTCTGGCTTTCCATAATTTGGCGTGCGTTAATGGATTATTGAATCATTCAATCATTCAATGAATGATTGATAGTGACAGTGACAGTGACAAACCGAAACTAACCGTGTTGACAGTGTTTCGGCGAATGTCATGCCAATCAAACACTGTCACGAGATAATTACCTACCTTACAAAAGTAACTATCTTCGTCGATTAAGTTCTAACCTTTGCATTAATTGTCAAATTGCAGTAGAAAGTGTTCTTCCTCAAATTTCCCGAGTTGACTTCTTCCGCCCCAGATATAACTTTGCTGGTTAATGCAAAATTTTCCGGGACCAGCAGCGCGGAGTGATTTTCTCATTTTTAATTCTCTCTTGATTTAAGAATATTCAGATCAATATGAGGCTTTATTTCAATGCTTTCGTGTAAATGAGATGTTTACGCATTGTTCAGTGATAGTCGTATTGATGGTATTCTTTCAAAAATGCATTTATTCAAAATTATTAGATTTACTTTTTGAGTCGGCTCAATACCAAATGAGTGAGTGAGACAGTCGCAGGCCAAAACATGGCGGCGAAAGAAGTTGCGTTTTGGGCTTTGGCAATAACAATATGTGTTATTGTCAACATAACAGACGCAGTGCGCTATGGATTACCGGCAGAGACAATTCATTTCAAAGCTCTATCAGAAGAACAAAAATTAGGACCCGGCATGAGGCTCTTGACAGTGAAAGAAGAGGATGAAAGTGCATTGGGGGCGGAGCACTCACGAAAACGACGCAGCAGTGGGCCCAGCCCAGGCAGTGCTGCCTCCAGCCCGCCAGGAAGTGTTGATACTAGACGGACTAACTATACCACTATGGTAAGGGGTTATTTAATCCTAATGACAATAAAGCTTCACTGCAAAAATGTAGAGCAGTGAAAGGTGCAAAGAGCTCTCACTAGTCAGTCTAGTGACAACTGTCAGTGTCAAAGAGTCACACTCAGAGTCAGACTCAATGAGTCAATCTACACAAGTCACATGAACCGTCTCACATGACCTGAGCCTGAGCCTGACTCTGAGGCTGAGTCAAGGCTTCAAGCCAGGAAGATTTAGCTTCAAATGAGGGGGGGGGGGGGTCATTCCTCTGTCTTGGATGAGGGGGGCTGCTAGCCTAGTTTGCCTTGATGTAAGACCAACAACTGTTCGATTGGACAAATCAAATGCACATAATTTGATAGTAGTCTTAGACTTAGCTTTAGCCTGAGGCTTAGGTAGTGGTCATTATTTACCAATGGGGGGGGGGGGGTGGTTGAGGGGGAGGGCGTAAAAATTTCAGACCCCTCCAGAGGGGGGGGGAGGCTAAATAAATTTTGATCCCAAAAGGGGGAGGCTAAAAAAATCTACCCTCTTTTTAGCAATAAAGCCTGCATGCTACTATAGATCAAAGACTTGAAAGAGGGATGCAAAAGTTCTGTGGCACGGGGGATGGGGCACAAAAAGTTTTGACTCCTGTCGAGGGAGGGCTGTTCGACCCCCCCCCCCCCCCGCATGACGAATTTTCCATATATCTTATCAGACTTATGCATTGTGAAATTGGCAAAAACCATAATGAGGCGGAAAAAGTTGTGAAAGGGGGGGGGGGAGAAAAAAACTGCTGATATTTCTGATGAATTTCTTATAGTTGATGAAATTCTGTCCATTCCCTTGATCTATTGAACTGTCGAGATCTCCTACCACTCCCGGTAGGCCTAAAAAGTAACCATGTGTGTACATCACTGTTGACTTGGTACCCCTTATAGCGGGGCAATTTTCAAGAAATATATACCCCTTTTGGTAGGCACTTACCTAGCTTTTCAAGACTTTATCCCATTAGACTTATCTAATGAGCAATGGATAGATCTCGAGAAAAGAAGTGGATTTGCCTTTTAAATGAAGTCTTTATGTCAATTTAAAATGGAATTATGACTGGTCAAAGGTACCAAATCAGACCCAGAATTCTGCCATAGTTAAGAGTTTAATTTGGATCCAATTTTGTGATCAAGCAAGATCAATCCAAGGTAGACTAGATCACTAAAATGATTATTTTGGGCAATTTTCTTTTAAGATAAGCAAGATATACCCCCAAGAATGTAAATAATGATACATTTTATCATAATCAATTAATGTAAAAGCAAATTTTTGATGTCATCTTTACCCTTTAACTGCACGCTCTGACAGAACCATGACAGAATAGCGTTTTTGACTCAGGATGTTTGAATGATCATAACTTCCATTCAATATGTCATAAAAACTTCATTTAAAAAGCAAAACCACTTATTTTTATCACAGCTATCAATTTCTTACCATATATAATGCATACAACAAAGTTTTAATTGATAGGTAAGTGCCCAACATGGGGGAGGTTGGGACAAGTGTCCAGAGATAATCTCACCCAAAAAAATTTCAGGGTCTGTCAAACATACTGCAGTTTGGTTGAACTTCAATGGGGTAGAAGGCAAAATTCCCTTCAATGGGGTAGAAGGCAAAATTCCCCCATAGGATCATGAATGCAGCCCTGGTGCAGCCCTCGTACAAGTTTACCATATAGGATCAACGTACCACATACCTACAGATCATTCACAACCCCTCAGTGAGGTTTAATCTGACACACACACAATTTGTTCCAGCATCAGTCAGAGTTGGGTCCAGGGGACCCCCAGGACCCTGCTGCTAATTGATTTTTTACGGTAGGTCTAAGGTGTGACCAGGGGCTTGATGCACCAATGTAACTTTCAGGCCTAAAAAATAAAATTGTTGTGTTCATGTAACGGGTCGAAAAAAATTAGGGAAGGTAGGTAGGGATTTCTTTTAAGTTTTTTTTTTTTAAGCCGACTGTAAATTGTCATGCCTATGCGACGCAAATTTGATGTGCAAGATCGTGAAAGAAAACTTTTCCCCGAAAATGGCCAAAAAAAATGTTAGGGTAGGGCCAAAAAACTAGGATAGGTAGCGTTACCTGAACACAACAATAATTTTTTTTAGGCCTGATGCAGTTCATTGACAACCCTTTGTCATGGTACACGAATGTATTCCTTGTACGGTACTCGCCATTCCTGCATTCATACATCTGATGACAAATTTTGGTTTGCGTGAATACATGAGGTCCGAGTTACCCCTCGCACCCACTTGTGAGCTGGTTGCTGGTCGGGCAGCAGGAGGAGGGTGGGTCTCCCTAACTAGGCCACAATGCTGTGTCAATGGGAGATAAATTTCATAGTCGACTTTTAATGGGTAATTTTAGGAATTTTGCCTTAAAAAATTATGATAGTGTGGGTATGAACACCTTGTTGGCTAGTGTGAAAAATAAACACATTATGATTTATAGAAATAGGAGATATTGGTCTGTGTATGATACACACACTGACCTACATAGCTGAGACCGTGAGTGCATGGTATGTTGTTCACTCCCCACCCCCTGCCTCCCAGGTGGTCAAGGTGCCTGCCTGTCGTGGTATGAAAGGGACCCACCATGGCTTCCCTACACCGCCACCTAGCGGACATATCCCCGGCTTTAGGGGCATGCTGGAGTAACTCGGACCTCATGTATCAAAGCAAAAAGTGGCCCTCAAATATTTAACCCTTGAAGGGCCATCGATGCATTAATGCATCATGTCCATTGGTCGTCATGAAGTACTGGCGAGCAGTCTCGCCAGTACTTCATTGGAGTAACATGCTGACTAATAGGCATGATGCACGCCTGCATCAGCGGCCTTTAAATAGTGAACAGGTACGCTGTGGTACCTATTCACCATAGGCTCCACCTCCCACCAATACATCCATACTATCCGTACCGTAATCTCCAGCACGTAAGGCGCATCCCATGTATTATTAAGGTTCACCCAGAGTTGAAAGAAGTGCTATAATGAGACACACCTGGGGATTGATTTTCGGAGGTTTAATAATGTTCTATAGTAAAAATCCCCCGCCTATAAGATGCACCCTGACTGTGGGAATCTACCATAAATTCTCTCGCATAAGCCGCGGCTTATACCAGAAACCAAATCAGAATTAGGCTTATAGGATTAGACCAAAGTCTAGGTGCGGCTTATAGGGGGTATTTAGCATGGAACAGTACTAAACCACCAAATTTCAAACCTCACAATTTCAGACCCCTCCAGAGGGGGGGGGAGGCTAAATAAATTTTGATCCCAAAAGGGGGAGGCTAAAAAAATCTACCCTCTTTTTAGCAATAAAGCCTGCATGCTACTATAGATCAAAGACTTGAAAGAGGGATGCAAAAGTTCTGTGGCACGGGGGATGGGGCACAAAAAGTTTTGACTCCTGTCGAGGGAGGGCTGTTCGACCCCCCCCCCCCCCCCCGCATGACGAATTTTCCATATATCTTATCAGACTTATGCATTGTGAAATTGGCAAAAACCATAATGAGGCGGAAAAAGTTGTGAAAGGGGGGGGGGGAGAAAAAAACTGCTGATATTTCTGATGAATTTCTTATAGTTGATGAAATTCTGTCCATTCCCTTGATCTATTGAACTGTCGAGATCTCCTACCACTCCCGGTAGGCCTAAAAAGTAACCATGTGTGTACATCACTGTTGACTTGGTACCCCTTATAGCGGGGCAATTTTCAAGAAATATATACCCCTTTTGGTAGGCACTTACCTAGCTTTTCAAGACTTTATCCCATTAGACTTATCTAATGAGCAATGGATAGATCTCGAGAAAAGAAGTGGATTTGCCTTTTAAATGAAGTCTTTATGTCAATTTAAAATGGAATTATGACTGGTCAAAGGTACCAAATCAGACCCAGAATTCTGCCATAGTTAAGAGTTTAATTTGGATCCAATTTTGTGATCAAGCAAGATCAATCCAAGGTAGACTAGATCACTAAAATGATTATTTTGGGCAATTTTCTTTTAAGATAAGCAAGATATACCCCCAAGAATGTAAATAATGATACATTTTATCATAATCAATTAATGTAAAAGCAAATTTTTGATGTCATCTTTACCCTTTAACTGCACGCTCTGACAGAACCATGACAGAATAGCGTTTTTGACTCAGGATGTTTGAATGATCATAACTTCCATTCAATATGTCATAAAAACTTCATTTAAAAAGCAAAACCACTTATTTTTATCACAGCTATCAATTTCTTACCATATATAATGCATACAACAAAGTTTTAATTGATAGGTAAGTGCCCAACATGGGGGAGGTTGGGACAAGTGTCCAGAGATAATCTCACCCAAAAAAATTTCAGGGTCTGTCAAACATACTGCAGTTTGGTTGAACTTCAATGGGGTAGAAGGCAAAATTCCCTGCATTCAACCTTGTACAAAAAATATTCATTTTAAAGGTCTAGCCAAGCTTGTTAAAATGAGCCCTTGTTTGTAAAGATCCTCCAGTAAATAGCTTCAGAGTAAGCTTGCAAAGAAGGGAGAGTTTAACACTACCCATTTTCAGCTTTATCACAGTTTCACACCTCTACTGCAGCAGACTCACACACTGGAGGTATTTCAGTGCCTACTTTTGGTGGGATACACCAGTGAAATCTCCCTTATTATCTCTAGTTTTTAAAATTGCACCCCTTTGATGGGAAACCCTTTAAAAAAATGGCAAAAAAGTATACCCCAAACTTACACCTCACTCTAAAATTGTGAAAAATTGGGACCCTTTCGAAGGGAAAATTTTCCACAAAACCAACCCCTTTTACTGCAACTTTTAAGAATTTTCCAAGAGAATTCCTCCTTGAAATTTATACCCCTTTTAGCCCAAAATGTCCAAAAATAGGCCTCTTATAGAGGATCCTGCAGGATCCATTCATAGTGCAAAAAAGCACCCCCTTTCCCTCTAGTTTTTGTACGCACATGGTTGCCATAATTCCAGGAGTGGCCCCCCGGGCTACCACTGCATCCTCTCCCCTGTCCCACCCTTCTCAAGTTTCTGATTCAGTGTCATCTGACTCCATAGCCTGTATCTAATTAGCGCAAATGTTGGTATTTGTCCCGTGGTGCCAGCTATATCCCCCAGGCGAGCTCCCCCGGCAGTATCCCCCTCTTGGACCACGTTTGAGGGTGCGAATTTCATCCGCGTGGGTCGAGACTAACAAATTAGTGCACTGTTGGAATTTCAATTGATAAACGCATTAATGGATACTTGACTTACAATCTGCATACAGGTACGTGGGACTTGAAAATTGCTGTCTCGGTACTGCTCAGCCCCACTCTTTGTTCTAGTGTCAAAACAGTGCCTTTTATTAAACCTCACTGAGGGGTTGTGAATGATCTGTAGGTATGTGGTACGTTGATCCTATATGGTAAACTTGTACGAGGGCTGCACCAGGGCTGCATTCATGATCCTATGGGGTTGATAAACTCCTTGCGGGTCAGCGTGACACACTCCTGGATCAGCGGCCCTTAACGGGTTAATGCATAAAAGGTGTACCATAGATTCTCTTGTATACACTGTGGCTGTAGTACAAGAACAAGAACCCCACAAGAACCAGACCCAGGTGGGTGGAGTGAGGGAGGGTGGGGCGGGGATGGGGGTTAGGGGTTAGATCTGACACACACACAATTTGTTCCAGCATCAGTCAGAGTTGGGTCCAGGGGACCCCCAGGACCCTGCTGCTAATTGATTTTTTACGGTAGGTCTAAGGTGTGACCAGGGGCTTGATGCACCAATGTAACTTTCAGGCCTAAAAAATAAAATTGTTGTGTTCATGTAACGGGTCGAAAAAAATTAGGGAAGGTAGGTAGGGATTTCTTTTAAGTTTTTTTTTTTTAAGCCGACTGTAAATTGTCATGCCTATGCGACGCAAATTTGATGTGCAAGATCGTGAAAGAAAACTTTTCCCCGAAAATGGCCAAAAAAAATGTTAGGGTAGGGCCAAAAAACTAGGATAGGTAGCGTTACCTGAACACAACAATAATTTTTTTTAGGCCTGATGCAGTTCATTGACAACCCTTTGTCATGGTACACGAATGTATTCCTTGTACGGTACTCGCCATTCCTGCATTCATACATCTGATGACAAATTTTGGTTTGCGTGAATACATGAGGTCCGAGTTACCCCTCGCACCCACTTGTGAGCTGGTTGCTGGTCGGGCAGCAGGAGGAGGGTGGGTCTCCCTAACTAGGCCACAATGCTGTGTCAATGGGAGATAAATTTCATAGTCGACTTTTAATGGGTAATTTTAGGAATTTTGCCTTAAAAAATTATGATAGTGTGGGTATGAACACCTTGTTGGCTAGTGTGAAAAATAAACACATTATGATTTATAGAAATAGGAGATATTGGTCTGTGTATGATACACACACTGACCTACATAGCTGAGACCGTGAGTGCATGGTATGTTGTTCACTCCCCACCCCCTGCCTCCCAGGTGGTCAAGGTGCCTGCCTGTCGTGGTATGAAAGGGACCCACCATGGCTTCCCTACACCGCCACCTAGCGGACATATCCCCGGCTTTAGGGGCATGCTGGAGTAACTCGGACCTCATGTATCAAAGCAAAAAGTGGCCCTCAAATATTTAACCCTTGAAGGGCCATCGATGCATTAATGCATCATGTCCATTGGTCGTCATGAAGTACTGGCGAGCAGTCTCGCCAGTACTTCATTGGAGTAACATGCTGACTAATAGGCATGATGCACGCCTGCATCAGCGGCCTTTAAATAGTGAACAGGTACGCTGTGGTACCTATTCACCATAGGCTCCACCTCCCACCAATACATCCATACTATCCGTACCGTAATCTCCAGCACGTAAGGCGCATCCCATGTATTATTAAGGTTCACCCAGAGTTGAAAGAAGTGCTATAATGAGACACACCTGGGGATTGATTTTCGGAGGTTTAATAATGTTCTATAGTAAAAATCCCCCGCCTATAAGATGCACCCTGACTGTGGGAATCTACCATAAATTCTCTCGCATAAGCCGCGGCTTATACCAGAAACCAAATCAGAATTAGGCTTATAGGATTAGACCAAAGTCTAGGTGCGGCTTATAGGGGGTATTTAGCATGGAACAGTACTAAACCACCAAATTTCAAACCTCACATGTGGCTTATAACATTCTCAGGGTCAGGGCCAAGGGTGCGGCTTATACGAGGCAGGCGGCTTATATGAGGGAATTTACGGTACTGGAGTCCTCAGATATACGTATAAGATAAGACTTGTACGGGGGAGATTACGGTAGTTGTATGCCCCTGGGCAGTAGTTCCGCCTCCTAGTCTTTAGGGTCAGTCTTGTGATGTTCAGTCTAAGTTTTGAAGATGCCTTAAACTGTTTGAAAGGAAAGGTTCAGTATTCAGAACTTCAACCCACAAAGGGCCACATCGACGATAATGTGTTATCCTTCAGTTGGAATGAAGAAAAGAGGAAATATTTTTGTGGAAGATTCAAGAATATTATTTTCTTGGCAGGAATAGGCCTACACATGTATTTAGGGAAGATCTTTTTGGATAGTCATGGTGTAATATCGTGGCAATCATAGTCTGATGTCTCTGATTACACAGGCTTCTCTATCCCACTTTAAAGGGTCTGTTATCTCCTCTTTCCTATCCCCTCAGGATGTTTGTGGTGCACATATGCGCGGGCACCGCCACATTCCTCTGTGAAGTTGTGTAATGTAGTTCTCGTCATGAATATGACCTTAGCTGGTGAAATGGCGTTAAACATCTATTACTCACTCTGATTACAAAATTCAAAAATTGTGCAAATTCATGAAAAACCTCCATAAGCAGAACTAAAGGACGTTCTGATTGACCCCAATCCCAGTCTAGTTTCAGATCCATATCGCTCTAATACATTGAACACAATAGACGTGTAATACACTGGGTTGAATTGACTAGATCTATCATTCTGTCAGTCAATTGGAGCCATGCGTCCCAGTTTTAACTACTCGATTCATGAATTATTCCATGACATTAGCCCGGGGGTCGGTTATTCGGTCGGTCGGTGGGAGTGTCCTGTGGTGTCCTCGTGTTCTCAATGACCGTGTTTTATAACGTGCGTTTTGTAATGTGTAGGTAGCCTAGTTAATCAGCCATCCCTGACTGGTATCCTCTGACTCCCCCCCCCCCCCACACACACGCACACTGACAGACTGGTACCACAAGGTGATCCAATGTACCACAATACTGTAAATTCCCTTTTATAAGCCACACCCTCGTATAAGCCACACCCTGAGTTTATCGATAAGCTGTAAGCCCTACCTTGGTGTTGAAAACTGGCAGTTCAATACTGTTCTATACAAGTATTAAATACCCTTTATAAGGCCCATTAGTCGTCATGATGCACCAATGAAGTGCTGGTGAGACGGCTCGCCAGCACTTCATTGGTGCATCATGACGACCAATGGGCATGATGCATTAATGCATCAGTAAAGGGTCAAAATGACAGTACTGCGAGGGTTACATTCATGTATCATACTTAGAGTGTATCGAGTGTAAGTTAAATATGCATACCGGGTACATGTAGTTTGGCACTGGAGAGATGACAATTGAAAATTGGCACATTTTTGTTGTTGTTATGTACCGTAAAACCCCGGTCATAAGCCAGATTTTTTTTCCTATTTTGGGCCAAAACCGGCTTTTAAATTTCCCCCCAATTCTACCCCCAGCTTATGACCGAGGTTTTAATACAATAGATAAAAGAGAAAATATGGACAATTTGGCCCTAAAATCGGCTTTTAGGATTTCCCTGAACTCACCCACCAGCTTATGACCGGGGTTTTACGGTACTCATTATGTCATAACCATTTATTCACGATTTTCAGTACAACTTTTCCAGCCATCGCGTCAGTATATTGTCATAGGTCATTCAGGGTATGTGTAGACTAAATTCCAAGACTGTTCTATACTGTCAACGCCCTTGTATGAAATACCCCATATAAGCCGCACCTTCACTTTGGTTCTAGTACAAGCTGCGGCTTGTACAAGAAAATTTACAGTAGAGCTATATTAGCACTGGTTCTCTCAGTCTGCGTGCTGCTCAACCAGTGGTATGGGATCAATATCTGGTCTCATTGTTCAACCCCCACCCCCTGCCGCATGGAATCAACGGGTCACTCAATAACAGAACCGATAGGGTTCAGCCGTTTACTGTCAGCTGGAGGGAGGGGCTGGGGGGCTATGTGGATAAAGGGTTTCACATAATAATAAAACTCGGGAGCCTTCCTGAACTCTGGGTGTTGGTTTTACATACCCTTGTGTTCAAGATTTTTGAATGAGCGCCAGTCGTAAATAAGCACCAGGGGTTCAGGGGTCATGCATGAAATAATTCTTAAGCACAAAACTTACATCCTGAATATAAGCACCTGCCTTGTATGAGCGCTAGGAAAATGAGTCCGCCAAATCAAAGACCACCGGGGCGCTTCGAACATGACAATATGGTATATAGATTTAAGTAATGGGAAACTTTTCAGGTCGCAGATCTTCCTAATACACAGAGTGCATGTTACTGGTGCAGAGAGGGTTAATATTATAATAGAGCTACACGTGTGTTAGTCAGTATAGTACAACCCATGCTGACCTCAGAATGTGATATCATAAATTCTCTCGTAAAAGCCGCGGCTAGTACCAGACACCGAATAAAGATTAAGCTCTGAATAGGAACGGCCCACAGTTAGGGTGCAGCTTATATGAGGATATTTTAAACTATAACATAGCGTAAATCCCTGGTCATAAGCCGGATTTTTTTTTCTATTTTGGGCCCAAACCGGCTTCTAAATTTTTCCCAAAGTCCCCCCCCCCCCGGCTTATGACCGTTTTTTTTTTTACTATAGAATAAAGAGAAAATGGTAAAAATTTGACCCAAAAACCGGCTTTTATTTTTTTCCTGAACTCACCCCCCGGCTTGTGACCGGGGCCGGCTTATGACCGGGGATTTACGGTATTACTAAATTAGCCAATTTTCAAGCCCCTGCTATGGCACTAAGCTTCTACCAAAGTCGGGGCTGCGGCTTATACGAGGGTGCAGCTAATACGAGAGAGTTTACGGTAGTGACGGAATCATGCTGTAGGAGCGGCACAAGACACCAGGCATTTATTAACACTTCTGGGAGGGGTGGGGCAGGTACCAGTACTATGTATACAATTAAAACGAAACTTCCATAGATTTGCTATTTTTATTTTTATGGGCCTTTCGGGGGGAAATATCTGATTTTTTGGCACTTATGTAGACATGGACGTTTTTTTTTTTAAGATAGTCCATGTAAAATTCGCGTCACATAGGGGTAAAAATTTACAACCTTTCTTTTCTAATAAACATATCAGTATCGGGATAGGCCAGTTGTAAACTGGGACTACTTTATGTCAACTGTCATTGTGATGTGGTTTCCATCTAGTACCAATAAACACGGTCTTTATTTGCCTAGTCCCAGACATGTGTGCACACAATATCACTACACCTAGGTTTTGAAAATTGGCAGTTCAATACTACCGGTATGATATTAGTGTCACATAGCCTTGTATAAGCTGCACTCTCACTTTAGGAACCTCCTGTAAGCTGCAACAAGCATCTGCTTTCCGTATAAGCTGTAGATTATAGATGAGAATTTGGCCAAGAATTTACAATACCGTAAAGCCCCGGTCATAAGCCGACCTCAGTTATAAGCCGGTGGTAGACTTTTGGGAAATGTTCTAAGCCGATTTTGGGGCCATTTTTCCCCCATTTTCTCTTTAATCTATTGTATTAAAACCCCCAGTCATAAGCCGGGGGTAGACTTTAGCAACAAATAAGAAGCCACCCTTGACCAAACATAGCAAAAAAAAGATGACCGGGGTTTTAAGATATATGTTTGAAATAGCATTATACAGTTAAGTCTCAGGGCTCGTTCCTGGTGGTACAGCCTTTGATTATATCTCCTAAAAGGAGTGAGTGAGTAATAGGTGTTTAACGCCATTTCGACAGCTAAGGTCATATATATGGCGAGAATAACATTACACAATTTCACAGAGGAATGTGTCGGTGCCCGCGCATTTGTGCACCACATACATCCGAGGGGATAGGAAAGAGGAGAAATAGACCCTTTTAAGTGGGCTAGGGAAGCCCAGTTCTAAAAGGACCAGGGGGGTCTGGGGGACCTAAGCTACACATAGCTTTTCGAATCTTTAAAATCCATTCAGTAGAACAAGAAGATATGATTTTTTTTGAGCATATTCTTTAACTCTAGCTGCATCTTATATGTTGCAAATTTCCCGCCTAGTATGCAGCATCAATACTGAGGGCTGATACAATAATGGGATCCGCGCATTGGCTTTGGTTCAAGTAGAAGCGTTGGCTTTATATATGCGGGATTTGAAAACATCTCAAGGTACGGGGTTTACCCACCATAGGCTTGGCACACTGACCCAGCCGACCATACAAATACTGTTCTTTTCTTGGTTTTTTTTTTTCTCCTTTTTCTTCAATATAAATAATATGCTCAGACCTTATAGCATTCTAGATACAATGTATTTACTGACGTTTATAAATAGGTAAATGCCAGTGTGAATATTAGCTCCAAAAGTTATAGCCCGGATAGGTGAATTGCAAATATTTTTCTGGGGTGGGCGTCATTTATAAGTCCTACCAAAGTCAGGGGCATAATAGATGGTTGAAGCCCATAGCTACTCATTGTTTTTTGAATTCTAAAAAAATGCATTAATAAAAAATGGAGTTTGGCATTGATTGTCATTTCAAATGGCAAATCCACAAAGCTTCAACATGTCTTGTACCTGAGGATCATTTGTGATACGTGACGGTAGATAAGCTACATCGGACAATGGTGTATCATCGGCTAAGGGTAGGCAGCAGGGTTCTCCACACATAGGAAGTACATGGGCGGGAGTACTGTGTACATTCCACCACCGCCTGTGTGGTTTTCAGCTCACTATAAGCTTTCTATACTTTTTTTAATTTTGCACATCGGCCTATTAGAACAGAAGTTAGGCCTAAAGATTTTTTTCTTAAAAATCGCATTCAAACCTTGTCTTTGGGCTTAATTATTATCTAAATTTTCAAAAATTCTCTTCACAATTTGCCACCCATTTGTCGCTGCACACTTGTGTTCAGACAGCACCTGTATGCTTTTTCATCCTGTGGAGAACCCTGGGTAGCATTACCGGAATACAACATATGCTGATATTAGCAATATCCATTTTAATCATGCACCTGTTCTTGGCAGGTCAGGTAGTTTGGATGTATGGTACCTGTCTGAATAATGCGAGAAGTTGAGAGATCAGAACTGTCATGGCCACGAACACACATAAACAAGAAACCTTGCTATAGGGCTTAGTATTGAGGTCCAGTGGGTCCACCATTGCTTGATCTTGGATCTGGCAAGATAAGCACTGATAGGAACCCGTATGATGGGTACCAGGTGTTACATAATATACCCAAAAAATTCTGCAGTGAATGGAGGGAGTCATCTCATTGGTTAAAAAAGTATCCCGGGTCAGCCCTATACACATAGTGTAATTAACTTGGAAAGCCCAGTTTCAAGAGACGGGTAGGGGCGCGTAAACTTTTTTCCCTCGTATGAGCCGCACCCTGACTTTAGGAGAATGCTATAAGCTGCATCTGAGGCCTGAAATTTGGTGGTTTAGTACTGTGCCATGCTAAATAACCTCGTGTAAGCCACACCCAGACTTTGGACTAATCTATAAGCCTAATTTTGATTTGGATTCTGGTATAAGCTGTGGCTTTTCCGAGAGAATTTATGGTAGTATATAGACTTCTATTATCTTTGATTGTAATTTTCACTTATACTTGCATTATCTTTGATTGTCAGGTTCACTTACACTTGTATTATCTTTGATTGCCCGGTTTACTTACGGTTTTATTATCTTTGATTGTCATTTTCACTATTGCTTGTATTAGTGAAAATGAAGTTCATTTAGGTCTGTATTATTTTTGATTGTCATGTCTACTTATACTTGTATTATCTTTGATTGTCAGGTTCACTTACGCCTGTATTATCTTTGATTTGTCAGGTTTACTTATGCTCATATTATCGTTGATTGGTTAACTTACGCCTGTATTATCTTTGATTGTCAGGTTCACTTACGCCTGTATTATCTTTGATTTGTCAGGTTTACTTACGCCTGAATTATCTTTGATTTGTCAGGTTCACTTACGCCTGTATTATCTTTGATTTGTCAGGTTTACTTATGCTCATATTATCGTTGATTGGTTAACTTACGCCTGTATTATCTTTGATTTGTCAGGTACACCTACACGATCCTCACTACCAGATGATCATACACTGGGCCGGCAAGAACAGTGATGTCATTGTTGCCATGACGAGGGACATTACGCCTAATTCCAGGTCGTCAAGTAACATTTACATCTCCAAGGACTATGGCGGTCATTTCAAGTCAAAGACGCTCATGATCAACAGTACGACAAACGCGACGTTTGACAAGTTTTACAACAGTCCGGTCTACAATAGCCATGTGAGTATAAACTCGTGAACTTGTCCGTGATAGGGATTACCTGAGTGGTCACTATATGGACTTGTATGTTTAATGCCGGGAGATTACTGGTAGGGATCACCTAGTTGTAACATACCTATTTTGCGTGTATTTTTCTCTCATATCTGTGTCTTTCTTGTCTAGCTATTTAGTGTTTTAAAGTGCACTTTTGATACTTCTTGACTTTGGATTATATCATATTTGTCGACAGTCTTTTACCGTAATATCCCGCGTATAAGACGCAGTGCGCGTATAAGACGCACCTAGAGTTTTGGAAAATTCTCAAAAAAATGAAAAATTAATAACTTTGGTTCTACTGAATGAATTTTCAAAATTCAAAAACCTATGTGTAGCTTGAGCCCCCCGGACCCCCCTGGGCCCCCTTATATCTTATTATGACTAAGGGGGCATGTAACATATCAAAAGAAAGGTCTTGATGCCCCCCTTGTGGATCAAATGAGAACTAAAACCCCACGTATAAGACGCGGCTTATACGCGGGAGATTACGGTAATCACTATCCCTATATATCTATTCTCGGCTGTCAACTTGGTGTCCTTGTGTGTTAATGCCAGGTAATGTTTTGTAAATACCGTAAACTCCCGCATATAAGACGCGTCCTCTACGCCAAACAAATGCCTTGTGCGTCTTATAGGATGTATTGAAATTGGGGGTGCGTCTTATACGAGGGGTAATTTTACTATAGAAATGTACTGAATTTACAAATATCAGCATTAAAATGTGCGTCTTATACGCGAAAATGCTTCTGCTGAGTTTGGGGTGCGTCCTATACGCGCAACGCGTCTTCTACGTGGGAGATTACGGTAGTGTCTTGTGAATCATAACAATCATCGACCATTTTTATTTATTTATTTCATCATCCATTCTACCACTGTATTTATTTGTGATACTGACTGACTATCAATATCTGTCTAGAGGCAATCAAATGATTGACCCATATATATTGTACTCGTTTTCCACTTTTCCCAAATGGTGAGAGTCCAATAAAACTTTTTTAAACCTTGAAAAAAAAAACAACCTTTTAAGCCCTTAACCCCTGAAGGGCTGGTGATGCATCAGTGCATCATGTACATTGGTCGTCATGATGCATCAATGCAAGTTACTCGCCAGGGCTACATTCATGCATCATGCCGACCCTACAGGGTGGATACCGTCCCAGAGGGTCGACATGATGCTCCAATGACAATCAAAGATGATACAAGTAAAAGTTCTGAAATTCAAGAAAACATTGACTGGGATCTAAATGCACTCTCGGCCCTTAACCCTTTAAGGGCCGCTGATGTATCAAACCATCATGTCCATAGGTCGTCATGATGGATGATTACAGAGCTGCCAAGTGTTACGATTTTTTCGTAATGGTTACGATTTCCGACCTCTGTTACGACCATTACGATTTTAGGTGCCAAAATTACGATTTTTGGGGACTCCAGCTACATGGGAAAGGGTGTTAAAATTTGTAGAAAGGTAGTAAAAATGAGTTGGAATAACAAGAAATAACCATGCATATGTAAATGTGTTTATCTAAATATTTATTTATATATCATAAAATTGTATTTTTCTGCATTTAAATTGGGTTTCTATTGTTAAAAATGGATTAAGAATTTCGATTAGGAGAATTGCGGATTTTAACCTCAAATTACGATTTTTTACCTCCCAATTACTATCTTTGGTAAGGGAACTTGGCAGCTCTGTATGAATGTAGCCCTGTTGAGTGACTTGTAAGGGCTGCATTCATGTATCATGCCAACCCTACGGGTTTAATACACCTCCGTAGGGTTGACATGATGCGCCAATGAAGTGCTGGCGAGCAGATTTTCCAACACTTCATAATGCACTCCTGCATTAGCGGTCCTTAGAGGGTTTTGGGCTTCCCTAGCCCAATTCAAAGGGTCTATATCTCCTCTTTCCTATCCCCTCGGGATGTGTGTGGTGCACATATGTGCGGGCACTGACACATTTATCTGTGAGATTGTGTAATGTCGTTCTCGCCATGAATATGACCTAAGCTGTCAAAATGGCGTTAAACACCTATTACTCACTCACTCCTTAGGGTTTAAGAGTTGAAGAGTTCAATAAATACTTGTTTTATCCTGTGTTTCAGTACGTGTTTGCAGACATCTTCCACCAATACATCTTCACCACCAAGAACTACGGCCACACGTTTAACAAGGTCAAGGTCAACTTTAAACCCAAACAGGTCTCCATGCACGCCACAAACTCCGAAATCATCCTCGTCTACGATGAAGACTCACCACAAAAAATTGTGAGTCTTTCCACATCCATTTTTATCAATTATTGCAATGCAATGCAATATTCCCCCGCTAGTTGGATAAAAAAAAAAAGATTTGAGAAAAAGTCTGCTGAAAAAAAAAGAAGAAATTTCGACAAATTTAGGAGGTGAAAGTGATTTTTGTGAAACGCAGATGTTATCTAGCTTTTGGTCAGCTGAAATTCCACAAATTTTATAAAAGGTCGAATGGAAAGTCAGTTTAAACAATGGCTGTTGAACTGTGGCAAGTCTGATTCTCCCATCGCCAAAAATATTCTGTAAAATAGTTACTATACCTTGGCTATTGCTAAGTAAGTAAAACATTTCACACTAAATTATCTTTTTTTTTTCCTTGACCTTTTTCAGTTGCACATATCAGAAGACTTTGGCATCACGTGGAGAGTCTTACAGCTGAATGTCAAGTCATTCTTTTGGTAAGTATGAAAAAAAATACTAAATAAATCCAAGCAATACATAAAATGAAGTCAAAATAAGCTATCGCTTTCCAATTTTTTCAATCTCTCTAAAACCAGTCAGAGATGTCAGACCTTCAGAGGTCCTTCTATTTTCAGAGGTTCAGAGGCCCCTCATATTTAGAGTTTAGTAGTTTCATATGTTGAGAGTCCTTGCTGTTGTGAAGTGATCCAAGATTCCTAAAATTTTCAGAGGTTGGGCCAACACCAAACTGACACCTCTAAAAACCTTGCGTGTAAGCCACACAGCATAGATAAGCCGCACTCCCAATCTGGCTGCTGTAGAGTAACTTAATATACCGTATACCGTAATCTCCCGCGTATAAGGCGCAGCTCGCGTATAAGGCGCCCCCCCCAACTCACAGGGGGGCTGTTTCGCATATAAGGCGCCCCCCTGAGGGGAGATTTTTGTCAATTTAGTACTGTTCTATAGTAAAAATACCCCCCTATAAGGCGCACCCCAAACTCAAGGCAAATTACCTCCCACGTATAAGACTCAGCAGCATTTTGTTTGGCGTATAAGACGCGCCTTATACGCGGGAGATTACGGTATGTAATAAGCTAAGGATAATGTCTTATCAATAATTTCTGTTCCATTATGTAGGCCCTAAAGACAAATTGCCACTAATACCTGGTATTTAAAATATTATGATGAAAAAGAATTTCCCAAAAAGGATTCTGTGTGCTTGATAAATAGGTAGGGCAGAGATGCCACTTTTCCTGGTGTACCAGGAATTCCTGGTTTTGTTTTGTCAAGAGTTCTGTACTGCATCATGTTAACTTGCTGGTGTGCCAGGAATTCCTGGTTTTGTTTTTTCAAGAGTTCTGTACTGCATCATATTAACTTGCTGGTGTACCAGGAATTCCTGGTTTTGTTTTGTCAAGAGTTCTGTACTGCATTATGTTAACTTCCTTGCAAAATATGTAAGTGGCACAGAGATGCCATTTTTCCTGGTTTACCAGGAATTCCCGGTTTTGATTCCAAGATTTCTGTATCAAATGATGTTGAATTCCTGGTAAAATGTGTCAAGTCCAGTTTTCCTGGTTTTTGTCGGCCAGTGAGTGGCTTCTCTGGTGGCATCTCTGGTAGGGATGATTATGCTAGATATACTACTATACTTCTATTTTGTTGTTCAGGGGCATGGAGCCGTGGGATCAACCCAACACACTTTACGTGGAGCGTGCCGGCTACAACGACCTGTCCACGGTTATTGTCAGCAGCAACTTCTTCAGAAGCCATACGTTAGTTATCGAGAAAGTCGTCGACTTTGAACTGAAGGATGCATACATGTTTGCATCGAGTAAGATGGCAGGTCAGGACTCAAACACATCCCTCACGTTCTGGGTGTCCAGTAAACGGGGTCCGTTCCAGAAGGCGCGCTTTCCTAATGAACTACAACACCAGGTAATTACTGTTTATTTGCTAAAATTGCTAAAAGAAGGTCCTTGAAAAAAAGCCTATTTAACTCGGAAAGAGTTTCAGGAGGCAGGATGGATTAAGACATTTCAAAATAACATCTTAACTCCTGTATGAATTAGTGGATTTTCACAATTAAGCCTTTAAGGGCCGCTGATGCTTTAATGCATCATGCCTATTGGTCTTCATGATGCACTAAAGAAGCGCTGGTGAGACCACCACTTCATTGGAGCATCATGTCGACCCTCCGGGGACATATACCGTAAAACCTCACCTATAAGTCGACCCCACCTATAAATCGACCCCCCTCTTTGAGAAACAAATTCGACCTATAGAAAAAAGGGTTGAGAAATATTAACACTATAATCTATTATATAAAAACCTCACCTATAAGTCGACCCCCCAACTTGGGATCAAAAATCGACTTACAGTATATGAGAAAAAAACGTTTTTAAACAAGAAAAATGCGCTCATAGATCATGGCAACATCACTAGCCACTGCGGGTGACGTCACTGAGGCAGTATGACGTCACCAATGACGTCATAGGTGACAGGGAGAAAACCGAAAAAATCGACTTATAGGCGGGGTTTTAGGGTAAGCCCCGTAGGGTCGGCATGATGCATGAATGTAGCCCTGGTGAGTTACTCGCCAGGGCTGCACTCATGCATCATGCATCCAATGGGAATTAATGCATCAGTGGCCCTTGTAGGGTTAAAGGGTAATAGGTAAAGTAACTCGACTCTGTTTGCCCCACCAGGATTACTACATAGCAGATGCATCAGAAGGCCAGGTGTTCCTGTGTGTCAACCATAACGGGTCCCAGACCCATCTCTATGTGTCGGGCGACTATGGCATTAGCTACACGCTGTCACTACAAGACGTCGTATACTTCAACCCTGATGGACCCAACGCCGACTCATGGCTCAGGTAGGGGCTGCAATTATCTCGCACGTATAGGGCGCATCCCACGTACAAGACGCACCTAGAGTTTAAGAGTATGGCCAGAAAAATAAAAAAATCATGACTTTTGATCTACTGAATGGATTTTAAAAATTCAAAATCTATGTGTAGCTAGGTCTCTCCCCAGTCCTCCCTGCACCGCTCTATGTCATATTAAAACTTATCTTGCGGATCTAGGGAGAACTAAAACCTCACATATAAGACGCGCCTTATACGCAAGGGATTACCGTACCATGAGTTGTGTCATATAAGCCCCTTTTTATACAAGAACCAGCTGCTTACTGCGGCTTTTAAAGTTGTTTATTGGGCAAAAACAGTTACATAGTAAAAATGTAAAAGTTAAGCCTAGCACCTATGCCTTGTAATAAGTGGTTTATAGGATGTTCCCAAAGTACCGTAAATCCCCGGTCATAAGCCGTTTTTTTTTTCTATTTTGGGCCCAAACCGGCTTCTAAATTTTTCCCAAAGTCCCCCCCCCCGGCTTATGACCGTTTTTTTTTTACTATAGAATAAAGAGAAAATGGGAAAAATTTGACACCAAGACCGGCTTATAGGATTTCCCTGAACTCACCCCCCGGCTTATGACCGGGGCCGGCTTATGACCGGGGATTTATGGTATGGCTTATACGAGGGGTTCTGACACCATATAACAGTTCTAGACTACTCGTCTTCAAGCCTGAGATGTGGTTTTCAGCCTCCTCTCAAACTCAAGGTATGGCTTATACGATGGCGAGGCTTATACAAGGGAACTTACGGTATAAATTAACAAGCTGATCTTCCTTAGAAAAAAATCACCTGTGCCTCCATGATTTGAACCTTTCTGTAGTCATACTAGAATTATTTTACCATAGAATGCAGCATATATGACGCAATTGCACAAAAGTCACACCGTGACTCTGGAATTTGAAATTCAAGAATTAAAATTCCCCTACCCTGTCTCAACTATCTTTTTTCTATCCCAATATAACAAATCATATAAGCACACAAAGAAATTTCTTTTCATCTCAGAAATCATGTAAGAGCTGTAATCAAGCAATGTTTTTTACATATGTTCTAGTTATTTTGCGGACGACTCATTTGCTGATATTCACAAAGTAGACGGATTACAGGGGATCTACATCGCATCCCAGCTGACGAACCACTCCATGACTCCATCCAACCAAGTTAGTTACATCACGTACAATAAGGGGGGTACGTGGAAGCGCCTTACCCCACCCCGGTACAACATTACCGGCAAGCCGTATGCCTGTGCACATGCAACTCATATGGTAAGTAATGCTGTACAAACGACATCTTGCATATAAGCTGGAAACTTAGCACTGTACAAACGACATCTTGCATATAAGCTGGAAACTTAGCGCTGTACAAACGACATCTTGCATATAAGCTGGAAACTTAGCGCTGTACAAACGACATCTTGCATGTAAGCTGGAAACTTAGCGCTGTACAAACGACATCTTACATATAAGCTGGAAACTTAGCGCTGTACAAACGACATCTTACATGTAAGCTGGAAACTTAGCGCTGTACAAACGACATCTTGCATGTAAGCTGGAAACTTAGCGCTGTACAAACGACATCTTACATATAAGCTGGAAACTTAGCGCTGTACAAACGACATCTTACATATAAGCTGGAAACTTAGCGCTGTACAAACGACATCTTACATATAAGCTGGAAACTTAGCGCTGTACAAACGACATCTTGCATATAAGCTGGAAACTTAGCGCTGTACAAACGACATCTTGCATATAAGCTGGAAACTTAGCGCTGTACAAACGACATCTTGCATATAAGCTGGAAACTTAGCGCTGTACAAACGACATCTTACATATAAGCTGGAAACTTAGCGCTGTACAAACGACATCTTGCATATAAGCTGGAAACTTAGCGCTGTACAAACGACATCTTGCATATAAGCTGGAAACTTAGCGCTGTACAAACGACATCTTGCATATAAGCTGGAAACTTAGCGCTGTACAAACGACATCTTGCATATAAGCTGGAAACTTGAGAAGCTTGAGAAGTATCACATCTGGTCCATCATTTATGTTACTAAACATCTCATGCAAGTTGTGTGTGGTGCACATATGCGCGGGCACTGACACATTCCTCTGTTAAATTATCAACCTGTGAAGCACGAGATAGCCACTTAGTGCCGCTAAAGTGCTGTAAAACACAAATCAATCAATCAATCATGCAAGTTGCTCCTCAATCTTTCAATTTTGACCAAAAAAAACAATTCTCACGATTTTGGAGACCACTGACTAATCTATCAAAGTCCCCCAAACTTCATAAAACACTTCATGTAGCACTCCTGTGCAGGTGTGAAGGGCCTTTAGACCTCTTTACGTATGTGGCGGCCCATTTAATTGTTAAAGCTGAGGGGGGGGCTGGAATTTTTTTCATTTTCAAGTCAATATAAATGTATATTGTTTAATAACCGTTACTCATTCACTCTGCAGTCTGATCGGTGCACGCTGCACCTGACCCAGCGCTTCCATCAGTTGTTCCCCATGAGTAGGACCACGCCCATCCTTTCTAAGGAGTCAGCGGTGGGTCTCGTCATGGGCACGGGTTCCGTCAGTAAGACCATCAAGAAGGACGTGAATATCTACATATCACAGGACGCCGGCCACGTGTGGAGAGAGGTAAGTAGAATAAGAAGATTTCATTGATATTAAAACTCCCGTCATAAGCCAAACTCGGTCATAAGCTGGGGGTAGACTTTAGGGAAATGCGGATTCTGCGGCCTGTTTTTTACTTCTCTCGCTATTGAACTAAAACCTTAGTCATAAGCCGGTGGTGGACTTTGGCAAAATGTTATATGCCAATTTTGACTAAAGATAACAAAAAGATATATTGGCTTATGACCGGGGTTTTACGGTACCAACATATCACGTGTATACTGGAGATGCCACAGCGAGTTCAGGATTTAACACTAGTGGCCACCACTGTTAAAGGGAGTAGACACGGACTTCTCAAACGGCACCTGGTGGCAAAGTATGAAAATGCCAAATTTGACAATGTTTACCCTTCTTTACCAACACTTTAGGTGTGATACATTGGCACTCTACTCATTTTTATCACTGGATTTCATATTTCCTGTACCTATAGACTCCTATATAAAAGGAATTAGAAATATTTTTAGTTTATTTAGGAGAATTTCATTTTGCGTCTGACCCCCTGCTTTTTGGTTCCAAAAAGATTCTAATGATCTTAGGTACCGTAATCTCCCGCGTATAAGGCGCGTCTTATTACTTAAGTCACGCTGATCCTAGCAGAGGCAGCTCTGGCCAAACTTTGGTGGCTGTTTGATATTTCTAGAATCCTCGCATATACATTAGTTTTACCACTTTGATACACTAGATGGCGCTCCAGTAGCCCCACTGCTTACATGGGCATATCTAGCATCCACTCCCAGGGCACCATAGGCTTACCCTTAGAGCACAGACACCCCTCTCTAAAATACCCATTTGCAATGTAAAATACAACTCCATGTCTTAGAAATCACAGCTGCACACAGAGAAATAGTGCTGTTATATTCACTATCAATATAGAAAGAAAATAATGAGCAACAAATTAGGCAGATCATTACAAACATGTGAGCATATTACAAGTACTGGAGTCCAAACCAGCCATGCCCCTGTGGGAGTAGCAAAGTGGCATGGTCGCCACTAGCGCCATCTGCTGTATCAAAGCTGATGAAATGGTCGTATAAGGTGCACCCCTAAGTTTGATTCTATAAGGTGCACTAGGGATGTATCCTAGCGTTAATGCTGCGGCTTATTATCGCTCATATGACCCACCCCCAACTTTTGCTGAAGCCAGGCTAGTATGGTACTGCTTTTCATTATTTGTGACATTTGTTTCAGGTATTACAAGGTCCCCACTTCTACCAGTTTGGTGACCACGGGGGGTTGATAGTTGCTGTGCCGACACGCGAGGTGACCAAGAGGATATAGTAAGTACTCCCTACTTGTACAAACATATCACCTGCTTTAAATCATACCTTTTAACGTGAATGAAATCGCTTTAAGAGCCACTCAAATTCTATAAGCCACACCTTAGCTTGAGTATTAACCGTGGCTTGTACAAGAGAATTTATCGTAATCATTACTCACACATTTTCTACCAGTTATTTGTTTTCCTTTCTTGTTTTACAGTTATTCATATGATGAGGGAGGATCATGGAACATTGTGGAGTTCGCGGACCACCCCGTGCGCGTGTACGGTCTGCTCACCGAGCCCGGAGAACACACGTCCATCTTTTCTATATTTGGATCTAATGCCACTGGACATCACAGCTGGATCATTATCAAACTAGACTTATCTTCTGTCTTCAGTGAGTAAAGTATAATGCCAAACAATCTGTAGAAAAAATTAGTAAGATTTCATAATATTACCCCTTGATAGCAGCATAAATGGAGGGAATTCACTTGACCTGAATCATAGTAAATGCAGTTTTCTGACGTTTATCAATGTCATGGGTCTTCTTTATCACTTCTATATCAATTTCCTTTATTTTTTTTGACTTGCACAGAAAACATTAACTGTACAGAGGATGACTACAAAGATTGGTCCCCGGGCGATCGCGGGAACTCAGACTGCCTTCTTGGTCAGAAACAGGTGTTTGAGCGGCGCCGGCCCCACTCGCTGTGTTTTAACGGTCGTGATTATGAGAGGAAGAAGTCAACGCAGAACTGCTCCTGTACCCCGTACGACTTTGAATGGTAAGCCATAGATATGATTCCGGGATGCTCCAGCCTTGCATCATGACAAACAGTGGGCATAATATGTCAATGCATTAGCGGCCCTTAAAGGCATAATTCTCAAGGGTTGCTCCCCTTTCTTCAGGAATGGAAGTCTTCACTTTTATCTCTGATTTCAGAGATTTCTAGGTTCCAAAGTCCTACACTTTCCTATAAAATCTGTAATATTCAGGGGCTTCTAATCAGCCATTTCAGGGACTTTTAGGCTCAGTGACTTTCATCCCTGTTTCTCACCAGGGCTGCATTCATCCATAATGAAGACTGACTTGTGCAATGCATATTTGCATTAAAGAATAAAAGCGTGAGACTTGTGTTATGTTTACAGTGATGAGGGCTTCATCAAACAACACCCGTGGGCACTGACCTGTATGCCCGACCCCGCATCAGGTATCGACCCTCATAAACCTCCCGTCAACTGTCCCGCGGGAACATTCTACCCACGCTCCAGAGGGTAGGTCTCAGACCAATATAGATCATCGTTCATATTTAACAGAAATCAGCAAGTATTGTACATGTATATGTTAGACCACGCTATGTTTTGCTACTAAAGTTTTGTCAGGCAGATCTTGTTGTTTACTGAGGTGAGTGACGAAAAGAAAGAAAAAAAAGAAAAAGGAATACCCTCATACTGACATTTTACCAGAGAAAATTATATGGGTACCATTTTGTGTCTCCGCTGTGGTTGTAAAACAAAAGAACTAACCCTAAACTTCCACTTCGTAAATTTTTCCCATGACACAAACTGAATTTTATAGAAAATGTACATATTAAAGGTATTTGTGATATAAATCAATGTGATATCTTGGTGCTGCAGATACCGTCGTATAGCGGGTGACACATGTGAAGGAGGAGAGGCGTACCGGTTTGACCACGATCTTATCTTGTGTCCTGTACACAGTAAGTGTGTCAATTACATACTTAACGTAATCTCCCGCGTATAAGACGCGTCCTCTACGCCAAACAAATGCCTTGTGCGTCTTATAGGATTTTTCAAGTTGGGTGTGCGTCTTATACGAGGGGTAATTTTACTATAAAACAGTACTGGATTGACAAAAATCACCCCTAAGAGGTGCGTCTTATACGCGAAATGCATGTAATGAGTTTGGGGTGCGTCTCATACGCGCAGCGCTTCTACGCGGGAGATTACGGTAGTCCAACAAGGTTGTATCTGCATTTTTCAAGTTTTGAAGGAGAGGCAAGAGAAGTGTGAGAATTACTATAGCACACAGTTGAAACAACCTTGTTACTCTAGGGCCTATAGGCACACATATCATAGACCGAGCTTCAGCACTTCCGTAGTAGGTAGATAAGGGTCAATAGATGTTAAACTGAAGAAAACTCAATTTTCCCAAAGTGTGAGTTACAACTTTGTTGCACTGAGGCGCTGATACAGAGATGCAGTAGTGCCTGAAATATACTGTGTCTGGCTGTACCGTAAATTCTCTCATATCAGCCGCGGCTTATACCAGAAACCAAATCAAAATTAAGCTTATAGAATAGGCCCAAAGTGAGGGTGCGGCTTATAGGGGGGTTGTTTGAAACTATAGAATAGTACTTAATTGACAATTTTCAAGCATCAGGTGTGGCTTATAGCTTATTCAAAAGTCTGGGGTGCAGCTTATACGAGGGATGCGGCTTATACGAGAGGATTTACGGTAGTAGTACATATTAAGCACCCATACTGGTCTACCGTAATCTCCCGCGTATAAGGCCCTGAGTTGAAGAGAAACCTATAAGGCTCACCTAGGCCTGTATTTTGAAGGATTAGTACTGCTCTATAGTAAAAGTACCCCGCCTATAAGGCG
Organism: Acholoe squamosa; assembly: GCA_949317995.1. NCBI lineage: Eukaryota > Metazoa > Annelida > Polychaeta > Phyllodocida > Polynoidae > Acholoe > Acholoe squamosa. Next base: position 6,821,134 of record OX439036.1, on the reverse strand, counting down.
CACCCTGACTCCAGGCTTATTCTATAAGGTAAAGGAGGCTTCTGATTCATGTATAAGACGTGCCTTATACGCGGGAGATTACGGTAGTACAGAAGTGGCGGTATAAGTGACGGTATGAATGCAGCCCTGGCGCATTGCCCGCCAGAGCTGCATTTGTGCATCATACAGCCTTTACAGGGCTGATACACCCCCGGAGGATTTCTCCAATGAAGTGCTGGTGAGCAGACCTATCAGCACTTCATTGGTGCATCATGACGACCAATTGACATGAGGTACACCTTCAGCCCTTAAAAAGTCAAAGTAATCCTCATTTTGATGGTCCCTTTCAGCCATGCAGGAGTTCCTGTTATACACGACACGTACCAGCATCCACCAGGTGGACTTGTCAACGGACCACGACACCCCAATGCGGCTGAACGGGCTGTCTAACGTCATCTCTATCAGCTACGACTACAAACAGAACTGTATATACTGGGCCGACGTCAGCACGCAGAAACTACAGGTATTACAGCCTTTGTGTAGATAATAGACTAGGTTGACACACAGCTCACTTGCAGGGATTTCTAAGTTTAATCAGGATTTCCTGATTTCTGAACTTTTTGAATGACATTTAAGAGTCGTAAGAAGGGCTGTTTGGAAAGATAATAGCCTTTTATATCAAGTAAATGTATGGCTTTCTGATTTTCCTGACTTATATCCCTGTGTCAGTAAGGCCACCCTTAAAAATATGTTCGTTTCCTGTCCAGAGGCCTGGTGGAATTTTTTTTGAGAATGGGAAAAAAATTTTCTTGAGTTCTAAAAAAAAATTCTTTTTTGTCTATTAGCACAAGAATCTAGGTTTTCAATCACTGAATCCTAGAACGCGATGACAAATTCACGCCATCCCCACTTGCGATGTTCATGACAAATAAAAATCTTTTCCTTAAAAAAAATTTTCCCCTCCCTCCCTCATGGGTCTGAAAAATCCCACCCTCTGGACAGGAAACGAACATATTTTTAAGGGTGGCCTAAGAGTCATTGTAAGGCATGCCTGGTGCATGTTTTTGGGCAGTGTACTACTGATCTTATATAGAATTACCCTGCCCATAAGGCGCACCCCTTCTAAATTATGATCTACGCTTCGCCCAACTTTGTGTTTCTAGTAGTTCTATTTCTGTCCATTTTGTTTACAGCGGCAATGCCTGGATGGTACAAAGGGTGTAGAGACGTTAATAGAAGAGGACATGGACTCCATCGAGGGTCTAGCACTAGATTGGATGTCTAACATTCTGTTCTGGGTGGACGCTGGCAATAAGCGGATTGAACTCCTTAAGATCGCCGGGTGTCCAATGGCTGCTGAGGGAGAGCAGCCGGCGTGTGATCGTAAAGTACTGATTAAGAACACTACTATGTATGAGGGGAAGCCTGTGTTAGACCGACCCCGCGCCATCGCTGTCTACCCAAAACAAGGGTAAGTGTGTACTACTGTAAATTCTCCCGTGTAAGCCGCACCTCTCATATAAGCCGCACCCTGAGTTTGAGAGGAAGCTATAAGCCTCATCAAGGGCTTAAAAATTGGCATTTCAGTAGTATTCTATAGTGTAAAATACCCTCATATAAGCCACACCTGGACTTTTGGCCATTTCTATAAGCGTAATTGGCCCAGGGTATCCCCTGGGCTATTGGAGCCGGGTTTTCAGTCAGATCCACAAATTTGTAATCACCAACTTTAGGGTGTAATCATTCAGTGATATACTGTAAGTTTACACATTTTTCAAAAGCCAAAGGAAAGTTTCAAATCTCATCTATCAGACAACATTTTGTCCTTTATGGTGAGTGATGTCTTTCTCTACGAAAAAAGCTGCTGTACTTACGTCATGTTTTTGGGAGCTATACTGACTACAAGTCCTTTAACCATTGGGTCTATGGGTCAGATAGATTTTGGCAATGAAATTAGCACAAGGAGTCCTATGGGTAATCACCAAGTGAGACACTTTTTTTCAGCCGGCAATGTTTACAGTATCCAAGCTATACACATAACACATTGGGGACTGAGCGATAAACTAAGCATGCTAAGGATAAAGTTTTCTTTGGGGGCTAGGTGTCCAGGGGGCCAGGTTTCCAGGGGGCCAGGTGTCCAGGGGCTAGGTGTCCAGGGGGCCAGGTGTCCAGGGGCCAAGTGTCCGGGGGCCAAGTGTCCAGGGGGCCAGGTGTCCGGGGGCCAGGTGTCCGGGGGCCCGCACACCAGGGGGCCAGCGGTTTAAAACTAAATCTATGATCCCCCATACCTGCCTACCCGAACCAAGGGTTATAAAAACAAAAAACAACAACTAATGAAGAATAAAACGTCAAAACTGTAGGTTGAATATTCAATTTGATAAAAGCCACCTCTAAACCAATGTTGGACTCAAGTTGTGTTGTCTATACATGCATATTCAAAAAATCACCCTTTTTTTAAATGATGGGATGACAAATCCAGCACTGCACCATATGGTTTCTAGATATTCAAAGATTATCCAGTTGGAGGTACACTTATTTATTGGCCGAGAGACTTGTCTCCTCAGCCATTAATACATCGTGTAAGAGGGGGACACCACGTCATATCAAAAACAGCCAAAAGTCCTCTACTATAAATCAGCTACTGAAATTGGTCAACCGTGACCCAGTCAGACAGCCTCCACACAGCCCACCCTGGGGCCCAGTCAGATGGCCTCCACCTCTCCTACCAGTCAACAAGTACCTGTAGTCAATCAGTGTTGTTCAATAGAGCCACAGCCTGCCCTAGGGCCCAGTCAGACTGCCTCCACCTCTACAGCACTGGGTGGTCATAGTCACCCCTCCCAATCACTTCATAATTACGAATCTCTACTATGATCTCTCGGCCATTACATCTGTGATGTAGAATTCACTCTTAATAATGTCCTTGACCAGGTGTGACCTCGTTTTCATTATCAAAGATAAAAGAATTATTCAGTATGAAGGATTCAATTTTTTTTCTCTCATCTAGAGTATGTGAAGTGACTGCGTTATTATTTTTACAGTTATGTGTTTTGGACTGACTGGTCGTCAGAAAACCCGCGCATCATGCGGGCCTGGATGGACGGTACCAACATGAAGACACTCGTACAGGGTAAGACCAAAGTCTACTGGCCTAACGGTATCGCTATCGATGATCAGCACCTCCGTATATACTGGACGGACGCTCACTTGGACCAGATTAAGTCATCTGACTTTAACGGCAAGGATATGAAGACACTAGTTGAGGGAAGATGGGTTCGCCATCCATACGCCATCAGTATCTACAAGGTAAAGATTGCACAAATTTTAATTGTTTGAAATATTTTTTTAGTGTTTATGGAACAGTATTCTGCCATATTTGACACCATGTGTATCAAGCCGTAGGGTCTGCATGATGCATGAATAAATAGAGTGAACTAAATGACCGTGGCGTACGAGGTGGGCGATCCACCCCTCGGGGGTGGATCGCCCACCGAGGACACCAGGGGAGTTTAGTTCTCTATTTATTTTATGTTTTTAGAGGCTTTAAATAAGGAAAAATCAACAAAATCCATTACCGTAGTTCCCCGTACAAGCGCCGGTCCCCCATTTTGAATGTTTACATGCGCCCGGAACGAGGCTGCAGTGGAATCGGCTGCTGTGGTGGATCGAGACACGTTACGCCACTGGGGGTGTGGCGATCGGCCGCGCAATGCTATCTCTATGGGAAGAAGTTATTCACATAAAATAAAGGCCTGCTGAGTTACATTCATGCATCATGTTGACCAATGTACATCATGGCCGCTAATCAGCATCCGTGTGACTGGCTGTTTGAAATTCATCGTTATCACATATTCCCAGTGACCATCCGCTTTTAATTGATACTTGAATCTATGTGGAACATGTCATATTGCAACATACTATTGAGATGCCTATTGACATAGATTATTCATATTTCTCTTGTTATTTCTATCTAAATTTTCACTTTTATTATCTGCTCTGTGTTTATACCTGTTTAACACCTATTCCTTTTGGGAATCACAAGATGTCAGATGATACCAAGTGTCAAGGACGTTCTGATTTTTCCCCTATCTTCCACCATAAAACTGGCGTAGATAGGGTTCTAATTTGATGGCATTCATAAATAAAGGCTTAGCTTGAAGCTGACGTCATTCCTGATTTTTTTAGCATGGTCAACAATAACAGAGTCAGATCCGTTTTTGCACCAGTTGCCATGGAAACCGCCATGTTGAATAAAATAAATGATACAGGTGCCCCTGACAGGTCACAAATGTGAACTTTGACCCCTCGCTGACACAATAGGTTTCCATGGTGACCAAAATGTTTTTTTGCAACTTCCCCCCCCCCCCCAAAGCATCACCTTAATCATTAATCTGTGATAATAAGGTCCCCTAGCACTGATTATATCAAGCATGACACTGTTTTCAGTTGGGACTATTTAGCTGTCCTAGGTGTACTGGGGCGGATTAGTACTGTGACACCAGCATTCTTAGGAAAACTAATGGTTTTAAATGATAAAACCAGATTGAACTTGTAAAATAAGATATAGACCATCTTTTTGAGGTTATGGGCAATTTGAATTGCTTTTGCTATGTTTTTAAAAATCATGCGCTGGTTATGTTTTACAGAACCTGATGTATTGGACGGACTGGACTCAGCGCGGTATCCTGGTGGCTGACAAGTACACTGGGGCGGAGGTCCACTTCTACAAAAAAGGCATCAGCGCCATTATGGACCTAAAGATTATGCACCACTCTTCTCAACAAGGTAAGTGTATATCTGGTTGCTATGCGACCAGGTAATTACAACACGCACATCCCATTTCAGCGATTCAACTTATTACCTTTGCCGTTTCTACAAGTTAGAACTAAGAACTTCTAAGACTGTCGGTTTAAGTCCCAACAGACTCTTTTATTGTTGTCTTCCTTTTGTCTCTGATAGACTTACTGTAAGCTTTTTATAATTCATAATACCAAGGGCCTCATAGCTCAATGACGCCATGTCAATAGGACATTTTTGAATCATAAGAGTATAGATATCTCAATTTAGTGCTTTTGCGACAGTCATCAGCAATGATACAGTATTATCATCCATCATTTCTGAAATGAAAATATTTTCTCTTGATTTACAGTTTTTCTCATTTCTCCCCACCAGGTGAGAGTCCATGCAGTAAGGGTAATGGCGGGTGCCGATCTCTGTGCGTGGAGCGCCCAGGATCCGCTACGAGTCCAATTCCACTGAACCGAACCTGTCTGTGTTCCGACATGTACACGACCATCTCCAAGATCCCCCAAAGCAACGACGAGAAATGTGACTGTGCCGAGAGTGAGCACTTCGTCAACGATTCATGCGTCCTAAAGACAAGTGAGTAGTAGTTACCTACTTAGGTCATTAACGCGGCTGCCGTGTTTCTGGTATCGCCCAAAAAGCCATGACATCGTATAGGGAAGGCTGATGTATTGATTTTATAATCGCCTTAAAAGTGAGAAATGTCAACCATCCTCTATTCTAATTATGTGGAATCGAAGGGGAACATGTTGGCACACAATTTAAAGCTTATATTTCTTTGTTAAACACTGTAATTTTATACAAAATATGGGAAAGAAGTTATAAATTTCTCCAGCGAAGACGCTTGGATTAAGATCGGTTGAAGTATCGCAATATCTCGTGCATATTGTGAGAAGCGACGAGAGTTGGTGCAAGCTGGCCCCAAACGCCTATACTGTAGGTCTGTTTTTGAGATTGAAACTTTGAACAGAATTGTTCACAAAGAGGCCAAGACAGTACAAACATGGCGGATGGGTGGGGTGAGAAGAGTACACATAGCATCGAAATGATTTCACAACAGGTTTTTAAAAGCAATTTGAGGTGCCCTGCTCTGTACAGTGTAAAGATTAGATCCTTAGTTAAGGCATCCTGATATCATTTTCGCCAGCAATGGCGAGAAAAATCCAATATGGTGATTGAACAGGGAGACGATCGGTCCCGGGGCGGAAGACCGGCATGGCGACGAAATGTTTGGCTGTATTATTGACGGGTTACTAATGCAGGAGGGGTCATGCTCATTGGTTGACATGATACACCAATACTTCATTGGTGCATCATGACGACCAATGGGCATGATGCACTCCTGCATCAATGTCCTTTAAAGGGTTATTAAAGGGTTAAAAGGTAAAGTTGGTGTATCATATATTGAGTAATTAACCCTTATTATTACCAGATGGTACACAGTGCGCAACACACCAGCTGACGTGTGACAACCTCCGCTGTATCCCGCAAACCTGGAAGTGTGACCACGACAACGACTGTGGTGATATGAGCGACGAAAAGGATTGCCGTAAGTTATTTATACAAAGCTGAGAGATATGAGGACAATGATGAGGAGGCGCAGTAAACTTTAGATTGCTCAGGGTTCATTGGTTGAAGAGCTCCTTCATGTTTAAGTATATACCCTAATACTTCCCCTATAACGTGAATCCTGCATATATTATAAGTTAGGCATAGCCCGAGTTGCTGCTAGACCTAGAAGGTTTTGACCAATTTGATATTAATGTAATGTTACCCTGCCTGTACGGTGCACATCCTGTTTTGAAAAGTAAGCCTCAGACTCGGCCATGGCATATATCAGAGATGCCACCCTTCCTAACCTTATAGGAATTCCGAATTTTTGGCTTCCTTTCTTATAGTTATTTCCTATTGGGAATTCAAAAAATTAGGATGATTTCCGAATTTTCAATGAGCATAGAGTGACATCCCTGCATGAAATGTACAGGGTACTCTGTTAGGTGGACCCATATACAGTATCAATGTACCGTAAATTTATTCGTATAAACCGTGGCTTATATACGCGAAACTTCGGCTTATTGTGGCTTATAGGAGCCTTCCGAACTTAGGGTGCGGCCTATAGTATACATGGGTTTTTGACATATATGTTGTTAAATCGCACAGCATACAGCACATGTCGATATGACCAGCGGAGCTGTAAGAACGGACATTGTATTCCCGCTCGCTGGTGGTGTGACCATGATGACGACTGTGGGGACGGCAGCGATGAACCTGACGATTGTCGTAAGTTTACAATCCTATAGTCTGTTTACTGTGGTGAACTTTAGGAAAGGATCGTGACAGCATGTAGCTACACAGGCCTGCCAACGTCCTCAGGAAATCTTACCGGTGTAGCTGTTTGTAACTTTAGGCAGTGCTAATTCCTTTTCCAATAATTGGAATTGTGCATTGCAGAAAATTTTATGTATTGATGTAAATCAAAATGTCGGGTACCCTATCACAGTGGAGAGGAGTCAGATTTTTAGGGAGATATTTTGCTTGTTGATAGATTTGTTGCATTAAATAAAAACAAAGGAAAGTTTTTCCCTAAAAAGTAGTAAATTACCAATTAAACATCAGAAAATTTCTGTATTCATGTGATTGTCTACAGCGCCCACAAGTTGCTCGCCAAATCAGTTTGAGTGTGGTAATGGACGATGTATAGCGGCACGCTGGAAGTGTGATGGAGGCGACGATTGTCACGACGGCACGGACGAAATGAACTGTAACAATACCAGTAAGTATAGGCCTCTCCCGCATTGTCTAATTGGTGCAGCCATTACTTTATCTGGTGTCAGTGAGATAGGACTACCGGTAGTAATGATTGCAGTGTTGCCGAAAAACTTTTCTTAATGTAGGCCTAAGTGGTCTAGGTTCTGGCATGCCATATCGACTTTAAAAAAAAAAATTTGAACTCTGCAGGCCCTATGCTGGCCATTAAGATTTAATGCTAGCTTTTGCTGGAATCATTTTGGCAACAATAAATATTAATCAAGTATATGACCCAAAATTTATTTTCAATGCCCAACGAAAACTCAGTTTTTTCTTGTTTTGTTCAGTGAATATGACGGCGACGCCGGGACCGTGCACCGGGGATAACTTCCGTTGTGACAACCAGCGGTGTGTACTGCTACACTGGAGGTGTGACGGAGACAACGACTGTGGAGACATGAGGTAGGGAATGTCATAAAGTCCTTTGTATAAGCCGCCACAAATTATATGCAGGGGCGTGCAGAGTTCCCACACCCAGAGATGCCACTCTTCCTGGTTTACCAGGAATTCCTGGTTTTGATTCCAACATTTCTGTATTGAACTATGTTAAATTCCTGAGAAAATGGTGTCCAAAGTCCAGTTTTTCTGGTATTTGTTGGCCAGTGAGTGGCATCTCTGCACACCTCATGAAAAGCAATAGAATGTCATGGAATAAAAACTCGTGGGCCACAGGCTTTTGCCAGTAAAACTGCTGCCAGGTCTACGGAAACTGTCAGACTGCAGGGTGAATGTCCAACTAATCTTGGAACCCTGGGCAACATTTTGTTATTTCGAGTCTCGCATATCGTACCGTTATTACGCCTATCCGAGGCTAAGATAAATAAGATTTAAAGAGATGAATGATTAAAATAATGAGGGAATTCTTGTTTGCTTTCCTGACAATAATAAACTTGAGGTGTTCGGTCCTGCCAAGATCAATCCGGGCCTGCAGAATAGTAAAATATGCAGGACCAAATGGCCTGCAAGGGGAAACTTTTTTGTATAGACTGTCCTTAGTTGTGCCTCACAAGATGCGCGGGGTCACCTTATATATGCAGGGTATTATAGCAGTGTGTTTATATAACATGGGTATTGTTATCTTGTTACAGTGACGAGAGGAACTGTTCTAACCAGACGTGTCCTGATTTCATGTTTATATTACATGGGTATTGTTATCTTGTTACAGTGATGAGCGGAACTGTTCTAACCAGACGTGTCCTGGTCTCATGTTTATATTACATGGGTATTGTTATCTTGTTACAGTGATGAGCGGAACTGTTCTAACCAGATGTGTCCTGGTCTCATGTTTATATTACATTGGTATTGTTATCTTGTTACAGTGACGAGCGGAACTGTTCTTACCAGGCATGTCCTGGTCTCATGTTTATATTACATGGGTATTGTTATCTTGTTACAGTGACGAGCGGAACTGTTCTAACCAGATGTGTCCTGGTCTCATGTTTATATTACATGGGTATTGTTATCTTGTTACAGTGATGAGCGGAACTGTTCTTACCAGGCGTGTCCTGGTCTCATGTTTATATTACATGGGTATTGTTATCTTGTTACAGTGACGAGTGGAACTGTTCTAACCAGACGTGTCCTGGTCTAATTTTATATTACATGGGTATTGTTATCTTGTTACAGTGACGAGCGGAACTGTTATAACCAGACGTGTCCTGGTCTCATGTTTATATTACATGGGTATTGTTATCTTGTTACAGCGATGAGCGGAACTGTTCTTACCAGGCGTGTCCTGGTCTCATGTTTATATTACATGGGTATTGTTATCTTGTTACAGTGACGAGCGGAACTGTTCTTACCAGGCATGTCCTGGTCTCATGTTTATATTACATGGGTATTGTTATCTTGTTACAGTGACGAGCTGAACTGTTCTTACCAGGCATGTCCTGGTCTCATGTTTATATTACATGGGTATTGTTATCTTGTTACAGTGACGAGCGGAACTGTTCTTACCAGGCGTGTCCTGGTCTCATGTTTATATTACATGGGTATTGTTATCTTGTTACAGTGACGAGCGGAACTGTTCTAACCAGACGTGTCCTGGTCTCATGTTTATATTACATGGGTATTGTTATCTTGTTACAGTGATGAGCGGAACTGTTCTAACCAGACGTGTCCTGGACTCATGTTTAACTGTGGTCAGGGGCGGTGCATCCTCCGTAGCTGGGTGTGTGACGGGGAGGAGGACTGCACCGACGGTAGTGATGAAGCAGCAGCAAGGTGTCCACGTGAGTGTCGGTTCAATGTTCTTAACCCTTTAAGGGTCGCTGATGCATTGATGCGTCATGCCGACCCTTTAAGAGTTTGTGTGTCAATGCCTTAGGGTCGTCAGGATTATAAATCGAGCCCTGGCGAGTTACTCGCCAGGGCCACATTCATGCATTATGACGACCAATGGGCATGATGCATTAATGCATTAGCGCCCCTTAAAGCATTAAGTACAGGCTTCTCTAGTCCACCTAAAATGGTATTAAATCTCATCTTTTCTGTCCCCTCTTTATGTGTGGTGCACCAATACTCATCTGTGAAATTGTATTCTCACCATGGATATGACCTTAGCTGTTGAAATGGCGTCAGTGCCTACATGCATCATGCCTATTCGCAATGATGCATGTATGCAGCCCTGGTGAATTACTCACCAGAGCCCTGGCGAGTTACTCCCCATACAACAATTTATATAGTCATTAACCCTTTTAGGGCTTTTAGTGCCTTAATGCTTCGTGACCGTTGTTTATCGTGATAGCAGCCCTGGGGAGTAACTCGCTAGGGCTGCATTCATGCATCATAACGACCCTATCAGGATGAGGCACATCTCAGAGGGAGGGCTTCCCTAGCCCACTTAAAAGGGTCTCCCCTCGGGATGTGTGTGTGGTGCACATATGTGCAGGCACTGACACATTCCCCTGTGAAATTGTGTAATGTAGTTCTCGCCATGAATATGACCTTACCTGTCGAAATGGCGTTAAACATCGATTACTCACTCACATCCCAGACGGTTGTCATGATTCTCCAGTCGGGTGCTGGACAGCAGACTCGCCAGTGCATCGTGTGCAGCTGGTTATTCGTGCATCCTCATGACAACCAATGGGCATGATCCACTCCTGCATCAGCGACCCTTCAAAGGTTTTAATCCCTTTTCACCCCAGGATTCCTGTCTCTATGGGATTTGCATGCAAATCCTGCTTTATGGTGTGGAAGGGCCCACTTAAGCTCATCATCTACTATTTTACAGATAACACGACAACACCTACTCCACGTACTACCTGGGTGCCACCCCACCAGTCGGGAGGAACATGTCGCGGTACCCAGTTCACCTGTCTGAACGGTAACTGTGTGTCTTGGTTTGAGAGATGTGACGGTGTCAACGACTGCGGGGACAACTCAGATGAATTTACCTGCTGTAAGTTTTAACATTTATCTCTGACTCTTTTAGTTCAAAATGTGATTTTTCTATTTAAAGAATAGAAATAAGACACTGTACATGGAACTTATTTTGGTTTATAAGAACCTCCAAAATTCAGGGTGTGCCTCATAGACCTTGTATTATTTCTGCTTCTGATATGCCCATAACTTCATTGGGAGTCCACAAAGGAGGAATTCTCCTTCTATTCTGCCAGTGGGCATACCTGATTCGTAAAAGGCAACAAACTTGGGGTGTCTAAGGGCTTGGGGTGAGCATGTGGGCAGCTAGTGTCCATATGCGCAGGCCCGCGCCTACATGCTTGTCTTTGCCATGGGATTCCCCCTCAGTGAATTATATGTCTGAGTGATCAAAGGCCTTGGTTTGACTGGCCTTGTCTATGGGACCAGGCAAATAAAAGAACACTTGCTATCCTTCTAGAAGAGTAGGGGAATAAAGCCCCGGTAGAGGTTTTCCCCCTCACCCCTCCTCATAGATTCGGTCATTCAGCTCACAGGTTCGGTCATTAACCCGAAAGGAGTTGTAAGAGCTGGGTAAAACTAGGTCATTTTCAGTGCCTACTTCCAGTTGAGAAAAAAAAGACAGGAAAAACGAATTTCTTTTTGGCAAAAGAAGAGTCATATCAGACATTTTTTTTCTAATCTTTCTAATAGAACAATAGGTAAATATGTTAGGCTTACCCTGAGAGAGAGATTGTATTCTTATCTGCAGCAGATTAGCTAGAATCTTTATCAAAACACATAAGGGTAGGGGTCCATTATTCTCCATAGCAGTTAAGACACTTTAGTCTCCAATGGTAAAGGCCCCATAGGAGGTGCGAATGATCAACTTTTGTGCGCTTTTGGACAGAAGTGGTGCGAATCATTGCATTCTGGGTAAAAAAATTGATCCAATGTTGATGAATTTGCCAACATTCGTTCCGCACGCACATCCGAGATGTCGTAATCTAGGTACAAACATGGTGTTTATTGATTATTTTTTTTAAAAATTCAGTGTTATGATATAGAAAAATGATAAAGAATGGCAAGAGGATATCATTTGAATCGATATGTATTATTAAAAAGATAAAAAATTACGTCTTCGCCCTGTCGTTAATTCGCATCCCAAAGCCCGGGGTGGTGCAAATTGACCCAAATACCCATGGAAATCGGGTCGCAGAAAATACAAAATGGCGGACAGTGAGATGATCGAGTTGTGGGGCTATAACTGCTGGATTATAACAAAATGGAGGAGAATTACAGTGTCTCATGCCTTTTTATGGTTAATATGGATCCTTATTCAATGCCTGCTGCTGTTTTGCAATGCTTAACTCGCCAAGAGAGAAGTTATTCACCAATGAAAAAAACGAGCGATAATGGGCTTAACTATTGACAGTGATAACACTAAAAGAAAACATGAGGTTAGTATTAGAAGGGGCCTAAAAGAAGAGATTAAGTTCCCTTTTGGGTTACTTGCATTGCAAAATGCTCTCCTACATTTCATAGATGCGGTCACCGCTGTGTCAAGCCAGCAGTATTATAAATACCTGTCTAGCTGTTCAAGACAAGCAGCTTTTAAATATCTGTTCCAAATGAGAAAGTTAGGACGATGTCCGATCAAACCACAGAATGTCTGCCTACTTTTAAGTACTATAATTGCACATATAATCAACCAAACCAAACCCCTCAAATGTCTCATATGTAACTAATGTATACCATCTGATCCACACAGATATGACAATGCCAGGTTTTAGCATGCGTTACCCCATGGGAACTATGCCCTACCCATACCACACGCGACCCCCGATCCGTGCTACCCTTAGATGGCTAATATATAACTATTGTATACCATCTGCATAGATAAAGTAATGGGATTTTCGCTTTCTAAAAACCTATACATTCTGATATGAATCATATATTTAAGGCTTTCTAATTAGACATTTCAATGACTTTCTATTCTCCATCACTTTGATCCACACAGATATGACGCCAGGTTTCAGCACACGTTACCCCATGGGGACTACGCCTTACCCGTATTACACAACCCCCGCGCAGTGTGGACACTCCATGTTCCTGTGTGATAACAACCGGCGCTGTATTGACGGATCCCTCGTGTGTGACGGAAACAGGGACTGTGTGGACAATACAGACGAGGCACCAGATCACTGCGCAGGTAACATTAATACTTTTGTAATAGCTTGTATACTTGAATTTAAGTTCTTGAAAAGATCATGAACAGTTGAGTTCTGGTTCATATGCAATGGGAAATTCACAATCCTAAGTACAGAGAGCTGAGTTTTTCTAAATGTAATCAAACTTCAAGGGCACCAACGGTAAGCAATAGGTGCCAGGGAGGTCTGTGCTGTCCAAGCACTCAAAACAAATTATCTTGCCAGCCAACTGGCCCGCACCTAAGAGGTGACCGAGCAGGGTGGCGACATCAGGTGGTGAAGAATGGAAGCAAGAGGAGAGGTGCTGCCACCTCTCGAAACGCGTACCTAACACAGCCTGGGGTCGCTGGGGTCGGCATAATGCATCAATGAAGATCTCCCGAGCAGTCTTACAGGAACTTCCTTGGTACATCATGACGACTGATTGGCATGATGCACTCCTGCATCAGCTGCCCTTTACAGATTAAAGGGCAAATGCCTGTCACACATTACATTGTCTGTCTGTTTGAGCAGGTGGTACGGCAGGCCCTACGTGTCGGTTTGACCAGTTCCAGTGTTACCGCGGTGGAAGCATACACTGCATCTACCAGTCGTGGGTGTGTGACGGAGAGGGAGACTGCGAGCAGGGAGAGGACGAGTTAGACTGTGACAGTATGTGACCATTTTAGATTTGCACTTTTTCTAAAAGAAAACTTAAATTGGGGAATGACCAGAACTTGACTCAGCATGAGGGGGAAAATCTGGTTTATACAGAGAAACTTTAAAATTAATTTCTCCTCAATCTAAGCCCTGATGAAAAACCTAGTGTGCTTTTATGCTAGCACAAGGGGTTGATATACCCCCAGAGGTTTGGTATGTTACAGGGCAAAGTCGAAATGGGTATATGTATATTGGAAATAAATAGGAAAGCTATTGACAATAGGGAAGATATTCAACACCAGGTAGCTACATCATAGAAGCCCATTTGTCAGTTTGCAGTGTCTTCATAGGACTAACAGTTAGTCTACAGGGATGAAAGTCTTCAGGGAATTCCCTGATTTCAGGGATTTTGAGGCTCCAGGGCCCTATGCATTCATATACAAACCCAGGTTTTTGGGGAGAATATTGGACCATTTCAGGGATTTTCATGCTCTGTGACTTTCATCCCTGAGTCTACAATATGCCCTCCCAGTAATCCAGATGTCTAATAAGGCTATTTGGGTTTCCTAGACATCTAGCAATTTGTAAAAGCATTGTAAAGATTACTGTACAAGATAGGTACTTTTGACCTGAAAATGTCTCTTGTGGTGTCAGAACTATAACTATTGGACACAGGAAGGGCCTACAGATGGAGCCACTCGTAAGTTAAAAGTCTTTTTTTTTTTTATATAAAGATCAGTTATAAGTCAGTTAAAAAGATATTTTGAGAAAGACAGGTAAAAGTCAGTCAAAAGTACTCAAAACAAACATCTATGCTAGTCTAAGGGGTTAAAAATTAGTTAATGTTGGAAGGTGATTTGATTTCAGTCAGACATGCAAATTATTTTTTTTCATGGCATTTTTTTACCTTCACAGATTATCCCCCTTTTCAATCAGTTAAAAGTCAGTTGAAATTGTAATCATTAAATAGTGGGAATTGTGGCCTGTATGAAATGGTGCATTTGTCTTCATTCAGAGTTTAACAGGACGTGCAGCCCCGGGTCCTTCCAGTGTTTGCGGAGTGAGGGATGTATCCCACAGAGCTGGGTCTGTGACGGGGACGCAGACTGTGTCGACAAAACTGATGAAGCTTACTGTGGTTTCCGTAAGTGTAGTGATAAACGCTAATGTAATAACATACCGAAAAGTAACATAATTGGACCATAACGTAAAACCTCACCTATAAGTTGAAATTTTTTGGTGATTTCTTTTTCATATTAGCCGAATTTTTCCTCTGAAACTCGGGCTTCGCTAGCCCACTTACAAGGTCTATGTCTCCTCTTTCCTATCCCCTAGGATGTGTGTGGTGCACATATGCGTGGGCACTGACACAATACTCTGAGAAATTGTGTAATGTAAATAGCCATGAATATGACGTTAGTTGTCGAAATGGTGTTAAACATCTATTACTCACTCACTCACTCACTCACTCACTCACTCACTCACTCACTCACTGAGGTTATGAGATAATAGAATAAAGAGAAAACCAGTTTTAAGTCTTTGTCCTATAATCCGAATTTTCTCTATAAAACAGATTCGGCTTATAACTGAGGTAGGCTTTTAGGCTAGGTATTACGGTAATGTAAATTCCACCATATATGCCGCATTCTGAGTTTGTGGATAATTGGATAATAAAAAAAAAATAACATACTTTTTTTCTTCTCAAAATTCAATCTGCTATGGGGTTCTTGGGGGTGGGCCCGGGTCCCCTCTGGGCAAATTCAAAGTTAGCTAGATTGAATTTATCCGATAGCCTTGCTGTCAGCTTTTTCTTTAAAAGAGTTAAACATGATAAAATTGGACCAAATTTAATTTATAAAAGTAAAGTGTTAAGCATGTTGTGTATGATAGATTTTACCTGTCCTATAACTTAATACATTTGCCCTTCAGCTACGACCGTTAAGATGGCGTCGACCCCTGCGCCGTGCGACCCTCTGCGGGAGTTTGACTGTGGTTCTGATGGCGAGTGTATTCCCAAGAACCAGGTGTGTGACGGACACTTAAGCTGTAGGAATGAACGGGACGAGGACAAAGCTCTATGTACTAATGGTAAGATGTAGTACCGTGGTGGCCTCTTTAAGCGCCCCGATGGTTATTAATTTCAATACTTATTCTATTGTCACATTTCAGTGCACGGTTTTGAATGAGTGCCGGTCGTAAAACCGGCTTGTAACATTTCCTCAAACTCTACCCCCGGCTTATGACTGAGGTCGGCTTTTTGGCAGGGTTATACGGTAATATCTCTGTATCTCTGGTTCCATTGCAGCCTATCGTATTGACAACGTGTTAACAACCGACGTTACAAACAGCAGTATCAGTGTCCGGTGGCCCCTTCACGGCGCCAGTGTCAGCCCGCACCCTCAGGACCTGGCCCACCTCCAGGTGCGGGTCGCGGCGCGGGACTCACAGGGCCTGTTTAAGAACCAAACGGTTCCTGTGTCTAAAGGCATGGCGCACCTTAAGGACCTGCAGCCCTTCACGGATTACCTCGTGTACGTGTTTGTTATGATGGATACTAAGGAGTCACCGTACAAGAACATACTCACCGTGTCAACACTAGAAGGACGTAAGTAGATAATGACACTGTATTTGCATTTTTTGAACGTTCAATTGGCATAGTCCAATGGGTGGGGCTCAAAAATCAATCTTCTCAAAAATGAACCCGGATGTTCACATTCATTTAACTTCCTATGGTAACTACTTTATTTGCGCTCCTTTCCCGTATTCAAATTCATATTTGGAGGAATTGGACAGGGAATAGAATATTTTTGGTCAGGGAATGTCAGGGAAATTTGATTCAAGATTATTGTGGGAACTATGATACTGCTTCGAGGCTACTCATGCACCTCTAAAACTTTAAAAATCCGTGCATCATGACCATTGATCGTCATGATGCACGACTGCAGTCCAGAAGTACTTCATCGGTGCATCATTGGCACCAATAGGCATGATACACTCCTACATTAAAGTGGCATAGTCCGATAGTTGGAGCCAAAAAATCAATCTTCTCCAAAAGGAGCCAGGTTGATCATATAGGTCATACTTCCTATTGTGACTAATTTATTTGCTCTTCTTGCACATAATCAAGCTGATATTTGAGAGAATCGTCAGATTTATACCCTATTTCCTAGTTTTGGAGTGCACGTCAAAACTCCATCCATTGGAAATACACTGTAAAATGCCTATGACAAGGTCCATGGGATCCCCTTTCTAAGTGTCTATGAGCTTAAGATAGCAATAAATTGTCCACAAATGCCTAAATATGGTGTTATTACATGGTATAGAAAACATTTGAACAGAATTTGAAAAACAAAGAAAATCAGACTATGCCACTTTAACTTCTCTTAACCCTTTAACGACCAATGATGCATTAATGCATCATGCCCATTGGTCGTCATGATGCACCAATGAAGTGCTGGCGAGACTACTCACCAGCACTTCATTGAAGTATCATGCCGACCCTCCAGGGTCAATACATAAGCTCCAGAGGGTCAGCAGGATGCTCCAATGAAGTGCTGGCAAGTAGTCTCGCTAGCATTTTATTGATGCATAAAGATGACCAATGAGCATGATGCACTTCTACATCAGCGGCATTTAAAGGGTTACCGTAACAATTTAAAAGACATAAAGCGTTATCTAATTGTGCAACTTGTACCTCCCCTGTGTACATAGGGCCGACCCCGCCCACAGACCTGGAGATTCAGCAGACCGATAAAGGACACGTACTGCGATGGAAGAGACCTCGCTTGCTAAATGGCCGTCTGAGAAAATACATGGTAAGTATAGACTTGTATTAAGGTAGAAGCTGAATGACACAGTTAGCCACAAACTGTTTCAGGTGCCTAATGAGGTCAGAATCTTGAGTTAAATATTCAGTTAACCCTATTGGTCGCCATGATGCATAAATGCAGCCAGGGCGACATTCATGCATCATGCAGACCCTACTGGATTGATACACCCGGAGGGTCAGCATGATGCTTCAATGAAGTGCTGGCGAGCAGTCTCTCCATCACTTCATTGGTACATCATGACGACAAATGGGCATGATGCATTAATGCATCAGTGGTTTTTAAAGGATTAAAGGGTTATTGATGTCTCTTTATTGTAGACGTATGCTATAGACAGTCAATACAGCCTAACTGGTGATCTCCTACCTGTACCTGAATCTTATCTCCCAAACTCCACTGGAGTCTGGACTCGGCCTACTCTGGTTGCCAATGCTTAGTGGAGGCGTCAGGGTATAGGGTGTTTTTGTTACTAAAGAAGAACTTAAACCATATCTAAAGTCACTTGGAAGTAAATGTGTATTTGTTCTGTTTGTCGGTAGGTTTACTTCACGGAGATCAACCTGGATGACTCCAAGACTCACACCATGGTAAGAATACTGCTATACTTACATTATTAACTCAGAAGAGTTATAGGAGCCACCATGGATTATGACTTTTTGGACGCCTAAAAATTTGGGCAAAACTTCACATTCATCATCAAATAAAAGGGTATTTCCAGTGTATATTCAAAAACATTTTGTGCTGTCCACATAGCCTGGTATGTAAAGATCATAGAGGTATATAATACAGTCCAGAATCTGGGTTAGATAAGCTATTATCAGTGATAAGGTGAAGGCATGCCTGTCATCACTGTAAGGCGACGCTTCTTTGCTACAATGGTAAAGTATATGCATTCCATTTGGAAACCTTTGTTAACCTTTTTCCCGCGCTTTTGTGGTGTGTCAACCAGCTGCAGTGCTGATGTCATACAGTAAAACTTGGTTAGAATGAAGTGCCTGTTCCAGGGGTAGTTACCTCATTGCAGTGCTGATGTCATACAGTAAAACCTGGTCAGAATGAAGTGCCTGTTCCAGGGGTAGTTACCTCATTGCAGTGCTGATGTCATACAGTAAAACTTGGTCAGAATGAGGTGCCTGTTCCAGGGGTAGTTACCTCATTGTAGTGCTGATGTCATACAGTAAAACTTGGTTAGAATGAAGTGCCTGTTCCAGGGGTAGTTACCTCATTGCAGTGCTGATGTCATACAGTAAAACTTGGTCAGAATGAAGTGCCTGTTCCAGGGGTAGTTACCTCATTGCAGTGCTGATGTCATACAGTAAAACTTGTTTAGAATGAAGTGCCTGTTCCAGGGGTAATTACCTCATTGTAAGGGAGTGCTCATTGTAACAGAGCAAATTATAATGGATTTAATAATAAAAAAAAAGGTTGAAGACTTCCTCTTTATAATCCACTTCTTGTTTTATCTCTGCTCACTGTATAGCCAGATTTTACTGTACTATGATGAATGAAACCACCCCTCCTCTTCTGAGTTAGGTTTGACTACGGCGCATTTCTCTAGTGTTTGTCTTAGCCATTTAAACCCTCTATGGGCTGCTAACGCGGGAGTGCATCATACCTATTGGTTGTCATGATGCACCAATGAAGTGCTGGTGAGACTGCTCACCAGTACTTCATCGGAGCATCATTCTGACCCTCTCGGGGGGAGGGGGTGTCAATCCTGTAGGGTCAGATTGATGCATAAATGTACCTCAGGTAAGTTACTCGCTAGGACTGCATTCGCATATCATGGCGACCAATGGTCATGCTTTTTTAATGCATGAGGCTAATGCCGAGCAATGCATTAGTGAACCATTCCCTTTGGTTGGCATGATGCTCCACTGAGGTGCGGGCTTCCCTAGCCCACTTAAAAGGGTCTATTTCTCCTCTTTTTTATCCCCTCGGATGTGTGTGGTGCACATATGCATGGGCACTGACACATTCCTTTGTGAAAATGTGTAATGTAGTTCTCCCCATGAATATGACCTTAGCTGTCGAAATGGCATTAAACATCTATCACTCACTCACTCACTCACTCACTCACTCACTCACTCACTCACTCACTCACTCACTCACTCACTCACACACTCCAATGAGGTGCTGGTGAGTCTCTCCAGCACTTCATTAGTGCATCATGCCAACCCTCTGAGAGTGAATCAGTCTCCTGGGGTTGGCATGATGCATCAATACAGCCTGGCAAGTTCCTCACCAGGGCTGTATTGATGCATCATGACGACAAGTGGGCTTAATGCAATAATGCACCATACTTTTTTTTGTGGATAATGATTACTCGTCTTATAAATATTCATTAACTTGACCGGTATAATTTACTCTGTTCTTATTTTGTGTATTTCAGGACATCCGGACGTCTCTAAGTGCAGCAAACGTGGAAACTCCCATTCCATTAATTGGCCGACATTATCACATATATGTAAGTCATTTCATGATATAAAAATGGATCCCCACTAATTGGCCAAAATTATTGTAAGTTTCAATTAATCCATTTTCCTCCTCTTTAGGGGAGAAGGGGGAAATTTCAGCATTTCTGTCTTATCCAGAAACTCAGTGCATTCTTAATATTGCTCCCCCCCCCAAAAAAAAAAAAAAAAGGAAAAGAAAGAAATTTATCCTTCAAAGTCGAGGGGGTGAGAGTAGTCCCGGTCCTGATGATACAGCCCTGGTGAGTAACTCACCGGGGGCACATTCATGCATCATAACGACCCAATGGATTGCTGTCCTCAAGTGTCGGCATGATACTCGAATGAAGTCCTGGTGAGCAGTGTCAGCAGCACTTCATTGGTGCATCATGCTGACTAATGGGCATGTGAGCATGATACGCTTGTAGAGGTTTATTATGTTATTGGCTTGCCAAGCCAATAACATATTTGATTATACAGGGGCGTAGGAATAGGGGGGGCCAGGGGTGCCCGGGCCCCCCCCCCCAATCATAAAGGAGGGGGGGGCCTGATTATGTCTGGGCCACCCAAAAAATTTACCAAGTAGTCATAATGAGATGTAAAAGCAGCTAAAACTTTCCATTCCAAATTAGATTAATATGTTAAAGGGATAGGGAAAATGGAGCCCTGAGCCTCAAATCAGATCTAAAATTCACCAAAAATACTTTTCTATTAAATTCTATTATGGGTATGTATAGGCATCATCGCGCTCAAGCCGATGATTCAAGGTGTTCAAATTGGGTCCCCGCTGGGCCCCTCCCCCCAATGAAGATTTGCTTCCTACGCCTCTGTTATAGGGGAAGAAATGCAAAGGAATGCACCACGTTTTTTTGCCACAGCACATAGACTTGCTTGCCTCAATTGCCTCAGTCCATTACACAGCGTGTCCTTTGTATTCTATGACATAGGGTAGGCTTAGCAAGACTAAAGTGCCTGGATGTACCCTTGTTGTGTCCGTCATGGGCATGAACTGTTTTTAGATTACAAAATGAGAACACACACAGGTCTACAGTGCATGCCTCTTTATAATTCCGGCAGTATAGTCAGTTTATGCCCTTGCACGCCATACAACCATGTGCTGCGGATTGACCAGTTCTAATCCTCTTAATTAGGTAGAACAATAGAGGATTAGTGTATTTCTTCGAGCCTATACGCACCAGTGACCATTAACCCCTAAGGGCCACCTACACACACATATATGTACACATAAGTATGATGCACCTTATTAGGAGTTCTAATTGGCATGGAATTTCTTAATTTGGAGTATTGGGACCATAAACATGCATGCCATTCCCATATTAGGAGCCCAGTCACATTGCATTACTTTATTTGGAGCATCTTATAGGAAGGTTAGATTAAAATTTGCCTTTTGAACATAGAGGCGAATAACATCTTATAGGGCCGTGGCCCTAGCCTTAGACATTTTTCCCTCCCTGAGTGCATCGACCCTCTGGGGTCGGTTTGCTTAGTGGTCACTTCCATACCAATCCGGAGGTAGTTGGAAGGTAGGAAACGTCAGGACAGGGGATGTAGCTCAGTGGTAGAGCGCTCCCTTGCAAGACCGGGTTTGAATCCCGGTGTTTCCAAAGATGTTTTCACTGACCTCTACACACTCTTACATTAGTGGGCCTTTAAAAGTTAAGCGAGGTACTACATTAATCTAAAAAGTGCATAACGCGTAATGCCCTTGGTTCCAGGTGACTGCATGGACCCTATTAGAAAGTGACCCATCAATAGTGAAAGACTTCTTCAACCATGAGGACACCATCCTGGATCCTGTAATTAACCTAAAAGCCGGCTCACCGAGCGCCAGCATGATCAGCCTGACGTGGGAGCCGCCAAAACATAGTAAAGTGGCCGAATACTACGTCCTCATGAAGTCTGATGTCACAGGGGAGAATGTGTCAGTAATCACAGACATACCTAAATATACAGGTACGTCTTCTAAAATCATCCCATTGCAAAAATAGTCAGGTCTCAATATGTCGGTCTTCAAAAACTCGGGAGATTCACTAACCAGCCACAAATATCTCTGAACAGATTAATCTGTAACCACTGAATTCCATTGTAATCCTGATTCAAAGAACCAGTCAATCCAGGAACCAGACAATTATGAATTTTTATCCGAAACGGAGTTGGTCGGTTAATTGAGATATGACTGTATCACATTTGGAGGTTTACTGAAAGAACTGGGTAGCTTAGATATTATGGTTATTTAGACTTGTCACTTAAAATTATAAATTCAAATGTGAAGTCTAAGTGAAGGCTGAGCTTTAGGCCTAATTAAGAAAAATATTAGGACCCCTGCAGTCTTTGTGAAAGTTTTTTTCACCTGTGCAGGACCTTCGTTCCTGCATGTTTCTCATTCTTCAGACCCAGTTCAAATATAAAGCAAGAATATACACTCTATTTCCATCATAAATCCATTAGGATACACAAAAGCCCTGAGAAAAAGTACATAAATAGTTAATACTTTTTGTTTTACACTGTGAAAACCTTAATTAATAATGGTACGATTTGAAAGCCATATATAGCCCAAGGTCTGGAGCCAGACATTGGTCCAGTAGTCTAACAATTTCTGTTTGTCCTGGAGTTATTCTGTCGGCTATAGCCAATGTCCGACACATTTTCACAAAGGCTGCCCCTGTCTAAATACTCGATGATCTAATCTGTATATCGTACATTTTCCTCCTGTAGCGAGTCGCTTGTCCCCGGGGACCATCTATGAATTCACAGTGTATGCCAGTAACAAGTTTGGAGGCGGCCCACGGAGCTCGGTGCGGCTCAGTACAACCGGGAAACAGCTGCCGACAGCCAGCCTGGAGTTTGAAGCTATTGAAGGACTCGTCCATGTTACTCCTAGTAATTCACTCGACAGGACAGATGTGGTAAGTGGGATTCCATATAACCTTTTTAAAAGTGTTTATTAGTTTAATTTATAACAAAGTAATAGAATTAAAACATTTTGATGCGCTCATTGCACTTTTGCCGATAAGACCCATCACCATTCGATGATGGTACAGTATTATACAAGTAACGATAATCATTTTTTTTTCCAATTCAAACTTAATTTCAGACTTCAGACGTTGTACAAAAGGTCCATAGGATAAAAAGACAGACACAATATGGTATGCAAATACATATTGTCATATCTTGGTGGGCTGTCAAGAATACAAACTACATAAAAACAGCTAAGGAACGTTTGAAGTGTATGTACAGATCATGATACCAGCACCTCCAGATGAAGGAAGTGTACTGAGTATCACCGTACTGGGTATCACTAGTTGCTGGCTCCACTAAGCCTTTCATCAGCTTATTTTCTGACTTTTTCATACAACATATAAAACTGTAAACAAGTCTTCTAAATGTAGCACCACAAGTCGGCAGACCGCAAAGGTCTCCCCAGCACGGGCATGCCTTGGTACACCAAGAAGCATACGCAGAGCATCATTGTATGCTATTATCAGGGATGTAAGTCTTCAAGTTTTATCAGGATTTCCTGATTTCTGAAGATTTTGAATGACATGTATTTTCCTTATACAAGTGCTAAGGAGGGCTGTTTGGAAAAAAAGAAGACTTTTATATCAAGTAAATCTATGGCTTCCTAATTTTTGCCCGTGCCGGACTTACATCTCTGTATTATTAACGTTTGCATAGAGCCCTTATCATAAACGGACCATAACTGGGCCGTATACAAAGGTGTGCAATAAGCACTAAACAATTGAATCTTTACCTTTGTACTGCACGTATGTGGAACTTGTGTATAAGCATATTACCCTGTGCATAAAGCATCCTCCGTTGGCGCTGGATGTCACCATCATCTCTCAGTGTATTAGAGATAATGTGCCTCAGCTATTTGACCTCATGACATTCCTTGAGTTCGGAACCATTTAGAGAGAAACTGGCACCTGCATCTGTTTGTCTACAGGGGAGCATACAATCATAAATGCACTTTTAAGTGGGTTATAATTTATATCATTATCTATACCATATTGGCCACAAATATCTCACGACCTTGCTAGTCTCAGACTAGCTGGGTTAAATATCACAAGGTCATCAGCATACGTTAAATGATTAACTATATTAGATCCAATCAAACAGTGAGTATACAAGTATTCTAACAATGTATCCAGGGACACCATGTTTAACTAGCGTACCAAATAACTATGCATGGTTTACTCTGTCAAATGCCTTTGACGCATCCAGAAAACACATGAACATAGTAGCATTGCTGGACCAGAGACCCTGAGTACCGTGAGTTCACACGCATAAGCTGTTGTGTGTGGCTTACAGGCGGGTATCTGAACATGTAGAACAGTACTAAAGCATTAGTGTTCAGGCTCCTGTTGTGACTTATAGCACTCTCCTAAAGTCAGCGAGGGCTTCCCTAGCCCACTTAAAAGGGTCTATTTCTCCTCTTTCCTATCCCCTCAGGATGTGTGTGGTGCACATATGCGCGGGCACTGACACATTCCTCTGTGAAATTGTGTAATGTAGTTTTCGCCATGAATATGACCTTAGCTGTCGAAATGGCGTTAAACATCTAATACTCACTCCCTAAAGTCAGCGTGTGGCTTTTCATGGGTGCAGATTAAATATGCGGAAATCTTTAATGGCATAATGGCATAGGTTCTCTGGCATTAACACTTCATGACCATTAGTCTGCATTTTTTCTCCTAAGGCCTTTTTCCTAATAAACTTATTCCACCGGAATGGACACATATCCTGATAAGCACACACCCACTCTTTTCAGTCGCATCTTTTTAGGCCAGAAATATTTCCATCTTTGAAATATCTCACATATTTCTTTTAAATGCTCCATGTTCTAATTACTTGAAATACAGCATTTTAAATTACAGATCCCCCTTTTGAAAAATTGGAAAAAAAAATCACTCTTACTTTTTAGAGAGATCCTTGGCGGGAGTAATGTATTGATATCTGTATTTATGATAGCGCCGAGGATCTCTCTTATCATGTTGGAACAATTTCTACTTGAGTGGCAAATGGGTAGATGGAGATTACATAATGTAGTACCGTAATCTCCCGCATATAAGACGCGTCTTATACGCCAAACAAAATGCTGCTGGGTCTTATACACGGGAGGGACATTGCCTTGAGTTTGGGGTGCGCCTTATAGGAGGGGGGGGGCATTTTTACTATAGAACAGTACTAAACTGACAAAAATCTGCCCTCAGGGGTGCGCCTTCTCAGTGAAACAACCTTCTCTGGGTTGGGGGTGCGCCTTCTACACGAGCTCAGCCTTCCCTAGCCCACTTAAAAGGGTCTACTTCTCATCTTTCCTATCCCCTCAGGATGTGTGTGGTGCACATATGCGTGGGCACTGACACATTCCTCTGTGAAGTTGTTCTCGCCATGAATATGACCTGTTGAATTGGCGTTCTGCTCGGTAACACCAGGGGGCAGTTGCAGTCTAGCACACAGGAGATGACGTCATCGCTTGGCGCCAGTTCCAAGGCGCATGCGCATGGTGTCAGACCGTTTGTAGCAAACTGACGACAACTGGTGAGTAAAAACCCAAATTTTACTACCTTTTCACCCTTTTTAGTCGTCTTTATGAATCATTTTGACGAGTTGATACATTTTTCTTCGTCATATTGACGATCGGAGCGAAAAAACTGTCAGATTCCTTAGTTTTTGACGTGATACGGGCTAGTCCCCCATTATCGCTCGGACCGGAATGACGAACTTTGTTTCAACTCTCTTCTACTCGTCAATCGAGGGTCTAGACGAATTTTATTTCGTCATTGACGACCTATTCCTTATGGATTCCTTTGGATTGACGAGTTTCTACTTGTTTTTTCGAATTTTAAAATAAATTGTACTTTTACGACATCAACAAAAATATAAAACCGATTGACGGCACTTTTACGACATTCCAGCCTAGCCTAGAACCCATTTTCGGCAAACAAGATGGCGGCGCCCATGCGGGACGCGCGTCGAGCCGAGAATTGTTTTCTTTTAAGACTATTATATTATCAAACACACTGGAAATGTATGTAATCATCCTTCTTATAGAAGTTAAAAGTTCTTTGTTATGTTGATGTTATGTTGATGATCTGTTTAACTGTTTTATGGCCATTTGGCTACCCTCACTCCATGTTAGAGTGATAACAAGTTAAACTAACCTGAACAGAGGGAGATGCTGTCACTATAGTGACACATCTACTAAGGTGAGTCCCTCTAGTTCCACTGAGAAGGTTCTTCTTATCAATTAGATTGTATTGTCACTACTATGCTTCCTTATGGAATTCAGGTAGTTGACCAAACCAGCTTGCTGGGGGTTACAGTCTTAGATATTGAGGAGCTTCTCTATGCCCAGTACATAAAAGTCTTCACCTATAGGCCAAGGGGCAAGGTTGGACTCTGCTATGCTTTCTTATGAAATCCAGGCAGTTATTCATATTTCTTATCATGCCAAGCAGGATGATAGAAATCACTGATAGTGTACAGGAAGGTTACTTACACACTGTGGCATATGGCACAGATATCACTGTTATTAACTTAACAGTTCCCTCCAAGTGACATTTCCAGACCTGCGGTTGGACTTGCAAACTTGTGGTCATAGACCTATAGAGGGAGTGTACAGTGACAAGACACTAAAAAGCACTAGATGCTTCTGCTTTGTAAGCCTTAGCAGTTATTCCGAGTCCTCCGTTTAACCATTTATGGGCAAACGATAGAACTTGTTGACTCTCCCAAGAGGGATGAAGTCTTAGAAAGTGTCAAGGTTGGTTTTAGCTAAGACTGTGAATAGAAAAACAGCTATTACCTATACCTTATGCCGAAAATTTCTTCAGATACACCTTTTTTGGTTGTTAAGAGAAAACACCAAAAACCCACAATTTATGCCAAAATTCTTTAAATTTGCATAGGAAAACAAGTAAGAAGTGTGTCTTCTTGTGTGGGAAGGTAACTGACCCTTGTGCCGATAGCTGTGATAGCTGATACCCAAAAATGCACATGTATGTATACTGTCTGTATAACAGTCTGAGATGCTTATGTTGTACAACTTGTCTATCAAACTTAGACTTTGGGGGTTTTATACCTGTCCAGCTGTCATAGACTATCAGGAGATACAGCTAACACTTATGCTTGCTAGCCTTGATTATACTGCACCGCTTGTGTATGCAATATACAATTAACAGTCACTCCTGCTTATGTTGTACAATATGCTTTCAAACTTACTTGGCTTTTAGCTATTCTGTTGAAAGCAGTCAGATAGTATGCTACTCTGACAAATTGTCTAGCAGTTTAGATTGCTAAACTGGTGCACGTAACTTATTAAGCAAGTAGCTTAAATTGTTAAACGTTATGCTTTTCTTTTCACACAATAGAGCAGCCTAGCTGTTTTTATTTTTACAGTGTGCACATACACAAATACCACCAGTTAATTCTTAGATCATACTACTTGAGTCCTACAATTGCCAGGCCATGGGGCTAGGCTGGACTCTGCTATGCTCCTTATGAAATCCAGGCAGTTATTCATATTTCTTATCATGCCAAGCTGGATGATAGAAATCACTGATAGTGTACAGAAAGGTTACTTACACACTGTGGCATATGGCACAGATATCACTGTTATTAACTTAACAGTTCCCTCCAAGTGACATTTCCAGACCTGCGGTTGGACTTGCAAACTTGTGGTCTTTGACTTATAGAGGGAGTGTATAGTGACAAGACACTAAAAAGCACTAGATGCTTCTGCTTTGTAAGCCTTAGCAGTTATTCCGAGTCCTCCGTCCAACCATTTATGGGCAAGCGGGGGGAAAAAACTTGTTGACTCTCCCAAGGGGGATGAAGTCTTAGAAAGTGTCAATGTTGGTTTTAGCTAAGACCGTGAATAGGAAAACAGCTATTACCTATACCTTATGCCGAAAATTCCTTCGGATACACTTATGCTGGTTGTTTATTCGTAAAACACCAAAAAACCCACAATTTATGCTTACTTGAAACTGCATAAAAACAAGTATGAAATGTCAAAGATTAGTACTTGTGTGGGAAGGCAACTGATGCATGTGCTAATAGCTGTGATAGCTGATGTCCTAAAATGCACATGTATACTGTTTGTTTAACAGTCTGAGCTGCTCATGTTGTACAACTTGTCTATGAAACTTAGACCTTAGAGGTTTATACCTGTCTAGCAGTCATAGACTATCTGAAGATACAGCTGGCAATTATGGCCTGCAAGTCTTGATTTACTGTGCTACTTGTGTATATGTAATACACAGTTAACAGTCGCTTATGTTGTACAATATACCTTACAAACTTACTTGAATTTAGATGTTCTGACGAAAAGACATAACTTTGATTAAAGCAACACCTCAAGTATTAAAGTTATGTATGTTTACAAAATAGAGCAGCTTAGCTGTCTTTATATTGTACAGTGTGTAAGCACACTAGATACCACCGGTTAATTACTTAGATTATACTGCTTGAGTTCTACTTCGCCAGGCCAAGGGGCTAGACTGGACTCTGCCATGTTTTAATGATTCAGTCAGTCACTTATTTCTTATCATGCCAAGCTGGATGATAGAAATCACTATTAAAGTACAAAGCCTACTTACACACTAAAAGGCTGTGGATGGTTGCACTGATACCTCTGTTAATTTAACAAGATGCCTCCAAGTGACATTTCCAGACCTGAGGTTGGATTTGCAGACTTGTGGTCCATCAGACCTATAGAGGGAGAGTACAGTGACAAAACAATATAAGCAGGACATGCTTCTAATCCATA
Organism: Acholoe squamosa; assembly: GCA_949317995.1. Lineage (NCBI taxonomy): Eukaryota > Metazoa > Annelida > Polychaeta > Phyllodocida > Polynoidae > Acholoe > Acholoe squamosa. The sequence goes on along the minus strand of OX439036.1, from coordinate 6,792,255 downwards.
AGCTTTAGGAGTTACCATAAATACACATGCTTAGGACGCACCCTGAGTTGGCCTTGATCCTATAGGACCCAGGTGATGAAATTTGGGTACATGAGCTGCGTCTTATACGTGAGGGCTTACGGTACTCTAAGCTCTCAGTCTCACTTCTCGGATAATGTTAAAACCTGTTGACTTTCCCCAGGGAGTGTTACAAAAGTGACAAGGTGGTTTAGCTAAGACTGTGACTAGGAATGCAGCTATTACCTATACCTTATGCCAAAAAACTTCCTCAAACAGACCTATGTTGAATTGCTTTCCTGAAAGCACCAAATACCACAATCTATCCCAAAAAATTCTGAGATTTTCATATGAATGCAAGTTAAAAGGTGAGGAAACCTGTACTTGTGTGGGGAAGTTAACAGCTATCTATGTAATAGCTATTCTAGCTGTTTCTAAGAAAGCACTAACAAATTGAACAACAGCCTGAGCTGATTATACAGTACAACTTGTCTTTGAAACTTAGATAATAGAGGTCTTCTTCCTGCTCAGCAAGACGAAGCCACTATTGAGATACTACTTACACAACTACTCTTGAGTAATATATATACTGAACAGTTTGTGTATGTAACACACAGTATAGCAGGGACAGCTGCTCACTATAAAGATGCTTGTCTGACATAAATACACTCTCAAATATGCTTGTCTGACATAACTAAACAATCTCAGTTGTACACCGGATGGATCTATCATCTGCATACTAGTACCCTTTTTTGGTTAACAATGATAGTTGCTTTAAGCTGTAGAAATTGTGTATGTTTCACACAATAAGGCAGTCTTAGCTACTTAAGTACAACTAAAAAGTTCAGCCCTTAGACTATATTGCAAGAGTTCTACACTCAGCGGGCCAAGAAGCTAGTATGGACTCTGCTATACTTTTGGATCTTACACAGGATTCCTTTTGCTTATCATACTTTGGGATGATAAAATCTCGGTTAAGTACAGGAAGGTTACTTACAAATCTAAAAGTTGAGCCTGGTTACACAGTTAACTCCTGTTATTTACATAACAGTAACCTCCAAGTGACATTTCCAAACCTGAGGTTGGATTTGCAGACTTGTAGTCTACCAGACCCATAAAGGGAGAGTACAGTGACTAGACACTTAAAAACACTTGATGCTTTCTGCGTTGATCAACTTAGCAGTCACGCCAAGCCCTCAATGTTACTTAATTTTGACAAAGATACAATCGAACATTCTTCCACAGGGGGATTGAATACTGGAAAAAGTGTAAAACTGTCTTTGTAAAGGAAAACTGTTACCAGATCTCCTATGAACTATATTTCTTGCTGGAGCTTCACTTGTACCATAAATGCCCTCTGTTAAGCTAAGAGACAAAACCACTTTGTACACTGTACAACTTGATTGTACCTTACAAGATTAGCAGTCTCGACTGCTTTGTTGTACAATATATAGTCTTGTTTGTATAGCAACAACAGCTGTTTATCTTGAGAAATTTGTTTCAAAATTGGAGGGATTTATTACTCAAAATGAATGACCCTGACACTACCAGAGCTGTGGACCTCAGGGGGAAAACACTAGTATAAAGCTGATTTCTTAATCAGCATTTATAATATCTAGTGTACTTATTAAATCCATGGAGCTTATGAGATACTCCTTATGGGTCTTTGACTAGCACAGCAGTCTAACTGGACTTGTGTAGAAACTGTAGCTAATACTGTTACACAAAATGGTAGTCTAAAAGGTCCACATTAGTACTAAAGAATATTTTAGGATTTGAGTCAGACATAGCCACTGCCACTATTACTTTACAAAGAGCACATTTGACTAAATACGTCTTGGTAATTTGCTAGGCAAATTGGGCCACCAAATTTGTCCTACATACATATGTACCCTGCTAGAAGTAGCAGTCTCAGCTGTCTTTGTAGCACGAAAGGTATATATACTATAACTTGTTTACACATCTTAAGGGAGTTTCCATAACCTACACGCTGTATTACTTGTGTATGAAACATGTGAATACACCACAGATAAAATCCAAAGCTATTCAATGAAATGTGAACTATTACCAATACTGTGTATTAAACTCCTTCAGCTCACATTATAATGTAGATGCTACTATCTAAATTGCAAATGTGGTCGCTGTTTTTAGCAGCTCAGTCATAAAACCTTTCAACACCCATTCATACAATACAATAGGGGCTGCCTATATTGTACAATTTGTTTTGTACCTTATTAGGATAGCAGTCATAGCTGCTTATGTTGTAAAATATAAGTGTCCAGCCTGTATAGCATCTACAGCGGTATATGTTGAGTAGCAGTGGGAAATTTATCCACACCTAAGGAGTTAACTGCTTATATTGTACAACATAGGTACTTGACAGAACTGCAAATGTTGAATAACTTGTCCTTGTGCCTATGACCACATAACAATTATGCTGGTCAGTATGTTACACATCCTAGCAAGCTTAACTACTACTCTAGCCGAACCTTTCCGTATAAAGATTGGTTTAAATGAGCAGTCCGGATTGCTTATCTTTACCCAAGCAACCGTATATGAGTTGTAATTTGTGTGAACAATAATTACTTGTTTGTGTTGGCCATTTACTACAGATTTACACTTGATCTGAGGCCACCAGCTAATGAATTTATACTTCCTATAAATTCATGTGTGGGTTATGGCTGCACGAGAGTACTTTATGTTGGATATTACAAATGTCACCACATTTGTCATGATATGACAACTGTCGGACTCATAAATTTATATATCAAAAAGACATAAATTTATATGCTAAGTCACAGTTGTGAGAGGGAGCTGGGATAATTGGAAAATTATCTAGATAAAATCCAAAGTCACAGTATGATGTGTCATTGGATCAGACAGTGAACCTACTGAACTTTGAAGTCTCCTGTGTGCTAGACTGCAACTGCCCCCTGGTGTTACCGAGCAGAATATAAAATTAATCGAGTACTTACTTGTAAGTGTGAAGATTAATTGTTGTTCTGCGAGGCAACACCAGGGGCGTTGCAGAGTACACAGGCCCTCCCATCCTCCCTATGATAAATAGATTACTGCATGGGCATAATCTACAATCAACAAATAATGAAATACGACTATAAGTATAAGGTATGTTTTCCTGTGTACTTTTATTTTCAGTACGATTCACTGTCCGCATGCTACGAACTGGCGCCAAGCGATGACGTCATCTCCTGTGTACTCTGCAACGCCCCTGGTGTTGCCTCGCAGAACAACAATTAATCTTCACACTTACAAGTAAGTACTCGATTAATTTTATATTAAACATCTATTTCTCACTCACTCTACACGAGCTGCACCTTCTAAGCGGGTGATTACAGTAGTATGAGCCAATGAGAGTACATCTTACACTGCTGTCTTCAGTCTGACAGTAAGGTGATTTCCTATTGGCTGAGAAGTTTCATTTACATATTGTTTTTCTCCTGCTATCAGAAGGATTTGTCATGTCTATGTGTCCATGGACACTTTTCTCCTTCTGGCAGCAAGAGACAGCCATCCATGGACAGTTTTCTCCTCCTGACAGCAGGAGACAACTGTCCATGGACAGTTTTCTCCTTCTGACAGCAGGAAACAACTGTCCATGGACAGTTTTCTCCTTCTGACAGCAGGAAACAACTGTCCATAGACAGTTTTCCTCCTTCTGACAGCAGGAAACAACCAATCTAGATTGCAAATTTTTGTAGAGCACAGCTAAGAACGTATGATTTAGAGTGTTGGTCCATATGTCTGCATTGGGGCCATTCACCCTGAACCCCCCCCCCCCCGAAAATTGGCACTTTATATCAGAGGCTATATAGATATAGGTTGCAAACTTTTGTAGAGCCCCCACTGAGAACTTGTAACAGGAGATATTTTTCCGTGGTTCTCGTATTGGGGCCATTAACCCCAGAGCCCCCCCCCCCAGAAAATTTGCATTTTTACCAGTCTATAGATCTAGGTTGCAAACCTTTCTAGAGCACAATTAAGAACTACAGATGTAAGGTGTTCGGGTAGGAGATTTCTTTTCCCATAATTCTGGTGTGGGGGCCATTCACCCTGGAGCCCCTCTCCAGAAAATTTGCATTTTATACATAAAGTTTTTCTATAGACAACTACTGTAAAACTCCGTGTATAAGCTGCACCTGCGTAAAAACATTTTTCATAACTTTTTTTTTCTACTCAATGAATTTTCAAAATTCAAAAGGCAGTGGGGTCCTGAGTGCTAGTCCCATCCCCCTACACTGAAAAAGAAAGTGAGGGAAGCCTTGGGAATGTGGTACATCTACCTACCCCCCACCCTACCTCCCCTTCCTCTGTGTCTGAGATGGTCTAAAAGCCGCGGCTTATACGCAAACCCTTGTACAGTACAACTAAGAACTACAAATTTAAGATGTTGGGACAGGAGATTTTTTTCCCATAATTCTGGCAATGGGATTTGTGACATTTGGGCCATTCAACCCCCCTCCCCTCCATCAGAAAATTTGTATTTTTTTTTTACCAGCGGCTTTATAGATCTAATTTGCCAACCTTTATAGAGCACAACTAAGAACTACAGATTTAGGGTGTTGGGGCAGGAGATTTACTTTTCCATAATTCTGTGTAGAGGTTGTTCACCCCGACTTCCCCTTGTAGAGTGGGGACCTTCATGTGATGGCATGAAGGAGCAGAATAACTTCATCGGGAGTCCACGAAGGAGTAGTCCCCTTCCATACTAACATTGAGCATACCGGATTTGTAAAAGTTGTAAAGAGTAGTGCTTGGAATGGGGACTGTGGCTGGCTCAAGTGTGATAATGTCATTGGCAGTGTGTGGGTTTTGTGGGACCTCAGCTTTCTTACACTTCAGTATTACCCATGAATGCAGGCAAATAGGGCCCTGTCAGTATTACTCTTGATATTGATTATGAATTATATCCATTTTTAGCTGATTTTGAACTTTAGTGTAAATGTCACTTTATTTTAAAAACATCTCAACTTTCATATCAATTCCCATATACATTGACTCTCTTCATTTGTTTATAAATGATTCATATGCTCATGTGCTACTTGTTGAACCCATACTTTACTTGATATATGGTTTGCTTCTTTGCAGAAATATTTAGTGTACTACGCCTTGTCGGGCCCTAGTATGGAGAGCAAGGTGGTGCGCTCACACGCCCACAATAGCACAATGGTGCCAGGTGTAAACGATCTGACAGGTTTGGAGGCGTGTGAGGTGTACCTATTCCGTGCCCAGGTATTGACGAAGGAAGGACTCGGACCTCTTAGCGATATTACCAGCACCGGCACATCGTTTGGTAAGATATCATTTTTCATTGTCATATCCTATAATCTTTATCTGTAACCAGTTCAATGCATTATCAATTTAACCTTTAGTAGCGAATATATACCGTACCCTATTGTGGGGAGTGATTACCCAGTGACCTACCCCTTGAAGTCAGTCTACTAGAACTGATGTGAAGATGTAAAAAAAAAAATCCCAAAAAGTAATTGGCCCAGGGTATCCGCTGGGCTATTGGAGCCGGGTTTTCAGCCACATCCACAAATTTGTAATCACCAATTCAGTGATATACTGTTAGTTTACACATTTTTCAAAAGCCAAAGAAAAGTTTCAAATCTCATCTATCAGACAACATTTTGTCCTTTATGGTGAGTGATGTCTTTCTCTACGAAAAAAGCTGCTATACTTACGTCATGTTTTTGGGAGCTATACTGACTACAAGTCCTTTAACCATTGGGTCTATGGGTCAGATAGATTTTGGCGATGAAATTAGCACATGGAGTCCTATGGGTAATCACCAAGTGAGACACTTTTTTTCAAAAGGCAATGTTTACAGTGTCCAAGCTATACACATAACACATTGGGGACTGAGCGATAAACTAAGCATGCTAAGGATAAAGTTTTCTGTACAACGCCTAACTCCTGGTGAATTGACATTTGACTTGCTCAAGTGAATAGATTTATGAGGGAGGGATTAGGGAGTGAGGGGGCTAGGTGTCCAGGGGGCCAGGTTTCCAGGGGTCCAGGGGCTAGGTGTCCAGGGGGCCAGGTGTCCGGGGGCCAAGTGTCCAGGGGCCAAGTGTCCGGGGGCCAGGTGTCCGGGGGACCAGCACACCAGGGGGCCAGCGGTCCAAGGGGTTAAGTAAGAGAAGATTATGCCAGACTGGTGTCAGTATATGTATACATAATACCGTAATCTCCCGCGTAGAAGACGCGTTGCGCCTATAAGACGCACCCCTAACTTGTCAATGGTTGTTTCGCGTATAAGACGCACCTCTTAGGTACCAATTTTGTAAATTCAGTACTGATCTATAGTAAAATTACCCCTCGTATAAGATGCACCCTGATCTTGAAAAAATCCTATAAGACGCACCAGGCATTTGTTTGGCGTAGAGGACGCGTCTTATACGCGGGAGTTTATGGTAGTCTCTATTTGTAAGTAATTAGTCAATATTTCGCAAGTGCTGATTCCTGTGACCCTACAGGGTTGATAGAGGGTTTTATGGTACCTACCCTGAGCCTTCTGTGCTTCAATGCACAACGCCCAATTTTTATATTGGGGGTGGGGGTAGTAGACCCTGGGCCATATGTGATATATATCACACGTTAAATTTTTTTTCATTATTTCTATAGATGAGTTGGCACCACCTAAACACGTTGATGTATACTCCAACAAGACGGACGCTGATAAAGGCGCCATGACAGTCACGTGGGACTCGTCATGTCTGTATGAGAGACTAGAGGAGGTAAGGCTTATATCATGGTAAACCTTCCATACCCTTAAATCTGTGCTACCGTAAATTCTCTCGTATAAGCCGAACCCTCGTATAAGCCGCACCCAGAGTCTATAAGCTTCATCCGGGCCCTTAAAAATTGGCCGTTTAGTACTGTTTTATGGTGTAAAACCCCTCATATAAGCCACACCTTGACTTTGGGCTGTTTCTATAAGCCAAATTTTGATTTGGGTTCTGGTATAAGCCGCAGCTTATACGAGAGAATTTACGGTAATGCATCAATGAACTCTCCGGCACTTTTTCGGAGCCTCATGCCGTCTCTCTCGGGACGTATTGATTTACCATGAATTCCCACATTCCAACTGTCCAATAAGTGTATAAGTAAAAAAAGATATTGAAATCGCATACTTTTCTTAATGAATGGATTGTCAAATTTCAAAGAGGTATGTGTCCCTAGGTACGCCTAGACCCTTGTTATGTTGGAATATTTGAGAAATATTGGGTATTGGCTTTTATCATATTCGACATAATTAGCGTATTGTGCAAATAAAAATATCCAAAATATTTGTTCAGTAGTTTAATTGGGCTTTAGAAAAAGAAAATTTTGAGTCAATTATAGTCTAAGATGTCACCAAAAAGAGGGTGTGTGCACTTATTAGGGTATGTGGGCTTATTATGTTAAATATGGTATGTGAGAATTAAGGTACATCTGTTATTAGCCGAGAGGCATACATGCCTCCTCGGCTACAGTACAACTCCCCACACACTAGCCCTGTTCGGCATAATCGTCGTCACAAAAACCACTACTCTCTATATTCTATAGATCAGCTACTATTGGACTAGCAGAAGTCAGTGTGGCAATTCTTTTTTTTTTAAAGATAGTGCAAGTACTTAATACAATTATTCGGCAATCATCAAGCCAAGTAAATGAGGACATGTGCAAGTCTATGTTTTTCACACTTATGTAGGACACCCGTCTACTGGTACAGGCCGCATGCCCCCATATAATATTACATAACAGCTATTAGCTGATAGCTTTTACAGCAGCCCTAGGCACCTCCAAGTACCTGTATTGAAATGTTTTTTGTCCCAGGTCGTTCTGGGGCGGGCTGATAGCTTCTTCATTCATCACAATTAACCCTTTGAGGGCTGCTGATGTATTAATGCATTACAATTAACCGATCGGCTATTACACCCTCGGTGTACTATTAACTCACAATACAAATCATTGTTATATCAAAAATTAGGCAGAAATAGACCTATAATCAATCTCTTAAATACAAATCTCGCCATGCGTGAACTCGTTATCTTAATACTACTGTGGTGGTTCATGTCCCAGTTACGTGGAAAGATAACTGAGACAGAGATCCGAGTGTATGCCAATGGTTTTATTTCCGGACGATCTACATAGACACGGCTAAGCCCACAAGGGTTTGTATACAAGGATGATGCGCGTCACCAGATCTCCCCACCAGCCCGGGTCAGTGCTGCCACCTACCCGCTACTGGAGGAACACGGGTGACTGACTTACCCGATGTGAAAGACCCTATTTTATAAATTATACATCGTATCATAACTCTACACCACCATGAGTTTAGTGAGTGAAACTTTGTCTACATTTTTAGTCGTACTTGGTGATGGTGAACGAGGTGGACACGAAGAGGAACTATGACCAGGAGTTTGAGACCAAGATGACGGAAACCGATCACGGCCTCAGTCTACGTATCACTAACTTGTACCGCGGTGTCACCTACGCTGTCTCCGTCAAAGTCAACAGACCCAACAGTCGGCCCTCCGCTGTCGTAAAACACCAAATAGGTGAGAAACAAAAACTGTGTTTTTTCTTTCCTCTATACACTAGAGGTTTAAGATTTATATTTACTTGGAAAATGTGCAGGAATATTTGTTTTGTCAATTTCCTATGAAATTCGGCTGTTTCCTGAAATTATGTCTGGTCAGAAACCTTCACACTCAGACTTGCACCACAGTTATGAGACATATTCTCATATTACTTCTTTTCCACCTTAGCTCCGTACCCACGTCCTGACGGGTTCAAAGTCGAAACGGTGGACAAGTCCCACGCCTTACTAGAGTGGGAACCAATCAAGTGGCCGAAACCCAGCGAGAAACCCAAAAATATTGTAAGTAAATAATAATATACCGACCTAGCAGGATTCATTATCAGCCAATAAAAAAATTCAACCATTCACCACAACCCTTTTGGGGGGCGGTTGGTACCTATGTGATAGCTCTTATCAGTATTACTTGCTGGTAACAAGCTCCAGCAATGGCTGCGCCCATTGGATGATTGCTACCTTGGTATAGGCTTAGGCGGATAATTACGTGGATGAGTGAATTGATTGGGAAATTACCCCAAAACATGTGATTTTTTTTAAAACAATTGAGGAAAGATTTTTAGGATGAGGCCACACCAAAAAAATAAGTTGGTCTATGGATTTCCCTCTCCATATTTTTGGAAATACAATTTTTTATTTTTTGAAAAAGAATCTCCTCTAAGGATTTCGCTCGCTTCACTTTCTACAAGTTTTCTCTGTGATGTTTGGCAAATTTTCTTTTTTAAATAAATTTTTTCGCTCGCCTCACTTTTCCAGCAAGGAATGCATTGGACGCCAAAAAATTCTTAGAAAAAAAAAAGTAGAAATTTCGCTCGCTCGCACCATTTTTTCAAAACAAAACTTCATAGATCAACTTATTTTTTTTGGTGTGGCCTGAGCCCCTTTATTCTAGGAATGGGATTCTACAGGATACATCCTGAATAGATCTAATGTGGGTAGTCCTAGACTCTTGAAGGGACGCATCCTTAATATTTCATCTCAAATTCTACCTAGAGGTGAGATTTAGGGCCCATCTTCAGAGATGACACTTTTTCTTGTTTATCAGGAATTTCCTAGTTTTGATTCCAAGATTTATGTATTTGATTATTTGAAATACCTGGTAAAACATGTCCAAAGTCCAGTTTTCCTGGTTTTTATCAGCCAGTGAGTGGCATCTCTGCATCTTTGATATTTCATCAAAACCCATGCCTCATAATATGCACTTACAAATTTTTTAGCGTCTCCCACGCCGCGTAGCGTCGGTGTCGTATCCCGAAAGTCGAGCATCCCAGAAGTTGGCCGTAATTTTCAAAATAACTTTACCAATTTCATATTTCTACGGCGTAGGGACAGTATCATTAGGGTTGTTGTCCTTTCAAGTTCTATAAGAAGAGAGGGATGTTATCATGGTTTTTATGTTTTCAAAAAATTATTTATTTTCATTGATGTTTGTGGCCCATGAGCGATAATAGGCTTAAAACATGGAATGCGCATGCGCAGCCAACTTCTGGGATGCGCCAACTTCTGGGATACGACAGCGGTACCGCGTAGCGGCGGTACCGCGAAGCAGTACGGGAGTGCGCTATAATGATTGCATTTGCCCCATGTGATGAGGTCTCACAATACAAAATTACTGAATAGAGAATTTAATAATTGTGAAATCTTCTTTATGTCTGCTTTTATGAGACATGTCATCAAACACTGGTATACCGACATTAAAGGGGGGCTAGCACCGCAAACTAACAACATGGGTATCGGTTCAAACAGTGATAATAAAATTGCGGGAACCAACGGAAAAATCATGGCGCCCTGATTGGTCAAGGGGTGGTCACATGACTTTTTAATGCTGGCATGCATTACCATGCCAGGGCCCCTTTAACGGCGGGAGGCGTTTTTTTACGCGGTCACAACCGTATTTCTTGTTATTATTTATAACCATGATCTCATTAAACCAGGTATATGAAGTCCAGGAGAGCATCGACATCTCTCAGAAGTCCAAGAACTTTCATGTACTGATGGAGACCAATCTCACAACGCTCGTTACGACCGCACTCCAGGGCAACGAGCAGCATCACTTCAGAGTGCGAGCAATCATCGGGAAAGGTTTCTCGTCCTTCTCAGAAGTAGCCTCTGTCTACCTTGTAGGGCGTAAGTTAAAGTTGTATTCTGTAGACAATAACTGCCAACCTGATGGCATGATACTGCATTGGGCCGCTAATGCATTAATGCATCATGTCCATTGGTAGTCATGATGTACCAATGATGTGCTGACAAGTCTGCTTACCGGAACTTCATTGGTGCATCATGACGACTGTCTGGCACTGTATCAACTCTCTAGGGTCGCCATGATGCATGAATACAGCCCTGATGAGTTACTCACCAGGGCTGTATTCATGCATCATGGCGACCAATGGGCATGGCGCACGAATGGAGCATGGTGAGTTACTCACCAGGGCTGTATTCATGCGTCATGGCGACCAATGGGCATGGCGCACGAATGGAGCATGGTGAGTTACTCACCAGGGCTGTATTCATGCATCATTCCGACCAATGGCCATGGCGCACGAATGCAGTTAACGCTTTAAAGGCTGCTGATTCATTAATGCATCATGCCCCATGGTCGTCATGATACATAAATGCAGACATTTAAGCATCATTCAAGCATCATAACGGCCCTTCAACGTTGATACTCGTCAGCATAATGTTACAATGGATGCTGGCAAGTTACGTCTCACTAGCACGTGATTGCTACATCATGACGATCAATGGGCATGAATCAGAGATGCCACTTTTCCTGGTTCACCAGGAATTCCTGGTTTTGATTCTAAGATTTCTGTATTAAACTATGTTAAATTCCTGGTAACATGTGTCTAAAGTCCATTTTTCGTGGTTTTTGTCGGCCAGTGAGTGGCATCTCTGCACGATGCATTCCTGCATCAGCGGTCGTTAAAGGGTTTACTATCTCAGACTCTGTACAAATACTTTCAAACACATTAGTGCCTTTAAATACTGAAATTTCCCTTTGCTTTTTTTCCTCTATGAAACCCAGTTGCCCTCCTGATTACCCTATATATAAAAAAGGCATTAGTTCGTCGCTGGTCCCCCCCCCCCATTGAATTAAGCTTGAGTGCTTGCCAGGAACAGATAAACCAAAAGAGGCTAGATCAGACTGTGTACGGTTTTTCAAAATTAACTCGATTTTTCTTCAATTTTTCATTGCTAATAATATTTTCAGAGGCCCAGGCCACACTTTTTTTTTAATTTGGGTTACTGGCACCCAGAATTCAAACTCCAGGTCGGAGGATGAGATAAAACCATAAATAAATAAAATAAAAGCTTCCATTGTGCGGCTCATGGGCATTACCGTATTCATTCTAATAAGGGCACATGCTCTAATAAGCGCACACCCCTCTTTTTTGGGCCATGAGCACACACCCCTGATTTCAATTTACACAAAAGATGTGTAGAAATAAAGACTTTTTAGGGTTAAAACAACGATTTTATAGCATCAGGGGGTGCGCTTATTAGAATTAAATTTTGATTAAAGGAATTCAGTATCTAACAATCCATTTTCCGCACATGTGCGCTTATTGGAATGAATATGGTATATGTCCAGTAAAAGTTGTTTTTTCTGTGATTTTACCTTTAGATATAGGGAATTTGATTGTTATGGTACTCTTCTATGATCTACCATGTAGATGACACCACTGTGAATGCATTCCTGACATGATAAGCTTCGATTTGATACCAAATACACCTACTTTTTCTATAACAAGTGCCATAGATATGCCAGGGGATGTCAGAGGAAATAAAAAATTTGATTTTTCAAACTTTACTATTATTTGGGTTTTTGACTTTTCCACGTCGGTGGGCCCATAACCCAAATAAAAAAAGTGTGGCCCCCATATATAAAAAAAAGTTTCTCCCTATCAAGTAAATGATAGATTAAATCGTAAATAAAATTAGAGACTACTTTTAAACCATAACCTCTAGCCTCAAAATCGTCAGAGCTATTTTTTCTGCATTTTTGGCCATCTTGGATCTCAGTTCAAAGAAATCAGCACCTGGCCCGGTTTTATTTATCAAGGAAACTTATTATATTATAGTTTGTATTCCAATCAGAGAGACCTTTCATTTGATATGTCATATGTTAAGATCCAATGGGCAGTTCCAGAGAAACTCACTAAAACTCAAACTTCCGAGAGGATCTGCTGGGAGAGTGTAAAATTGGGCCGTGCTTTTAAGGTAAATGACGGGGGACCAGTCCCAAAAGCAGGTCATGAGCGGTGCGTTCGGTACCGCTGAAAAACGGACATAGAGTTAAGAAATAACCTTTTTCGGGGGCTCTGCCCCCGAACCCCCACTTAAATTTTGGCATCTAAAATCCCCCCCAAAATAAACCTTTAAATATTCCCCCTAAAATTGTGATATTTAGTCACCTTTTCTCTGAATCTTCAAAGAATCTGGCATGTGGGCAGACGTAGTAAGAGATAAAAGTTAGTAACCTAACGCAACCCTCATGACCTACTTTCAGGGTTGGTCCCCCGTCATTTACCATTTAGCTTTTAGCTAAAATTGTTTGACGTTGCCAAGATAAGCGCCGTTGCTAAGATACGCGCTGCTAAGTTGAGAGCTTCTGTTGTAAGACACCAGGGGGCTGCACCGGGTGGCACATTCCTGATAAATCGTCAGAGATTGCAAGGAGAAACAGTCACAGTTTGCCATGAGAAATGGCCACAATTTGTTGTAATGGCTGACCCCCCCCCCCACCTCTAGTTTTCAGTTAATAATGAACATATATATATTGCCTCCCCTTACAGAGAAGCATGCGGCGCCCCATACGTCGGGTGGCGCGATGGGACTGAGTACCACGACACTGGTCGCTATCATTGTATCATGTGCGGTGGCCATCTTGATCCTGCTGGGTCTGCTCAGCTTCTACATCGTCCGTCACCAGCGCCTCCAGCGCAGCTTCCTCTCATTCGCCAATAGTCACTACGACACTCGCTCCGGTACCACAACCTTCAACACCGGAGACGATCTAGGTAAGCACATCAGTGTTACCTCGTGCAGTGCTATATACCGTAATCTCCTGCGTATAAGGCGTACCTTATACTCAGGGTTTTAGTTCTCCCTTGATCCACAGTGGGGGCACCAAGAACTTTCTTTTGATTTGTTACACTCCCCCTAAGTCATAATAGGACAAAGGGGGGTCCAGGGTCCCATAACAGTTGTTTCCTAGATCTTTCTTAGATTTAGGCAGGTTTACTAGTGATATTTTGCATCCATCAGCCCAGAATATATAATATAATATTTTTTCTCACCCCTAGGTGAAGAGGATCAACCAATGATACGCGGCTTCTCTGATGACGAGCCGCTGGTCATCGCCTAAAGACAGCTCCCATTGGTCACATGCAGGTCATGTGACCCACTCATGGAACTTGGAATGCATATAGAGGATATACAAAGCTTCATACGGAGGCTATATGAAGGTTAGACGAAGGTCAATTAAAAGTGATACAAAAGGTCATATGGCGGTTGTACAGAGGTCGTACGGAGGTGGAACAGAGGTCAAATTGACAAAAATGAAAGTGCATACTCTAAAAGGGATACGAAATACTGTGATTGACATTTATTAATTACCCAGGGTTTTCCATGCTGTTAGAATATGGCGGCCATGACAGCAAGGTCTGAAATATATGACAGTTTTCTAATTCCTCTACCATGATAGAAATTTCTGTCATAACTTCTAGGTGCAGCAGTTTTAAAAGTAAAAACTCAGCATTCACAAAAGAATGATCACGGTTTAGCACTTGGTAATAGGGAGAATTATATTTCTTCATAATGGCGCCATATTTAGAGTGGGGAGAACCCTGCTTACTTCTGCCGCGACCGAAATGTGTAAACTTGTTCTGAAGTGGTGACAAACTTCAGACTCCTGTCTGTAACTTCCTGGCTCCATGAGAGCTCTACTGTGATTGGTTCCTATAAACCCTGCACCTTTTGTCAACTCGATTGTGATTGGCTGTGACGTGATGCGGAATGATTGCTTGTAGTCCCTTGTAGCGTGTTGCTGCCGTGTCCCACTGACGGAAAAAGACCAAGACATGATATATTCTTATCTAGATGTAGCGCTATCAGACAGTGATGTCCTTTACAAAAGGGCGGTTAGAATGTAGAATCTGGAAACTAGTGTGTATAGTAACATGTATGTTAACACGCTTAGATTTATGGAAAGACCCTCACCCTGTTTTGTGCTTAAACAGCATCAGGCACTGTAAATTCCCGTGTTTAAGCCACATGCGCTTAAGCCCCTTTCTGCGCTTATCCTATAAGCCGCAGGGGTTGATGTACAAGCCACGACTTATGCGCCAGAATGTACAGCATACATGTTAGTGCCACTGACTGTCCTACCTTGAGTATAAGGCTCATCTCGTACTCATCTTAACTGTTCACTTGTGTATATTCCCAATATCCACAGATCTTTACTGAGGGTTATTCTTATCTACTGTAGCTAATGGTTCCGTTCGAAATGAGCCCACATTTTTTACCTCGATGAAGTCTATAATGATAAGGGAAGCCGATCTTCATTGTATCTTTGTATTATTTGAAGGATCTTAGATATCAGCATTTTCTACTCTCAGTGACCTTAGCATTTGAAAAATTATTTTCACCTTTTTATATGTGCCTATTTTTGTCCTCGATATTCGAGGTCTGCCGCCATCTTTTTTCTTTGCGTGTACATACATTGACCCATTCTTTAGGTTCAGTGTAAACTTATCTCATCGTTTTAAGATCTGCACACATTTGTAACCATGTGAAAACAGTACCGCGACATATGCGCCTCTATTCTAGTGCACGTAGTATCTACATGTTGTATATTTTTTTATTTTATACCAAACAGATGTCAATAGATCTTGATAACTTGTTGATAGATCTGGAAAATATTTCGATAGATCTGGACATTTTGGCGATAGATCTGGAAAACAATTATGACCCATAACTTTTTTCTTAAACAATGAAAAGCTTTTAAATGTTTGAACATGGGCTTTGTGAAAGCAGTGAATACAAAAGTAAGAGGTTGGAAACAGATTGGTAACATATTGCTCTAAGAATTTTGCTGTTACACTTGGCAAAACTTAGCACTATTAAATTAGAAAGGCAAAGAAAGTTTTACCGTACATTCTCTTGCATAAGGCGAACCCTCGTATAAGCCACACCCTGTGTTATAGGGGAAGCTATAGGCCACATCTAAGGGCTGAAATTTGTAGTTTGAGTCCTATTCTATACGGCACATGGCTATTGTATTATTGACCAATGGGAGGCATCCCTGGCATAAACTGCGGAGTCGGGGGCTGAAGGTGTTAGTCATAGTGGAGTCGGGGTCTAATGGCGGCCCCCAGCTGATAATGGCTATGTGAGCTATAGGATTAAACCCCCCCTATATGCCGCACCCCCACTTTGGGCTGATCCTACAAGCCACATTTTGATTTGAGTTCTGGTAATAGCCGTGGCTTATACGAGAGAATTTATGGTAGTAGGAATAGTATGTAATGCCTGCTTGTCAGAGTTCACTATCTTTCCCACTTAGTTATCTAAATATACTATTAAATGACTTTCTGATATGAATATATTGATGACAAAATAGGTTTTGTTGATATCTCATGGGGGAAAAGGTGCTTTAATATCTGCGTAATGTTTCATAATGATTGAAGAGTAGGATTTTTTTTTGTTTTAATTTCTTTTTCTTTTTTTTTTCTTTTCATGTAGCATCTTCTAAACATGTCATAGGCTAAGGAAATTAAAACTGATTTTCGATTAACATGGAATCATGAGATGAAATTATCTGAAAAAAAAATCCTCAAAATCCTCCATTACTATAAATGAATTCTATTATATAAATGTCTTTTTTTTTTTTTTAAATGGCCACTGATGCAGGAGTGCATCATGTCCATTGGTCGCCATGATACACCAATGAAGTGCAGGTGAGACTGCTCACCAGAGCATCATGAGGACCCTCCAGGAGTATATATTTCAACCCTGTAGGGTCGGCATGATACACCAATGAAGTGCTGGTGAGCCGACTCGCCAGCACTTCATTGGTGTATCATGACGACCAATCGGCATGATGTATTAATGCATCGGCGGCATTTAAAGGTTAATCAATGGTTAGTCCATCATAGGTAAACCCGTCCACTAGACCACCGCAGTCTTGTCTTTGTATTATGTCGTACATGTTCACCAAACACCTCGATAATGTGATTTAAACTTTGTACTATGGATAATGCCAATAGTTAGCGGTAAAAGATAAGAGATTATAAAATAATTGGGTCATTGGTGTTTAATTGAAATAACAATGATGTCCTTGATTATGTGTGCAATAGGGTAAGGTTGGATAGATTAGTTACATCGTATTCGAATATAATTTGATTAGTTTTTAAATAAGACAGAACGATTTTTAGGAATATGACTCGGGGGTGATTGTGTTAACTCTGCTGCTACTTAAGAACCGGGAACAAAATCTACATGAAGCGCGGTACCTTATGAACATGAAGTGCGGTACCTCATGAACATGAAGCAAGGTACCTTATGAACATGAAGCGCGGTACCTTATCAACGTGAAGCGCGGTACCTTATCAACGTGAAGCGCGGTACCTTATCAACGTGAAGCGCGGTACCTCATCAACGTGAAGCGTGGTACCTTATCAACATGAAGCGCGGTACCTTATCAACATGAAGCGCGGTACCTTATCAACATGAAGCGCGGTACCTTATCAACATGAAGCGTGGTACCTTATCAACATGAAGCGCGGTACCTTATCAACGTGAAGCGCGGTACCTTATCAACATGAAGCGCGGTACCTTATCAACGTGAAGCGTGGTACCTTATCAACATGAAGCGCGGTACCTTATCAACATGAAGCGTGGTACCTTATCAACATGAAGCGCGGTACCTTATCAACATGAAGCGCGGTACCTTATCAACATGAAGCGCGGTACCTTATCAACCCTGTAAGGGTCATCAACACAGGAGTGCATCATGTCCATCGATGCATCATGTCAACCCTCTCGAAATGTCTCAACCCCAGAGTCATGATGCACCAATGAAGTGCTGGTGAGCAGACTCACAAGCACTTCATTGGTGCATCATGACTATCCTGCGGAGGTGTACCAACCCAAAGAGGGTCATCATGATGCATGAATCCAGCCCTGGCGAGTAACTCGCCAGGCCTGGATTCGTGCAATAGGACGACCAATGGAAATGATTAATGTTGTTTAAACATGTAATTAAAGTTTCAATGTGGAAAACAGTTAATGCTACACGTTTGATACAAGCAACATTCCAGGTTGTAAAAGTGACAAAATGTCAAAATGCTGACCCTTGAAAAAATGCTACAGACTGTGAAGTCGAAGGTAAAATCATGAAAAACAAGAATCTATTCAAGTTAGTTTAAGATGATACTATTAAGATGGTAATACTGAAAGCGATAGATATGTTTAAATAACTTTGCCGTTGCAAGTCCGGTCTGTGGAGAGTATAAGTTAACAATTTGAAAGTGACCAGCTGATATAAGACAACGTCAGCATTTGCCCGCTGTTCTCTGCGATAGAACTAGATACGCCTAGGGATATATACTACTGGAATAGGGATATATTACTGTGTTTCCTGACAAAGGAAACAGAAATTGTATATAGTGTAAATATATAATCAAGGAGGTTGGGCTTGAGCTACCACTTTATCAAAATCATGATGATAGATCATTCAGGATTGGTATAATGAGTAGAGTGTATAAGGTTCTATTTCAGCTAGATAGTCCCATTATGGTGGTAAACCTGTGGTTAAAATGTTAATCAGGGTTAAAAAGTTTGAAAAAAAGTGCAATTCTTTATTCACCCATATGTTGTTGTTAAAACCCGAACTTTTTTTTCATATTGAAATATCCATGAAGAGAACTGTTCTCTCTTCCCCGTCTTGAAAGCTGGAAGGTGATCATGTCTTTTAAACATGACAATTATTAACTCAATAATTGTAGAGTATTTTCTTCTTGATGAGACTTGGAGTGTGTACCATAAGATGCTTTGATAAATCGATCAGTGATCTTATCATATTTTCTTTTTAAGTCATAATTGCTGCAAATAATGGAACAAAGAATCTATAAATGTTGAATATGCATTCCACATGAAATATAACAGACTGTAATTAATAGATGCCTTTTTTCCCCCCTACTTAATTAGAAATCCCTCCACTTTTCCTGGGATTTGTGTATTTTACCCTATATCGACTGCAAACGTATCCTCCTGGTGATTTAATTGTGTTGTGAAGGTTAATGTTAAAGGTCCTTAAACCCTGATGTGGGAATGTGTCAAAACGGTCAAACCCATCATTATTTCTGTTAGTAGATCAATTGCTGTTTTCAACCTGTATGTCTTTTTTTATTTTCTATTGCTCGGTTTCGATTATTTTCAGCGTCCTAATGTGTATGTTTTGATGGAGCGTTATGTGGACACTGACTTATTGTTTAACCTTTAAGGGCTACCAATGCAGGAGTGCATCACGCCCATTGGTCGTCAAGATGCACCAATGAAGTGCTGGCAAGTCTGCTTGCCACCACTTCATTGGAGCATCATGCCGACCCTCTCTGGGGGTAGCAACCCCGTAGGGTCGGCATGATGCACTTCATTGGAGCAGTATACCGACCCCGCGAGTTTGTGTATCAACCCCATAGGGTCGGCATGATGCACTTCATTGGAGCAGTATACCGACCCCCGCGAGTTTGTGTATCAACCCCATAGGGTCGGCATGATGCACTTCATTGGAGCAGTATACCGACCCCCGCGAGTTTGTGTATCAACCCCATAGGGTCGGCATGATGCATAAATGTAGCCTTAGCTCACAAGGGCTGCATTAATGCATCAGATGAGTATGATGCATTAATACGGCCCTTAAAGTGTGAAAACTACTAAAATGAAAGTTTTTAATCTAGAAACACACATTATCTGTGTGCTCACCATAATATTGACACATGCACCTGATTGTATATCAACATGTACTGGTGTGTATGATATGTGGATGTCACGTGTCGGTACCGGGGTGCATTATTAGTAAAATACAGGGAGTTAGGAGTGGTCATGTCTTGATGTTAAGCGTAGAGGGGTCGGGATTACAGAGTGAAATACGGGTAAATTTAGACGAAAGAAAGCGGGGCCCTACGAGAGGCGACACTCTCAGGGGGGTCGGCATGATGCGTGAATGAAGTGTTGGCGAGCAGATTCGCCAGCACTTCATTGGTGCATCATGAAAACCAATGGGCATGATGCACTCCTCCATTAGGGACCCCTAAAGGAATATACATGTGCAGGTTGATATAAAAGAATTGATTCCTGATTTGGAGGTTGTCTTTTTGCACCATGAATGTGGCGGAGGGGGGCACCTGTTCATAAAAATTGTTCCATGTGCTTATGATAATGAGTTGGTTCTATCTCGCTCTTTGGTCATTGTATTGTAAAGTTACAGGTTACAGCAGACTCCACTGATTGAAGAAAAGGTAGAAATTGGCCTCCTACAGACTAGGTGTGATATGGGTTCTTCTACAGGTTGACAAAGGTTGTAAAAACTATGGATTGTGTAAGCTGAATTTGTATTATCTGTACTGGTAGTAGATCTAACATGATAGGATAAAGAGGCAGGCGTTTCTCAATGCTGAAAGTGGCTTAGACTGAAGGTAGACATTGTATATAAATTAAGTTTTTCCCTACAGTTAATATGTCTACTGATTAAACCTTTTCAAATGTCAAGAGTGCATTTATGCATCATGCCCACCGGGCTTCACAATGTTCGAGTGCCGCCTTGGTGAGTGACTCGCCAGGGCTACATTTATCTATCATACCAACGTTGTAGGCTGATACAATCGCAAATGGCCGGTATGACGCACCAATCAAATTCTGATGAGCACACCTCACCAGCACTTCATTGGTGCATCATGAGGATCAGTGGGCATGATGCACTCCTGCATTACTGCCCCTCAAAATGGTTGATGTAATAATTGGAATTAGGAAATCGATCTGATATGCGGCACCACCAGCTCTGTTGTATTAGATAGTGATCTGAGAGAATGGCTTAATTCTCACACAAGTGACCATAATAAATACATTATATATATTTTTTGAATAAAATGTAATATTCAAGTTGTAAACTGATGTCTTGTTCATTCTTATTAAACAAGGCAAGGGCCTTTGACACCACCTTTCCAACCTCTTAGCTACTAGCCCTTGGCCGAGTTTCTTACAATTACCAAGTTTCAATTGCTATTTTGGCCTCTAGCAGATTACATGCACCACCAAAGATCTATTCCATTACACAGCATATGCCCTATCACACCCTTCAAATACCCCATGAGTCATAATTCTATTTACCTGAAAATCTTTTGATAAATGACGAAAAAACATTTCATGTGATATGCTTTGCCTATATTGAGATTTCAAGGTTTCGCATAGACCATCAAAACCTATCATTTATCCCTATTTCCATTACAACTGAACTCCCAAATATTAGTCATGTAGTGAGACAAAATGTTGGACAAAGCTATCCATGTTATAGAAATTACATTTATGGTGTACTTTGATGGCTGTGACATGGTAAATACTGTTTCTTTTTTCCCTATGGAGAAATGCATGGGGTTTAGGACTCTTTTTATCCTAAATAAAAGGGTAATCTTGAAGGCCTTCTAATTTTGTTTATTGATAGGTTTAATTCCACGATTCTCTCATAGACAAAGCATTAGGCCCCATACAGACACATACTGTAGCTAGTTCACATATCAAAAACAATATACAAGTATCAGCAGTCCCTTTAAGAGGAATAGCACCGTGGGAAAGCTCAAAGTCCTTGTGATCTTTCTCATAAACACCTAGTGCTTGGAAGGATGTGAAGTGTGTGACATGGGTCGTGAGTTACACATGGGATGTGATGTGATGGATGGATGTCATGATGGCATCTGTATAACATCTGTATGGCATCTCTATCACATTTGTGTGACATCTCTATGACATCTGTGGTATCTCTGTGACATCTGTATGGCATCTCTATGCCATCTGTGTGACATCTCCATGGCATCTATGTGACATCTGTATGGCATCTCTATAGAATCTGCATGGCATCCATGTGGCATCTGTATGACATCACAATGGCATCTGTATGACATCTCTATGCCATCTGTATGACATCTCTGTGGTATCTGTGTGACATCTCTGTGGTATCTGTATGACATCTCTATGCCATCTGTATGACATCTCTATGCCATCTGTATGACATCTCTGTGGTATCTGTATGACATCTCTATGCCATCTGTATGACATCTCTATGGTATCTGTATGACATCTCTGTGGTATCTGTGTGACATCTCTGTAGTATCTATATGACATCTCTGTGGTATCTGTATGACATCTCTATGCCATCTGTATGACATCTCTGTGGTATCTGTATGACATCTCTATGCCATCTGTATGACATCTCTATGTCATCTGTATGACATCTCTATGCCATCTGTATGACATCTCTGTGGTATCTGTGTGACATCTCTGTGGTATCTGTATGACATCTCTGTGGTATCTGTGTGACATCTCTGTGGTATCTGTATAACATCTCTGTGGTATCTGTATGACATCTCTGTGGTATCTGTGTGACATCTCTATGCCATCTGTGTGACATCTCTATGGTATCTGTATGACATCTCTGTGGTATCTGTGTGACATCTCTATGCCATCTGTATGACATCTCTGTGGTATCTGTATGACATCTCTGTGGTATCTGTATGACATCTCTGTGGTATCTGTGTGACATCTCTGTGGTATCTGTATGACATCTCTGTGGTATCTGTGTGACATCTCTATGCCATCTGTATGACATCTCTGTGGTATCTGTGTGACATCTCTGTGGTATCTGTATGACATCTCTATGACATCTGTATGACATCTCTGTGGTATCTGCATGACATCTCTGTGGTATCTGTATGACATCTCTGTGGTATCTGTATGACATCTCTGTGGTATCTGTATGACATCTCTGTGGTATCTGTGTGACATCTCTGTGGTATCTGTATGACATCTCTATGGTATCTGTATGACATCTCTGTGGTATCTGTGTGACATCTCTGTAGTATCTGTGTGACATCTCTGTGGTATCTGTGTGACATCTCTGTGGTATCTGTGTGACATCTCTGTGGTATCTCTGTGACATCTCTGTGGTATCTCTGTGACATCTCTGTGGTATCTGTGTGACATCTCTGTGGTATCTGTGTGACATCTCTATGCCATCTGTATGACATCTCTGTGGTATCTGTATGACATCTCTGTGGTATCTGTGTGACATCTCTATGCCATCTGTATGACATCTCTATGCCATCTGTATGACATCTCTATGCCATCTGTATGACATCTCCGTGGTATCTGTATGACATCTCTGTGGTATCTGTGTGACATCTCTGTGGTATCTGTATGACATCTCTGTGGTATCTGTGTGACATCTCTGTGGTATCTGTGTGACATCTCTATGCCATCTGTATGACATCTCTATGGTATCTGTATGACATCTCTGTGGTATCTGTGTAACATCTCTATGCAATCTGTATGACATCTCTGTGGTATCTGTGTGACATCTCTGTGGTATCTGTATGACATCTCTGTGGTATCTGTATGACATTTCTATGCCATCTTTATGACATCTCTGTGGTATCTGTATGACATCTCTATGCCATCTGTATGACATCTCTATGGTATCTGTGTGACATCTCTGTGGTATCTGTATGACATCTCTGTGGTATCTGTATGGCATCTCTGTGGTATCTGTGTGACATCTCTGTGGTATCTGTGTGACATCTCTGTGGTATCTGTGTGACATCTCTGTGGTATCTGTATGACATCTCTGTGGTATCTGTGTGACATCTCTATGCCATCTGTATGACATCTCTATGGTATCTGTGTGACATCTCTGTGGTATCTGTATGACATCTCTATGCCATCTGTATGACATCTCTGTGGTATCTGTATGACATCTCTGTGGTATCTGTGTGACATCTCTATGCCATCTGTGTGACATCTCTGTGGTATCTGTATGACATCTCTGTGGTATCTGTGTGACATCTCTGTAGTATCTGTATGACATCTCTGTGGTATCTGTATGACATCTCTGTGCCATCTGTATGACATCTCTATGCCATCTGTATGACATCTCTGTGGTATCTGTATGACATCTCTATGCCATCTGTATGACATCTCTATGCCATCTGTATGACATCTCTATGCCATCTGTATGACATCTCTGTGGTATCTGTATGACATCTTTGTGGTATCTGTGTGACATCTCTGTGGTATCTGTATGACATCTCTGTGGTATCTGTGTGACATCTCTGTGGTATCTGTATGACATCTCTGTGGTATCTGTATGACATCTCTGTTGTATCTGTATGACATCTCTATGCCATCTGTATGACATCTCTATGCCATCTGTATGACATCTCTGTGGTATCTGTATGTTATCTCTGTTGTATCTGTGTGACATCTCTGTGGTATCTGTATGACATCTCTGTGGTATCTGTGTGACATCTCTATGCCATCTGTATGACATCTCTGTGGTATCTGTGTGACATCTCTGTGGTATCTGTATGACATCTCTGTGGTATCTGTGTGACATCTCTATGCCATCTGTATGACATCTCTGTGGTATCTGTATGACATCTCTATGCCATCTGTATGACATCTCTATGCCATCTGTATGACATCTCTGTGGTATCTGTATGACATCTCTGTGGTATCTGTATGACATCTCTGTGGTATCTGTGTGACATCTCTGTGGTATCTGTATGACATCTCTGTGGTATCTATATGACATCTCTATGCCATCTGTATGACATCTCTATGCCATCTGTATGACATCTCTAAGCCATCCGTATGACATCTCTGTGGTATCTGTATGACATCTCTGTGGTATCTGTATGACATCTCTATGCCATCTGTATGACATCTCTGTGGTATCTGTATGACATCTCTGTGGTATCTGTATGACATCTCTATGCCATCTGTATGACATCTCTGTGGTATCTGTATGACATCTCTGTGGTATCTGTATGACATCTCTATGCCATCTGTATGACATCTCTGTGGTATCTGTGTGACATCTCTATGCCATCTGTATGACATCTCTGTGGTATCTGTATGTTATCTCTGTGGTATCTGTGTGACATCTCTGTGGTATCTGTATGACATCTCTGTGGTATCTGTGTGACATCTCTATGCCATCTGTATGACATCTCTGTGGTATCTGTGTGACATCTCTGTGGTATCTGTGTGACATCTCTATGCCATCTGTATGACATCTCTATGGTATCTGTATGACATCTCTGTGGTATCTGTATTACATCTCTATGCAATCTGTATGATATCTCTGTGGTATCTGTATGACATCTCTGTGGTATCTGTGTGACATCTCTATGCCATCTGTATGACATCTCTATGGTATCTGTGTGACATCTCTGTGGTATCTGTATGACATCTCTATGCCATCTGTATGACATAACTTTGGTATCTGTATGACATCTCTGTGGTATCTGTATGACATCTCTATGGTATCTGTGTGACATCTCTGTGGTATCTGTATGACATCTCTGTGGTATCTGTGTGACATCTCTGTGGTATCTGTGTGACATCTCTGTGGTATCTGTATGACATCTCTGTGACATCTGTGTGACATCTCCATGGCATCCCTGTGACATCTCCATGGCATCTATGTGACATCTGTATGGCATCTCTATACATCTGTATGACATCACAATGGCATTTGTATGACATCTCTGTGGTAGCTGTATGACATCTCTATAGCATCTGTATGACATCTGTATGACATCTCTATAGCATCTGTATGACATCTCTGTGATATCTGTGTGACATCTCTATGCCATCTGTATGACATCTCTATGCCATCTGTGTGACATCTCTGTGGTATCTGTGTGACATCTCTGTGGTATCTGTATGACATCTCTGTGGTATCTGTGTGACATCTCTGTGGTATCTGTGTGACATCTCTATGCCATCTGTATGACATCTTTATGGTATCTGTATGACATCTCTGTGGTATCTGTATGACATCTGTATGACATCTCCATGGCATCTGTATGACATATCTATGGCACCTGTATGACATATAGATGGCATCTATGTGACATATCTATGGCATCTATGTGACATCTCTGACATCTGTGTGATATCTGACATGTCTATGGCATCTTTGTGGCATCTGTATGACATCTGTATGGCAAGTGTTCGGCAACCGGGCCCATTGTATACATGAGGAAAAACTAAAACCAGGGCTCTGTACCCTTGCCTCGTTTTCTTTCTGTCTCTCCAAGACATATTCTCAGCTCTACTCTTTTAATCTTTGAATGCTTTCTTGTATATACCTTCCATGTGATGGACCAACATCTGTCTGGTAAAGATCCCCCTGTGGAGTGGGGACCTTCATGATGAGAGCGTGAGGGCAGCTGGTGTCCATATGTGGGGGCCTGGGCTTGTCTTTTGTCATAGGATTCCCCAAATGTCTGAGTAATCTGAGTCTGTGTTTTGTCTGACCCTGTCTGTAGGACCAGGCAAATAAAAGCACACTAGGCCTAAAAAGGGTTTGTTTCCAGTTACCCGACCAACCCTAGCAAGAGAGTAAAAAAAAACTTTTTAACTCGAAAAGCAAGTTATAAGGAGACACCCTGGGGCCCTGCACTTTCAGTCATTTTGGTGGTGCGAATAAGTTTAAAAAAAGATGCAGAATTACTTAGTGAATTTGTAGTGCCATTAAAGGGGGAGATATGTAGGGGTCTTGCAGGAAAAGGTATTTCATTACAAAGTTTTGTAAATTTTGAGAAATTTTCAATATTGTACAGACTCAGTTGGTTGGCAGCCATAAGACGCTTTTTGCCTCCAATGGTGAAGGTATATGATGTTGATCCATGTATCAACTTTCCAGCCTTTTTTGGCAATGTGGTGCGAATGGTGCAGTTTTGGTGGGAGTTATGCGAATAGTGACTTGGTGGTGCGAATAACCTGGGGTGAGAGAGTGCTGATGCAACAGGATGAGTGCACAACTCATGGGAGCCAATCACAGGCTTTTCACTTTTCGAGTTATCAGCAATGCTGCGTATTTTTTTATTCTCAGAATATTTGGTAATTTTTCAATAATTTTGTCGTACTTTTCATGACTTTTCGTCCATTTTTCATGAAGATCATCTCTCTGTGTACAGTTAAGATCCTAAATATATGTATATTTTTTGCATATTTTTCATGTCTTGTAAGTATTTCATATATTATAATTTCAAAGAATTTCATATATTATAATTTCAAAGAATCTAGAATCTTTCTATACATAATAAAAAAAAATCAGAAAAAAAATCCAACCTACCGACCCTGGTTCTTTGAGTCATGTGACTGGAAGCACAACATTTTTTTTGGACCTAGCTATCCTTCGAGAAGGGGAATAAAGCCTCAATAATGGTTTCCCCCCTCACCCCCCCCCCCCCCCCATAGGTTCAATCATTCATCTCATAGATTCGTTCATGGGTCAGGTCGCCAGAAAGCAGTAGATTTTGTGTTTTTGGGTCATTTTTGACTTAATGGCTCTGGAGAAAGAAGTTGTGAACCAATCTTGTCTTACATAGACTCATTTGATAGAGAACACTTTGGGCTATCAGAAAAATTTAGATTTGTGGTCATCCATCAAAAACTTTAGGATTTATAGCCTGCCGAAGTGAAAAAAACGGCCAAATTTGTTCTTTTTTATACTTTTTGTATTTTTTATAAGTGTCCTGTATTGAATAAAGAACACTATAGAGTATCCCAAGGTTATTTTTTGTATTGTATATGATCATAGGTATCATTTCCATGAGGTTTGGACATGTTACTAAGTGAGAATTTTTCATGATGTGTCTTTCAAAATGGAATCTGTAATTTGTAACATCCGGTACCTAAATCTAAATCGGTTATAAAACATGGAAAAAAATGAAGTTTCAAAATCTTTGTTATTACCCATATGAAGGACCCTATCATCCCCTACTTTGGTGAAGAAATTGTGTGTCTACCAGCATTTGTATCCATATGAGAGCAGCTTATGTGAAATAATTCTGATAAAAGTACCGGACGTTACGTAACATCCGGTACTTTTATCATCATGAAGGAGGCAGGCTACTGTGCATGCATAACTCAAATTTTGTTCCATTCTGTAATTGAAGTCAATAATAGACATATTGGCCTTGTTATTTCATGTGTTTGTTATGCATAATGGGACATTCTTATATTACTGAGAGCAACTTCAATTACCTCCATAGTTCATTATTTTGGTACCGGACGTTACATGACACAAAACAAGCCATAAAAATGGAACCGGATGGCCTAGATCAGTATTTTTTGGTCTTCTGAGCTGAGGAGATGTACCTTGACAATTTTGTTGAGGTTATATAAAGTAATTAGAAAATTAGTTTTTCAGGGCCTTCAAGGGCAAAATCTTACACTTTCTGACGACCTGAACCTCAACATAGATGGAGTTGCTGATAGCTGTTTTAAACCAGCAGCTCTCCAGACTGGGACAGAAAGCACCTAATGTCCATAAACTAATGAGGCAGTCCCATGAAGTGGGGATCCCTTTTTTGGACATTGAAAGAAATCAATCAATCTGGTAGGGAAGCAAGATGAGGCGTGCTTGGTACAAATGCTACCAACAACGTACACTTTTTGGGGGAAACCCAAAAAGTCCAAAAAAGAAATTTGGTAAAGAAGCAAGAAAAGATTTTTACAAATCCACTGAGAATAGAATGAATCATTTGAAATAGAGAACCTGATCCATATGAGTCACAACGGTAAATCCAATTTACCATGCAAGTACGACCGATTAAAAGAATTGGAAAATTCTAAATGCATGTTATGAAAATAAGCTTTATAATTAGGAATAAAAGTTTTCTTTTTGTGCAATAAATGTGTGCTTTCAAAGGCCAGAATACAGTAATGGTACGTTCGGTAGTAATGAGGACAATTATCCAAGATGAAACATTAGAAACTGTGTAAAAGGTAAACAGAAGTATAATATGACAGAACCAAGGTGATGGTGCAAGAGGGAGTAGGTCATATACATAATAGAGTAAAAGGGCAAATGATAATAATGTTAGATTGTCAAAGACTGCAAGGACTATAGCAACAGGATCATGAAGACAGAGGTCGTCATAAGCGAATCATACACCATGACTATGATAACCAGACCATTAAGTATAGTCCCAAACACACACATGACTAGTCCCATCATTGATGAAAGGACAGGGCCAGAATGATCTCGCTGATATGAAACATCTGTGACATTTCCAATGCCATTAATACATTGCCTTATATCTGTATGTGGTAAAACTGTATTCATGGAATCAAGCCATACCTTATTTATTTAATTTTCGTTACTGATAAGGTTTATACATAAGATACACATAAAGAATCACTCATCACATTTTTACAGGGAAATTTGCAAAAACGATTCTGAATCCATGGTTCATCTTTTCTTTTTAATTGTCCTCAAAGGTTAAACTTCTGACATAGAGAGGGGCCATCACTACACCCACTGTGAAGGTTGCAGCACCCGGTCTCTCACTGGCAAGCGACTAGTTACAAGTATGCCTCTGGAACGGCTTCTTTTGTCATTTACTCAGGTACCAACATTTTGTCTTCCATCTTCCATCCCATCTCTGTAGGATAGGGCATGTCGGGTGGGGGTGGGGGCTATGAGCTAGATTCCTGTCAGTGCACGGAAAGAAGGAAGTGATGAATGAACCCTGTTAGGCAGGGTCCTGGAAACATAATGCACAGGAATGCACTTTGAGTTCTTGCTTGTTCCTGCCTGTAACCACAGGTTTGTACAACCAAGGCGCTCATAGCTACAAGGAGATTGCCCAGTATATATTGGTATCTCTGGCCTGCACTACTATAGTGTCTGAGGAGCGGTGCAGTGCATGTACGACTACACGTGTGTCTGCCTCCTGATGATCTCCTCTCAAGTCAGACATATCAAGTGGAATTGTATACTCATCAATCAGTTCTGGTCTCTCTTCCCTTTGGGAGACTCTCATTGGGAAGGATTTCATTTGTTTCAAAGTTGTAAATTCTGGAAATGTCTTGACCAATATGAGACTGTAGATTATAAGACAAAGCCCATCTGTTCAATGCTAGCAGTTAGGCCAATAATGCTTTCTTTTGATTTATTTCACCGTTCACATTGGATCCTGCTGCTATTATATCTAAGATGGCATGATGCATTATTAGGTGAGGCTCCACTATGCGATTTTTTTGGTACATTCTCACCTAATTCTATCCCTATAGTGCCTAAGGTATAGGGTGTTGACATTCCTATATTGTAAACATGAGATTCAAAATTGTAAACATGGGATTTCAGGGGTTATTTTGTGGGTGATCTCTCTCCTTGTGTGCCATATTTACCAACTAACCTGCACCTGCACAGACTCTGTGATTGGGTGGGAGTTCAATATGTAAACATCAACACAGCAAAATATAAATAACAACACAGCAGTCACACAGATCGCAGGGTCTTGTACTGTAAAAATCAAACCTGTCTGATATTGAGTTGCAGAGAGTCATCAGTGTGAAAGTCTGCAATATTTACATTAGGTCAACTTGATTTAGTAAACAAAAACATCTTTTGGCAACAAAAATGTGCCTGAGATTGTACACAAAGCCTTCCCCACATAAACAAAAAGCTCTCTCAATCTTCTATTTACACCTTGAAATAATAACAAGTACCACTCTATAATCTGTGTTTGTGTCTGCTTTTGTGAGAATAGCTCCGATTTTTGGCAAAAATCGCGTAGTGGAGCCTCACCTAATGCAGTATCTGACTGCACTGCATGGTATAACCTAAGATGTGTGCTATTACGAGATATTTGACTGTATATTCAGCTGACTGAGTTAGACCCCTCCCAGGCTGTATGGCTATCAGGGTAGTTCTACATTGCCCTGTTCAAACCCAGCACTGCACATTTAGCGCATCTGTAAGGGCATTTTCTTAAGATACCTCACCCAAGGGCTTTCATATGACTGTATATAATAATAAACACCAATGTACATTTTGGCAAGTTTGATTTTCGGAATCTGCACAATATAAAATGGTGTTAGTAAACTGACTTAATTGCCAAGCTTTACTCCTAAACCCATTTTAGAGAGTTTTTTTTGGAAATTGATTCCCTATTATTCTTGTTCACTTATGCGGGTCTTCCATCAAAATTGGTCGAACTGTCGGGCCGACAATGGTCCCTGACAGTCAGTGGCAGAATTGGGTTGGTTATCGACCAACAAAGATTGTCGGCCGACATAAGGTGAGGCTCCACTACGCGATTTTTGCTGAAAATCGGAGCTATCCTCACAAAAGCAGACACAAACACAGATTATAGAGTGGTACTTGTTATTATTTCAAGGTGTTAATAGAAGATTGAGAGAGCTTTTTGTTTATGTGGGGAAGGCTTTGTGTACAATCTCAGTCACATTTTTGTTGCCAAAAGATGTTTTTGTTTAGTAAATCAAGTTGACCTAATGTAAATATTGCAGACACTGATGACTCTCTGCAACTCAATATCAGACAGGTTTGATTTTTACAGTACAAGACCCTGCGATCTGTGTGACTGCTGTGTTGTTATTTATATTTTGCTGTGTTGATGTTTATATATTGAACTCCCACCCAATCACAGAGTCTATGCAGGTGCAGGTTAGTTGGTAAATATGGCACACAAGGAGAGAGATCACCCACAAAATAACCCCTGAAATCCCATGTTTACAATTTTGAATCTCATGTTTACAATATAGGAATGTCAACACCCTATACCTTAGGCACTATAGGGATAGAATTAGGTGAGAATGTACCAAAAAATCGCATAGTGGAGCCTCACCTAATGTAAACCCCATAATCAGGTAGCAAATTATTTACTCTTCCACTGCAAGTTGGGTGGAAGACAAACAATATTGGGCATTGTTATTGTAAAAAAAAGTGTGATAGCAAAACACCTGAGGCCTAAAAATAAATGTTTGTTTCCAGTTACCCGACCGACCCTAGCCAAATAGGGCCGATCATGGAATTTTTTTTTTGTGATTTCTTTTTTATATTTTATTGGCAATTTTTAAAACAAAAATTACGCACAAACTGAATGTGTTATCAATGTTAGGTGTGTTAGCTTTAGTCTCCATGACAACATAGGTGAAAACGGAGTGGTCAGGTATGCCTTTTGAAGAAAAAAGCATCAACACAGTTAAACATGTGAAATATCATAACGTCCAATATAAACATTTTACGGCATTGTTTCAACAATTTCGAGAAATATAATGCTTTTATTAATGGTTTCTGACCTCTTCTCACACAATGTTGCATTAAAATGTCTTCCTGTGTCTGACATGGCATGTCCCTCTTTCACAGCAGAGCAGAGACAATCAATTCAAGACGGGTGATAGTTTATTATTAATCTTTGAAATACACAAAGTCATCTGTTGTGTCTTATCGCTTTATGAATAACATTTTGTTTGATGGATAACATAACATTTTTCTCGTATTCAGATGTCAGGCAATGCATCAATGAGATTCAAAATATCACAGAAGTTTCATATCAGCCAGATCTTGGAGTAATTGTAGGACTAGGTATTTGTGTGCTTGGGACTGTAATCAACAGTCTTGTTATCATAGTCATAGTGTATGGTTCCCTCTGTCTTCATGGTCCTGTTGCTGTTCCTTACTGTCTTTGACAATCTAAAACTATGGTCTTTCACCTTTTTACGTTATAATGTATAAATGACCTACTCCCTCTTGCCCCATCTCCCTGGTTCTGCCAAATACTTCTCTTTACCTTTTACGCAGTTTCTAATCTCTCATCTTGGGTAATTGTCCTCATAACTGCACAACGTACCATTGCTGTATTCTGGCCATTAAAGGCCCACATCTACTGTACAAAAAGAAAACTTATATTACTGATTGTAATGCATTTTGTCATAATGTGTATTGAAAACTTTCCAATATTTTTATTCGGTCATACTCACATGATAAATGGGATGTATCATTGTGACTCCGATAGATCAGGGACTCTACTTCCAATCATCCATTCTGTTCTAGGTGGATTTGTATACTCCATCATACCATTTTGTGTTATCTCTATACTGAACTTTCTGTTGATGGACAGGTATTTTTGGTCTGTCCACGCCATTGGCCACTCACCAGCCAGTCCCCCACCTCATTAACATATCTGTCCGTCTCCTCCTGCTCCTCCCCTGTGGCACTCCACTGAGTTCCTAGTCACTGTCCCATTCGGACCTATTTTGAGTTGCCCAGGGCTGCTCACTCTGATACTGAAAAAGATCTATTCCAAAGGAAATTTCAGAATCAAACATCAGAACTCTGAACAAGGAAAGTCTGCTCATACAACCAGCAGTTTAACAATGACAATGTTTGCAGTGTGTGGTGTGTTTGCAGTAACTATTGTACCTGGAAGAAGTATAGACATTTATCGAAAACTATTAGATTTGCATGGTGCAGATATACCTAAAATATCAAATACATTCAGCAATATTCTTTTTAGATTAAACCTTGTAAATCATACCATAAACTTCCTCTTGTACTGCATCACTGGATCTGAGTTTAGACAGAACATTATTCATATTTTACAGTCTTGTAAAATTAGCGGAACACAAAGAAATATTCAAGAGTCAAGTGCACCATTTGCAATACAAGTGATTTAGGTTGTTCTTACATTAATTCAGTTATTTCTTTTGATGAATGTGCGGATACTGAAAAGGATCCATTCTACCAGCAAGTTTAGGGAGTGGTCATTTATTATCAACAGGGGGGGGCGTAAAAAATTCTGACCCCTCTCGAGGGGGGGGCTAAAAAAATTTTGACCCCTCTTGAGGGGGGGCTAAAAAAATTTACCCTCTTTTTAGCAAAAAAGCCCGCGCGCTACTATAGATCAAAGAGGGGGTGAAAACTCTCCGCGCCTCCGGCGCGGGGGGCGCAAAATTTTTTTACTGCCGTTGAGGGGGGGGCGTAAAAATATTTCGCGCGTCCGCGCGAAAACCCACCACCCCCCCTGTTGATAAATAATGACCACTCCCTTAGAAGACCAGACTTTGAGACTTAACAGTAAAAACATTTCAGAATAAATAGTAGTTTAACCATAAGACTGTGTGCTGTGGGTGGTGCTTTTGTCATAATTATTTGCCATTCAACATCAGGGTTAGTTGGTACAGACTTATGGAATGTTCAGTTCTGCAGATAAGACAAATACAAATGAATATCTAACAGCAGGAGTGAAAGTCACTTAGATGCCTACTTGCATCTCTGTCACATACATTAGCTTGTAGCAGGATTTGGTACCACAGCTCATTCCCCTACCACCTTCTGGTAATCAGTAGTGCAGAATAGAATGTCCTTAAATTAATAAGCTTTGTCTTACAATGCAAGTCTTTCCTTTCATTATCATTGTATGTGACATTTCATTATATATGAAATGTAATCTTACATGTTATTTCAAAGTGCTACTGCTTGTAATACCATTTGATCCCAGGGTATTGTCGTCTATGCGGTCTTAGACAAATAAAGTCTCTCATATTTAGACTTTTGAAATAATTTCAGTAAAAGTCATAAAGATGCCCATTGAAATGTATGAGCTTCGTAGCTCTGAACACACCAAAAGCCTGTAATTGACAATATCAATTTGGCCCTTCAGAGCCAGGAGAACATTCCCAGTGAATAAAGGCATGCTATATGAACACATGCGATCAAAGCTTCTGGATAACAACTACATAGATCTATATTTCAACAACAAAAATGTCTGTTTTTTTTTTGTGCGCAAAAACGGACGTCCATATTTATTAATTAAATGCGGTGAAACGGCGTCCTGTTGCTTATGGAAACTGTTTGTTATACATGAATCATGCCAATGGAACCATGTATATATGTAAGCACTATCAGCTCACCAAGATCAGCTAATGCAAAACTTTGTCATCATATTGTGTAGTGAATATGTTATGGTTATAGTCCTAAGAATATCTTTGTAAAAATGCTATGCCAATTAACTTTTCAAATCAATCAATCATTCATCTTTTTCAGTGTTGCAAAATTAGTTTAACATTCAAGGGTCAAGGAGCAATACAAGTGATTAAGATTGTTCTTGAATTGAATTGACTTTGTTTATTGGCCAAAAAGAAAATCACAACCTGGGGCGATTTTTATAATCAAGCCGGCTTAGTGTGAACTAAACCCTTACATAGTGCCCATTATATTATAATAAGTCATCATAGTCAAGTGACTTAATCATGGAATTGAACAAAATTGCCGATAACAAATTTCCAGACTTTGATATCTAGCTTATTTGCTGTTTCTGCAATATTCTTATTATCACATTGTGTCAAATTTAGTCATTGCATTCGTACAGATAACCTGCAATCAACTCAAATCTTGCATCCATTCAGTTCTCAGTGAGTTTCTTGGTGTCATACCATTTGTATTGTGATAAATGTGCTGAAAAGGATAAATTCTACCAGCAAGTTTAAAAAACCAGACCTCCATTCTAATTATTTAAAATTGGGGGAGGGGGGTATTGCTCCTTGGTGTGTGTGTGTGTGGGGGGGCAATAAACCTTTACCCTAGGGGGGATCAAAACTAGATAACTAAATATATGGGTGATCTTGCACAATTCTTCCTGGGGGGGGGGGGCATGATGATTTGGTCATATTGATGGGGGGGGGGGTGAAAAAAATCTGCTAATCCGCAAAACCCAACAAGCCTCCCCCCGGCAAGAAAAGGACTCACCCCTTACTCCATAATTACCAGATTGTGATACCAGAAATCCCGCATGGTTGCATATATACATTACCTCCAGTGGTAAGGATAGAAATTCTATATCTCACTGGTGCACTAAATAAACTTGCAGCGATAAGACTTTTTTTTTAAATGACAGAACAAGGCTATATGATTTTTATAAATGCAACCCCAGCAGCTGTCTTAGTCACTTCTGCATTTAAAATTTCGCGTTCATTTTTAAAAACACTTCATTTACTCATTTACCTTTTTTTTTGTTTGTTCACTGCTCATCAACCTATAGGTCAACCTGCCTTAAATTGGCCCTGATTTAAGCCTGTAAAGGCCGCTGATACATTACTGCATCATGCCCATTGGTCATTATGATGCATGAACATAGCCCTGCTGAGTAACTCGCCAGGGCTACATTCATGCATCATGCCGACCCTACAGAATTGATACCCACCTGGAGTGTAAGCATGATGCTCCAATGAAGTGCTGGCGACCAGTCTCACCAGCACTTCATTGGTGCATCATGATAACCTATGGGCATGATGCACTCCTGCATCAGCGGCCCTTAAAGGGTTAACACACCCCTAGAGCCATCTTGTGGAAGTTACCTGAACTAAGCATGGTCACGCATCGCTGCACCTCTCCCCTACCCCCTTCCACCACCCCCCCCCCCCACACCCAGCAGCCAGGTCACTGTGCATGCCTGCACTCCCAGTCTACTCCCACCACTCAGTCAGTGAGTCCGAACTATACTGTATACACAGGGAGGACCTACACCTACCTATCTACCTGTCCCACTCCCACCTGGCCATGATAACACACCTGTACTCTCCACTGTAAGATGATAGCCAGCCTCACGTAGATTAACGCCCCTCCCTAGGACCTCCAGGCACCTCAAGACACACCTGTGGGTGTATTATCAGGTATAGGAGGATCCCCCAGTGTCAGGTGAGAGGAGTGTTACCTGGATTGACTCATACAGGTGGTAGTAGTCGCTGGGTGTACCTGTGTGACTGACAGAGTTCACTAGGACCTGGAGAAGGGAGTTTTATACACACTCAGTGACTGACTGACTAACTAGGAGAGACCGGCCTGACGGTCAGGAGGTACCCGGGGTACGTCCACACACCTCCCGGCATGTCATCCACCTACAGCCGGCCTCTGGGGATCTACTGTTATTATAGACAGGTAGGGATTTAAAGTTACAGAGTGGTCATTATTTATCAACGGGGGGGGGGCGGTGCTACGTTTGAAATTCAGACCCCTCCCGAAGGTGGGGGGGGGGGCTAAAAAAATTTGACCCATCTTGGGGGGGGGGGCTAAAAAAATTACCCTCTTTTTAGCAAAAATGCCCACGCACTACTATAGTATAGATCAAAGAAGGGTGCGAAAATTCTCTGCGGCTCTGGCGTGGGGAGGTGCAAAAAATTTTGACTGGCATCGAGGGGGGCATAAAGATTTTTCGCGTGTCTGCGTGAAAACGCACCACCCCCTGTTGATAAATAATGACCACTCTCTTACCATAATGAGCTCTCTCTCTCAGTAGCTGCATGTGATTCTGCTTCTATTTTTGCCTCTATCTGCATATTCCCCGGGCCTATGCCTCTGTTTCTGCTGCCGCCTCTGTCTATCTTACTCTGCCTCTATCTGTGCCTCAGTCTCTGTCTCCGCCTCTGTCTCCCTGCCCATCCTCTCTACCTATGCCGCTGTCTGCCTCTATCCACCTTTACCTCTCTACCTCTGCCTCGGTACTCTAGTTCTACCTGTGTCTGGCTCTGTCACTGTCTGCCTCTGTCTCTCTATCTCTGTCTGACCCCACATTTGCCTCTGTCTGTCCTGACTTCTGTCTGCCTCTGTCTCTACATCTACCCTTACTTTTGGGTCTGTCTCTATCTCTATGTCTCTCTACCATCGCATCTGTCTGCCTCTGTCTCTGTCTCTCTGTCCCTGCTTCTGCCCCAACTGTCTCTCTGCCTTTGCAATGCATTCCCTGGCTCTGTACGTACCCCCCCCCCCCATTTTAATATCTGCTCTCCCTTTACCTCTATGTCTTTCTAAATGGTAGTAACTCACAATCATAACATTCGAATGAGCTATATCCACAAACTTAAATACACTCCACCTACACGGCATGGGTTTACCTAGGTCTATAGTGTTTATAACACTGAGTCAGAATGTAAACACAACTACCATATTAGACACACCTGGGGGTCTAAACAGGGGTCCCCGTGTCACATGTCGATTTTTAGAAGAGGCCATGTTTAACATGTTGCTAAATTTCTATTTTCCATGTCCTTGTCACTTAGCTCCATGTCACATGTCGATTTTAAGAAAGGGCCATGTCACATGTCGCTAAATTTCTATTTTCCATGTCCTTGTCACTTAGCTCCATGTCACATGTCGATTTTAAGAAAAGGGCCATGTCACATGTCGCTAAATTTTTATTTTCCATGTCATTGTCACTTAGCTCCATGTCACATGTCGATTTTTAGAAGAGGCCATGTCACATGTCACTAAATATCTATTTTTCTATGTCCTTGTCACTAAGCTCCATATCACATGTCGATTGTTAAAAATGGGGGTCTAGACCCATATGCCTGCCTATAAGCCCCTCCCTGAACTTTGGAGAAAGCTAGAAGCCACACCTATAGGGCTTAAGACTTTGAGTACTATTCTATTATTTGAACACTTCCCACTACACAACGTATAGGACCATCCTGTAAGCCCCGGTGGGAGTCTGAAATGGTCAATAAGCGTCAAGCTACCACACCTCTGACATTCTGAGAAATGAGTTATGTATTATATGTCATTTAAACGAGCAGAAAACGAGAAATTCAGATATGTATGTTAAATTTTCATTTGACAAATCTCTTTTCTTGGTAAATCTTTCACGAACAAAAAAAAACGTATTTCCTATTGTTTTGGATAATTTTCTAGATTTTCGCTGTCTCTGACCCATTTATAAATTTCTCCATATCATTTTCACCAATCTATGTTGAATACAACAGTTTTACTATAAGCTGCGGTTTATGCGCTGGGTTTTATGGTAGTAGCCCAGGACCCCACCCACCAGCTCCCAGGCCGAGTGAGGGGGATTTATATTTTAATCGATAGTATAGATCCTGACCAGGCACACTCATTTATTGGCCGACATGATCCTGCACCTACTGCCAAGGTGGGTGGCTGCCATGCCAAACACGTCCTGTGCGCAGGCTTCTGCTCATATGTACTTCTCTATGGTTAATAGACGACAAAATCATAGGATCCATGACATGAAGCTGGGGCGAACTCTCAACCTTCTGTGTGTACACCTGGCACACTTACTAATTAGGCCACCAAGTCAGCTGGTTGTTTTGGGGGTATAGGAACAGTATATAACCTGCATGATGTAGTTCTATTATTTTCATAAGATATTTTTTTACAATGTGGAAAAACAGTACAAAGGTGCCCGGGACCACATGGTGGTAATACATTGTCTGGGTGCAGAAGGTTGATGAGATTATTCTGGAAAAGTTATACAGAAATTTAGCTACTCTTTAACATCATTCTACACATATTAACATGAAATGCTGTAGAAACCTGTAGTATGTTGACAGTATCTTCATGGATTAATATCTTTGAAAATTGCCTGGGACCCCTATATTTTCTCATCACCATCAGAAAGTCTATATCATTAGGATCTTGTCACGAAAGTTTGGTGAAAATTTAGCTACTTTGATAAAATGGGCTCCATCCATCTTAATGCATCATGCCCATTGTTCGTCATGATGCATGGATGCAGCCCTGGTGAGTAACTCGCCAAGCCTACATTCATGCATCACGCGGGCTGACGGTGTTGATATACACTTGATCCGCGAGGGTCAGAATGATGCATTGATTCTCTACTGGTGATCACGAGTAGACGCACCGGCTGGTGATCACGAGTAGACGCACCAGCACTTTATTGGAGCATCATGACGACCAATGGGCATGATGCACTTCTGTAATAGCGGCCTGCCATTAAAGGGTTATTGTATGGTACAATGGTAAAGGTGAACGATGATTAGTTTGAGCCGACAGTTTCTTTACGAGCGTTTCCTGCCCGTTCCGAAGCGGGCAGGAAGCGCAAGTGAAGAGACGGGAGGCTCAAACTAATCATCGTTCATCTTTACATTTATGTCAAGGTGTTTGAGTGGAAAATCAATCGATATTTCATTAATAAGATTGAAATTTAACCCTTATTCACCTGTCGTCATTGTGAAATGCTGACTGCCGCCATCTTGGATGTTTACGTTTCAAAAGGGCTGCGCATGCGCAATGGACCTATGACGTCATGTTGCGGATTCGGCGCTGGTTATTCAACGCAGGAGTGCAATACGCGGTCTCAGTGCTTTCTCTATGGAGCATCGATATTCACCTTGACATAACGATGTGGTCCACATGACGTATTAAAGCAGCTCTGGTGACTGTGTACCATATGACTGTATTTGAGCATCGTGTGAACAGTAAGGGGTTGATTACAATAAAGGGCATCGTCCAAACTGCTAGGTTTGATGCACCTTTTCAGGAGTTACTCGCCAGGGCTTTCAGGGCTTCTAATGTGGGAATGCATCATGTCCATCTATCGTCATGGTGTACCATGTAAGTGCTGGAGAGTCTGGTCACCAGCACTTCATCATGCCCATCTATCGTCATGGTGTACCATGTAAGTGCTGGAGAGTCTGATCACCAGCACTTCATCATGTCCATCTATCGTCATGGTGTACCATGTAAGTGCTGGAGAGTCTGGTCACCAGCACTTCATCATGCCCATCTATCGTCATGGTGTACCATGTAAGTGCTGGAGAGTCTGGTCACCAGCACTTCATCATGCCCATCTATCGTCATGGTGTACCATGTAAGTGCTGGAGAGTCTGGTCACCAGCACTTCATCATGCCCATCTATCGTCATGGTGTACCATGTAAGTGCTGGAGAGTCTGGTCACCAGCACTTCATCATGTCCATCTATCGTCATGGTGTACCATGTAAGTGCTGTAGAGTCTGGTCACCAGCACTTCATCATGTCCATCTATCGTCATGGTGTACCATGTAAGTGCTGGAGAGTCTGGTCACCAGCACTTCAGAGATATGAGTAATTCAGACGCATCATGCAGATCCACTAGGATCGAGTGTATCAAGACCAAAGGGCCATGATGATCCATGAATGCAGCCCTGGTGAGTAACTCGCTACGGCTATGTCCATTAGTGCATCATGACGACCGACGGACATGATGTATTAATGCACCATCAGCCTTTTAATAGTAAATTTTATATACCGTAAACTCCCGCGTATAAGACGCGTCCTCTACGCCAAACAAAATGCTGGGGGGTCTTATAGCTTTCTCTCAAGTTGGATGTGCGTCTTATACGAGGGGTAATTTTACTATAGAACAGTACTGGATTTACAAAATTGAGCATTAAAATGTGCGTCTTATACACGAAAATGCATGTGCTGAGTTTGGGGTGCGTCTTATACGCGCAGTGCGTCTTATACACGGGAGATTACGGTAACTTGAATTCAATAAAGTGGCGGCAGAGCAGTGGGGATGTGAGAGGTGCACCGCCTCACTTCTCAGGTTTAATATAAAAATATACTAGAACTTAGACAGCTCATCCCCACAATTTCTCAGCTGCTCTGTGGCCTTTAAATGTTTAAAGGTTAAAAGAGGATTAAGTGTGTGTAGACTGGGTTTACTACTCTGGTACTACTTGACTTGTACAGGGTAGATTTGTTAATGTACCAGATTTGGACATTCATGCTGTACTAGTGGGTCAAGGGGATTTGGAATTAAAGAGGGGAGGGAGTGGGGTAGCCTACTCTTAGGTAGTGA
This sequence comes from Acholoe squamosa, assembly GCA_949317995.1. Taxonomy (NCBI): domain Eukaryota; kingdom Metazoa; phylum Annelida; class Polychaeta; order Phyllodocida; family Polynoidae; genus Acholoe; species Acholoe squamosa. The sequence continues at coordinate 6,750,958 of OX439036.1, read as the reverse complement.
TCATTTTTTAACAACAGAATGTTGTCGGTTTGAGGGTGGGGGAGCAAAAGTTTATTTATTTTGGACCTCTTGACCCCTTGGGGGGAATATAATAGATATAAAGCAATTTCAAAAAATGATTACTCCCTTGTGCCATCATGTCCTCCATATAAAGAACAGCCTTCAGGGTCAACGTCTATAGTGGAAACATAGCCTGGGTTTTGGTACTCTAATCTGGGGGGGGGGGGCAAACACATGAAATGTGGCATCCCTTTTGAGGGGAGTGCCAAGAACAGAAACAGAAAAAAAAACAAAAAAAAAAAGATAACCTGTCACAACCCCATGAAGGGACAGAATTAAGAAAGACCTCATGATAAAGCAACACGATCTGTGAAAAGGGACTTTATTTCAGGGGGGGGGGTAAGGTCACCTTTTCAGCCTTAAACATACCCCATTTCCCTCAAAAGTGCCTAGGGTAAAGGCACCCTGAGTCAGACAGATACCTACAGTCGGACACCTTTTGGATTGGATTACATAAGCACTTTTAAAAAAGATGACAATGATATTTAGCTGTGCAGTGTATAGGGAGAGGGGGGCACGTTGAGCTGCTGGGCACGTTGAGCCACCTGCTCCCGTTTTTTATCCATACCGTGTATTGTGCTGGCTACTCTACCATGTTTTCCCCTCTTATAAACAAGGCAAAGTACCAAGATTTATTCATTTATTGATTATTGTGACAAAGGTATACATCTATAATGGTTCTCTCGACCTAAAACTAACTTTTTGAAGGTAAGGAACTTTTGTTCCTGCTTCGTTACTGCACACTCCTGGCCTACAATTTTCAGCCAATTGAAAGTATATATATCAACCATTGTAGACAATGTTATTTCATTCCCAGGCATTTGGCTTAATTTAAGCAAAACAACAGTTTTCCAAAATATTAGCAATGGGGCACGTTGAGCCACTACTTTGTGGGGCAGGCTGAACCATGTTAAACTTTTTTTCAACTTTTAGAAGTGGAGTTATGGTCAGAAATATGTCAAAATATAAATTATATGGCCTATACACGGGGCAGGCCTGTATTACCACTAAGTGCATTCTTACCCCAGCCTATGCACGGGGCAGGCCAGTACTCAGAGCCTGGCCTATACATGGGGGAAATACAGTATTCCTGACTCAAAATAGTTCTTCCATGTGGATAGAGTCTTTAGGTAGCTTTATAAACTGAAAGAATGTTGATAATTCCTTTTATTTTTAATCCAAGAGGGATCTGTAATGGTCGTAAGGTCTCATTATTTAATAAAATGTTGAAATGTTAACTCTTAATACATTTTCCCTATGGGCAAGGGGAAGAGTTCATTTATCTCAAGTAGAAAAATTGTTTGGTATGCCGATCAATTTCTTACTTTTTAAACATGTGGCTCAACATACCCCAGGGGGTGGTTCAACCCACCCAACCCATGGGGCATGTTGAGCCGCCTCAAGATTTATTCTTTCAAAAATCATAAAAAAATTCAAACACTGCGTATTGCTAATATCTTATGACCCAAAAGTATGGTCAAAGATGTACACTAATGGCTCATTGTATATTTCAAACAAACTTGTCTTTCATAAGGTCAGGAAAAAAATAAAACCGTCAAGGCGGCTCAACGTGCCCCCCTCTGCCCTACATAATCCTGTGTATGAGTGAATTCCTATACCTATAGTATGTATAAAGACTGCTGTGTACTGTATAGCTGCATGCCTCCAGTACTACCATAGTACTCCAGTAGCCCATGATGTCACATATACACATACCTATACAGTCCATGCATGCAGGTATGCACAGGTACCCCCCCCCTGCACCTACCCCCCCTCACACCCCCAGGTTTGGCTGTAAAAACACGTCCTTGTAATGTTGACAAACCGATCTGTCCCACGTAATGCTGGGTCTAGCCACTGACAAGTTGATCTGGGGGATGGGAGAAAGGTACTCCCTTGTCTTTCTGACTCTCTCTATCTCTATCTCATTTTTTACTCTCTCTGTCTCTGTCCTTTTCTATATCTGTCTGTCTGTCTATCTGTCCCTGTCTATCCCTGTCCGTCTGCCTGTGAGTAGACTCCTGTGTGTCGTCTGTCTCTGTCTGTCCGTCTCTGTCTCTCCCTGCCTCTCTGTCTGTGTCTCTGTGTCCCTATCCCTCTCACATTTTCCTGTCTGGCTACCCTCTCTCTCTCTCTCTCTCTCTCTCTCTCTCTCTCTCTGTCTGTCTGTCTGCCTTCTCCCTGTCATTGTCCTTATCTGTATACTGTGTCTGCCTTCCCTCTCTTTTTCTATCTGTCTCTCCTTTTCTCCATCTATTCTGCCTATGTCTTCTGTCTATAGATAAAAGTGTTTCAGAAAAAGCATAGGCTTATTTTTTACAGGTTTGGATAGGTTTGTTTTATTATTTACATAAATATGCATTTTAAATTCTGGCATTTTATTTGATACCTGTTTGTGTTTACTCTATGAATAAAGTTTGTATAATATCTGAAAGATTTATCCTTTACATAGCTTCCAATAACACTCCTCCCACATACAGGCTGAGGTTCACTTATCATGTTTACAACGAGCGGGGACAGGACTGGCAGCATTGGTATTCTACATAGGACGTTATAGCCCTTTAGGGAGACATAAGACCTCAATGGTCATGTTCCTTGGTCGACATTTTTTTTTTTTTTTTAATTGCTTTATTGCCATTTCATTAATGACTTTCGTGACAACAATCCAGTGATACTGATAACACTTTAACGGTTACCATATTCAGACAAGTGCATGGCAAGCCCGCAAGACTGAAATTCAAAAAGTCTTATAAAAAGTGTGAGTTCACAGAGTAAGCATGTAGGAAGTAATAAAGGTATTTACAATAACATGCTGCCACATTCTGCATAAGCTCCTGTGTTTTGAGACTGATGTGATGATACATAAGAAGTACTGAGGAGATGCACAATGGTTAGACATTTACTAGAATGTCATGTCTGGCTCTTGGCCGCCTCTATCTATTTATGTATTCTGGACTACGTAGATAGTCTAATTTGTTTTTTTACCTTTCTGAGAGTTTTAACCATGCTAAGGGAGTGATCATTTTTTAACAACAGGGGGGGGGGGGCTGTGGGTTTGAGGGGTGTCAGAATTTTTTCAACTCCTTGACCGGGGGGAGGTCAGAACACCTCTGATGGGGGGGGGGCAAAATAATTTTTTCAGTGGAAAACCCCGCGCGTTACTATAGGCTAAAAGTGGACGTTCGCATGTGATTTTATGGGGGGGTATAGAAAAAAATTTACCCCCTCGAGAGGGGGGTCGAAATTTTGTTTGCGCGTCCGTGCGCAAACCCACCAGCCCCCTTTTGTTAAAAAATGCCTAGTCTAAAAGAAATAGATGTCTAGAACTAAAATGCTTTAAAATCTGCTTTAAATATGGCCACAGCTTCAAGTTGACATCATGTACTATACAGTACTTAAATCATTAAGGGGCTCTGATATAGGAGTGCACCATGTCCATTGTTTATCATGATGCACCAATGAAATGCTGGTGAACAGACGCACCAGCACTTCATTGGGGCATGTTGATCCATCTAGGACTGTATCAAACCTGTATGGTTGGCACGATTCATGAGTGGAGGCCCGTGAGTAACTCGCCAGGGCTGCATTCATGCATCATGAAGACGGACCGGCATGTAATGCATTAGCAACCCTCTACAGAGTTAACGGGTTTACATAGTGTTTGCACAGTATGTTTGGATATACAATATTCAGACATCTCACAGTAACCGTTACACACTGGTGTAGGGGAACAAGGGAAAGGGATGGCATATTTGGGATTTGAGCACATCCAGACCTTGCTATTCACCATATATAGTACTACACTGAGGGACTTCCCTACACTCTAAGAAATAACTGTTAAATCTATCAGGCACCCTCATAGAACTAAAAGGTGAACCACCAAAATTGGAATAAGTGTAATGCAGTGAAGCAGTGTAGTTGCTACAATGAACCGTCAGATGGCAGCACAGTAGAGCATTGTGGTACTAGGAATCTCCCTGAAAATAATGCTAAAATCCTTGTCCCAAAGTTTGCCAGAGATCCATTGAATTTTTACAACATTATTTTTACAGAGTAGCTCATCTGTAAAGGGCTTTTATCTCCCCATTTTTGCCACCTTTGTAAATATTGCCCAGATATGTGTGGACATCGAATCATTCATATGTAACACTGATGTCTAACACATGTAGCTTTCTCGCCATGAACATTAGCTGGCGGCATAACTCACTCTTTACAGTGAGTTGGAGAGAGAGAGAGCAAATTAAAGAGATGAAGAGATATCATTCAATCTCAGAAAGTTGCCTACTGCGTAGCATGCTATAGTTAGACACCTGTTAGCCAAATTGAGGTCACATGCTAATTACATGTACACCCTTTTTTTACTCCCCCTGGGCTTCTTTTTCACCAAACTATACACTCCGCTAGCCCCATTTATATGTATAGACTGAACGGGTCCACAAGGAGCTTCCACTATAGTGTTCTTTGAGGTTTGTTACATGGAACAATTGATACCTATCTTCACAGGGGATCCACAGTACACATCGCTTTGATCATCAAAGCCGTGTCCAAAGTCTCCATCCAAATCCCAGGCTCCAAAGAAAACCTGATAATTAGACTTCATATAACTCTATACTATAGAAAATGTGGGACCAATAGTCTTTAACGTCATTAGATGATTATGGATCAACACTTGATGGACAAAAGGGGAGTTACTTGACATAAGTACTGCATGAGTAATCAAGTCCAGGGGTGTTTTATACCTCTGCTCCACAGAAAGATGTAATCTAATCAATGCAATCAAAAGTTATGACAACTTGTGAAAACAGTTAACCATATTTCTTTTTTTGGCTATGGGGGAATCTTCTGCAGGGAAGAGGTATTTCCCATATATACCTATAGCTGATATGCCAACTTTAACACAAGAGGTGCGATTTATGTACAGCTATATTATGTCACCTGGAGGTATACAGTTCTCATGTCCTCTCTGACCGGAACCTCCTTAGATCCGCTAGGCATGCTGGGACACCTATTACCCCCTATCACGCACAGGTTGCACCTCTAGATACTCTCTAACATTCTGTAACACCGTATAACACACCAGTACTTTTAAACCTGTAAGGGCCTTCACTCAAGCATCATGCCGACCATACTGCAGTATGAGAAGGCTAAATAATTGGGCAATGTTTTAGTGATAGATTTCCCTGCAGAGTTATAGTAATTTCAGGAAATGGGATTTTTTTCTTTTGCAATACAAGGGCTAAATACTGCTCGCCAGCACTTGCCCGCACTTCAATGGAGCATTATGGCCCTTTGGAAAGGTGTATACGTCAACCCTGTAGAGCTGGCATGATGCTGCAATAAGGTGCTGGCGAGTAGTCCCGCCAGCACCTCATTGGTGCATCACGACGACTGGTGGGCACTCCTGCATCAGCGGCCCTTGAACGGTTAAAGTTCTCCTGGACCCATCTCTCCTTTTTTCCACATAACCAACATAACACGACGCTATTTTAAACTTATGGTCTCCAATGTTGGCAAAGTTTGCCAACATTGCTGGGGCAGAATCCGGAATAATATACAGGTCATAACGATAAGTTACTTGACAAAGGATTGGGGATCTTCTTGAGAAAAGGGAATGGAGTTTGAGCAAGAGAGAGGGGGGGGGAGCGAAGAGAGAGAGAGAGAGAGAGAGAGAGAGAGAGAGAGAGAGAGAGGGACAGAGACAGAGACAGAGACAGAGACAGAGACGGAGACAGAGAGAGACAGAGCAGAGAGACAGAGAGGGAGAAAGGGAATCAAAGAAGGAAAGAGAGAGGCAGAGATAAAGAAGAGAGACAGAGAGAGACAGACAGAGAGGGAGAATGGAAATCTCAGAGAGAGAGAGAGAGAGAGACAGACAGAGACAGAGACAGACAGACAGACAGACAGACAGACTCAGAGGCTGATGAAGACAGAGAGGTTGACGGAGTATCGTCTTAGTATTGAAAATTGACACTGAGATGACTCATTGGTAGAAGCTGGGGTGAATGCAGTAGAACTGCTTAAACATGTATGTCCCATAACATATCTACCTCTCCTTTTTCAGACAATGTAAAATCTATTTGAATATGCTCACCGGGCTAATTTGGTATGAACCTCATTTATCATTCAAAATATTTGTGCCAAAGCTGTTGATTCCACTCCATAATTTCCTATTTAGTGATTAGTGGCTGTCCCCAGATATTCACTAAGAGAGAGGCAAAGAGATAAAAAGCCAGTCACGCGGATAAAACATTGAAGCATAAAAACACAGCTATCCATTAACTTCTATCAATTAGCGGTCATGGAATCAACCAATCCAAACCAGGCCAAGGCCAAAAAAGGTTGGTTTCCGGGAACATGGTAAAAAAAAGTTTGTCAAAACTTCAAAAGGCGTGTTGTAAGTTTGTCACGTTATGTCTACATAATAACTACATGTAATATAATTCTAACGATACACAATAGAACCTATAGATGTTCATAAACCATATTCAGTTTGACTATACACACAGTTATTTTGTTTCTAACAATACCTTTTTGTTGCAGTGACTGAGGTGATGACGTCATGGATACGACAGACGAACCATGGGAACTGTTTGACCTTGAGGCTGACCTTCAGGTGACCTTGAGTGAGGATGGAAAGGTAGGTAACCTGATCTGTACACTCCAGATTTGACCTTGACATCTAATGTGTGACCTTGGCCCTGTAAGGCACCTTTGGTAACATTAAATAGGCGTTATAATTAGAGTACCTATAGATACGTGTTTCCTCATGCATGTTACATGTCGACTTTAAGGAAAGGATATGGGTCAGGTTGCCAGAAAGCAGTAGATGTTGTGTTTTTGGGTCATTTTAGACTGTTATGGCTCTAGAGATAGAAGTTGCAAATCAATCTTGTCTTACATAGACTTATTTGGTAGAGATCACTTAGGGCTATCAGAAAGATATAAATTTGTGGTCATTCATCAAAAACTCTCAGACTTATAGCTTGCCAAAGTGAAAAGAAACAGTCAATTCTTTTTTTGACTTGTTGTATTTTCTACAAGTGTCATGTATTGAATAAATCTTACACTTTCTGATGACCTGACCCATATGTCATATGTCACCTAAATGTAATATCCATTTTCCAATACCAGAAATCCCACATATCATGTCCCACATGTCGATGAGTTTAACCCTTTAAGAGTGAGTGAGTAATAGATGTTTAACGCCATTTCGACAGCTAAGGTCATATTCATTGCGACAACTACATTATACAATTTCACGAAGGAATGTGTCAGTGCCCACACATATGTGCACCACACACATCCGAGGGGATAGGAAAGAGGAGAGATAGACCCTTTTAAGTGGGCATGGGAAGCCCATAACCCTTTAAGGGCCGCTGATGCATCATGCCCATCGGGGTCATGATGCATGGATGCAAGTAAGATACTAGACAGGGCTTCATCTACAGGGCTGATACACTCCCAGAGAGTCGGCATGATGCACCAATGCAGTGCATCTTCATTGGTGCATCATGACCACCAATGGGTATGATGTACTCCTGTATCAGCGACCCTTAAAGAAATGCCCATGTCACAATATCCAGACTCATAATCATTACAAAAAATCTGAGAACTTGATGTTGCAGACTCCATATGCATTATTCTTCATAAACACCAATGTAATACTAGCGGGTTTTCTTTCCATCACTGCAGTGACGAATTTTGCCAATAATGATATTTTCTCTTATCCGTAGGAGTACCTGCGTCAGTTTGGATTAGAGCAGTATGACTTTGAGAACTACAAGCCTGATGACGACCCCGGCAAGTACTTCCAGGATGTACCACTAGAACAGAACCCCGAGGCACTGTTTGGTTAGTAATTAGTGATATTTAACCAGTTTACCATTTAGAGACTGGTAATGTGTCATGCCCACTGGTTGTCAAGATGCACCAACAAGGTGCTGGAAAGTCTACTTGCCATCTCCTCACCAGGTTTGCATCCATGCATCATGAATGGCCAGCAGGGGCGTAGGAAAAGGGGCGGCCAGGGGGGCCTGGGCCCCCCAAAAAAACTCATAAACAAAATGGAAAAGAAGCTGAAACTTTGCAACTCAAATTAGATTATTATGGTGATGGGATAGAGAAAATGGGGGTATGAGCCTAAAGTTAGATCCAAAATTCACCAAAAATTACATTTCTATCCAAATTCTACATATGTATGTATAGATGTCATCGCGCTTCGGCCGACAATTCAAGATGGTCGTGAAGGAGCCTCGCTGGGCCCCCCCAATGAAGATTTGCTTCCTACGCCTCTGCAGGCATGATTGACTATCAGACATTATCATGTTAAGAACTCCAGAAATGCTATGCCCCCTGGGGGGGGGGCACTGACTGTATGTAGGTCACCCTCAACTGCGGCCCAACCGCCCTATCTCCCAGTGATCTTGGAATCTGACTGCCCTACTTGACTAATAGGCTAGACATTGACTGCCCCCCTTTTTCGACAATCCCAAATATTGACTGGACCACCCCCCTCCTCCTTTAAGCCTACAGCCTATTGTACTCATGTCTTTGTATGGATAAAATATTTTCATTGTCCAGCACTGTGTCCTTTTATCACTTTCATGCCCTCATATGTATGGTGTATGAAATATACAGTCCTTTTGGGATCTAATTGAATTCCACCGCCCTGCTATTAGAGGTCTGATGTGAATCCACCGCCCCCTTTTTTACAGGATCGCGTGGGAATCCACCGCCACTGCTCTCAAGAGTCGGGCTGCAGTCGATATCCATTTCATGGGCAAGTGCCCCCCCCCCCCGGGCTATTCCCCTTGCTTACAAAACGAGTCTCCAAGTCCTCCATGGAGTATCATAACAGTTGCCAAGTGACATTAATGATCATAACTTAATTAGAACATACATGTACCACCTGCCATTCATTCATAATTGGCTAATTGCTTTATGTCTCATGGTGTTTGAAGCTTATTACCCTTTGCCATATGTTACCTTCTCATTTCTGATATACATGTCTTACACTTGAATTGCCTTTAATTTTCTATTATATCCCTACAATCTTAAAATGCAGACAATAGATCGATTATTCAATAATAATCCCTCCGCATCTGGCTAAACAATAGCCAATTATGCAAACAAATAAATCACATGATTCCTTAATCTGACTTTTGTTGTTATCAATTCCAGACCTGTTAACGAGGGAGAGTTTCAGAGACAATTCAAACAGGCATGTCTCAGGTTCCACGGCACCTCCACGTCATGGCGGACAAAGGACGTCTGCTCGTGGAGAAAGTGCGGGAAACAAACACCGCCATGACGCCTCTGGTCAGCGTTCCCGAAAGGCGGATGTCAGCCCAACATACCATAGCATAGATGTTGATTTAGAGCAAGGTGGAGGGGCATCTTCTCCAAAATCTCCCCAAACTAAGCGGGTCAGTTTTACCACAGAAAATGGCTTCCAAACAAACACAAGCAGTTCAAAGCATGCCAATAAGGAAAACAAACCAGCGGATGTAGCAGCGAGTAGCTCCTCTGCTTCCCGCTATGGGAAATCAGTCACTAACTTCTTCGGTCGGCCAAAGGTGAAACAAAAGAAGCTGGACAGTAAGGCTCGCGAGCCGACGGCAAATGCCCAACTCCACCACCTGCCACCAGGCCGGCGCCATGAGGATGACGTCCCAGATGGGATGGGAGGTGCTTCTATTGAGGTGGAAACTAAAGGTGCTAAAAAGAACCGGAAGTTCAAGTTCCCTGCCCTTGACCTTATGGGAAGGACCAAGAAGAACCATAGTAATAACACTGGAAGTAACAATAAGCAACTTCCGCAAGAAACTAGTAACCCTCAACGACACTCAGGGTTGGAGTCTGGAGTTGTTACTAGTCGCGGATCACCCTTGAGGTATGGAGTAGATAGATTAGACCTCCTTGAAGGTTCCCCTGAACTGGGAGCGAATAGAGATGGTGGTTTTCATGGTGCTAATAATGACAGGGTGGTCCTCACTGACTCTGATTCTGATACATACACCACACCCCGCTCACCCGACCCTCCAATACACGCAAACACTCATGACACTGAACTTTCAGGAGTCACCACCAGGGGCTCAGAGGGTGCTGTAGTAGGTTTGAAGGCTGGGCAAAGAGAGGTCAAGGTCGTAGAAGTGGTTTCCTGCCAAGTACCAGAAGCAGAACAAAACGGTAGATTGGATGACGTATCGGGATTGCGCGTCAGTGAGCACCTCCCCCCAGGCCTCTTGGCGGCTGTGACGGGAGACTTAAATCTGCTGGTGAGTCCTTGATAAAGGTGTTACATATTATTATAATAGAAAAGGGTGTGAGAAATCCAAGATAACTCTAAGGGGGTACTAGTCAGTGTGTTTGATTACAAACTGTGAAAAAAGTAGACTGACGAAATGCGGCTGTAGATGTATTGGAAGGAATGAAAGGAGGATTGTGCATGATATACGGCTTAGATTTATAAGGCTGTTACCGTAAACTCCCGCGTATAAGACGCGTCCTCTACGCCAAACAAAATGCTGGGGAGTCTTATAGGATTTTCTGAAGTTCAGGGTGCGTCTTATACGAGGGGTAATTTTACTATAGAACAGTACTAATCTTACAAATATCAGCATTAAAATGTGCGTCTTATACGCGAAAATGCATGTGCTGAGTTTGGGGTGCGTCTTATACGCGCAATGCGTCTTATACTCGGGAGATTACGGTATATACTGTTATAATTGATATAGGAACAGCAGAAGCTATTGATTTCATACATACATCCTGTGATATTTACTTTATAGGTTCCAAAATCCCAAGTGTGTATGGGATGAAACATACAGAAAGCAACAAAAATATTTAAAAGCTATCCTCAATTTGGTTTTACAGAGGGAATCCATTTCTCACCTGTCTAAAGACTCACTAAACAAACTAAGAGACGCTGCTGGAAACACGGTCCTCCATGCGTGTGCTGCGGGGGGTCATCTGGCCTGCACTGAGTTCATATGTCGACACTGCCCTGTATTGGTAACGTCTGAAAACAAGGCCCATCTTACTCCAACCGCAATGGCCATTAAGGTGAGTTTGATTGGTTGATTCCATGGATACATTTTGTGATTTGAGGTAAGGAGAAAGAGTATTAGGTTTAGCTGAAGTTTCTGAATGCTATAAAATTCATTTATTAGCGCGGCGACTAGTGAGTACTACTTGTGAGATGAGTAGACTAGTGTATGGTTCACAGTCGCCACGGTGTAAGGGATAGGGAGGCTTTGCAATCTATTTTTGTTTGTGGCTCCTCTGCTATGGACTATTCCTGCTCACTATTCTAATGTAATAACAACAGTGTGTGTACTTTACTTATCAGTGAAGGAATTTTCAGAATATATCTCATACTTTTGATTTTATTCGCAGATAAGACATTTCATCATTTGGAGCCCTATGGCAGATTAGCATTAGAGCATTTTAAGATTCAGAAATGCATCCCTGTAGCCTTTGTTTTAGAATTGTTCGTTTTGAAACTACTATATATATGTAGTACAGGTTTTATCTCAGTGGGTTATGGTACAATTGGATCATATTTTCTGTATTTGAACAAAGTATTCACTGTCAAAGATCTCTATGGAGAAATCAGTGCTAAAGTGTGTTGCCATATGTGCATTTTTGTAAATCAGAGGAGGTTGAAGTGTAAGGCCACCTTGTGGAACTGCTACATTCTTTTCTGTGTAAAATTTTTAGTTTACATTGAAATAATGCTATCTCAGAATATGTATCTACTATTGGTGATGAAAGATTAATTTGATTACTCCTTTCATTATATAAACGATTTTGTGGAACACTGAAAACATGTATGTACACCAGGGTACTTACACTGTGCTCCCCCTGTAAAGAGAGGTGGAGTGATCCGGCTTGCTGACCACTGGCCCGTGACGAGGTATAGACTATTACAAGTGATTGGCAGTTGGATGTGTGTATGGGGGGGGGGAGGGGCAGGGGAGGAGGCAGAGCAGGCTCCTGGCAATCTGAGACAGTGTACACTCATAATGACACACCTGTTGACTATGGCATTGAACATTGAATAAGACAGGTCCCTGTGGCAGCTGAGTGAGGTGCATGCAGAATGGACAGTCTACAGACTATTAGTACTTAGCTGCAGTGGGTAGTTTAGGTTGAATTTGTGCTATATACTACCAAAAGCCCAGATGATAGTATGCCCTATCTGTCTCACCAACTGAAACTAGACACAAGATTACAAGTTGCCGCGCCATGTCTCACAGGACTATTCTCTACTATTGTATTAAAATCTACAACACTATGGTTTTATTAAGTATGAGGTCCTGGACTACCGTAAACTCCCACGTATAAGACGCGCTGCGCGTATAAGACGCACCCCAAACTCAGCACATGCATTTTCGCGTATAAGACGCACATTTTAAGGCTGAAATTTGTAAGATTAGTACATTTCTATAGTAAAATTACCCCTCGTATAAGACGCACCCCTAACTTGAAAAAATCCTATAAGACCCCCCAGGCATTTGTTTGGCGTAGAGGACGCGTCTTATACGCGGGAGTTACGGTAGTTGACATTAAATCAGGGGCGTAGAAAAAGGCCCTTTACTTTCTTATTTCAGCATGGTCAGATTGAGGTCCTGGACTGGTTGACATTATACATTCTTATTTCAGCATGGTCAGATTGAGGTCCTGGACTGGTTGACATTATACTTTCTTATTTCAGCATGGTCAGATTGAGGTCCTGGACTGGTTGACATTATACATTCTTATTTCAGCATGGTCAGATTGAGGTCCTGGACTGGTTGACATTATACATTCTTATTTCAGCATGGTCAGATTGAGGTCCTGGACTAGTTGACATTATACATTCTTATTTCAGCATGGTCAGATTGAGGTCCTGGACTAGTTGACATTATACATTCTTATTTCAGCATGGTCAGATTGAGGTCCTGGACTAGTTGACATAATAATTCTTATTTCAGCATGGTCAGATTGAGGTCCTGGACTAGTTGACATGGTTGACATTATACATTCTTATTTCAGCATGGTCAGATTGAGGTCCTGGACTAGTTGACATTATACATTCTTATTTCAGCATGGTCAGATTGAGGTCCTGGACTGGTTGACATAATACATTCTTATTTCAGCATGGTCAGATTGAGGTCCTGGACTGGTTGACATTATACTTTCTTATTTCAGCATGGTCAGATTGAGGTCCTGGACTGGTTGACATTATACATTCTTATTTCAGCATGGTCAGATTGAGGTCCTGGACTGGTTGACATTATACATTCTTATTTCAGCATGGTCAGATTGAGGTCCTGGACTGGTTGACATTATACTTTCTTATTTCAGCATGGTCAGATTGAGGTCCTGGACTGGTTGACATTATACATTCTTATTTCAGCATGGTCAGATTGAGGTCCTGGACTGGTTGACATTATACATTCTTATTTCAGCATGGTCAGATTGAGGTCCTGGACTGGTTGACATTATACATTCTTATTTCAGCATGGTCAGATTGAGGTCCTGGACTAGTTGACATTATACATTCTTATTTCAGCATGGTCAGATTGAGGTCCTGGACTGGTTGACATAATACATTCTTATTTCAGCATGGTCAGATTGAGGTCCTGGACTAGTTGACATTATACATTCTTATTTCAGCATGGTCAGATTGAGGTCCTGGACTAGTTGACATTATACATTCTTATTTCAGCATGGTCAGATTGAGGTCCTGGACTGGTTGACATAATACATTCTTATTTCAGCATGGTCAGATTGAGGTCCTGGACTGGTTGACATTATACATTCTTATTTCAGCATGGTCAGATTGAGGTCCTGGACTGGTTGACATTATACATTCTTATTTCAGCATGGTCAGATTGAGGTCCTGGACTGGTTGTTAGAAACCATGAACCTGAGACAAGAGTTGTGTCCGGCTCACACCAGGAAGCGAAGCCTCCTTCACCATGCAGCCAAGTTTGGACAGGTAGGGACTACGGACTTCTGGTAATCTGTTAATATATAATCCTTTGTGTTCTGCACAGTGCATTAATGACATTAGGTGACTCCTAGGGAATATGTCAATATTCACCCTGGAATAGTGCATGGATTGAGCCAGGGCAAAGAGATGTACTTTTTCTCAAGGTGAAAACATTGAAATGCTGGGGTGCCGTTGTGCTTGTATTATGACTGCATGTTTCATTAAGAATGTAGGAGGAGTTCTTTTTTATTCTCAGGTCATATGACTCTCTGATGATGTCATAGACCAAAAATCGCAATGTAAATTATATGAAATCAGTAGATACATTACTAATAAGAATCACTGCAAACCATGATATAAATAAGTCTGAGTTTGTCTGATGGTTATCACATGCAATTTTGGTACTGCATTGCACTCTGTCCTTCATACGTCGAGCAATTTGGCACCAATACTGCATGTCTTATCAGTTTTTCAACTGGCATACTGAGGGGCGATTTGATGGCTTCTAATTCATTACCTCATTCAATCATTGAACCCTATTGTTATCTTATATTACAGGACGGCTGTTTAAGGCTGTTGCTGTCCAAGATGGAACAGGTCAGTATCCTGCATGACATCAGAGACCAGTCGGGGAATACGGCTGCACACATAGCCGCGAAGTACGGACACCTGCTCTGTCTCCAGGTAAGTAAGGGAATATCACTTGAACATGGCTGCCAGGTTTGGTTACCTACTATGTTTGTATGTACCGTAATCTCCCGCGTATAAGGCGCAGCCCGCGTATAAGGCGCACCCCCAACTAAGGGAGGCCTGTCCCACGTATAAGGCGCACCCCTAAGGCCAGATTTTTGTTAATTTAGTACTGTTCTATAGTAAAAATACCCCCCCCTATAAGGCGCACCCCAAACTCAAGGCAATGTCCCTCCCACGTATAAGACTCAGCAGCATTTTGTTTGGCGTATAAGACGCGCCTTATACGCGGGAGATTACGGTACAAAAAAATAAATAGACAAAGGTGCACGAGAATTGGTCAGCACTGAGGGTTATCACACGAGGCGAAGCCGAGTGTGATAACCCTCAGTGCTGACCAATTCAAGTGCTCCTTTGTATTTATCTCAAGTTAATTTAGTCAGATATGTTCAAAATTCAATTTATTTGGCATTAGAAATGATTTTATCATCAGTTATTTGACTGTTTTGGATGTTTTCCCAGGGAGTGTGATACGGGGAAGGGTTATCACACTGTGGGGTGTGATACAGAGTTTCTTGGTTAAGCCTATGGGGCTCTCGTATTCAACTTGAGATAAAGCTTGAACTTCATCTTAGTACTTGGCTAGGTTGAGCATATTCTTAACATTGTGTTATCATTAAATCACTGTTTGCTTGAAAAACAATGTCCAAAACACCACTTAATAGACGTTGCCTGATTGGCTAGTGAGCTTGCAGCACTTACTAGTACCTCAGGCAACTATCAGTGGCTCGATAAGGTTTGGATAGTGTGTACAAAATGTCAATCCTTAATTCAGAGTTGCTGACTTCGTGGTCAATAACTGCTGCATATGTAGCTAATAGACCCTTTGCAGAGCAATCAATTATTACATTTTAGCACACCTAAAGTCGGTTAGTAAGCACTGCAGTGTGGGGCTGATTGGTGGCTTACTAGGTGGTTTGCTTACTGACAATGTTCTTCCAGCATTGAGCAATACTTCAAAGCTGGCATAACAGGGCCTCAATTTCAAACACAATCTTTCAACTGGTCCAAATCCAATTTGGAAAGAAATGGTAAGGAAAAAAATCATTTGGCAATGTGATCTTTTAACAGAGTCTTGTGGAGTATGGTATGGATGTGTGCCTCCCAAACCAACATGGCCATACGGCGTGTTACTACGCCGACTTCAACAACCATCGACACTGCGCCGGATACCTCATGGTGGTGGAGACATGCGCCATGCTGGCCAGGAAACATGTGACACAGGACGCACACTCTGATTGGTTACAGAGACGTAATGATGCCTTATCCGGATTCACAACAGAGGTAGGTGATGTACTTTAATTCGGGGTGAGAGAGAGAGGCAGAGAAAGAGAGGGAGAAAGAGAACGTGAGACAGAGAGACAGACAGAGTCAGACAGACAGACAGACAGGGAGACATAGACAGACAGAGACAGAGAGACAGACAGAGACAGAGGGATAAACAGAGAGGGAAAATTTGACATACCATAAAGAGTAAGAAGGTAATTCCCAGACAAGGAGAGAGAGAGAGAGAGCTATATAACAAGGGGGGAACTAGAGAGAGCAATTATACGTAGAGCGGGAAAGAGACATAGACAAACAGAGATAGAATGGCATGCAAGATACCAATACAGGGCAAAGGGCAAGATGACTATAATAGAATATTAATCTTACAAAGTCCCTTCCATAATCTGATGACGTGTATGTTACATGTTCTCTGCTGCTGATGCTTGCTGGTGCCATGGAAGTATTAATGTCGTTCCATATACCATTGTTGTAACATAATCCTTCTATTTCCAGGCACTCAGCCTGTCTGGCTCTATAGCACGTCAGTCGTCAGATGACGTGGACGTGACGTGCCGTCTTCAGCAGACGCTGGATGATGCCATGGACCTGGTTGGAGACATGGCGTCCCAGCTCAACAATCTGTATGAACTCAGCTGCCACCTGACGGCAGAGGTAGAAAGTAGGCTGCAGCAGGAGGGGCAGGGGCGCCACCTACCCAGCCCTGGGTGAGTTAATCTAAGTAGTTACATTTTATTATGCACCTGACTGATTTGGCCAACGTAATTTCCCGGTTTCTGTGGGGATGTCTGCTCCGATTGCGAGATCCAAAGCAAACTTCTGATCAGATAGGACCATCCGAGGTCAGCTTAAATAGTTTAATGTTAAACCAAGCGCTGGCTAAGTTACTCTGAGTAGATGCTAATGTTTATAAAGTCTAGGTTAGGGGGTCTAGATGGGGGGTCCCCATGTCCCTTGTCGATATTAAGAAAAGCCCATGTCAAATGTCACTAAATTTGTATTTTCCTCTGTCCTTGTCACTAAGCTCCATGTCACATGTCGATTTTAAGAAAAGTCCATGTCTCCTGTCACTATCTTTTTTGACCCATGTCCTTGTCCCTTGAAGCTCCATGTCCTTTGTCGATTTTAAGAAAAGGCCATGTCACACTGTCGATTTTAGGGGTCTAGACCCATAGGTTATGAAGACCAATTCAGATCAATGTACCTTCATTGTAACTAGATTGAAACAAAAGCAAATGTATCAATTCACACAACAAGCTTATGTAATGGACAAAACACATCTATTGAAATTGAAAGAAGTATAGGAAAATAAATTTTAAAACAGTAGCCATAAGTAGTATATGAAAGTACCAAAAAGTACCCAAAAGTAGTATATGAAAGTACCAAAAAGTAGCCAAAAGTAGTATATGAAAGTACCAAAAAGTAGCCAAAAGTAGTATATGAAAGTACCAAAAAGTACCCAAAAGTAGTATATGAAAGTACCAAAAAGTAGCCAAAAGTAGTATATGAAAGTACCAAAAAGTACCCATAAGTAGTATATGAAAGTACCAAAAAGTACACATAAGTAGTATATGAAAGTACCAAAAAGTACACATAAGTAGTATATGAAAGTACCAAAAAGTACACATAAGTAGTATATGAAAGTACCAAAAAGTACACATAAGTAGTATATGAAAGTACCAAAAAGTACACATAAGTAGTATATGAAAGTACCAAAAAGTACACATAAGTAGTATATGAAAGTACCAAAAAGTACCCATAAGTAGTACCAGCAGATCGTACAGGAAAAGTGCAAAAGAGTAAAGAGTATGAAAAGTACAAAAGAGCACCAGTAAGGAGTGTAGGAAAGGTACAAAACACCACATCAGTAGGTGGTAAAGGAAAAATAAAAGATAATACCCATAAGTAGTGTATATATGAAAGTCCAAAAGAGTACCCATGAGTAGTATATGAAAAGTCCAAAAAGGTACCTGTAAGTAGTATATGAAAAGTCCAAAAAGGTACCTGTAAGTAGTATATGAAAAGTCCAAAAAGGTGCCTGTAAGTAGTATATGAAAAGTCCAAAAAGGTACCTGTAAGTAGTATATGAAAAGTCCAAAAAGGTACCTGTAAGTAGTATATGAAAAGTCCAAAAAGGTACCTGTAAGTAGTATATGAAAAGTCCAAAAAGGTACCTGTAAGTAGTATATGAAATGTGCAAAAGAGTAACATCAAACAATGTATTAAAAAGGAGTACAAGAAAGCAGTAAAAACGTACACCAGTAGGTAGTACATGAAGAGTACGCAGAAAAGTACATAAGCAAATGTTAATGACCATGGAATATTTTTGCATCGTATTCACCAAGGTGAGGCTGTCCGTATTCAACGACGCCTTACGGGCAGAGTTGGATGTGGACAGGCCTCACAGAGCTGAATATGATGCAAAAATATTCCAGGGGAATTGACATTTGCATTTATGTCATGGCTACAAAGGTTTGAAAGCTTTTAAATGAAGAAATTCAACTATATTTAGCTGTGTTCATTGCAGCAGGTCATGTGATAGTCAGCCATTGAATGCAGACACATTGTATTCCATCCTCCCATTGAATACAGCATGTCCAGTACTGGTCTATAGTAACGATCGTAGTAACAGTAGAGAAAGTAGTTTCATGCTATTACAACTTCAGACAATTTAATGGGGCAATAACGTGGGTAATAATTTCATTAAGATTTCATTCTTAGAACTAACATCAAACCAATTATATTCTGCATTACACAAACAGTAAAGATGACCTGCGGGTGAGCATGGAGCGTGCCACAGACCTGCAGTGCCGTCTGGAGGAACTAGACCAGGCCGTCAGCCACCAGACGTCACGTCAACAACTCGTCAAGGTCAAGGATGTACAGAGACGCTGGGAGACGGTGGTGGGTGAGAAATGGCAGGAAGCAGACGACATTGACAAGGATGCCAGGCAACTTACAAGGTAAAATAGAGCTCGGAATACAATAGACCATTTACTGTGGCGTTTCCGAAAGCAATTGCAAAGATTCCTGACCTCCAAGAAACTGAAATGATTGAAATGTGTTCCAACAATCTGGGCATGGAAATCACAATATGAAAATCTATCTGATTGGTTGAAAATGGGCAGAGCCATCTTGTTGGTCCAAGAGACCCATGCACCCTAAGCATGCACAGTTGACTTAAGTTACGTTTCTGTATGTTTAGTGATGATTTTGAAGAAAAGTATTTATGATCATTTGTCAAGTTAGAACAGTAATAATGAACTCAATTCAGCGAGACAAGCCAAAACCCGCTGGCCTTGGGTTTGTGTTCAAAACAAAAGTTTCATTGTTCTTTTTTTTTTACATCCATTGTAAGGGCTCATGACTATGACATTGTTGTTTTTCTTTCAACAGAAAATTGTTCTCTGATGCTGTTCAACGTCTTCTGGTGTATCGGACTGATGACCGTACTTCCCGCCAGGGGGCACCCCCTACTTCACAATCCCACCACCAGGGGACTGCTACTGGTTCCACTATTTCACAGCAGGGGGCATCACTGTCCTCTGCAGTAGCTACTGGGGCTGAGCTCACTTCTCTTGAATCCTTTGGGAAGCTTTCTCCAAGGGCAAGGGTTGAGGCCTCTTCAAGTAATGCTCCTACTGGGCCCTCCTATCACACCAAACCAGCTGACGGCAATACTAGGACTGCCATTGTGAGAAGTGCATTTAAACCCTCAAATGCACCAACTTTTGAATGGCTTTCAGCTGATTCCGAACCTAGGCAATCATTGACTAGCAGACTTCTCCCTGTCTCAGGGGGTCACCATGAGGCCTCTGGGTCCTCCAAAGACAGCTCCTTTACCTCCAATGAAGACTCAGACCTATCTGATTTAAAAAGGCCACCACCAAATGTCAAGAACAATGTTGTGGAGTCATTCCTAAAGAGTCGTGTGTTTTATCAGCGAGACCCTGTACCGCTGGGTGGCAATACCCCAAAAGGCCCCCCAAGTGGTCTCTTCTATTCAAACAGCCAGCGACCCGGGGCCTCTAAGCTGACAACACAAGACTCTCTAGGGCTCCAGTTTTCAGAGTTCTCAGCATTCAACCGGGTTGCAAATAGACCGGCAATGGAAAATAGTAGACAATCAGAGAAATCTAATGAAATACTGCAGGCCTCAGGACCTTCCTTGTCTAGTTTCTCTTCAACTTTCCCGCAAGGATTCCCAAGGCGAGGACATTCCATTGAGAATGCGGAAGAAATTGTAACACCTTCCAGACAAAAGGTGTCTGGTATCTCTTCTGTTAATGATAAACAGCATCACTCATCCAGACCCAAAGCTTCTGAGGACACCAGCGGGAAAATTGGTAATGTATTTGATTTGGGGAAGGAGCATGACAGGGAGAAACCAAACCAAGGAGATCTTGTTCATAAACTAGCTTCTAAAATGGAAAACCCAAATAATTCAAACCAGGAGGGAATCAATGAAAAGGAGAGAAGGACTCTGGCCCCTGGTGTGTATATAGATAGTGAGGAATCAGAGGAGACAATTAGTGAGCCTACCATTCCTCCCCCACCACTACCCCCACTGCCAGCTGCCCCACCTCCTATACATAACCCTACTAAACCCAAACCGTCCATACCCAACAAACCCACTCACCTGGCCATGACATTATCAAACCGAGAACAATCAGCACATGACCAATCAGAATCCAACATATCAGGGCTCAGCCAATTAGGGCATGGCCAATCACGGTACAGCCAATCAGGACAAAGCCAATCAGTGCGTGACAAATCTGTCGCTTCCTCTTCTGACAACAGTAGCACCAGTAAAGATGATTTCGATGATGATGAGGAAGACGATGATGATGACGAGGACGATCTGTCTGGGGTAGACCTTGGGGCTGAGCTGGATGGGGATGACCTGATGCTCGGCCCACGTACTTTCCTGGATGATGAGGTGGATGAGTTGGAGGGAGAAGAGGAGTATGTGGATGATATGTTCAGTCCAGAGGACCTGCTCACACTGGCCCCGCGAGGTGCTCTGCCGCTGTCGATGCAGTTTGAGACCAGTCTTTCTACTATTGAGGAGGTGTCGGTGGTTAGTGAGAGCACACGGGCTGATGATAATGCTACTGATGCAGAGGTAGGACTCTGACCTTTTAATACTACCGTGAATTCTCTCATATGAGAAACCAAAGCCAATGAGTGGCTTATAGAATGCACCCAAAAGCAGGGTGCAGCATATCAGGGGATTCCTTAATCTTGTACATTTAGAAAAGCTTCACTTCTCAAGCCTTCATTCAGCTTAGAGCTTCTCCAAAAGTCGGGTGTGTGGCTTATATAGAATGTTTACTTGTGATCTAAAGCACAAAGAAAATAAGTTGAATATATGAATCTTTTTCCTTCAGCAAGTAACTTCTTTCCAAAACAGTAATGAAAACAGTGAATGAAGTATGGATCAAATGTTACTTGCTTGAACAATTTTTCACACGGGGAGTATCATTACAGTTTATATAATTGTGACATGTACTGGGAGAAGGGGTCTTAGAACCCCCTGCATTAAGCCCCATTTTCGCAAATCGTGTCACATATCTTGAAAAGGGAATGCTACTAAGAGAAAGTAAATAAGTAAATGTTAGATAGTTATGGTTTTCTTTAATATGATCTTATCCTGTTTGTGCGTAGGGTCAGAATGATGAAGGTGGTGAGTCGGACGACACGGTCACCCAACCCAGCGACCACGAAGCTGACCTTCACAATACTACTGGTGACCTTGACCTAAACAAACAGGTGGCTTCATCATCTCCAATAGTGAGTGAAATTGAATTTGTGTGTGAATAATCAAACATAGATATCAGAGGGATGAGTGAGCGCAGGCGTAAATGAAATTCACTTTAGGTATCTAGCATATTTTGACCCCTATTAATGGGGATGAAAAAGATTATGCCCCTTTTAGCAAAAGAAAAGAAAAAGAGAAAAAGCCAATGCTATGAATCTTTTTTCCATTTTTAACATTCAGCGGCGAGTATTTGTACTCTTCATTGCTAACAAAAACATCTAAAACTTACACCTTACTTTATTTCAGCTTCCTGCTTTAACGTCTGGAAACGGTGACAGACCATGGTAGGCACAAGTTTATGCCATTTTTCATTATCGTCAGTTTAAAACAAATCTTTTCAATCAGTAGTGATATCTCCCCCACGCACTTCCTCTTGCCCTTTTCCTATGAGTTTAATCACCGCTTTTTACCCTGGAATTTAGCCAAAGATAGGGGCCAAATAATGGGCGCGCCCCCTCCTTTTCAAAATCGTGGATCCGACCCCGTCAATGGTATCATTATGAATCACTTTCAATCAAATCATAGCTTAGCAGTTTATCAGGTAATTGATTGATTTTACTTCAGGTATGAGACATCGGATGACGATGAGAGTTCCCCGGCCCGTGCACACCTAGCCAGACCTGCTGCTGCGGACCGTCCCGACCACTTCACACTGTTCTAAATACTCTAACCTGTTTGACGTCACAGGGTGTTAGCTGCGGGCAAACATTGCCTGCACATGATAATGCACATTGCAGAACTGAAACTAGCAAGGACATATGGTAAGGACCTTGGGAAAAAGAAATCACCCTCTAGAGGGTGCTGACGTCGATGGTCTGCATTATCTTTACTTCATTATGGTCTCACTAGTCCTAGTCCCATACACTAGGGGGCACCACTGTTTTACCGTTAGCGTCGGAGGAAACCGTCAGTGGAAGTAGCAGTCTTAGATAATAGCAGATCTATATTGGGATTCTGAATAAAGTGTCTCAATGCAGCACTAAATGAACAAGAAATGCCCATGCTACTCGTCACTTTATCCCCAGGTGTCATCAGCTGGAATTGCCTATCTCGAGATTTACATCCTATATGTGATGTCAAATTTAATATTATTGTCCCCATGTCACTGAATGAATGTGGGGAATAAATGCAGCGATGGTAAATAAACTGCCAGGGCTACATTCATGCATCAACTTGTATCATGCAGATCCTACATGCTACGCTCCAGGAGGCTCGCCATTATAAACCGATGGGCATAATGCACTCCTCCGGTAGCGGCCCTTAAAATTGTCCGCAGTCTGGATGTTACATGGGTACAGCAGAGTAGTCATCAGGGGTTTTCATATAGCACGACGTTGAACAAAAAACTGCCAGTATATATATTGAAGGTAATCAAGTTTCAATAAGGACCTTTGATTTCCCCAGTATGACGTCAAAGAAATAACTGCAAGTGCATTTTAAAAGTAATCTGACCATTATGACGTCAACGCATATATCTATAATTGCCAACATATAATAAAGGTACCGGTAATTAGGATTAGCATGATCAATTTGACCGCGCCATGGTCTAACTCACGAAGTCTTTCCATTAAGATAATTTCAGCTCAATGAGCATGGTCGTTTATTGTTGTTTGTTTACATTCCATACTGTGGTCTTGCCCATGACGTTTGTTCAATCTGGCCACGTGCCCAGACCACACTGGTGCTATACACGTACACAGGTAACTAATATAATAACTATGTTTTACATGAAACATAATTAGATGAACATGTTTTGAAGATAACCCTCAATGTAGGTCTATATGAAATGCCTAAACGTCAAGAAAAGCATGTTTCCTGTGAGCCTTTGGATCAGAGAAACAGAAACAACTTCTTTTGTCCGCAGACAATCACAGATCCTGTGTTTGAGACCCTTATTAACCGGTTCTGGAAAAGAATAATAAAAGAAATAACAGCTAAGCGATGAGATGAATCGTCTTTTATGTGGCCTTTTGCTAATGCAGTACCCTACATATTAAGCCGTGGCTGACAGACCATTTCAAAAGGTGATCGCTTGTTCCAGAAGTTGAGGCTTATTGTACTTAATTTATGAGTCTATGGGCAATGTTTTGTCCAACCCTGCTAAGAGATATACTGACAGATCACACACTACATATGTGACATATACTTGGAATAGGGACCTTAATGTACCCTGCACTAAGTGCCCTTTTCGCAGGAGTTGTCGTCTCCGCTATTTACATAATACTGCGGAACCCTGATGCTGCAAATTCTGATAGTGCATTGATGCATCATGTTCACTGGTCATCATGATGCATAAATGCAGCCCTGGTGAGCCTGGGGGGGCACTTCAATTTTTTTTGATACAGGTGTGTGGCTGAACCCAGGACAACCCTTACCCTTGCTAGGGCACTTGTTCGCGGGTTTTTCTTCAAAAGCATACCCTTGCTAGGGCACTTTTGACTCAATAATCCTAGATTATTTCAAAATGTCTTAAATTTACACTGATTGGGGAGAAGATTGAATTTAGTTCATGCTATTTTCATGAAAACTGCTGATCTCCATGAAAATTTCGAAATTTCCTGAGTAAATCGGGGTATTTTGCTGAAAGTTGACCCTTGCTAGGGACAATTGTGGCTGAAGCAGGAGGCTTGCTAGGGACATCTGTGGATGAAACAGAAGGCTTGCTAGGGACATTTTCTTGAAAAAGTACCCTTGCCAGCCGCACATGTGTATACATTACATAGAGAGTGCCCCCCCCCGGGCTGGTGAGTAACTCACCAGAGTTGCATTTATGCATTATACCCTCCCCCACTGGGTTCCTGTATGGTGCAATGATGAAGCAGTAATGCGCAGACTCACGTAAATGTACTTGATTCGTGCATCATGTCGACCAATGGGAATGACGCAATGATGCACGAATGGCTTCTAAATGGGACCTCAAAGTATCTGGACATGGTTGTGGTTCTATATGTGTTAAGATGCGAATAACTTTTTTGTATGATATTGTTAACACTGAGATTAGTAAATTAATGAATAAAAAAACACAAGATTCCTGAATTAATTTGTTAAGAGTAGTTTTTAATATTCAAGTTGTACACATATTTACAGCACTCATATATTACGTCAATAGCTATAGTAGAATTTTCAGATTATTATGAACATTATCCAACCGTGTGATCTCACAGAACAGTAGGGCGAGCCGGGAGGGCGACCACTATGAGTATAGATCCAAACAACATTGGCGAATACAGGATTGCTATTCTCTCTATCTCTCTCACCCCCCCCCCCTGCATCCGTCAATGTATACACCATTTATCAAGTCACATTAGGCCCTTAAATGCAAAGAAAACCAGTTGGATGTGAGAAGTACATTTACATCATCTATATGGTATACATGTACAATGTCCCTTATGTTCATGGAAACCCATCGTTCTGGAGTTGGACAATTGGACGTTTACAGAGTACGGTCAGCCCATGTCTCCTCAGATATGAAAAAAATGCAAGGACAAATGAGGTACGGAGGGTTCTAAGGAATCAAAGGGTCGAGGAAGTGAGGGTCGACTGTATTTGATTACCACCTCTGTTATCGCAACTCCTTGATAGAATGAAAGTGATAGTGATATACGTCGGTGTATCATTCGGCCCTCCAAGAGAGTATCAACCCAACAGTCGAATCGATGCACCAACACAGGGTGAGTCACTGGCGGCCGCTGCATAGTTGTATCTTGCCCACTTGGCAAAAAAAAACCCAACTTTTTTAACATTTGCAAACGTTTTTATTTGGTTTGGGTTAAAAACGTTTTTTAAAAACGTTATTTTGACATTAAAAAAACGTTTTCAAACATTTTTTCAACCAAATAAAAACATTTGCTTTTTCAACCAAATAAAAACGTTTTTTATTTACGTTTCTTTTACTTTAATATAACGTTTTTTTACCTGATATAAAAACGTTTTTATAAAACATCAAAATAACGTTTTTTTGAGTACATGTAAAAACGTTATTTTGACGTTGAAAAAAAAACGTTTTGCAAACTTAGGAACCAAAATGAAACGTTTTTTTTTGACATCAGAAAACGTTTTTCTGCCAAGTGGGTGATAACCAATGGTTATGATGCATTAATGCATGAGCAGCCGTCAAAGGTTAAAGGGTGTTTGTGCGAAGAGTTGAAAGAATAATTCAGGTAAGGGCAAAAATATAGACTCATCCCTGGTTGGAAATCACCAAAAATGTCCACTTCCTTCTGTTCCCTTTATTGTCCAGAAGGAACATGACTTTTAGCAGAGTGCATGTCCCTTGGCCATTATATATACACACATCACAGTGTAAAGGATACGTGTTTAGCAGTAGCCCAAATACTATACACCTTATTTAGACTGTATTAGCCTTTAGAAAGAGTATCAAACAAGATTCACTACAATCGAACTGAAGGGGCTCAGGATGTGGGTAAAAATGTAATTCTTTCTCTTCCTAGGGATTTCAATGCAATGTGTATGATTCAAAATCACAGATTTACGGATCGGTGGATCACACCTCTTTCAATATTTCTTTTTCTGTCTTTTCTTGGGCTCTTCCGTCCCAAGAGTCATGCATATTCCTGGGTGCATATTCAACCACCAGGTAGTGAGTTCCTTGATGCCATCATAGCAGCGTCTCCTCCGCTTGTTGTCTGAGTCATGTACGTCACCTGACGTCACCGTGGTGTATGTCACGTCATGACGTAGCGTCTTGTGTCGCTTCTTCATGACGGCGCTGTCAGGACTGATGAGTTAAATGGAGTTATAAAGGTACGGTATGACATCATGACGTAGAGTTTACTGCAGTGCCTACGTGATGTGCCACTGCATGACGGCACTATCAGGACCGCCCACACTGATGAGTTTCCGGCCGTTGTGCGTGAAGGCAATTTTACGTACCCGGGGATGGGAGCGGTACGTGTGACTGTATGCCTGGAAGAGAATAAGGACATGAGAAATGGTGAAGTTTGATTTTAGTCAGACAAAGCCATTGGCAAAAATAAACAAATGAATGAATAAATAGATAAGTAAATTGGTACAAATAAAAAAATATCTAATTTATTATTCAATAAATCATGATAAACAAAGAATTAATAAATTAACCCCCAAAAAAATAAATAGATAAAAATGAAATAAAGGGTATTTGTACGGAGCCCCTAAAAGGACATACCAAATGTATTTTTTCCCAGAAAAAAATTATTCTTGCGGGTACTGAACAATTTCTGCAGGTACTGAACACTTCTTGTGCGTACTGAACAATTCCTGCGGGTACTGAACAATTCTTGGAGGTACAGAAATAATTCTTGGAGGAACAGAAATAATTCTTGAAGGTATAGAAATAATTCTTGCGGGTACTGATCAATTCTTGGAGGTATAGAAATAATTCTTGCAGGTACTGAATAATTCTTTTAAGTACAGGAACAATTCTTGCGGGTGCACATATAACAGTCTCTACATTGGGGGGGGGGGGGTGCACCTGGTAATATAGAGCCCCTAATACGACATACAAAAAAAAAGATTTCCTCAGAAAAAAATAATCTTGTGGGTGCTGAACAATTTGAATTATTATTGCGGGAACAGAAATGTTCTCCAGTTTCCGCATGAATGTTCCTGTTTCTGCAGGAATGTTCCTGTTTCCGCAGGAATGTTCCCGTTTCCGCAGGAATGTTCCTGTTTCTGCAGGAATGTTCCCGTTTCCGCAGGAATGTTCCCGTTTCCGCAGGAATGTTCCTGTTTCTGCAGGAATGTTCCCGTTTCCACAGGAATATTTTTTGCATGAAAAAAATTATTTTTGGTATGTGCTATTAGGGGCTCCGTATATTGTGATCTTTGAAAAATGTTTGAAATTTTTTGTGAAAAATATTTGATGTCTCTATCACATCTAAAACAGTTGGAACGTGTTGAAAATATTTCAGAAACATCTTTAAGAGTGTAGGTCAATTACTACATTTCAAGGACCCAAAAAGTGTTTTCAATGCTAGAAATGAAAGACTTACTTTTAATTGTATACTTCAAAAGTTTTAGCCTTGTTCAGAAAAGGGATACCTAAGTAATTGATGGTTCCTCCTTGTATGGCCATATCTCTGTTTAGGGCGCTTAGTACAGAATAAAGTGGCCGCTAAAAAGGGGTACCGATTTCCTTATAATGGAATAAGCCACAATTCTAGTCGCCAGCACTGGTCGCTAGTATAAGCGACACAATGTCCCTTGTCGATTTTAAGAAAAGCCCATGTCAAATGTCACTAAATTTGTATTTTCCTCTGTCCTTGTCACTAAGCTCCATGTCACATGTCGATTTTAAGAAAAGTCCATGTCCCCTGTCACTATCTTTTTTGTCCCATGTCCTTGTCCCTAGAAGCCCCATGTCCTTTGTCGATTTTAAGAAAAGGCCATGTCACACTGTCGACTTTAGGGGTCTAGACCCATTGTAGCAGTGTCATAGGTATAAATCTATATAGGCCTACATTGATAACAAATAGTATGTATGACTATAGTTATAAATAATACTTACGCCTTGTTTAGAACAAGGGTGCCTGAACACACTAATGGTACCCTTACTGTCGCCCATGGTAACGAGCGTCCTCTTAGGGTCAATGTCCATAGACAGAATCTCAGCCTCCCGGGCCTGCTTACTGTGGTATACTCCTGTTTGTAATAAATAAATAAATAAATAAATAATAGACAAAAATTCAATTAATATTTTATACTGTGGTATTATATTGATTAGCTTTATACTGCGGTAGTATACTCCTGGTAGGAGATAAAAATACCGGGTAGATGGAATAAATAAAAGATGATAAATACATTAGTAGTGGACTAATAGATAAAGTAGAACACTGTACAACGACCAAAATAAATGGAGCCCAAACATACCAATCATACCTAATTTGAGGCTGCTGAGTCTAAAAAATGCCTATTGGCTCTCAATTTTGAGACATCCTTAGGGTGCCTTATATGCTGAAAATCCCCCTGAGGGCAATGATTTCACTATGTTC
The DNA here is from genome assembly GCA_949317995.1 of Acholoe squamosa. Classification (NCBI taxonomy): domain Eukaryota; kingdom Metazoa; phylum Annelida; class Polychaeta; order Phyllodocida; family Polynoidae; genus Acholoe; species Acholoe squamosa. The sequence goes on along the minus strand of OX439036.1, from coordinate 6,722,073 downwards.
ATTTATGTAGTGTAGCCCAAACCTGTACAACAACTTTCTTATGCCGTTCCCGGCATTTGTCTGGGTAATATCAATAGCTTTGACACTGCTGCAAATTATATTTCACCCAAAAGTGGCTCCTAGGCCTTTATCATACAGGACGTCTGAACCAGTTTTATGGAATATTATGTGTTTAGTGTTAGCACACTCCATTTACATAGCTGTAGCATTTTTGGTAGTATTAACAAGATTTCTGGGAAACAAGAGGGCTGAGGACTTTGTAGAGTGTGTGGACACACTGCTGGCACATATCAGAAACTTAAATGCAAGATGTCCTTGAAGATCCACTTTTTGCATCTGACCTCCTCTGAAATCTGTGGCTCGGTAACTGACATACATGGGGAGAGATTCCAACAGGACCTCTCAGAGATGGGAAAATGCTACCAAAGATAGTGGTTACCTTCTCTTTTAGCAGGCTAGTAATGGGGTCTGAAGTGGGATGAACCCAACATTGTGTACAAGAGACAAGCAAAACAGTCTCAGACAAGTGTCAACTGGCTAACATTTTAAGTATATTATGATTTTACTACTTTTACTACATGTAACTGAGTCAAAGGTTTTAGTAATTCATTAGATATGGGTGTGGAAATGATATGAATAAATCAGATTAGACGTAAAATCTGATGTTTGTACAGTTTGTACTGATATAATTTTGGCTACCGATGATGAAAGTTGGCGATTCTAGGGTATTACAAAATTGAGAGCCGCCAGCAAAAAATGAATGTTATTTTTGAATTCCCAGTTCAAAATACATGGGAATTAATGGGGTTCAGGTCTGTTTTTTCGAAAAGTGAAAATTTGTTGTACAGTGTAATAGATAAATCTATAACTTATATATAACTTAGATAGATAGATAGATAGATATATAGATAGATAGATAGATAGATAGATAGATAGATAGATAGATAGATAGATAGATAGATAGAGATAGATAGCTCAAAGGGTGCACTTGGCAAAGAAATGCGTTTTTAATGAAGAAGAAAAAAAGAAAAAAAAAAAACGCACGTCAAAACCTGTCTCGTCAGTCCTGGCACACACAGGTATTAATAATTCAGATGACCAGTGTGAGGAGTTGTGCCAGAGCTGTGACAAGTTGAACCTGACAGCTTTTGCCTCCTTTACTTTGCTTCTTACTTTGAATTAACTATGTTTTTTTTTCTGTGTAGGCCTATATCTAGAGCATATCTAATAGGCATAATATTGGATTCTAGGAAGACATTTGAGTTTCCAATCTTAGCCGTGAGATTCTATGATTATAATATAACCACACACTAAGAAATAATAAACTTCAGGACGAGTCTGGGGTTGACAGAATACACGTGCACGTTATCCCTCAAGGTGCCAATTTCATCATTACAGTTTCTCTCTCTCTCTCTCTCTCTCTCTCTCTCTCTCTCTCTCTCTCTCTCTCTCTCTCTCTGTCTGTCTCTCTGTCTGTTTGTCTGTCTCTCTCTGTCTCTCTCTCTGTCTCTCTCTCTCTGTCTCTGTCTCTCTGTCTCTCTGTCTGTCTCTCTGTCTCTCTGTCTCTCTGTCTCTCTGTCTCTCTGTCTCTCTGTCTCTGTCTCTCTCTCTCTCTCTCTCTCTCTCTCTCTCTATATATATATATATATATATATATATATATATATATATATATACCACCCTTATCTCTCTAAGGGCCGCTGATGCATTCATGCATCATGCCCATGTGTAATGGGTCGTCATGATGCACCACCGAAGTGCTGGCGAGACTGCTCACCAGCACTTTATTGGAGCATCATGCTGACCCTCAGAGAGTTTATGTTTTAACCCTGGAGAGTCGGCATGATGCTCCAATGAAGTGCTGGTGAGCAGTCTCACCAGTAGTTCATTGATGCATGACGACGACCAATGGGCATAATGTCAGCACTGACGGGATTGGCAGATGAGAACCTTAGGGATAAGATGTCTTCTGGTAAAGGTCTTTGTTTGTGGTTGTCCAAATAAAGAGAGGTTTACTTAATTATTTTGCTTGTCTTAACTAGAAAACCCTGCCGGCTCTACATTTCTTTTCTGTGTGTTTTTACAAAAGGCAAATGTTTGAAAACGTTGTTTTTTTCCCCTATGTAAGAAATTACATAGGGAAACATATTCCAACATTTCCAATTTTGAGACAATGCCTTTTGGGTGTATACCTATGGTTAATATTTGCTCTTACCTGCCACGTTATAGCCCAGTTGACAGTGGTGACTCCTCCACTTCAGGTTCCGTAATTCTTCTGGCTTCTTCACAGACTCCTTAGTTTTTCCTCTCCCTTGAATTAAAATGTCAAATTAAGTACTAGGGATTCAAGATTTTCTGAGCAGACATTGAAATTATTTGGTCTCCCTTGAACTCTTGAACTCACCATTTCACATCGATTAAAATGTATTACATTTAGAAAATAAAACTACCCGACTGTAAACGAATAACCTGATTCTGATTAATTGAATCGAGAAGGGGAAAAACAAAAATATATTGACAAAGTATTGAATGGCATTGTACAGGTCAGCCGCCACTTTGAGAACTTATCCAACTTACAAAAGTCTGTGAAGTATTTCTATTCCCAAATAAACACTGGAAAATAGCTGAATCGCTGGTGATCTAAGAACATTCCACCAATCTGATGTGTAAGGCCTTTGAATGAACTGGACGTCTGATGCTATGTGGCTACAGCCCAGGTTGAAGGTGTTGAGTAACCTTCTTAAGTATCACAAAATACAGATTTGGTTCTAACTATAGAGTATGTCTAATATGTGTGCAAAACCTTTCATTCGTCTTTTAAAGATGATTGGTTATTATGGTTTGTGGCTGTTTGGGTGGTATTAGTGGCCGTGAGATACGAGGTAGAGTTATCTAACGGGGGGAGGGGGTGAGATATGGAGCTCCTAGGTTAATCCTATGGGGCAAGTATATATATATATATATATATATATATATATATATATATATATATATATTCCACTCTTCCCAACATGGAGTAGGCCTAAAGTAGTAGAGCGATTGCAACCTACAGTAGAGTAGCTCGGTGTTGGTAGAGCTGGTACGTAGGATCCACGAGTCGGCGTGCTTCTCTGACGTCCAGTCCATACCATTTACCGCTCCCCGGTGTAACTGTGGAGGGAACAGTGCTAAGTGTTGTAACCCTGTAAGGGCCGCTGATGCATCATGCCCATTGGTCGTCATGATGCACCAATGAAGTGCTGGTGCGTCCGCTCACCAGCACTTCATTGGAGCATCATGCTGACCCTCCGGGATCGAGTATATTGATCCTGTAGGGTCGGCATGATGCATGAATGCAGCCCTGGCGACCAACGGACATATTGCATCAATACATGAACGACCTGCAAAGGCATAAACAGTCTGCAGCAACACAAAATACATGAGCAAATGTCAATGACCATGGAATATTTTTGCATTCATATTCCCCCAGGTGTGGCTGGCGTATTCCACGAAGCCATTACATGGCTGAGACTGAGTGGAATGCCACCAGCCACACAGAGGGGAATATGATGCAAAAATATGTAATGGGACTTGACATATTGATCTTAAATAGAGAAAAACTCCCCCTGTCTGCTGCAGCAGGTCATGTGACCATCAGCCATTGAAATTCCATCCCCCCATTGAATACAGCGTGTTCAGTACTGTTCTGTAGTAACGATCGTATCAGCCATGACCTAAATCAGTGGTCCTTAGAAATTTAGGGTCCGCGGATAGAAGAGTGCATCATGTCCATTGGTCGATATGATGCGTTCTTCAATCTTTACATTTATTTTCAATGACAATCAACATAAAACATCTTAAAGTGCATTTCCAATCAAATTAAAACTCCTTAAATTAGAAGTTAAATGGCAATCCATTAATTTGAAATTTGCTGAAAATTCCCATAATTCATATCTGTGAGGAAGGGGCACGATTGAGTCTTCACCTTGACTTGTCCGTTTGACGTCCATTTCCATTTGCCGGGTTCGATTTCCTTCCAGTCAATGAAGTAGACCACGCCGTCCGCGTCCCCTGCCGCTATCTGTGTACCATCTTCAAAAATACCATATAACATAATAATGTTTAGTGTCTTATGTTGACGTATAGTGCTTTGGCCATAAAAGGGCACGTTACCATCTTTGCACACATTTTTTTAATTGTTTATATAAAAAAATCAATGATGATTCTCATTTACAAGCGATTGGTAGACAGTTGTACATTTCTGAATTCTATTCTGTAGATACATGTAAGGCTCTGTACACCATTCACACAGTCAAATCAGTGTGTTTCAATGATTCAGGGCACACAAAAGATGTGAAGTCCTCTTCTGGTTACTGTAGTTATAGATAGTTTTACTGTTACTCACCTGCCACCATTTTGACAGTTGTAATTTTGGTGCTGGTGACCTTGATAGCGGCTACTTCGGACATTTCTGTCTGCTCTCCGACTTTCACATCCATGATTATTACACTGTCAGATGAGTAAAATAATGGTAATGTATATATAGGTGTTTGTAGACTTCATAACAGTTATATTTTGGAGCTGAATATGATATGTCGGTATGTCTTAGGGAGTGGTCATTATTTATCAACAGGGGGGTGGTGGGTTTTCGTGCGGATGCGTGAAAATTTTTTACGCCCCCCCTCTATGGCAGTTGAAATTTTTTGCGCCCCCCCCGCGCCAGAGGCGCGGAGAGTTTTCGCACCCGTCTTTGATCTATAGTAGAGCGGGTTTTTTTGCTAAAAGGAGGGTGAATTTTTTTAGCCCCCCCCCTCAAGAGGGGTCAAATTTTTTTAGCCCCCCCTCGGGAGGGGTCTGAAAATTTTACGCCCCCTCCCTCAAACCCAACACCCCCCCTGTTGATAAATAATGACCACTCACTTATACACCAGGTAGAGGACTGCACTCATTATGGCATCAGGCCTAGATGTAGGACCGTGGCCATTTCTAGGCCTGCTTTCAGCATGATAATGGGCCCAAGGGTGATTTTAAAGTTGCATGAATAATGTATCTTTTTACCATTGTCTGCTATATCTATGGGTTTGATGATAGCTATACATAAAAAAGAACATCTATTTACATAGGAACATAGTCAGCATGAAGAATCACAGTAAATGTGTAAAGTAAATCATGGATTTTGTGTCCAAATGACCATAAAGTGTACCTGTAGCCAACACTGAAACATATTTCTGATGTTGGTGTTAAATTTCATAAAGAAAATCTTAAGTCCATGTAAAAGTTCAAAGCCTCCTCTACAAGAAAATACTAAAATGTTTAGGATATGAACCTTCCATTTCAAGCTATGAGTAATTTTCTGATATAAAACGTATTCAAATGTGGCTTCCCTAAGAATTCAGTACATAAGGATAGGTGGAAGGGGGCTAAACTCACACATCAGTAGCACACACACATTGATACCAACTCATCTTCTACTTGGATGCACACCAGTAGAGGTTGTTCATGGTCCACTGATCACATGCAGGCAGGGTCAGAAATGGCCCTGGGTATACTTCTAATGCTGTCTACAGATATATCCATGTTGATACTCTTGAGTACAGGCTATGTTCTAAGTCTAGGTCTTCTTCTCAGCCTCGTCTCAGACCTGTACACTGGGGTAAGTAAGTTTATTGACCAAAGCTCTACTACTAGTTAAATAAACGTCTTGTATAGTTTGTTATATCAATAGTCACCTAAGATAGGGGGTAGTGTGTCAACCTAATAAGCGGGGTGCACCATATACAATGTATATGTGGCAATTCAGCATTTTGGCTAGCCAGAGTGGAACTCAAGCTGGCCCCACCCTCCTAGTGAATCATCGCTGCAGGATTACAGGGACTTTGGGTAAAGGTAGTTCTGGCCATCGTAATATTCCGGACAAAATGGGGACCCATAGTGGCTAAATGCGAGAGAGGTATTTCCTAGAATGTGTCTCGGAGTCGGGCGGCGGAACCTATTTAATGTGTGGGGGGGGGGGGGGGCAGCACCCAGAGATATTGGGGGGGGGGGTCTCTCAACTTCATTAAAATGTCTGTCTATTACTAAGCCTATATGACTTTAGTATGATTTGTATTGTGTTTAGAAATATATTGAAGGGGGGGGGGTTGGGGGCATTTTCCCAGGAAAATTCAAAATTCTAGAAGTTAAATGGTGCATTCTGAACCCACAATAGGCCTATTTGACAACATAAAAATAATATGAAAACAGGGTTTCAGCAGAGCCCCCCCCCCCAACATGAAAGTTGGGGGTGGGGCGTGGCCCCCCTGGCCCCCCCGGTTCCGCGGCCCCTAGACCAAGAATAGTATAGGTTCTTGCCTAGCAAGAATAGTATAGGTTCCCTAGGATGTGTTAATCCATAGAGTCCTATAGTGCAAGCCACCCCCCTCTACCCCCCTCCCTTAAAAGTAGGCTACCTTTTGTGTCCAGTACTATGTAAGCTTGAGGTAGACTGTTAAATTTGTTCCTTAGGGGATAGGTTGACTAAGGGAGCATTCATTATTTATGGCGGGGGTGGGGGTGAGCATTTGGCGAAAGAGAATAGGTCAAAAATAAAAGGCCCCCCCTAAAGAATACGTCCAAAGTTTTTGGCCCCCCCTCAAGAATAGGTTGAAAATAAATGGCCCCCCTCAAAAATAGGTTGAAAATAAAGCGCCCCCCCCCAATGACGATCATCCATGAATATTCTTTTATTTAACATAAATGCCAAAACCATATGCCTATACATTGTGTGATACATATAATTATACCTCTCTTGAGAGTAGTACTTTAACATTTTAATGATTAGCATTGACTATAGTCAACATCGTCGCGGGTCGAGCATCGACTATAGTCGACACCATGTAGGCCTCCTTATATAAGAATCGTGCGGGGACTGTAAATACCATATTCATTCTAATAACCGCACCGGTGCTGAAAATTAATCATTAGATGGTCGAAACCTTAATATAAAAATCATTTCCAAAAGGCACACCCCTAAAGTCTAAAAACCATTTGCTCTAAAAAACTTTACTTTTACAGCAGCATGATTTGACACAAGTGGTGTGTGCTTACAACCCAAATGGCGAGGGGTGCGCTTATTAGTGCAGGTGCATTTAATAGAAGGTAGGCCCTTACTCCTAGGAAATTTAAAGGCTGTCCCCATGGCCATATAACTCATGTGCCTTCTGCCCTTAATGGGTTAATAGACTCCAAGGGATAGGTGATAGAATTGGTCTCAACTCAGATACACCTTATAGACAAGGTATTTTTGTGTGTAGAATAGTCTTGTTGTTCATAAGAGAGACTCAGATTCTTTGGAAGATAGTGCATACCATGTATCATCTCTATTAGAATATGCTACTTCTAGATGAAATAGGTTAAAAATCAGCTGTAGCTGCATGTACTGGTAGTCATCAACAAGAAATGCACATTGGTATTGATCAATTGAAAAAGATCTCTGAATATAGTTCCATCCAATTAGATTTCACTGAACTGGATCAATTTGATTACCTTTAATCTTTCAAAAGGAGTCTCTGATACATTAAAAGACATTTTATGGTGACGAAATTTGCGACATTTTTAATTTTTGGATAAATACCCTAAAAATAAATGGCCCCCCCTCTAAGAATAGGTAAAAAACAAACGGCCCCCCTCTAAGAATACCCTGAAAATATTTGGCCCCCCCCCTAAGAATACCCTGAAAATAAATGCCCCCCCCTCAATTTGCTCACCCCACCCCTGCCATAAATAATGAATGCTCCCTAAGAGATCAAAATGAAGGTTGGTTGTGAGCTATCCCAGCTGGACAAGCTGTGATATGTAGGAAAGTTATAAAGTGTGCATGAGGGATAGGTATTGAATAGGATGGGTAGAAAGGAGGATAGGTAGCATGTGTAATAAACAGTTTAAGAGATAGGCATAGAGAGTACCTTGTGAAGTGAGCATATTCAAAAGATACATTGGTGCTAGGTAATATCACAGATGTGCCAGTCAAACATGAGGGATGTGAAGAGTTGGGGGATAGTCACAATGAGGGATAGGCAAAGTGAATGATAGGCAGATTGAGGATAGGTAGACTAATGGTAAAAATGTACAGAGAAAATAGGTACAAAGGTGAGGGGTAAACTTTAATCCTTTAAGCCATTTGAGGGAAAACCTAATTAAACTCTAGATGTTTCAAGGGATAGGTAGTATGAGTGATAGACAGAATAAGGGATAGGCAGTATGTGGGAGAGGCAGAGCCATACACAGGCAGAGTACTTGTCAGGTTGGGATAGGCAAACATTGGATATATGTAGATTGAGGTATTGACTTTGATTAGCATGTTGCATCTATAACTTTTGTACATTTTTAAAATATTCTCATCATCAAACCTCCTTTTTAGGTACTTTTGGTCAAATTTTGAGAATCAAGATCAAAAATTTCGGATTCAGCAGGGTTTTTTGGTATAGGTGGCCCCTTGTTTCCATTTGATATCACTCTGATAAAGATTCCTAACATATCTATAAACCCCCTTATCCTACATAGGACTCAATACTGAACAGATTGCCTAGACTCCGAGTGGAGATTGGAGTGGAGGGTGTTGCTCCTATGGAAAAAGGTAGTTTTGCCTAAGAAGTGCCTCACTTGCAGCAGTCTCTTTCTTTGTGGCCCTAACCCATTTTTTGTGTTGTACACAAGTGGCCAAAACAAGAACACTTGAAAGAGTGAGTGACAAAAGTAGGTACCTCATAGTACAGCACACACCATGTTTAAGCAAGGCAGGTACCTTTTAGGACTATATAAATAATATGGCGAGTGGAAGTTGAATGGTGAAGCAGATCATAACTTCTTTGGAAAGGAGGGCACCTACTCCCAGCTCTATTTAGCATACGAGCAACCGCCTGCTGTGTCACCTGCTATGGCGTGATAAGGGACGCCCTTCATACTAACCACAGAGCAACTCATACTCACTTAAGACCAATTCACCAGGGTAGGCTATGGCTGTAAACCTGGTAGGAATTGGTCTGAATGAGAAAAGGCTTTCCCCATCCCCCAACACATTGGTTCCTAAGCGATCAGTATGCATATAACTTGGAAGGTTGACTGAGATATGACTGACTTGTAGCTTTAAGGAAGTGCCCAGTGGACACAGCACTTTGAATCCAAGTTGAAATAATATTATGGTTTATACTATAAAACAGTACCAAAGGTTTATAAAATGACAGAACAGCAGCAGCTCATACCCATATGACAATCACAAGAAACGTGTCATTAATGTGTTTTCTGTCCCTATAGTTTATCCAATCATTAGCTCTAAAACACACGTAAGAAAAAAGTCATCTTTTTAAATGGACCATAAAACATACTTTTAGGGTAAATGAGTCTAATTTTGTAGTGAAAGGCATTGTTGAAAAACGATGACAAGAACGAACCTTGAAAAGAAACCGTTTCTTTCAATGCATATACTTGTAGAAGAAGCTTCCATACTCCAAGAATTCATTCATTGAAACATCAGAGAGATGTGCTGGCAAAGATAGTGTTATGATGATGCTGAAACATTAACATGGTGGCAGGTGTCCTGGGTAAACAGGATTAGCTGCAGGCCAATAGATTTCTGAGGCTATTGACCCAGGTGACCAGTGACTAAAATAAGGTTAGTGTCTACCCTTGAATATATGACTATAAGAAATGTTATGCCTTATCCTACCTCTCCTTGGTGCCCAAGATGACCTTGGTAGCGTCCTTATTCACGTCAATACAGAATATCATCGTGTTCTGGAATTATAAGAATTTCATTACGATTCCAAAATAGCTCTAGTGTTCTGGAATCATAAAACATGTATAGTTTGGTTAACGAATTGGCTGTCTGTCTCTGTCGCTGTGTCTGTGTCTGTCTGTCTGTCTGTCTCTGTCTGTCTCTGTCTGTCTCTGTCTGTCTTTGTCTGTCTGTCTTTGTCTGTCTCTCTGTCTGTCTCTGTCTGTCTCTCTGTCTGTCTCAACACCTCTTTCATCATGCATGAATGTAGTCATTGAGAGTAACATTCATGTATTAGGGAGAAGCCATTATTTATCAACAGGTGGCTGGTGGGTTTGAGGGGGGGGGCGTAAAATTTTCAGACCCCACCTGATGGGGGACGGGGCATAAAAAGTTTACCCTCTTTTTAGCAAAATAACCCGCGCACTACTATAGCTGAAAGAGGGGCATGCAAACTCCCTCATGCTGACCGTATGGGGGCATTAATGCACTTTCGCCTAATGTTAATACATACATACCTTGAGGAGTACCTTCCATATAGGTTGTCGTGCTGAGGTGTTAAAGAGACAGATGACACCGTCCAGGCCCCCTGTTACCATCAGGTTGGGTTTCTCTGGGTTTAGTGGTACAGCCAGCCCCTGGGCAGCATCAAAGTGACCCTAAAATCAGAGAGAACGGTAAATTGTAATGGTTAAGATTTAGCTCTTAGACATTGATTATTTAAAGGTAGTCACTTTGTTTGCAATGTAAGACAATCATATATTGTAAGGAAATTATATTTTGGCTGTGTTTGGTTTGTATAATTGTGTATGTATACAATGAAAGCAAAAGATCAAACATTCTCTATCACATCTGGCACAATCCTTTCAAAAGCAGCCTGTGTTGATATTATAGTATTGAGTACGACCCTACCAGGTTATCATATACCTGAGATAAGGCTATAGGCCAGTGGTGTATTGAGTCCACTAGTGGCAGCCATGTTGGCACTTCACAATCCACATTGCATGGAGAGTGAAGCAAAAACCTAACGCTTACATAGGCCAATACGTGGGCTTATTTACATGAGTTAGTGCTATCGCATTGGTTCTGGGTGCGCATTAGTAGAACCGTTCAGCTTATAATATACCTGAGTTAGTGCTATCGTATTGAGTACTACCCATCTAGGGGCGCCTTGGTAGAACCGTGCAGCTTATAATATACTTGAGTTAGAGCTATCATATTGAGTACTACCCCATCTAGGGTTGCCTTGGTAGAACCGTTCAGCTTATAATATACCTGAGTTAGTGCTATCATATTGAGTACTACCCCATCTAGGGGCGCCTTGGTAGAACCGTTCAGCTTATAATATACCTGAGTTAGTGCTATCGTATTGAGTACTACCCATCTAGGGGCGCCTTGGTAGAACCGTTCAGCTTATAATATACCTGAGTTAGTGCTATCGTATTGAGTACTACCCATCTAGGGGCGCCTTGGTAGAACAGTTCAGCTTATAATATACCTGAGTTAGTGCTATCGTATTGAGTACTACCCCATCTAGGGGTGCCTTGGTAGAACCGTGCAGCTTATAATATACCTGAGTTAGTGCTATCGTATTGAGTACTACCCCATCTAGGGGTGCCTTGGTAGAACCGTTCAGCTCATAATATACCTGAGTTAGTGCTATCGTATTGAGTACTACTCCATCTAGGGGTGCCTTGGTAGAACCGTGCAGCTTATAATATACCTGAGTTAGTGCTATCGTATTGAGTACTACCCCATCTAGGGGTGCCTTGGTAGAACCGTTCAGCTTATAATATACCTGAGTTAGAGCTATCATATTGAGTACTACTCCATCTAGGGGTGCCTTGGTAGAACAGTTCAGCTCATAATATACCTGAGTTAGTGCTATTGTATTGAGTACTACCCCCTCTAGGGGTGCCTTGGTAGAACCGTTCAGCTTATAATATACCTGAGTTAGTGCTATCATATTGAGTACTACCCCCTCTAGGGGTGCCTTGGTAGAACCGTGCAGCTTATAATATACCTGAGTTAGTGCTATCGTATTGCGTACTACTCCATCTAGGGGTGCCTTGGTAGAACAGTTCAGCTCATAATATACCTGAGTTAGTGCTATTGTATTGAGTACTACCCCCTCTAGGGGTGCCTTGGTAGAACCGTTCAGCTTATAATATACCTGAGTTAGAGCTATCGTATTGAGTACTACCCCATCTAGGGGTGCCTTGGTAGAACCGTTCAGCTTATAATATACCTGAGTTAGTGCTATTGTATTAAGTACTACTCCATCTAGGGGTGCCTTGGTAGAACAGTTCAGCTTATAATATACCTGAGTTAGTGCTATAGTATTGAGTACTACCCCATCTAGGGGTGCCTTGGTAGAACAGTTCAGCTCATAATATACCTGAGTTAGAGCTATCATATTGAGTACTACCCCATCTAGGGGTGCCTTGGTGGAACCGTTCAGCTTATAATATACCTGAGTTAGAGCTATCATATTGAGTACTACCCCATCTAGGGGTGCCTTGGTAGAACCGTTCAGCTTATAATATACCTGAGTTAGAGCTATCGCATTGAGTACTACCCCCTCTAGGGGTGCCTTGGTAGAACCGTTCAGCTTATAATATACCTGAGTTAGAGCTATCGCATTGAGTACTACCCCCTCTAGGGGTGCCTTGGTAGAACCGTTCAGCTTATAATATACCTGAGTTAGTGCTATCGTATTAAGTACTACCCCATCTAGGGGTGCCTTGGTAGAACCGTGCAGCTTATAATATACCTGAGTTAGTGCTATCATATTGAGTACTACCCCCTCAAGGGGTGCCTTGGTAGAACCGTTCAGCTTATAATATACCTGTGGCCTGTTTCAAAACCTCTATCATTAGACATATAAGGCAAATCTGTTTCCAAAGTTGCTATATTGGCTTTTGGTGCTATATTTGATATTTTAATGTCTGCTATATCAAATTATGGCATAGTGCCTAATATCTCTCTATTATAGCCAAAGTCAATCTGTTTCAGAATGGATTTAATGTCACCAAAAGTTGTTATATTAACTGAAATATTATATTTTCGCATGTTTCAAAACTGGATTTCTACGGGCACCTCTGAGGTACACGTAGGATATATTGAGGAAATTGAAAATGTAATTCTGATGAAATTATTCATATGGGGGTAAAGTATGTGTATTACACATATATCCACCAGAATTCAGTGACTTAATATCTTTTAGCTCGGTAGTTATTCCAATTCATTATCAAAATGCCTATAAAGATCTATTAGGTCAAAAATCATAGAAAGTTGGCTTTTGCTATTTTTGCACTTCTGCTGGCCCTTATCGTTAGGATTTTAATTTTTTCATTATTTTTTTGGGGCTTATATTATCAGACCTGATGAGTTCTTTGTGTTACACATAGGTTTATGTGGTGGGAAATCGATATTTCATCTTACAGCGCCTCAAAATAGGCCAAATTTGACCCAAACTGGGGGAAAAATGATAAAAAAAATACACAAAAGTGAAAATTTTCAGGATATTCTACCAAATATGTGTAGTCTCATTTATATAACATATATTTTGTGGTTATACATTGTATCAGGAACAAAAAACCCTCCTCTGGACATATTTCTTTTATATTCTGGGAGCATTTGAAGTTTGGTGAAGGTCTGTGTCTTCCCAACCCATTTTGCCTAAAATAACACCCCTAAACTAAGTCAGTAGGGCATATGGGTTCAATATTGTATTTAGAAAATAGAGGAAGGTAAGGTTAATATCTGTTAAAGAAAAAAATTAGAATTCCTTGGTTAACTTCATTCTGAGGATGCTATGAATGGCTTCTGTGGAATATACCCTGTTTTTCTCGTCTGACCAAAAAATCAATGATTTTGCCCCTCCTGTGTAAAGTTGATATATTTAACTGTTCTAAAAATGGCAGTAATTTTCCCCTGGCACACACCTAAGTATCCAATGTGTAGAGTATTTGATTATTGCACACCCTGTGCAACAGCAGAGCTGGGAAGTGGATTTTTGTCTTCCCGAATCAGTGTCTTCCCGAATCATTTTTGAGTAACATACCATGTTCAGGACTTGATTTTCTACATAAATGCCCATTGTATTATTGTGAAATTCACAGATCTAGACTAGTTTGACCTGTAGATTACAGAAATCAAGGTTTATTGATGTCAGATGTGTGCTCATTACCATGAAATGCACATGCTTTTAATAAATGTTTATTGCGATTCTGTTCACTTTTCTTGTCTCAAAAAAAAAAAACACAATGATTTTGCTCCTGCTGTGTAAAGTTTATATATCTAACTGTTCTAAATATGACAGTAATTTTCCCCTGACACACACTTAAGTATCCAATGTGTAAAATATTTGCTTATTGCAAACCCTGTCCAATAGCAGAGGTGGGAAGTGGATTTTTGTCTTCCCGAATCAGTGTCTTCCCGAATCATTTTTGAGAAATATGCCATGTAAAGGACATGATTTTCTATGTAAATAATCATTGTATTATCATGAAATTCACAAATCTAGATTATTTTGAGCTGTAGATTACGGAAATCAAGGTTCATTGATGTCAGATGTGTACTTATCATCACGAAATGCATGTACTTTTTTAATAAAGGTTCATTGCATCTCTGTTCACTTTTCTTGTCTGAAAAAAAATCAATGATTTTTGCCCCTCCTGTGTTAAGTTGATATGTTTAACTGTTCTCAATATGTCAGTAATTTTCCCCTTACACACACCTAAGTATCCAATATGTAGAATATTTGCTTAGTGCATACCCTATGCAATAGCAGAGCACGGAAGTGGATTTTTGTCTTCCCGAATCAGTGTCTTCCCGAATCATTTTTGAGAAACATGCCATGTTCGATTGAAATTCTTAGGTTTACACAGATTTTTCCCCCATTAAAGCTATATACCACTTGAAAGCACATGTCTTAGGAATTGTCTTCCTCATAACTAATAGTTCCCACCTGACTCTGCCTTCCTTTTATGAAGAATAACAGATAACAAATTTTCTTTGCCCTGAAACTTACTTACAATCCAATATCAGCCCTGGAAGATAATGACCCATTGGCAAAGCAAAATCAAAGAATATCGAGCTAAAACTCTATGAACCCGACCTTTAGACCCAGGAGTATAAGAATAATGTCAGAACTGTTGATTAATAATATATTTCTACTCATATAGGAGGCCTTAAGGCTAAATACCCCCATGAATGATTCGGGAAGACACCCTTTCAAGGGTATATAGTTTTGGGGTGTTGCCATAGCAACGGTTTTCATATTTAACTCATAATATTTTGTGAGGAGTTACCCCACCACCCATACACTATCCACAAAAAATATCTTTGAGGTACTCATAGGTTTGATTTCAGACCCCCTCCAGGGCCCCCCAGGGGCAAAAGCTCCGTTTCTATGACTTTTGACCATTAGGGACATACTAGCATACAATTAGCC
Organism: Acholoe squamosa; assembly: GCA_949317995.1. Classification (NCBI taxonomy): domain Eukaryota; kingdom Metazoa; phylum Annelida; class Polychaeta; order Phyllodocida; family Polynoidae; genus Acholoe; species Acholoe squamosa. Next base: position 6,706,885 of record OX439036.1, on the reverse strand, counting down.
AATAGAGAATGTAAATGGTTTGAGGAAGCAATGTCAGAACTTATAAGCTCAAATATAACCACATTTTGAGGCCTAATAGTGCCAGTTTCCTAATATATCAATGTGTTTCAAAAGTTGCTATCTTAATATAGGAGAGATACACACCCTAATATAGGCGTTGCTCTATTTTGTTATATTTAGTTCTGAAACAGATTGATATATTAGAAAATTGGCACTTTTAAATTGGTTATACTAAGTGCTAATAGCTCTACTAAATATCTACATGTTTTGAAACATCCCCCAGAGTTAGAGCTATCATATTGAGTACTACTCCATCTAGGGGTGCCTTGGTAGAACCGTTCAGCTTATAATATACCTGAGTTAGTGCTATCGTATTGAGTACTACCCATCTAGGGGTGCCTTGGTAGAACCGTGCAGCTTATAATATACCTGAGTTAGTGCTATCGTATTGAGTACTACCCATCTAGGGGTGCCTTGGTAGAACCGTTCAGCTTATAATATACCTGAGTTAGTGCTATCATATTGAGTACTACCCCCTCTAGGGGTGCCTTGGTAGAACCGTTCAGCTTATAATATACCTGAGTTAGAGCTATCGCATTGAGTACTACCCCCTCTAGGGGTGCCTTGGTAGAACCGTGCAGCTTATAATATACCTGAGTTAGTGCTATCATATTGAGTACTACCCCCTCTAGGGGTGCCTTGGTAGAACCGTGCAGCTTATAATATACCTGAGTTAGTGCTATCGTATTGAGTACTACCCCATCTAGGGGTGCCTTGGTAGAACCGTTCAGCTTATAATATACCTGAGTTAGTGCTATCATATTGAGTACTACCCCCTCTAGGGGTGCCTTGGTAGAACAGTTCAGCTCATAATATACCTGAGTTAGTGCTTTTGTATTGAGTACTACCCCATCTAGGGGTGCCTTGGTGGAACCGTGCAGCTTATAATATACCTGAGTTAGTGCTATCATATTGAGTACTACCCCCTCTAGGGGTGCCTTGGTAGAACCGTGAAGCTTATAATATACCTGAGTTAGTGCTATCGTATTGAGTACCACCCCATCTAGGGGTGCCTTGGTAGAACCGTTCAGCTTATAATATACCTGAGTTAGAGCTATTGTATTGAGTACTACCCATCTAGGGGTGCCTTGGTAGAACCGTTCAGCTTAAACCATACCTGAGTTAGTGCTATCGTATTAAGTACTACTCCATCTAGGGGTGCCTTGGTGGAACCGTTCAGCTTGGCGGTCAGGATGGAGTTTGTCGTTGTACCGATCAGTAGCAGGTCTTCATGCTGAACCATGATACGTACACCTCCCTCAGACTTTGGTATCTGACATGTAGGATGTATATAGGTATAAAAAAGCATATAAGGCCACTAAAATAAAACATCCAAAAAACTTCGATATTTTTTTCTTTGCCTGAGTAGTTCATCAGGGCGAGATATCTATAATTTTCTGGGCAATGAGCTTGCATTCGATACCAGATTTGACTATATTTGTTTATTTTTTAGTACATTCTACTCAGAAAATACTCTAAACAGAAAGAAAAATAATCTCAAATCACGATTTTTCTGGCGAGGGTGGTGACTTTTACTTTTTTTCAGTGGCCTAAGCATTATTTTATACCATTATTCTAAAGCATTAATATAAATCTCAAGTTCAAATTCAATTCTTCTCTTGCAGCCGTCATTCTCTTGGTTTTACCGGTGCAACACTGGATAGGCCAATCTATATTGATAGAGAAAATATTGTTCATCAAACTAAATCTTTGAATTAGAGTACACATATTCATGTACATAAAAATGAAAAGGACGATACTGGCATTACATAGATTGTATTTACACATGATCCTGGGATTAACTGAGCATCGCGTAACATGTAATATTTTGAAATTGAAATTGTAAAACATTCCCTGTAATTCATGTAATCCAAGATGTCAAGGCATTTTGCACTTACTCGAGTAACATTTTCTCATTAGAGAAATAGGTGATATGGTTGTAAGACATGTTTTGTGAAAAACTACACTTAAACCATTATTCCTAGAAACAATCTCCATATCAGCAGTAAATGTGTAACTCAGTTTTACTGTTAGCTAGTTTTTTAGTTACACATAAGGTGCATCATCTGTAGTGGACATTGGGGTCAGGAGGCCATTTCTCAATGTACTGCACACAGCCACTATGACTTAAAAATGCCAAGAATAAGCCAGGCTATCATAGGAACCGCCCTATGACTGCTCACTACGATTAGCAGCTATGCAGTAATTACATAAGATTAAGTAGGGCAGTCGTACTGGTGCAGACATTAGGGACTACTAGTGCATAATGCTGTTATGGCCAAATTATTAGGTTCTCACTACGATTTGAAGGGCAGCAGTCGTAGTGTGTTAAGAAATGGCCTCCTGATAGATAGATAAGTGTGTTAAACTGAATAAAACTCAATTTTGCCAAAGCTTATGACCTTGTTGCACTGAGACGATGATATGTATGTAAGGCACAACACGGTTTGTTTGATTTATAGTTTGTTTTGTTGTACATTATAAGGTCACATCCCAGGATCTTGTGGGGTTGCATATCTTGGATGAACCTATCCCCTTACAGGGCAGGTCAAATAGGAATAGATTCACCAGAGGAAATCCCCCTATGCGATAGGGTATTACCAGTAAGGCTGCTATAGATCTTGACAAGTCCCCATAGAAGCCATGCATGTTCGGGGGCGTAAATACACTTACGCAAAAAGATATCTATACCTGATACTGGTGATGTACACTTCATTGGGGCATCATGCTGACCCTGTAGCAGTGTTAACCTGATACCGGTGATGTACACTTCATTGGGGCATCATGCTGACCCTGATACCGGTGATGTACACTTCATTGGGGGATCATGCTGACCCTGTAGCAGTGTTCACTTGATACTGGTGATGTACACTTCATTGGGCATCATGCTGACCCTGTAGCAGTGTTCACCTGATACTGGTGATGTACACTTCATTGGGGCATCATGCTGACCCTGATACTGGTGATGTATACTTCATAGGGGGATCATGCTGACCCTGTAGCAGTCTTCACCTGATACTGGTGATGTACACTTCATTGGGGCATCATGCTGACCCAGTAGCAGTGTTTACCTGATACTGGTGATGTACACTTCATTGGGGCATCATGCTGACCCTGTAGCAGTGTTCACCTGATACTGGTGATGTACACTTCATTGGGGCATCATGCTGACCCAGTACCAGTGTTCACCTGATACTGGTGATGTACACTTCATTGGGGCATCATGCTGACCCTGTAGCAGTGTTAACCTGATACCGGTGATGTACACTTCATTATCCATCATGCTGACCCAGTAGCAGTGTTTACCTGATACTGGTGATGTACACTTCATTGGGGCATCATGCTGACCCTGTAGCAGTGTTTACCTGATACTGGTGATGTACACTTCATTGGGGCATCATGCTGACCCAGTAGCAGTGTTTACCTGATACTGGTGATGTACACTTCATTGGGGCATCATGCTGACCCTGTAGCAGTGTTCACCTGATACCGGTGATGTACACTTCATTGAGGGATCATGCTGACCCTGTAGCAGTGTTCACCTGATACTGGTGATGTACACTTCATTGGGGCATCATGCTGACCCAGTAGCAGTGTTAACCTGATACTGGTGATGTACACTTCATTGAGGGATCATGCTGACCCTGTAGCAGTGTTTACCTGATACTGGTGATGTACACTTCATTATCCATCATGCTGACCCTGTAGCAGTGTTCACCTGATACTGGTGATGTACACTTCATTGAGGGATCATGCTGACCCAGTAGCAGTGTTCACCTGATACTTGTGATGTAAACTTCATTGGGGCATCATGCTGACCCTGATACTGGTGATGTACACTTCATTGAGGCCTCATGCTGACCCTGTGGCAGTGTTCACCTGATACTGGTGATGTACACTTCATTGGGGCATCATGCTGACCCAGTACCAGTGTTCACCTGATACTGGTGATGTACGCTTCATTGGGGCATCATGCTGACCCTGTAGCAGTGTTCACCTGATACTGGTGATGTACGCTTCATTGGGGCATCATGCTGACCCTGTAGCAGTGTTCACCTGATACTGGTGATGTACACTTCATTGGGGCATCATGCTGACCCAGTACCAGTGTTCACCTGATACTGGTGATGTACGCTTCATTGGGGCATCATGCTGACCCTGTAGCAGTGTTAACCTGATACTGGTGATGTACACTTCATTGGGGCATCATGCTGACCCTGATACTGGCGATGTACACTTCATTATCCATCATGCTGACCCTGTAGCAGTGTTAACCTGATACCGGTGATGTACACTTCATTGGGGTATCATGCTGACCCTGTAGCAGTGTTTACCTGATACTGGTGATGTACGCTTCATTGGGGCATCATGCTGACCCAGTACCAGTGTTCACCTGATACTGGTGATGTACACTTCATTATCCATCATGCTGACCCAGTAGCAGTGTTAACCTGATACTGGTGATGTACACTTCATTGGGGCATCATGCTGACCCAGTAGCAGTGTTCACCTGATACTGACGATGTACACTTCATTATCCATCATGCTGACCCAGTACCAGTGTTCACCTGATACTGGTGATGTAAACTTCATTGGGGCATCATGCTGACCCTGATACTGGTGATGTACACTTCATTGAGGCCTCATGCTGACCCTGTAGCAGTGTTCACCTGATACTGGTGATGTACACTTCATTGGGGCATCATGCTGACCCAGTACCAGTGTTCACCTGATACTGGTGATGTACACTTCATTATCCATCATGCTGACCCAGTAGCAGTGTTCACCTGATACTGGTGATGTAAACTTCATTGGGGCATCATGCTGACCCTGATACTGGTGATGTACACTTCATTGAGGCCTCATGCTGACCCTGTAGCAGTGTTCACCTGATACTGGTGATGTACACTTTATTGAGGCCTCATGCTGACCCAGTAGCAGTGTTTACCTGATACCGGTGATGTACACTTCATTGGGGCATCATGCTGACCCTGTAGCAGTGTTAACCTGATACTGGTGATGTACACTTCATTGAGGCCTCATGCTGACCCTGTAGCAGTGTTCAGCTGATACTGGTGATGTACGCTTCATTGGGGCATCATGCTGACACAGTAGCAGTGTTTACCTGATACTGGTGATGTACACTTCATTTGGGCATCATGCTGACCCTGTAGTAGTGTTCACCTGATACCGGTGATGTACGCTTCATTGGGGCATCATGCTGACCCTGTAGCAGTGTTCACCTGATACTGGTGATGTACACTTCATTGGGGCATCATGCTGACCCTGTAGCAGTGTTAACCTGATACTGGTGATGTACGCTTCATTGGGGCATCATGCTGACCCAGTAGCAGAGTTTACCTGATACTGGTGATGTAGACTTCATTGGGGCATCATGCTGACCCTGTAGCAGTGTTCACCTGATACTGGTGATGTACACTTCATTGAGGCCTCATGCTGACCCTGTAGCAGTGTTCACCTGATACTGGTGATGTACACTTCATTGGGGCATCATGCTGACCCTGATACTGGTGATGTACACTTCATTGGGGCATCATGCTGACCCTGTAGCAGTGTTCACCTGATACCGGTGATGTACACTTCGTTGGGGGATCATGCTGACCCTGTAGCAGTGTTCACCTGATACTGGTGATGTACACTTCATTGGGGCATCATGCTGACGCAGTACCAGTGTTTACCTGATACTGGTGATGTAAACTTCATTGGGGCATCATGCTGACCCTGATACTGGTGATGTACACTTCATTGAGGCCTCATGCTGACCCTGTAGCAGTGTTCACCTGATACTGGTGATGTACACTTCATTGGGGCATCATGCTGACCCAGTACCAGTGTTCACCTGATACTGGTGATGTACACTTCATTGGGGCATCATGCTGACCCTGTAGCAGTGTTAACCTGATACTGGTGATGTACGCTTCATTGGGGCATCATGCTGACCCAGTAGCAGTGTTTACCTGATACTGGTGATGTAGACTTCATTGGGGCATCATGCTGACCCTGTAGCAGTGTTAACCTGATACTGGTGATGTACGCTTCATTGGGGCATCATGCTGACCCAGTAGCAGTGTTTACCTGATACTGGTGATGTACACTTCATTGGGGCATCATGCTGACCCTGTAGCAGTGTTAACCTGATACTGGTGATGTACACTTCATTGAGGCCTCATGCTGACCCTGTAGCAGTGTTCACCTGATACTGGTGATGTACACTTCATTGGGGCATCATGCTGACCCTGATACTGGTGATGTACACTTCATTGGGGCATCATGCTGACCCAGTAGCAGTGTTAACCTGATACTGGTGATGTACACTTCATTGAGGGATCATGCTGACCCTGTAGCAGTGTTTACCTGATACTGGTGATGTACACTTCATTATCCATCATGCTGACCCTGTAGCAGTGTTCACCTGATACTGGTGATGTACACTTCATTGAGGGATCATGCTGACCCAGTAGCAGTGTTCACCTGATACTTGTGATGTAAACTTCATTGGGGCATCATGCTGACCCTGATACTGGTGATGTACACTTCATTGAGGCCTCATGCTGACCCTGTGGCAGTGTTCACCTGATACTGGTGATGTACAATTCATTGGGGCATCATGCTGACCCAGTACCAGTGTTCACCTGATACTGGTGATGTACACTTCATTGGGGCATCATGCTGACCCTGTAGCAGTGTTCACCTGATACTGGTGATGTACGCTTCATTGGGGCATCATGCTGACCCTGTAGCAGTGTTCACCTGATACTGGTGATGTACACTTCATTGGGGCATCATGCTGACCCAGTACCAGTGTTCACCTGATACTGGTGATGTACGCTTCATTGGGGCATCATGCTGACCCTGTAGCAGTGTTAACCTGATACTGGCGATGTACACTTCATTGGGGCATCATGCTGACCCTGATACTGGCGATGTACACTTCATTATCCATCATGTTGACCCTGTAGCAGTGTTCACCTGATACTGACGATGTACACTTCATTATCCATCATGCTGACCCTGAAGCAGTGTTAACCTGATACTGGTGATGTACACTTCATTGGGGCATCATGCTGACCCAGTAGCAGTGTTCACCTGATACTGGTGATGTAAACTTCATTGGGGCATCATGCTGACCCTGATACTGGTGATGTACACTTCATTGAGGCCTCATGCTGACCCTGTAGCAGTGTTCACCTGATACTGGTGATGTACACTTCATTGGGGCATCATGCTGACCCAGTACCAGTGTTCACCTGATACTGGTGATGTACACTTCATTATCCATCATGCTGACCCAGTAGCAGTGTTCACCTGATACTGGTGATGTAAACTTCATTGGGGCATCATGCTGACCCTGATACTGGTGATGTACACTTCATTGAGGCCTCATGCTGACCCTGTAGCAGTGTTCACCTGATACTGGTGATGTACACTTCATTGAGGCCTCATGCTGACCCAGTAGCAGTGTTTACCTGATACCGGTGATGTACACTTCATTGGGGCATCATGCTGACCCTGTAGCAGTGTTCACCTGATACCGGTGATGTACGCTTCATTGGGGCATCATGCTGACCCTGTAGCAGTGTTCACCTGATACTGGTGATGTACACTTCATTGGGGCATCATGCTGACACAGTAGCAGTGTTTACCTGATACTGGTGATGTACACTTCATTGGGGCATCATGCTGACCCTGTAGCAGTGTTCACCTGATACTGGTGATGTACACTTCATTGGGGCATCATGCTGACCCTGTGGCAGTGTTCACCTGATACTGGTGATGTACACTTCATTGGGGCATCATGCTGACCCAGTACCAGTGTTCACCTGATACTGGTGATGTACGCTTCATTGGGGCATCATGCTGACCCTGTAGCAGTGTTCACCTGATACTGGTGATGTACGCTTCATTGGGGCATCATGCTGACCCTGTAGCAGTGTTCACCTGATACTGGTGATGTACACTTCATTGGGGCATCATGCTGACCCAGTACCAGTGTTCACCTGATACTGGTGATGTACGCTTCATTGGGGCATCATGCTGACCCTGTAGCAGTGTTAACCTGATACTGGTGATGTACCCTTCTTTGGGGCATCATGCTGACCCTGATACTGGCGATGTACACTTCATTATCCATCATGCTGACCCTGTAGCAGTGTTAACCTGATACCGGTGATGTACACTTCATTGGGGTATCATGCTGACCCTGTAGCAGTGTTTACCTGATACTGGTGATGTACGCTTCATTGGGGCATCATGCTGACCCAGTACCAGTGTTCACCTGATACTGGTGATGTACACTTCATTATCCATCATGCTGACCCAGTAGCAGTGTTAACCTGATACTGGTGATGTACACTTCATTGGGGCATCATGCTGACCCAGTAGCAGTGTTCACCTGATACTGACGATGTACACTTCATTATCCATCATGCTGACCCAGTACCAGTGTTCACCTGATACTGGTGATGTAAACTTCATTGGGGCATCATGCTGACCCTGATACTGGTGATGTACACTTCATTGAGGCCTCATGCTGACCCTGTAGCAGTGTTCACCTGATACTGGTGATGTACACTTCATTGGGGCATCATGCTGACCCAGTACCAGTGTTCACCTGATACTGGTGATGTACACTTCATTATCCATCATGCTGACCCAGTAGCAGTGTTCACCTGATACTGGTGATGTAAACTTCATTGGGGCATCATGCTGACCCTGATACTGGTGATGTACACTTCATTGAGGCCTCATGCTGACCCTGTAGCAGTGTTCACCTGATACTGGTGATGTACACTTCATTGAGGCCTCATGCTGACCCAGTAGCAGTGTTTACCTGATACCGGTGATGTACACTTCATTGGGGCATCATGCTGACCCTGTAGCAGTGTTAACCTGATACTGGTGATGTACACTTCATTGAGGCCTCATGCTGACCCTGTAGCAGTGTTCAGCTGATACTGGTGATGTACGCTTCATTGGGGCATCATGCTGACACAGTAGCAGTGTTTACCTGATACTGGTGATGTACACTTCATTTGGGCATCATGCTGACCCTGTAGTAGTGTTCACCTGATACCGGTGATGTACGCTTCATTGGGGCATCATGCTGACCCTGTAGCAGTGTTCACCTGATACTGGTGATGTACACTTCATTGGGGCATCATGCTGACCCTGTAGCAGTGTTAACCTGATACTGGTGATGTACGCTTCATTGGGGCATCATGCTGACCCAGTAGCAGAGTTTACCTGATACTGGTGATGTAGACTTCATTGGGGCATCATGCTGACCCTGTAGCAGTGTTCACCTGATACTGGTGATGTACACTTCATTGAGGCCTCATGCTGACCCTGTAGCAGTGTTCACCTGATACTGGTGATGTACACTTCATTGGGGCATCATGCTGACCCTGATACTGGTGATGTACACTTCATTGGGGCATCATGCTGACCCTGTAGCAGTGTTCACCTGATACCGGTGATGTACACTTCGTTGGGGGATCATGCTGACCCTGTAGCAGTGTTCACCTGATACTGGTGATGTACACTTCATTGGGGCATCATGCTGACGCAGTACCAGTGTTTACCTGATACTGGTGATGTAAACTTCATTGGGGCATCATGCTGACCCTGATACTGGTGATGTACACTTCATTGAGGCCTCATGCTGACCCTGTAGCAGTGTTCACCTGATACTGCTGATGTACACTTCATTGGGGCATCATGCTGACCCAGTACCAGTGTTCACCTGATACTGGTGATGTACACTTCATTGGGGCATCATGCTGACCCTGTAGCAGTGTTAACCTGATACTGGTGATGTACGCTTCATTGGGGCATCATGCTGACCCAGTAGCAGTGTTTACCTGATACTGGTGATGTAGACTTCATTGGGGCATCATGCTGACCCTGTAGCAGTGTTAACCTGATACTGGTGATGTACGCTTCATTGGGGCATCATGCTGACCCAGTAGCAGTGTTTACCTGATACTGGTGATGTACACTTCATTGGGGCATCATGCTGACCCTGTAGCAGTGTTAACCTGATACTGGTGATGTACACTTTATTGAGGCCTCATGCTGACCCTGTAGCAGTGTTCACCTGATACTGGTGATGTACACTTCATTGGGGCATCATGCTGACCCTGATACTGGTGATGTACACTTCATTGGGGCATCATGCTGACCCAGTAGCAGTGTTAACCTGATACTGGTGATGTACACTTCATTGAGGGATCATGCTGACCCTGTAGCAGTGTTTACCTGATACTGGTGATGTACACTTCATTATCCATCATGCTGACCCTGTAGCAGTGTTCACCTGATACTGGTGATGTACACTTCATTGAGGGATCATGCTGACCCAGTAGCAGTGTTCACCTGATACTTGTGATGTAAACTTCATTGGGGCATCATGCTGACCCTGATACTGGTGATGTACACTTCATTGAGGCCTCATGCTGACCCTGTGGCAGTGTTCACCTGATACTGGTGATGTACAATTCATTGGGGCATCATGCTGACCCAGTACCAGTGTTCACCTGATACTGGTGATGTACACTTCATTGGGGCATCATGCTGACCCTGTAGCAGTGTTCACCTGATACTGGTGATGTACGCTTCATTGGGGCATCATGCTGACCCTGTAGCAGTGTTCACCTGATACTGGTGATGTACACTTCATTGGGGCATCATGCTGACCCAGTACCAGTGTTCACCTGATACTGGTGATGTACGCTTCATTGGGGCATCATGCTGACCCTGTAGCAGTGTTAACCTGATACTGGCGATGTACACTTCATTGGGGCATCATGCTGACCCTGATACTGGCGATGTACACTTCATTATCCATCATGTTGACCCTGTAGCAGTGTTCACCTGATACTGACGATGTACACTTCATTATCCATCATGCTGACCCTGAAGCAGTGTTAACCTGATACTGGTGATGTACACTTCATTGGGGCATCATGCTGACCCAGTAGCAGTGTTCACCTGATACTGGTGATGTAAACTTCATTGGGGCATCATGCTGACCCTGATACTGGTGATGTACACTTCATTGAGGCCTCATGCTGACCCTGTAGCAGTGTTCACCTGATACTGGTGATGTACACTTCATTGGGGCATCATGCTGACCCAGTACCAGTGTTCACCTGATACTGGTGATGTACACTTCATTATCCATCATGCTGACCCAGTAGCAGTGTTCACCTGATACTGGTGATGTAAACTTCATTGGGGCATCATGCTGACCCTGATACTGGTGATGTACACTTCATTGAGGCCTCATGCTGACCCTGTAGCAGTGTTCACCTGATACTGGTGATGTACACTTCATTGAGGCCTCATGCTGACCCAGTAGCAGTGTTTACCTGATACCGGTGATGTACACTTCATTGGGGCATCATGCTGACCCTGTAGCAGTGTTAACCTGATACTGGTGATGTACACTTTATTGAGGCCTCATGCTGACCCTGTAGCAGTGTTCACCTGATACTGGTGATGTACGCTTCATTGGGGCATCATGCTGACACAGTAGCAGTGTTTACCTGATACTGGTGATGTACACTTCATTTGGGCATCATGCTGACCCTGTAGTAGTGTTCACCTGATACCGGTGATGTACGCTTCATTGGGGCATCATGCTGACCCTGTAGCAGTGTTCACCTGATACTGGTGATGTACACTTCATTGGGGCATCATGCTGACCCTGTAGCAGTGTTAACCTGATACTGGTGATGTACGCTTCATTAGGGCATCATGCTGACCCAGTAGCAGAGTTTACCTGATACTGGTGATGTAGACTTCATTGGGGCATCATGCTGACCCTGTAGCAGTGTTCACCTGATACTGGTGATGTACACTTCATTGAGGCCTCATGCTGACCCTGTAGCAGTGTTCACCTGATACTGGTGATGTACACTTCATTGGGGCATCATGCTGACCCTGATACTGGTGATGTACACTTCATTGGGGCATCATGCTGACCCTGTAGCAGTGTTCACCTGATACCGGTGATGTACACTTCGTTGGGGGATCATGCTGACCCTGTAGCAGTGTTCACCTGATACTGGTGATGTACACTTCATTGGGGCATCATGCTGACGCAGTACCAGTGTTTACCTGATACTGGTGATGTAAACTTCATTGGGGCATCATGCTGACCCTGATACTGGTGATGTACACTTCATTGAGGCCTCATGCTGACCCTGTAGCAGTGTTCACCTGATACTGCTGATGTACACTTCATTGGGGCATCATGCTGACCCAGTACCAGTGTTCACCTGATACTGGTGATGTACACTTCATTGGGGCATCATGCTGACCCTGTAGCAGTGTTAACCTGATACTGGTGATGTACGCTTCATTGGGGCATCATGCTGACCCAGTAGCAGTGTTTACCTGATACTGGTGATGTAGACTTCATTGGGGCATCATGCTGACCCTGTAGCAGTGTTAACCTGATACTGGTGATGTACGCTTCATTGGGGCATCATGCTGACCCAGTAGCAGTGTTTACCTGATACTGGTGATGTACACTTCATTGGGGCATCATGCTGACCCTGTAGCAGTGTTAACCTGATACTGGTGATGTACACTTCATTGAGGCCTCATGCTGACCCTGTAGCAGTGTTCACCTGATACTGGTGATGTACACTTCATTGGGGCATCATGCTGACCCTTATACTGGTGATGTACACTTCATTGGGGCATCATGCTGACCCTGTAGCAGTGTTCACCTGATACCGGTGATGTACACTTCATTGGGGGATCATGCTGACCCTGTAGCAGTGTTCACCTGATACTGGTGATGTACACTTCATTGGGGCATCATGCTGACGCAGTACCAGTGTTTACCTGATACTGGTGATGTACACTTCATTGGGGCATCATGCTGACCCAGTAGCAGTGTTTACCTGATACTGGTGATGTACACTTCATTGGGGCATCATGCTGACCCTGTAGCAGTGTTAACCTGATACTGGTGATGTACACTTCATTGGGGCATCATGCTGACCCTGAAGCAGTGTTCACCTGATACTGGTGATGTACACTTCATTGGGGCATCATGCTGACCCAGTACCAGTGTTCACCTGATACTGGTGATGTACACTTCATTGGGGCCTCATGCTGACGCAGTACCAGGGTTCACCTGATACTGGTGATGTACACTTCATTGGGGCATCATGCTGACCCAGTAGCAGTGTTTACCTGATACTGGTGATGTACACTTCATTGGGGCATCATGCTGACCCTGTAGCAGTGTTAACCTGATACTTGTGATGTACACTTCATTGGGGCATCATGCTGACCCTGAAGCAGTGTTCACCTGATACTGGTGATGTACACTTCATTGGGGCATCATGCTGACCCTGTAGCAGTGTTAACCTGATACTGGTGATGTACACTTCATTGGGGCATCATGCTGACCCAGTAGCAGTGTTTACCTGATACTGGTGATATAGACTTCATTGGGGCATCATGCTGACCCTGATACTGGTGATGTACACTTCATTGGGGCATCATGCTGACCCTGTAGCAGTGTTCACCTGATACTGGTGATGTACACTTCATTGGGGCATCATGCTGACCCTGATACTGGTGATGTACACTTTATTGGGGCATCATGCTGACCCAGTAGCAGTGTTTACCTGATACTGGTGATGTACACTTCATTGGGGCATCATGCTGACCCTGTAGCAGTGTTTACCTGATACTGGTGATGTACACTTCATTGGGGCATCATGCTGACCCTGTAGCAGTGTTAACCTGATACTGGTGATGTACACTTCATTGGGGCATCATGCTGACCCTGAAGCAGTGTTCACCTGATACTGGTGATGTACACTTCATTGGGGCATCATGCTGACCCAGTACCAGTGTTCACCTGATACTGGTGATGTACACTTCATTGGGGCATCATGCTGACGCAGTACCAGTGTTCACCTGATACTGGTGATGTACACTTCATTGGGGCATCATGCTGACCCAGTAGCAGTGTTTACCTGATACTGGTGATGTACACTTCATTGGGGCATCATGCTGACCCTGTAGCAGTGTTAACCTGATACTTGTGATGTACACTTCATTGGGGCATCATGCTGACCCTGAAGCAGTGTTCACCTGATACTGGTGATGTACACTTCATTGGGGCATCATGCTGACCCTGTAGCAGTGTTAACCTGATACTGGTGATGTACACTTCATTGGGGCATCATGCTGACCCAGTAGCAGTGTTTACCTGATACTGGTGATGTAGACTTCATTGGGGCATCATGCTGACCCTAAAACTGGTGATGTACACTTCATTGGGGCATCATGCTGACCCTGTAGCAGTGTTCACCTGATACTGGTGATGTACACTTCATTGGGGCATCATGCTGACCCTGATACTGGTGATGTACACTTCATTGGGGCATCATGCTGACCCAGTAGCAGTGTTTACCTGATACTGGTGATGTACACTTCATTGGGGCATCATGCTGACCCTGTAGCAGTGTTAACCTGATACCGGTGACGTACACTTCATTGGGGCATCATGCTGACCCTGTAGCAGTGTTCACCTGATACTGGTGATGTACACTTCATTGGGGCATCATGCTGACCCTGTAGCAGTGTTGACCTGATACTGGTGATGTACACTTCATTGAGGCCTCATGCTGACCCTGAAGCAGTGTTCACCTGATACTGGTGATGTAAACTTCATTGGGGCATCATGCTGACCCTGTAGCAGTGTTCACCTGATACCGGTGATGTACACTTCATTGAGGCCTCATGCTGACCCTGAAGCAGTGTTCACCTGATACTGGTGATGTACACTTCATTGGGGCATCATGCTGACCCTGATACTGGTGATGTACACTTCTTTGGGGCATCATGCTGACCCTGTAGCAGTGTTTGAACCTCATAGGGTGACAATAATGCTTGGATGTAGCCACGGCGAGTTACTCACTGGGCTACACTTGTAAATGCATTATGAGGACTGATGACCGATGAGCATGATGCACCAATGAAGTGCTGGCGAGACTGCTCACCAGCACTTTATTGGAGCATCATGCAGACCCTCCGGCAGTTAATGTATCGACCCCCTAGGGTTGGCATGATGCACCAATGAAGTTCTGGCTAGCAGTCTTGCCAGCACATCATTGGTGCATCATGACGACCAATGGGCATGATGCAGTTCTGCATCAGAAGCCCTTAAAGGGTTAATTGATGCACTATTTACCTTTCTAAGGTTAACCCACTAAGGGCGACTTGATTGCTCATTGATTCATGAATTGCTCGCTTACCCTTTATTGGTGCATCATACCGATCCTGTGGGAGTGTTTCAACTCATGATACATTAATGCAGCCTTGGTTAGTGCACTCAGCGGCTTTTATTCATAGGTGTATATTGATACAACATTTACCTGTATTTCCCCGGCTCTGTCCATATTCTTGTTCCAGTGCCAGGCGCAGATGCGTCCATCTCTGCCTCCAGATAGAAGCACACCACGGAGGGTGGTCAGCGAGAACACTGGACCCTGGAAAAATAAGATTATTATGAAAATAGGAATTATCAAAGATCAATATGGGGTATGATGTACCCAAATCTTGCCTGAAAATAAGGAAAGAGGAAACTTACGAAGATTTGAGAGAAATGTGTCCCCTCTGAACAGATTGTCACCTACTTCTGGCTGGGATCACTGCCATAGCAATACCATTGCAAATGAGATCAGTCACTGTTGCTAGATGCATGTGATCTCATCGATGTCAACCCAAACAAAAATGCCGACTGACGTCCAACTGACGGCCGTCAGTCACTGACAGATGACATAGGGACAGTATCATTAGCCCTTTAATTGTGTCTAGTTCTATTAAAGATGCTATCCCAGCTAGAATTCTCTCAATTCTCAGTGATGCCACATACCTAAGCGATATCCATCCCTAATAACATCCCCAAAGTTCTAAATCAATAGTGACAGTTTATCAGCATTAATTAGGCCCAATAAGAGCTCTAACTTTTACTGTAGGTCGACACTAAACTGGCCGGATAACATAACAAACCCATGACACTAGACCAGTGATTTGGTATTTCATGCATGAGTAGTCACTTGTGTAGTACATGGCTCATTAGTGACACCTTGTGGCATACACTGGGCAAATACATATTTGTGACTAAGCACTCAGTAAGGGGCATCCATACAGGGTCATACAGATTACCCTTTATTCTTGTCTATTCACATATACCTATGGGATAGAGGACTGCTGGTGGAGCCCCCTTCAGTATTATTCCTTAGCTACCCTGAACTAGTGGGAAACTTAACTCATATTTCCCGCCATAGGAGAGAAGTACTCCAAACCTGGTTGTCTTCTGTTTACACATACAGGAGGCACTGATATCTAAATGGCATGTGTCATTGAATAGGGAAACAAATAACATTGACAACAGCATGTTTCATTAATCACTTCCAAGCAGGTCGTTTTAGTTGAAATTGCATCTTTAATTCCACTATCACTGCATACGGGCAGCCGACTCCAGCCACCAGCCAGCCACCATCGTTGCGTGTGATGTCATGACCTCATTATCTGAAAACGAGGCTCGTTTTGTGACCATACATGGGCATGTGACCTACATTCTCGAGCTCTGATTGGCTGAGAGCTATGATCACGTGATCACAACAAAAACGTAAACAAAAACAGACCGACCATGTGGTTGACCACATGATTTTACCACATGGTCGGTTTGCAACACTAAGAACCCTCATTTATTTTTTTATAGACAGCAAAAAAAAAAAGAAGATAATTAAAGGGACCTGCATGTACATAAGTTTCTACTACGTTGCAAACATAATACCATCGTTGTCACAACGTTGGTTGTTACACATGTGAAAATCAACTAGGAGACCTGAATCTTACAGAAATTCCACTTTTTACACACAAGATTTCACCTTTTAACTTATGTATTCTCAGAAAATGAAAGAAATGCAACATTCTACAGAAATGTTACAAAATTTCCGTAAAATTTTACAAATTTACCAAAAAGTTGTGGAAATTTAACAAAAAAAATACTACTTTCACACAAGATTTTGCTGTGTGCAACAGAAAAGAGAGAGATTTTCAAATGTCTAAGGGCAAAGTGCTTACACCTTCTTGAAACACACGTCTTTTGATATACTGATAACTTAATCCCTGTTTCTTCTACGAATAACTACTGACTTGATGGTTTATCACTCTGGAGCCTTTGTTGGTCACCATAGCACTTTTTCGGTTTTCAACACCTTTTGGTAGTCTTCAACTGTTAATTCATTTTGTTTTTCAATCACTCCTTTGCAGCTCATTTTTTTTCGACCCCTTCTCCACTTACTATGTAACTTTTGGAGTTTAAGGCCGTCATCTCGTCTCCTTCCCACTCCACTTAGAAAAGACCTGGAGTTCTCTTGTCGAACGCCAGATGTTGTTTTCAACACAGCGGAGGGAACCAAGTGTATCCCATGGTTTTACATTCTATGTAGCTTTCCTGATTATAAGTGATGTCACATGACTCTGAGGGCAACCATTTATGTGATGGTGGTGGGCAGGCAAGAAAGTTCCACTGTGTTTGCACTGATGTCTTGCACCTCTTGAACAGACCAATGTAAAGCTTACCGCTTGGCTTTGGTGTACCGCTTTTGAAGAAAGTTTTGCTTGTTGCATATGGTTTTACCATAAGACCCGTTTCCAAGAAGTTTATACAGGTCTGAAAGAATTTTGCAGTCGATTTGCAGTTGTCACCCTTTCTCCTAGCCGCGGTCACTTCTTCCACGATGGGAGAAACATTTTTCTGACATGTATTCCACCACTAAGTACACCTTGGTCACCACTAAGCCCTTTTCCATGTACCACTTTAAGAGAGGCGTCAAGAATAGTATAGGTTCCCTAGGACATGTTACTCCATAGAGTCCTATAGTGCAAGCCACCCCCCTCTACCCCCCCCCTTAAAAGTAGGCTACCTTTTGTGTTCAGTACTGAGTCCTATGTAAGATAAGGGGGTTTATGGAGATGTCAGGAATCTTTATCAGAGTGATATCAAATGGAAACAAGGTGCCACCTATACCAGAAAATCCTGCTGAATCCAAAATTTGTGGTCTTGATTCTCAAAATTTGGCCAAAGGTACCTAAAAAGGAGGTTTGATGATGAGAATATTTTAAAAATGTAAAAAAGTTATATTGAAAATGATTGGAACTTTTTATAGATGCAACATGCTAATCAAAGTCAGTACCTCAATCTACATATCCCAATGTTTGCCTATCCGAACCTGACAAGTACTCTGCTTGCATATGGCTCTACCTCTCCCACATACTGCCTATCCCTTAGTTTGCCTATCACTCATACTACCTATCCCCTAAAACATCTAGAGTTTAATTAGGTTTTCTCTCAAATGTCTTAAAGGATTAAAGTTTACCCTTCACCTTTGTACCTAATTTTCTCTGTGCATTCTTACCATTAGTCTACCTATCCTCAATCTGCCTATCATTCACTTTACCTATCCCTCATGGTGACTATCCCCCAAATCTGCACATCCCTCATATTTGACTGGCACATCTGTGATATTACCTAGCACCAATATATCTTTTGAATATGCTCACCTTACAAGGTACCCTCTGTACCTATCTCTTAAACTGTTTATTACCTATCCTCCTTGCTACCCATCCTCTTCAATACCTATCCCTCAAGCTCAATTTATACCTTTCCTGCCTATCACAGCTTGATCAGCTGGGATAGTTCACATCCAACCTTTGTTATGATCTCTTAGTCAACCTATCCCCTAAAAAACAAATCCAACAGTCTACCTCAAGCATACATCTACTGATCACTCATGCTATATATCCTTGAGGTTACCTATCCTTCAGGCTGCCTATCCTTCATGGTATATAGCCCTCTGCCTACCTAACCAGATATCTATGTATCTCTCACCTTGTATGCTATTCTTTCTACCTTTATAGTAGCTCTTATAGTCTATGCCTTGTGAAATATACCTATCGCTCATTGTACCTTTCCTAAAGTCTGCATATCACTCATGTTTACCTTGCATATCCCTCAGCCCATTGAATTATCATGCTTTTCTAAAATGCCTCACCATGGCTATCATTAGACTAACTAACTTCCTATCCTACATGTATGTTGTTTATTCCCCTCTTCCTATCCTTCATGCTGCATATCATTCATGCTATCCCACTTGACAAGTTAAAAAACTGAGGGCTATATACCATGAAGGATAGGCAGCCTGAAGGATAGGTTACCTCAATGATATATAGCATGAGTGATAGGTAGATGTATGTGTGAGGTAGACTGTTAAATTTGTTCCTTAGGGGATAGGTTGACTAAGAGATCAAAATGAAGGTTGGTTGTGAGCTATCCCAGCTGATCAAGCTGTGATAGGCAGGAAAGCTATAAAGTGAGCTTGAGGGATAGGTATTGAAGAGGATGGGTAGCAAGGTACAGAGGGTACCTTGTAAGGTGAGCATATTCAAAAGGTACATTGGTGCTAGGTAATATCACAGATGTGCCAGTCAAACATGAGGGATGTGAAGAGTTGGGGGATAGTCACCATGAAGGATAGGTAAAGTGAATGATAGGCAGATTGAGGATAGGTAGACTAATGGTAAGAATGTACAGAGAAAATTAGGTACAAAGGTGAGGGGTAAACTTTAATCCTTTAAGCCATTTGAGGGAAAACCTAATTAAACTCTAGATGTTTCAAGGGATAGGTAGTATGAGTGATAGGTAGACTAAGGGATAGGCAGTATGTGGGAGAGGCAGAGCCATACACAGGTAGAGTACTTGTCAGGTTGAGATAGGCACACATTAGGATATGTAGATTCAGGTATTGACTTTGATTAGCATGTTGCATCTATAAAAAGTTCCAATCATTTTCAATATAACTTTTGTACATTTTTAAAATATTGTCATCATCAAACCTCCTTTTTAGGTACTTTTGGTCAAATATTGAGAATCAAGATCACAAATTTTGGATTCAGCAGGATTTTCTGGTATAGGTGGCCCCTTGTTTCCATTTGATATCACTCTGATAAAGATTCCTGACATCTCTATAAACCCCCTTATCCTACATCGGACTCAATACTGAACACAAAAGGGAGCCTACTTTGAAGAGGGGTAGAGGGGGGGGGGCTGTAACACTGTGTCCATAGGTAAAGCTCTGAGTTTCACCTCCTATCTATTGAAGCTTCTTGGAGGCATGCCAAAGATTTTCTGAGCGTGACAAGTTCCTATGAGCTGTCATTGAGGTTGTTTCAACTTACCCATGGCTTCTAAGAAGTTCCGCATTTGTTCGCCCACATCTTCCCTTTTTACCAAACAGTTCTTGAAAATGGGAGTCTTTTCCACCACTTTGTACCCTAACGACTTGACGTAGGCGGTGACTTGAGCTGTGTTCTTGGCCTTTTTTCGAACCACGCTTGCCCATTGGGAGATTTAAGAGTAGACTTGGTCAAACAACAAGTGACCATGCCATGGAATTGATAAACGGTCTTGTCTGCGGGTGAGAAGCTGTCTACTCTGAAGAGTTTCCTCCTAATGCTCACCTCGCCGTAATTGTATTGGTGCAGTATTTTTTTGTCCTCGACGAGGGATCGGTACCGTAACCATTCTGTGGCGGGAAAGCTGACCTGTTGACTGCAGACCGCTCGAAAGTCATTTTCTCTGTGGCATAACACATAGTAGCCTAAGCAGTGCGCTTCCCCCATACACTTCAGATAGAGGCTGTTGGCGTCCATGCCCAAGATGTGTCTGCACACCTTGCTCTCCACCCCGTATTTTCTCTCCCTTATTCGAGTTTTTCCACTCTTGTGGTGTCTGTGAAAAATGATAGAAGGACCTCTGACAAAGTTTTTTCTCAGCAAGTCGTGCACATCCTTTTCTTGTGCGCCCAAGTATGGTGCGGCGTTAGGAGAAGTGTTTTCAAAGAGGAACTTCAAGGTTAGACCGGGCAAGGTCAAGCCGTTTTTGAACATGTCTACACCTCGCTCTATGAAAAACTGTGTTCGTTGAAGGCTTCCATGAAGGGAGCACCATCCAAGTTGTTGTAATACACCAAGTAGTCCCTCATGGACTGCATCTTGTGTTCCGACCACGCACGTTGGCAAGTTTCATACTCCTCGCTCGATATACACGTGCCCCTCAGAGAACTGTAAAAAGTAGTTCTGGGCGGCAGTTGTTTGTTTTCCAACTTTCGCACGTCGTCCATCCACTCGTTGGGGAAATAGCCCTTGGCCACTTTCCCTTTGAGGAAGGCTTTCAGGTAGTTAGCGTAAGAATAGCCTGGAGCCAGGTAGTTGAAGAGATCTAGATACAAGAGGATTCCAGTGTACACCGCTATGTACTGGTTACATCTTTTGATGGTTTCCACTTCTGCTTGTCCCATTTCGAAAAGAACGAGTGAAACTCTTTCTTTATCAAGTTCAGGCCGTATCTTCCTAAGTTGAATCCAATGACTGGCACCTTTTCAATGTAGGCGAGCAGTTTCTTTTTCACCGTTTCTCCGCGCGTCGTTTTTTTTTCTCACCAAGTCGAAAACTTTCTGCTCCATGTTTTTCTCCCTCTCTATCACCTCATCCAACTTGTCCAGTATTTCTCTGAAAGCGTCTTTCACTGCAGCACCTAAATTTCAACCTAAATTGTTTATGTGTTCTAGCACCGACTGCACCAGGGAATCGTCGTGTCTGTTAGAATGTCGCACAAAACACACTGGCATGGTGATCGTCAGAATTCTTTTACTCTTTTGGTTCTCTGTGAAAGTGTGTCATGCCTCGCTGTCTTAAACCTGGACAAATCGAGTTTAATTTACCCAGTAAGAGTCCCCCGCTGAAGCTCTCAAGAAGGTGATGTTGGTGTTGATGTTGGCGACAACACGCCATTTGGTAGAGGGCCAAAGCGTGTCCTCTCTGACTTGACTCCTTATGTGTTCCACGCAGTCCTCATAGTCTTGCTCATTTCTCACGAGAAAGTAGGGGTCTTGACGGTTGTCGCTGTCGTAGAACAAGGAGCGTTGTTGGCAGAGGCATGGAAGTACATGACTTTGTGCGGTTCCCCCTCTTCTACGCTGCATAAAAGTCTACCGAAAGAAACGGCCACTCTGTAGGAGTAGATTTGATTTTCATGCATAGCCCTGAGGTATTCTATGACTTTTTTCACTGACGAATCGCTTTCCGAAGAGGTGAATCTGACGTTGAAAATGGATTGCACCGTTCGTAAGACTGCTAATCCCCTGCGATAGACTTAAAGTTGTCCTCGTATGTTTCTCTGTTAGATGGGTCTTTATCTATCACTTCAGGAACAGAAGTGGATTTGGACAGTTCTTCTTGAACACAGGTGGGTAAGCGACATAAAGTTTTTATGCTGTTTTGCAGTGTCAAAAGTCACGATGGTCTAGGCGTCTTACACCTAGGACAATTGACTGTGTAATCTTTTTTTTCTTTTCTCGGAGCCATTTTTCTTTATTTGTTGCAATAGCAAAAAAAAAAAAAAATTGACCAAGTCGACCAATGCAGCTTTTTTCACTTCCATGAGGTCACCCTCTGGTGTACAAGGTCGATTGTCAGGGAGAGTGTTCTTTGCATGATTGACTCATTGTTGTTGCTGTTTGCCATTGTTGTCGTTGTCCTTGGCGAATTTGAGATAGTCCGTTGTCTACTTTTTTAAATTGTGACAGGAGCAGCAGCACCAGCAACAGTGCAGTAGGCAGTAGCGCGAGCAGCAGCATCAGTGGCAACGGCAAAGAGTAGTAGTAGCAGTAGTAGCAGCAGCAGCATCAGTAGTAGTCGCAGTAGGAGCAACAGCAGCAGCAGCAGTCGGGAAGAGTGTGAAAGTGACGTTCATTGAGCAGCTGAGAGCTGAGAACACTCCTTATAAACCTTCCACCCCACCTAATTATTCGAGCCTCACTTGCACAACTCCCTCCCCTCCATTACATGCACATACACACCCCTCTTTCATCCCCAAACGTCTGTGTTTGTCTATGGTAGGCTTACCTATGAGTTTACTCACAGCTGCTCACTGCTCAGCTGCTTGTTTCCCTCCCCCTGTTTGTTTTGTATAAGCCCCTGTCTGTAACACATGGAGACCAGGGATTACAACATTTGTTGCTGTCTATGTTAGGTGGGTAGGTAGGTAGGTAGGTAGGTAGGTAGGTAGGTAGGTAGGTAGGGTAAGGTAAGGTAGGGTAGAGTAGCGTAGGAACAAAAAAGGGGGGTAGGTAGGTTTATGGGGTGGGGGCACCCATTTAATAGGAAAAGTGGGGGGGTTTGCCGCGTGCACACGTAATTCAACTTACCCTACCTTACTCTACCTTACCTTACCTTACCCTACCCACCTACATACCTCCCTACCAACCCCTTTTTTCCCTTTTTAACTATAAAGAAAGAAGAAAGTTTACCCTCGTAGACACTTTGTTTTCAACCTTCAACGGAAATGGAGTACCCACAGAAAGCAGTGGAAATGGTCGATTTCGACCCTCGACTTCAATGACCTTTCACCATGATAATAGCAGGTCCCACCTCCTGTGGAAAAAGTCACTTAGTTTTCAACCTATTGAGGAATTTCAAACATTTAGTGACTCCTGAAGTACACGACGTTCACTACTGTTACAATCAATGGCAACCTGGATTCGAAGAGATGGTCAAGTTAGACATCAATTTCAACAAGGGACTCCTGTCAGACGAATTCCTTTTCGAAGAAGCTCGTAACGTTCGAAAACAAGGACTGATCATCATCAACGATTTGATGGATCCAGAATAAGTTCCCACTGTGACGAAGCTGTTCACTGTAGGATCTCACCATAGAAACTTGAGTGTGATATTTATCACGCAAAACCTCTTCTTCAATAACCCGGCTTACAGGACCTTGAGCGTAAACGCTTACTATCTCGTGGTTTTCAAAAACCCTCGCAACATGAGTCAAATATCCTACATAGTCAAACAGGCCTTTCCTGGGCAGAAATCTTTTCTATATAACGTTGAGACACAAGAAAAGCATTCATACATAGTGCTGGACTCTAAGCAAGCTACACCTGACGCTCTCTGAGTGAAAACAGCATAACCACCCCTTGGAAAACCTTAGTTTTCATACCCAAGAAGGACGTCAAGAACAAGCGAAAATGAGCAGTGCTAACTGGTCTAAAAGAAGCGGTGTAGCGCTCCTGAGAAAACACTATGCCTTGTTGAAGCACATTTCCGATTGTTCCATGTCCGACTGCACTCACATCAAAGGGTTAAGGACTGTAACCCTATAAGCAAATAGCTGTAGAATGTGTGTGTAACCGCTTTTTTGTACAAGCTGCAGCCGGCTGCTACAGCAGCAGGCGATGTGTGTAACTTGGACAAGACTCGGTTTGTTTTAGTTTACGTTTTCTACTGTGTCGACCATGCTGATCACACATGGCCGGTCTGTTTTTGTTTACATTTTTTGTTGTGATCATGTGATCATCACATGATGAGGTCATAGCTCTCAGCCAATCAGAGCTTGAGAAAGTACGTCACATGCTCATATATGGTCACTTCCGGTCTCAAAAGTAGGTCACTTTTCCAGTTCATAAGTAGGTCAAACGGATTTCAGTAACTGTTCCTATGCGCTGAGTCTACCCCTATATATACTACTTAGAACCATGGCAATGTAGAACCATGGCAATAGGTCCCAGAATAATTGCAAAGCAGTCTAGTGTGGCTATGCACTTGGTGTGTCATTTGATATTCATTGTAGGTAATTGCGTTATCATTGGAGACTATATATGTGTGTTTTAGACTATTACTGCTCAAGGATAGTATAAAGGGATAGGCTTCCTCTGGGATGTCTTCCTGGATATCTTCTAAGGGGGCATCACTGGCCTTGAGCGTGCAATATAGAAAACAGCCCTGGAGGGTGTTGCTCCTATGGGAAAAGGTAATTTTACATAAGAAGATCCTCACCTGCAGCAGTCTCTTTCTTTGTAGTCCTGACTTTTTTGTGTTGCACACAAGTGGTCAGCACAAGAGCACTCAAAAGAGTGTGTGGCAAAAGTAATTATTTCATAGTGCAACACACAACC
This sequence comes from Acholoe squamosa, assembly GCA_949317995.1. Classification (NCBI taxonomy): domain Eukaryota; kingdom Metazoa; phylum Annelida; class Polychaeta; order Phyllodocida; family Polynoidae; genus Acholoe; species Acholoe squamosa. Next base: position 6,681,746 of record OX439036.1, on the reverse strand, counting down.
TCTCTGTTCAGAGTGTAAACCGCCTCTATCATGGCCAAACTTATTCCGTTTTCCCTAGCATTACGACCCCAATGGGATCAGTGGTGTTAGCTAGAGGCACGTGATCACACACTATTGTTGAGCAAGGCAGGTGCCTTTTCAGACTTGTCGAAGTTAAATGGTAAAGCAGAGTGTAACTCCTTTGGGAAAGAGGGCAGCTACTCCAAGCTCTATTTAGCATATGAGCAACACCCTCCGTGGGCACTCAGAGAGGAACTAAGGCTAAAGAAAAATTGTCCTTTTCCAGTAATATGGCCCAAAGATCTAGGGTCGGTAGGTTGGAATTCTTTTTGATTCTGTATAGAAATGTATGGGTAGATTTGCCAGATTATTTGCTTTTACGGTAGGAAATTTGAAAAGCATATGAGAAATGTGAAAAATGTGTTAAAATATGTATATGCAAACTATTTGCTCCAGACCAAATGAAGATGGGATGAAAATCTAAGAAAAATAAAAGCAATCACGAAAAATACCTAAAAATTCATGAAAATTATGAAAGATTTCTTAAAAATTCGTCGGCCCTATTTTGCTAGGGTCAGTCTGGTTACTGGAAACACACCTCTTTTTTAGGCCTAATCAACCTTGGCATCACATATTAAAACACTATATTTGGGAAACACAGGGCTAAAAAGGGTTAATATTTAGCAGTTTAATTGAACAAAAGCATTGGCACCTGTTGGCTACAAGGTATTGAATGATTTTGAAAGGACTAATTAAAAAAGTTAGGTAATGAGAACATCTTCCGAAACCTCAGTCGAACCTTTTACTTAATGACTCTTCTTTAAAGGTATCCATACCTATAACAGTAATTATTGCTTTCCTATCATATTCTGCCAATCAATAAGGTGATCCTCAAAAGGGTATTAGAAATCTGTGTTCATTTATTTCATAACTTGTTCTTGGATAGTTGATTGAATTGAAATAGTACCTTTTAATCAAAACTGTTACACTGTGGAACACATTTTGTTGCATGTGTATAAAACTTTAAGGGTCACTAATGCATTAATGCATCATGCCAATTAGTCTGAACAATTCATGAATGCAGCCCTGGTGACGGGCTTCACTAGCCCACTTAAAAGGGTCTATATCTCCTCTTTCCTATCCACTCAGGATGTGTGTGGTGCACATATGCGCGGGCACTGACACATTCCTCTGTTAAATTATCAACCTGTGAAGCACGGGATAGCCACTTAGTGCCGCTAAAGTGCTGTAAAACACAAATCAATCAATCATGCAGCCCTGGTGAGTTGCTCATGCTGGCCCTCCCAGAGGGTTGGCATGATGCTCCAATAAAGTGAGAGATAGCAGTCTAGCCAGCACTTCATTGGTGCATCATACCAACCAATGGGCATGATGCACTCCTGCATCAGCAGCCCTTAAAGGGTTAAGTTATACGATATGCACGTGGAGAGATGTTATTCCCATTCCTCTTCTTAATTCATCAGTGCACATTTCTATCCTATATTGCCAATTACAAGTTCTTCCTCTGTGTGATATTACAATGTTTTGTTGGACATGACCATCAGCAAGTAAACACCACAGATGCTTCATAATATATGGCTAACCATTTAAGGGCCAATGACGTGTTAACGCATCATGTTCATGAGTCACTATGATGCATACACGCAATCCAGAACAGTCAATACGACATGCAACAAAATGTGTGAGTTCCCTCACTCATTAAGAAAAGGTTGGCGAAAATGTACTTGGAAACACTGGGTTTCGAACCCGGGACCTTTCAACTTGCAAGCGAGCGCTCTACCACTGAGCTACATCCCCAGACCTGACGTTCTCTACCTTCCACCTACATATGGATCGGTATGACACAAGGGGGCAGTGTTCACTGGCTGACCAGCCCCTGGGGGCTGGTGCAACCGGAACGGGGACAGATAGCATACCGCCATGGACTCACAGCCAGAGCTGGCCCCTACACAGTATTCTACTCAGTTTCTCCTGGTGGAATATTGCTTTGAGGCTAACACATCCCACATAGATAAGGTTATAGTGCTGATCACACATCCCCCGGCATAAAATGTCTCGATCACGTGACTCATTTCGATGCAAAATGAAGTGAATTTAAGCACTTTTAAATCAAAATAAAAATAAATTCATACAGAACTGCAGACTCAAGGCAAATAGATGAAAATGCACCCCACAGTTGTTCGGTTCTGTCTATTTATGCGATATGTGGTCCTTAACCCATTAAAGGCCGCTGATGCAGGAGTGCATCATGCCCATTGGTCATCATGATGCACCAATGAAGTGCTGGCTCGCCAGCACTTCATTGGAGCATCATGACGACCATAAGGGGTCAATACATAAACTCCCGGAGGATCAGCATGATGCTGCAATGAAGTGTTGGTGAGCAGACTTCCCAGCACTTCATTGGTGCATCATGACGACCAATGGGCATGATGCATTGATGCATCAGCGGCCTTTAGAGGGTTACAAATATATGACCTACCTCATGTCCATGTTTGACGTAGTTGATAATGACGTTACGTCCTGCTGCCCACACGTAAATAGTGCCATTAGAGTCTCCTGTGACGAGTTCTCCTTTCTCGTTGTGCGTCATCGATATCACAAACCGGGCTTTTAGGTTGTCCTGAAGGAAATAAACGAATTTTATGCCTTTAGAACCTGAACTTTAGAATACCCCAGACAGAATGTCTTATTCAAAGTTTCTTTCTGGACCTTTTTGGATAATATCAATCCTATTGATCAATTAAAGCACTATGTGACTCTCTGAAAAGTTAATCATTATCGTAATACCCACGGCTCATGGACTATTTCAGGGCCAGGAGTATGGGAGGGAGGGTGCAGGGTAGGTAGCTTTATCCCATCCCCAATGCCTGTCCTAGTTTCCTTTTTGCTGTAGAAGGGTGGGGTTAATTCCAAGGACCCCATTGTTTTTTTTTTGAATTTTGAAAATGCATTGGGTTATGAATTAAAAAAAAAATTAAAAAAGGCCACAATCTCAGGGTGTGGCTTAATCATGGGCGGGGCTTATACATGGGTGCGGCTCATACACTAGGTGCGGCTTATACATTGGTGGGGCTTATACATGGGTGTGGCTTATACGTGGGTGCAGCTTATACATGGGTGCGGCTTATACATGGGTGCAGCTTATACATGGGTGCAGCTTATACATGGGTGTGGCTTATACATGGGTGTGGCTTATACATGGGTGGGGCTTATACACTGGGTGGGGCTTATACACAGAGTGGGGCTTATACATGGTTGCGGCTTATACATGGGTGCAGCTTATACATGGGTGTGGCTTATACATGGGTGTGGCTTATACATGGGTGCGGCTTATACATGGGTGCGGCTTATACACTGGGTGGGGCTTATACACAGGGTGGGGCTTATACATGGGTGTGGCTTATACATGGGTGTGGTTTATACACAGGGTGGGGCTTATACATTGGTGTGGCTTATACATGGGTGTGGCTTATACATGTGTGCGGCTTATACATGGGTGCGGCTTATACATGGGTGCGGCTTATACACTGGGTGGGGCTTATACATGGGTGTGGCTTATACATGGGTGCGGCTTATACATGGGTGTGGCTTATACATGGGTGTGGCTTATACATGGGTGTGGCTTATACATGGGTGCGGCTTATACATGGGTGCGGCTTATACATGGGTGCAGCTTATACAGGATTGGGGCTTATACACTGGGTGTGGCTTATACATGAGTGTGGCTTATACATGGGTGTGGCTTATACATGTGTGCGGCTTATACATGGATGCGGCTTATACATGGGTGCAGCTTATATATGGGTGCGGCTTATACATGGGTGCAGCTTATACATGGGTGCAGCTTATATATGGGTGCAGCTTATACAGGATTGGGGCTTATACACTGGGTGTGGCTTATACATGGGTGTGGCTTATACATGGGTGTGGCTTATACATGGGTGTGGCTTATACATGGGTGCGGCTTATACATGGGTGTGGCTTATACATGGGTGTGGCTTATACATGGGTGTGGCTTATACATGGGTGCGGCTTATACATGGGTGCGGCTTATACATGGGTGCGGCTTATACATAGGTGTGGCTTATACATGGGTGTGGCTTATACATGGGTGTGGCTTATACATGGGTGCGGCTTATACACTGGGTGGGGCTTATACATGGGTGGGGCTTATACATGGGTGTGGCTTATACATGGGTGCAGCTTATACATGGGTGCAGCTTATACATGGGTGCAGCTTATACAGGATTGGGGCTTATACACTGGGTGTGGCTTATACATGGGTGTGGCTTATACATGGGTGTGGCTCATACATGTGTGCGGCTTATACATGGATGCGGCTTATACATGGGTGCAGCTTATATATGGGTGCGGCTTATACATGGGTGCAGCTTATACATGGGTGTGGCATATACATGGGTGTGGCTTATACATTGGTGCGGCTTATACATGGGTGCGGGTTATACATGGGTGCAGCTTATACATGGGTGTGGATTATACATGGGTGTGGCTTATACATGGGTGTGGCTTATACATGGGTGCGGCTTATACATGGGTGCAGCTTATACATGGGTGTGGCATATACATGGGTGTGGCTTATACATTGGTGCGGCTTATACATGGGTGCGGGTTATACATGGGTGCAGCTTATACATGGGTGTGGATTATACATGGGTGTGGCTTATACATGAGTGTGGCTTATACATGGGTGCGGCTTATACATGGGTTGGGCTTATACACTGGGTGGGGCTTATACACAGGGTGGGGCTTATACATGGTTGCGGCTTATACATGGGTGCGGGTTATACATGGGTGCAGCTTATACATGGGTGTGGCTTATACATGGGTGTGGCTTATACATGGGTGCGGCTTATACATGGGTGCGGCTTATACACTGGGTGGGGCTTATACACAGGGTGGGGCTTATACATGGGTGTGGCTTATACATGGGTGTGGTTTATACACAGGGTGGGGCTTATACATTGGTGGGGCTTATACATGGGCGCAGCTTATACACAGAGTGGGGCTTATACATGGGTGCGGCTTATACATGGGTGTGGCTTATACATGGGTGTGGCTTATACACTGGGTGCAGCTTATACATGGGTGCAGCTAATACATGGGTGCGACTTATACATGGGTGTGGCTTATACATGGGTGCGGCTTATACACTGGGTTTTATCGTAAATCTTGTCTTCATTACAAGTAATCACAGTCTATGTGATTGACTGGCGTGCACAGGACTCGTGTATCATGCCAGTTTCTTTCTGAGGCTGGTACATGATTGCCATTTATTGCCAGAAACACTCAGGCTTTTCCAAGAAGCTATAGCTAGGATGGTGGATGACATATATAGGCCTGAGGCATGCATATTACTCAATGCCAGTCAGGGAACAGGAACGGAAATCCTTATGATTTCATTAGATTCCCTAAAATCCCATGTGTTCCCATGAAATAACTACAATTCTACTTCAACTTAGGAGAAAGGTCTAATACAATCATAAAAGTCGGCATGATAAGGGCAGAGCTTTGTGAGTTAAGTTTATATAGGCTGTGCCTTATAGACCATTTCAGACCCCTGAAAGCTTGTAGCTTTTCCAAAGTTGGAGTGTGGCTTATAGAACTGTCCTAAACTCAGGGTGCGGCTTATACGCGGGGTTACCGTTCTGATACTATTGACCACTAGCTGGTCTGGAGCTGGTTCCAGCGACACACACTGACAAGATGGGACCAGCATGTCCCTGGAAGTGGGTGTTAACCAGGGACAAGGTACCCATCATGGTTGGTCTTATCAGTGGGGTTTACCTCAACCAGCAAAATTCAAAATGGCGGCTCCACTAAGCCTCCATACTGAGTCTTATCTAGATCTGTAATATAAAATTGAAATTTTCAACCCTCAGGTTTTTCGAAAGATGTCGTCATGATGCACCAATGAAGTGCTGGCGAGACTGCTCGCCAGCACTTCATCGGAGCATCATGACGACCCTCCGAGAGTATATGTATCAACCCTGTAGATAAACAGGGATGCGTTCATGCATCATGACGACCAATAGGCATGATACACTCCTGCATCATCGGCCCTTAAAGGGTTAATTCACACATACCTCATAGTCAGCCTTGTGCAGTAGTTGGAGAGTCTTTTCAGCAGCAAACACAGAGTACCAGCCGATGTGCTCCTTGCCGACAGCCACCACTAAGTCTGGGTCCTGGGCACTGAAGTTCAGGTCGCAGATCACGTCCGTGTTCAACTACAAATTTATTGAATTCAATATTTACCATTTACATCAAAGCTTGAACAACACGATATTGACTTTTGTTAACATTAAGGAACATAATCATGAAAAAAAATCAGGTGAAGTTGTTTAGTCAGGGGTAGCCAGCTCATAAACATTCACGATATCATCCCTGGCTTTGTTTTTGCATTTTGATATGCATGCTTATTGCCTTGTTGGTCAACTGTTGGAATAAATTTCACAAATTATTATCACACTTTATCACTTTAAGTATTCGCTACATGGTAAATGTTATTCGCTCATTGAGTGGCACAGCAATAGCAATGATTAGAAAAATGAGAAATCTGCATGATAATAAACAATGTACAAAATGAGGTCATTTGTATTATGTTCAAAATGCCTTTGACTGCTGTCAAAATGGTGGTATACCTAACTGATGTGTAAATAATAAAATACGTGTTAGTTTTGGTGTTCTACATATTCTGGCTACAACGAGTATTAGTAATGTGTAAGATGACAATTTTCCCTAGATTAGATTGTCATCTATAATCATTCTATATGATTGGTATGAAGCGTGTATTTCCATGCTTTACATAATAGACATAAACTAAATATTACATTACGATTATTATTAGTGACTACACGAATTCATCATTTCTTAATGTGGTGAGGAATTGAAGTAATCACAGGCTAGACTTTTTTGCTTTAATTATTTTCTAGTTGTATCCTAGCAGCTGCTTTGAACCGTCTCAAAAAGACACTTTACTTACCCTCTTCTTTATATCACAATATCCATAAATGTAAAGAAGTTATTGACACAAAAAGTGATCATTATATGCGCTGGTACTTTATGTGACTATGACACCAATGAGCTCGTGTGAGAAATATATATATATATATATATATATATATATATATATATATATATATATATATATATATATATATATATGTATGTATGTATGTATGTATGTATGTATGTATATATATATATACTATGTCAACATTAAAACATGCCTACTTTAACTCTCTCTCTCTCTCTCCCCCTTTCTCTCTGTCTCTGTCTGTCTGTCTGTCTCTGTCTCTGTCTTTCTCTTACTCTTACTCTCATTCTCACTCTCCCTCTCTGTCTGTTTCTGTCCCCCTCTGTATCCCTCTGTCTGTCTGTCTGTCTCGCCCAGTCTCTCTCTGTGTGTCTCTCTCTGTGTGTCTCTCTCTGTGTGTCTCTCTCTGTCTCTCTCTGTCTCTCTGTCTCTGTCTCTCTGTCTCTCTCTCTGCTAGCATCACTCATCCAAATGATACATGTATTTTTTACGTAAATCACATGCACTATATAGTTGTGCTAGCTGGGTTACCTGTCCGGAAGCCACCATTTGGCCGTTTGCCAAATCCCACACTGAGATCACGTGATCCTGTCCGAGACCATCAATGGCACACAGGCGCTCCTAGCGGCAGAAACAAACATTACACATGGGATCAGATGAAGCAGTTCAAAGGATCCTCAGCCTCTGAGGAATCCATTGTGAATTATATGACTGCATGTATGTGCATAAGGTGCATGTATGAACCTTTTGAGGCTGGCATAACCCCACAGGATCAATATGATGTGGATAGAGGCCTGAAAGTAGCATCAAAGTGGGTCTTTGCTCCCAATAGCATGCCGTATAAATAACTTGAATTGAATTGGACCAGCAGGCAGAACTGCCTGATGCATAAATGTAGTCAACATAAGTAGAATTTCTGCGGTATAAAAGTGGCCTTAGAAAGTGTAAACGCCCGGGCTGCGTTCATGCATCATAATGACAATTTGGCACACTTTTTCAGACACTATACTGCAGATGTAGGGTTTTTTAATCCTTTATGGTTGCTAACGTATCAATGCATCATGCCCTTGATGCTGACCTGGCGCGTTACTCACCAGACTCACATTATGCATCATGCTGGCCCTAGAGACTCGGCATGATGCACCGAGTTACTCACCAGGGCTGCATGCATGCATCATGACAACAAATGGGCATGATACATCAATGTATGGCCGGCCCTTAATGGGTTAACGCGCCTAAAGGGTTAATACACTATGCGGCAGTTCAGAAATTTTGAATTTATTTGAGCACTATTTGTCCTGTATCACGAAGAATTTCAATCAGTACTTAAGGGAAAAATCAAAATCCCTTAATGAACCGTCAAGGCAGTTCTTGATTTGTTTCGAAGAAACTCTTTGTCCCTTTGGCATTCTATCATGCTTCGTAGGTTTTAATTTCTCTGGAGCAGGAAACCATTTTAATAGCTTCAGAAAAACCTTCATCACACCTTCCTGAAAGTAAATGAATTGACGATGCTCAATTGCAAAGTAAATGTGAGGATGATTGCCTTTGGATTTTTTTCCTAGAGTAATTCGGGCTCCTACAAGAGCAATATCCTTTACATGACAATTTGACACGGCATCAATACTCATAGTTATCAATGATTTGACAGGTATATTCATAGCGCCCAACCCAGTGTGCACAGAATTCTGTAACATTAATTCAACTAAGACTGTCCAGTGGGTGTACACAATGGGTAGGAAGTACTCTAGGGAGTGATCATTTTTTAACAACGGGGGGGAGGGCTGGTGGGTTTGCACGCAGATGCGCGAAAACAATTTCGACCCCCCCTCTAGAGGGGATAAAATTTTTTTGACCCCCTCATAAGGGCCGAAAATTGCATGTCAACATGCCATTTTAACCTAAAGAAACACACGTGGTTTTCCACTGAAAACAGGTGAAATTATAGGGGTTGAAAAAATTCTGACCCCCCCCCCTCAAGGGGTCGAAAAGATTCTGACACCCCCCTCAAACCCACCAGCCCCCCCTGTTGTTAAAAAATGATCGCTCCCTTATCATAGTCAGCGGTGGATCCAGGACAAGGAATAGGAGGGCGCACACCCCCTATGTTTTTGGAGCAAATTTTGGGGCCCAAAATATATAATTAAACTCTTAAGTACTGGCAGAAAGGGGGGTGCGCGTGCCCCTCTTTGTTGTCAGGGAGTTTAAGTAAGAATCACCCATTGAACACTTTAGGTTCTTGCTGCCAAATGCTACCAGAGGCATGTAGAAAAATTGTGCTTATGAAAACAAACCAAAAATAAAATATGTGTAGTATTTTGCATATACAAATCTATGGTATGAGTGAGAGAAATTCAGGGAAGCACCATAGGAGTGGTATATATGAGGGAAGGGAAGCACGCAGTGCGAGTTAAGCACCTTAGTCAGAGGTCCGTTCTGCTGGTTGAATGCCGACCTCACGCCAAGCTGGTAGAGAATAATTAGTTGAGAAAAGCGAAAAAAAGCAAACATTAGAATCAGCAGCAAAAAACGTAGAAACAAAACCAAGTCAGACATAGCTTGAATGTCCACGTGGTCTGCACATCACGTGTTGGCTCTTGCATTCTCATTAGTTTAAAACACAATAGACGTCAACTACACATGTATAATGGCAGGACGAAATGGCAGTTAAATTAATCATTGGACCATAGTATTGAATACTTCTGTCAAAAGATACCAAATGCTGGAGGCAGTTGCCTTTATAATATGTTTTTAATCTGCTACAGTAACTGGCTATAATTGACAATGGTGTTGAGTTCTTCTGTCAAATTGCTCCTACCCCCCGTCCCCTCTTGTAACAGACTGTAATCTACGTCAGAGCTCTTAAACAGAGATGATTGGCTGGTTGATTACCCCTAGACGTGGGAAGAATTGAGCACAGGACAATTGATCTTGACTTGACAGAGGTGATACGAAATCATCTACTGTTATTTGTTGTGTTTCTAGAGGAGTCAATTATTTAGTGGATGGTGAAAATATCTAGGATCGATGGGAATCGAAACCGGACCAATTCTTGTAAATCCATCATGCTAACCGTTACACCATTATCCCTTGCCTAATATTTGCACCTTCCATCTACACTAGATCAGTATGATACAAACTAGGGAGCAGTGATTACCAGGCAACCGGCCCTGAGTGGCGGTCTACCAGCTACGAGGGTTCTTTGCCCCCTACAATTATATCATTATATTTATATCTGCAATATTCATCCATAACCTTTGCTTCCTTTCTCTGTCTCTCTCTTTTTTATTGGGGTCTTAAGGGGGGAGATGGTGGATTTTCTTGTAGAGCTACATTTTGCAGCCGACTTCATGTCTCAAGTTATCTAGACCCCATTTGTTTAACGATATACTACTGGAG